>OZ023267.1:145149673-145767173 GCA_964006375.1 Tillus elongatus | reverse complement strand
CTGGAGTTTTGTGAAGTAATGACTGCACGAATAGCTGATAACGGGAACTTTCTGTTCAATATCTGTTTTTCAGACGAGTGTACGTTTTTATTAAACTCTACAGTCAATCGTCATAATTGTCGTTATTGGGCAGATAATAATCCAGGAAATTTTCACGAAGTCCACACTCAAACTCCACAGAAATTGAATGTCTGGACTGGCATTTTTGGAGACCGTTCAATCGGTTTTTCTTAATGGCAAATATATCGTTTACCCTCTACTAATTGACATTGTTGAAAATGATGATCTCTATCAAGAAAATTAATTAGTGTTTCAACTCCTCCGCACTTTTCACAACGTGTTAGGGAGTTTTTGAACAGAGATTTTAGAGGACAATGGATTGGGCCTAAACGTTCTATTGAGTGGCCCCCTAGATCACCGGATTTAACTCCTTTAGACTTCTTTCTATGGGGCCATTTAAAGAGTATTTTCGCAACAGAACCGAAGTCTCTGGAAAAATTACGACGACGCATTGTTGAAGAATGCCGTCTAATATCTGAACAAATGCTCCAGAATTTCAGAGCTCGTTTTGAACAAAATTTGTACTTTTGTATGGAAGCTGGTGGTCAACAATTTGAACACTCAAACTCCACAGAAATTGAATGTCTGGACCGTTTAATCGGACCAATTTTTCTTGATGACAATTTGAGTGGCGAAACGTATTTGGAGTTACTAGAAGATATCGTTTACCCTCTACTAATTGACATTGTTGAAAATGATGATCGCTATCAAGAAAATCAATTAGTGTTTCAACAAGATGAACCTCCTGCGCATTTTTCTCAACGTGTTAGGAAGTTTTTGAACAGAGAGTTTCCAGGACAATGGATTGGGCGTAGAGGTGCTATTGAGTGGCCCCCTAGATCACCGGATTTAACGCCTTTAGACTTTTTTATATGGGGCCATTTAAAAAGTAGAATTTACGCAACAGAACCAGAGTCTCTGGAAGAATTACGACTACGCACTGTTGAAGAATGCCGTCTAATAACTCCACAAATGCTCCAGAATGTCAGAGCTCGTTTTCAACTAAATTTGTACTTTTGTATGGAAGCTGATGGTCAACAATTTGAACACTTACTTAACTGAATAAACATTTTTGAACGTTTGGTTTTGTTCTTTTAGTTTTTTGTTAACGAAAAATTAACTAATTAGTGCATTTCTTAACACAATGAATGAAATACGTTCTTGCAACTCCAACTGTGAATAATTTTTAAACGAGTCGATAAAACTTCCAAAAAAATTTGTGTGCTGAATTCATAAAAGAAAGAGCTTTCAAATGATGTAACACTCGACCCATGTTACCTATTTAAAATATAAGGGGTGTTACACCACCCTTGAGGGGTTGATGTGACAAAGTTCAGTTTTATGTCCAAACATGTCCCCATCAATATTAAAATTGGCGTATTTCAGCGTTTCTTAAAAAACTTTCTCTGGGCGCAAATCGGTCTGTTTCGTTTTCAATGCGCCACCCTGTATATATATATATATATATATATATATATATATATATATATATATATATATATATATATATATATATATATATATATATATATATATATATCACTATTGTGCATTATACAAAATTAATTTCGAAATACGTCAAATTTAGATAAAAAAATGCAACGTAAAATCTTCACCCCTACATTCAACTCCCTTCGAGCGTAAGTTACGGCCCCCATATTCTTAAATAGGATGAAAGGTATTGCGATACCGGTATCTCTATTTAAAAATGCTATGGTTTTAAAATGTACTTCAAAAATTAATAGTAAAACAAAATAAATTCCTCTGATCAAGAATGAAACGCGATTGGTTATTAATTTTTTACTGTGTTATAGCGAAGTTCGATCAGATAAATTTCCTTTTTTTTGTTACTGTTAACTTATGCAATAAATTTCGGACCATATACGAGGGCGGGTAAATAAGTCCGTGACTTTTTGAAATTCCCGCCTCTTCGCAGGAAGGGCAACACTGTTCCGGTCAACAAGCAACTGTCTGTTGACTCCTGGCAAATTTTGAACAAGCTGCGTCATTTAGTTTGTGTTAGATAGCCTTTAAAAGCAGACAACCTCTTGAGTTATAACGAAAATAGAAAAAAGTTAATTTCGTTTGCTCATCAAACATTATTTTTTGCTGAAAAAAAACCATCACTCAAACCAAGGCTAAGCTTTATAAATACTATGGGGACCCTGCACCATCAATTTCCATGGTAAAAAAGTGGTTTACTGAATTTCGTTGCGGCCGTACAAGCACAAATGACGCCGAACGTTCTGGACGCCCAGTTGAGGTCGCTACACCCGAAACAATTGAAATTCAGCATATGATGTTGGCCGATCAGAGATTGAAAGTGCCGGAGATTGTGGAAGCCATAGGCATATCACATGGCTCAGTGGTTTCGATTTTGCATGATCACTTGGGTATGAGAAATCTGTCCGTAAGATGGGTGCCGCGTTTGCTCACAATCGACCACAAACGCAATCGTGTGACAACTTCGAAGCAGTGTTTGGCGTTGTTCAACCGCAATAGGGACGAGTTTTTGCGCCCTTTCGTAACCGTGGATGAACATTGATTCACCATAACACACCAGAGACAAAGCAGCAGTCAAAACTTTTTTGTTTTAACTTGTAAAAATTAACATTACACAAGTTAAAACAAGAAGTCGTTCTTAATTTCAATAAAAGTTGCTCCCTTTCGGGTTAGTAACACCTCTGACGCCAATGGATCCATCCTACAACAACAGATGAAGCGTCTTCCTTAAGTATTAAACTGTATAGTTTTTTAGACCTGTTTAGTAATGGACCAATTCCCCTGAGGATGACCAGTTAAAAAACGTTGAAACGCGTCGGGGCAGGGAATAAAATATTTGTTTGGAAAGAAAGAGCCTTTTTATTCAACACACCCAAAGATGTCAACCCCAAACAGTTTGACGTTTATGGACAACTTTGATGTAGCCAATTTGACATTTTCTGCAGTAATTACGACTGTGTGGTCAATTAAAGATCAATTTTACGTTACTATAATGCTAAAAATATTTCCTGTGCTGGACTGCAGTTAAATTCGTAATATATATCTAATCCGGGCTTTATATGAAGACCTCGAATTTACCAAAGCCCATAGACGTATTGCAGGTTAATTTTGGCTATTAAACTACATTACAATAGATATTTCAGGTATCTGGACTTAGTTGTCAGTAGTCAATTTAATTTAGGGCACACTCCCACCTGAAAATTAACAGTTTCAGTTTCAGAACTAAAACTCACAAGTCTATTTTATAGATAAACGTAAGCTACATTTTTCACAACACAATTACTTATAAGTTCCTGGTCGGATTAATTCTATTTGTTAAAAATAAACTAATTGGAAGCTGCATTCTCAAATTATTTGTCAAAATGACAATCAAGCCAATATTTTGGTTAACTATGACCAAATTACAAGTTGGTACGGTTATTTAGATTCAGTAGCCGGTTAACATACCTTAATTTGTTGCCTGAATTATTTAAGCCAATATTTTGGTTAACTATGACCAAATTACAAGTTGGTACGGTTATTTAGATTCAGTAGCCGGTTAACACACCTTAATTTGTTGCCTGAATTATTTAAGCCAATATTTTGGTTAACTATGAACAAATTACAAGATGGTAAGGTTATTTAGATTCAGGTGCCGGTTAACGTACCTTAATTTGTTGCCTGAATTATTTAAGCCAATATTTTGGTTAACTATAACTAAATTACAAGTTGGTAAGGTTATTTAGATCCAGGTGCCGGTTACATACCTTAATTTGTTGCCTGAAGTATTTAAGCCAATATTTTGGTTAACTATGACCTGTAAGTTGGTAAGGTTATTTAAATCCAGGTGCCGGTTAACACACCTTAATTTGTTGCTTGAATTATTTAAGCCAATATTTTGGTTAACAATGACCTAATCACAACTTGGCAGGTTTATTTAGATTCAGGTGCCGGTTAACATACCTTAGTTTGTTGCTTGGGTTATTACCTTTATAATTTTCAAAATATCGCCAATTATATTTCGTCTTCGACATGTTTAACTAATTCCATAAAATCAAAGAATGTCCTTGCTTACATTGTTTATGTTTTATGAAACCATGAAAAGTATCGTACACTGTCTAAATTTTTAGTGGTATCTGGTCAAATATTTATAACTTACCGACTGGAGTTATTGTTATTGTAAGTAGCAGGCATCGGGGTTGGAACTCTAGGAGGTGCAACAGGTATAGGTGTCCCTCTCCTTTTCCCAGGCTGCATTTTTCTAGGATATTCAGTATTCATCTGCAACAATGAAAAAATTTAAACATTTTATTCTGGTCTAGAAAATTTGTGACATGTATTTATTGACTCAACATGAAAAGAAAAATATTACAGATTTAGAGTACATTTTGATTAGTAGATGCAGCATTTTCTGTTACTGTCTCAAAAAAACTTTCGGGACGCAGCAAGTGCATATTAGTAGCGAATTTTCATAAAAATTGTACACTATTATTATACGGCATATTAGTAAACTTAATATTTTAAACTTACACAGACCTTGAAGATTGATTTTAGAGGTCATAGTATGCGCACATGTGAAGAATTCCTTCGAACGTGTTACCATCGATATCCCTCTATTACCAAAAAAATCTTGCGTTCTAACTATTTTTGAGAAAAATGCCCAAAACACAATTTTCTATGAAGCTAAAGAACTAAATTTTGCTATATCTGTAGATAGTGTAGGTCTCTTTAAAAGAAACTTGTATTACAAATTTCATTATAGTTATACAGAAGATTTCCAGAAGGAAGCTTAATTCATATTTAGAAAAGTAAAGTATCTGCCATATTATAAACGGAGCGTTTTAAACAAAAATTTGATCTTGTTCAAAACGTATGAAATCTATCCACTAATGTTTTTCCAAATGTCAACATAAAACATAAAAAACATACATTCATCGAGCTATATTCGATCGCGTAACCTTCTGGTTAGGAGGCAAGCGCGATGTCCCCTGCGCCATCTAGACACACGTCAACTAACGTTTTATTTGCGTGATACTTTAGATCGGCTTCATGCCCGGGATATTATATTCAAAGTATACGTAACAATTAATTACATAATTCATATAATTACATTGAAACACATCCCGCGACTGTTTCGGTCTTATATGACATCTAATGTTTAGGTTTAAAGATAAAAGAAACTATTTTAGAATCTTTTTTATAGAGACTTGGCTTGATTTTGTCTACATTTATGCTATATTATGCGACAGCATTTTATATATATATATATATATATATATATATATATATATATATATATATATATATTTATATATATATATATATATATATATATATATATATATATATATATATATATATATATATATATATATACCACCCTAAAACTGTATTTGGGGCAGTTAATAAAGCTTCAAATATAGTTTATTTTAATAATTGATTTAATTCCCCAGTTAAATAACTATCACTTGGCAAATTTTTAATTTCATGTCGTCTGTCATTTTCCATAATTGCGGCCAAGATTTCACGATTGTTGGTTCAGGCAGCCTGGTATATATTAAGTTTGGTTACCGTTGATGTATGGTATATATCTGTTGTATGAATCAATATATACGTGGCAGTTAACAACTGTGGCTGTCAAGCATTGGACTTTAGACATTGAGTCGTTTCAACGCATGCCCTTGGGAATTTATTTTTAATTTGGAAAAAACTCTAAATATTGTGTACCAAATTACTTAAAATTCACAATATAGGTTTATTTGCACTATTTCTAGCCACATGTAAAGTCTCATTCCAGTTACTCTGATACTTACAAAAATATAGCGTTTTCAAAAATTTTTCCCGACTTCCACTGGGAAAACTTGAGCATAAAGGCTGATTAACTAACTCTACCTCTGTTTTCGCCCACACAAGATTTTTGCCAAGTTTGATTGAAACCAGTTTAGCATTTTTTGAGTTTGCGCTGGGATACATACATACATATATTTATAAATATATATATATATATATATATATATATATATATATATATATATATATATATATATATATATATATATATATATATATATATATATAAACGTTATTCATAGACTTAAAACTAAAAGATCCACTGGCTTAGATGATATTGCAGTTACTGTTATTAAATATACTTTCCGAATTGATATCGCCTTATCTAACGGTAATCATGAATACCTCGCTTAAGTTAGGCCAGTTTCCCTCGAAATTGAAAAATGCCAAAGGGGTACCAGTATATAAAAAAGACGATCCGTTCTCGGTGGAAAACTACCGATCTGTAATGGTACTGAGTTCGTTTTCCAAAATCATGGAAAGAGTTATGCATAACAGGATAACGGACTTCCTAAGTAAAAATAACGTGTTGTCTCCTAGTCAGTATGGTTTTCGCGAGGGATATTCCACCGAACAGGCTTGCGCGGACATGGTGCAGCATATTGCGGATTGTGTTGATAGAAAGCATCACACCGTGGGCATATTTTTTGACATGTCTCGCGCTTTTGATACCATTAATTGTACTTTCCTCGAAAGAAGATTAAATGCGGTCGGACTTAGGGGACCTGTTAGTGATTGGCTTGTGTCGTTTGTAAGAGACAGGCGATTAGTAGTCTCAGTGGACGGTGTTAGATCTGATGAGTATGAAGTAAAGCTGGGCGCTCCGCAGGGAAGCGTCCTGGGACCGCTTATGTTTATGTTGTACGTAAATGATCTTCCCAACTATCTGACAGATGGGAGGTTGTTTATGTACGCGGATGACATAGCAATCGTGGTTTCGGATCCAGTATTGTCCGATGCTGTGCGTAAGGTGAATAGTGTTTTGTCGCACTTCGGTCAGTGGTGCTGCAGCAATCACCTGATTGTAAATAGTTCTAAGACAGTTTGTGTAGAGTTTATGGGAAGATGTCGAGAGCCTTCTATTGATATTAATTTTCATTTTAATGATAACTATATAGCTTTAAGTACCTCTACCAACTTTTTAGGTTGCATTTTAGATAATAGGCTCTCATGGGAGACCCAGATAGAAGGTATATCAAACAAATTGGGTAAGGCCTATTTTTGCATCATGAAGCTGAAGAACACCTTAAATGCAAATTCTCTAATTAATGTGTATTTTGCTTTAGTGTATAGTGTGTTGGCATACAACATAATAGTGTGGGCTCATGCAAATGATATACACAGGGTTTTCGTATGCCAAAAACGAGTAATCCGCCTGATTTTTGGACTACAACAAAAAGAATCATGCAGGACTACTTTTAAAACAAAAAACTGTTGACTGTCACGGGGGTGTATTTGTATAAACTCCTGAGCTTCACATATGCACGTAGGAACAGGTTTACTAAAAACAGTGCAGTTCACAGCTACACTACCCGGGCAAGAAATGACATACACTTGCCAAATTACCAGTATATGGCATACAAGAAATCACCTGTGTATGCTGGATGTTTTTATTTTAATATGCTTCCTCAGGAGATTAAAGCTGCGGATACACTGAGCTGCTTTAAGCATAGATTAAAATCATTTTTGGTTGACAATTCCTTTTATCATATCAGTGAATTTACTGAAAGGTGTACAGGCCCTGAGCAACGGAGAGAATGATAATGGCTGTAAAAATAGCACCGTTGCAACTGTAAATTTAGGTTTAATGTAAACTTATTGTATATTTTTGTAGTTGGTTCTGTATGTAAAGTGGTGTTGTTATTTTTTGACTTCTGTTTTTGTAATTATTTAAGACTGTTTATGTTTATGTTTTTCTAATTCTTTGACGTGCCTGTAGTATGTATGTACTTAATCAAAGGCTAATAAAGTTATCTATCTATATATATATATATATATATATATATATATATATATATATATATATATATATATATATATATATATATATATATATATATATATATATATATAACATTTTAACGGACCTTGGTTTTGGGTTCTAGGGACCGTAATTCGCGCTCATCTGAAGAATTTAAAAAGTCATTTATTTTTTTTCAATGATTCAGGAGTAATGAAGTTTTTAATAGACCTCTGCAACCTCGAAAAATGTGACACATGTCAAAACTATGACGGAAATTTGTTGACAACTTGGACATTATGAACTCAGAATTTGATGCAGAGGCCAAGTATGTAATCAAAATGGGACATTTCCAATAATAAAAAAACAAAGATGGAGTCGATTTCCGGTATTTCCTGAAGTGCCGCCATGTTGGAAATATTTTATTTAGACGTGCAGCAGTTGGTTGTGGCTGGGTACCAAATTTGATAATAATGCGATTTCGGCATATAAAAAATTTTCTAACGGAAGGGCTACAAAACCAAACGTTCAAAAATGTTTATTCAGATAAGTAAGTGTTCAAATTGCTGACCACCAGCTTCCATACAAAAGTATAAATTTTGTTCAAAACGAGCTCTGACATTCTGAAGCATTTGTGGAGTTATTGGACGGCAATCTTCAACAATGTGTCGTCGTAATTCTTCCAGAGGCTCCGGTTCTGTTGCAAAAATTTAAGTCTTTAAATGGCCCTATAGAAAGAAGTCTAAAGGAGTTAGATCCGGTGATCTAGGCGGCCACTCAGTAGCACCTCTACGCCCAATCCATTGCTCTGGAAACTCTCTGTTCAAAAACTCCCTAACACGTTGTGAAAAATACGGAGGAGCTCCATCTTGTTGAAACACTAATTGATTTTCTTGATAGCGCTCATCATTTTTAACAATGTCAATTAGTAGATGGGTAAACTATATCTTCTAGTAACTCCAAATACGCTTCGCCACTCAAATTTCCATCAAAAAAAAATTGGTCCGATTAAACGGTCTCCAAAAATGCCAGTCCAGACATTCAATTTCTGTGGAGTTTGAGTGTGGACTTCGTGAAAATTTCTTGGATTACTATCTGCCCAATAACGACAATTATGATGATTGACTGCAGAGTTTAATAAAAATGTACACTCGTCTGAAAAACAGATATTGAACAGAAAGATCCCGTTATCAGCTATTAGTGAAGTCGTAACTTCACAAAACTCCAGCCCCCGATCAAAATCATCTTCATTCCGTTGTACAAGATGAATTTTATACGGGTGAAATTTATGATGCTTCAATATTCGCTGAACAGTTCCTCTTTTGATGTTTGAAACAGTGGCCAATTTTCTCGTGCTCAAAGTTGGGTCTGCATCAATTTGTCCTAAAACTTCAATCTCAGTAGTTTCATTTCTAACCGGAAATTCACGTTGAGGATCCCGTTTTTTGTTGGCTACTGAACCACATTGTCGAAACTTTGCAACTAACTCCAAAATGTATTTTCTGTTAACATGTCTGTTTGGATGTCGTTCATTAAACAAATTTGCGGTACGGTTGGCACAGTCATCGTTTTTTAAAAAAAGAGTAATTATTTTAACTCTTTCTTCTACAGAATACACCATTGTGAAAATTTTCGGTAGTACTATCAAGTATCAAACCGACCGATAACTGAAATAATAAACCGCATTTCTCTCATTCCGATAAGAAATGTTCTGATAGTCAATTTTTTGTTTACAAACCAACAAAACATTGATTATCAGCACATTTCTTATCACAATGAATGAAATACGTTCTTGCAATTCCAACTGTGAATAATTTTTAAACGAGTTGATAAAACTTCCAAAAAAATTAGTGTGCTGAATTCAGAAAAGAAAGAGCTTTCAAATGGTGTAACACTCGACCCATGTTCCCTATTTAAAATATAAGAGTTGTTATCACCACCCTTAAGGGGTTGATGTGACAAAGTTGAGTTTTATGTCAAAACATGTCCCCCTCAATAATAAAATTGACGTGTTCCAGCGTTTCTTAAAAAAAATCTCGGGGCGCAAATCGGTCTGTTTCGTTTTCAATGCGCCACCCTATATATATATATATATATATATATATATATATATATATATATATATATATATATATATACGATCCGTTAAGATAAATACACTTTTGCATGCGTGTTAATTTTTGAAGCACTGTTGAATGAATTTTCTTAAAAAAATTTACTATGAGGAGATCCCGACTTTTGAATTTCGGAAAAATTACTACAAATAAACGCGAATTAGGCCCTCTAGAACCCGTATCCGGGGTCAGGTTCAAAGTATATATATATATATATATATATATATATATATATATATATATATATATATATATATATATTTAAACTTTGAAGTAATTTTTCCGAAATTCAAAGTCAGGATCTCCTGATAGTATTTTTTTTAAGAAAATTCACTCAAAAGTGCTTCAAAAAAATGGTTAACACGCATGCAAAAGTGTATTGATCTTAATGGAGAATATTTTTTAAAATAATCTAGCTATTTTTATTGACAAACATTTCTTTTTGTTCTGTAACCAAAAAAAATAACAAAGGCAAGAAGCCTTATTACTTACCACTTTCCATCTAGTAGTAATTAGACACAGTCGCCTTGTACGTCACTAATCAGTACCCTTATTTGATTATATTATGCATCTATTACCAGTTTCTTAGAGGTTACTTAAACCGATTTTCAAGCCAATTTCTAATAATAGTTCCAGCGTCACTTTTTTATTTTAGACAAATCACTGAGCTTAAAATTAAGCCTTTCAATTAAGGCTTTCTCACTAAAAGACTAACAATATAACTCTAAAAAAAGAGATAATATTATATTAGTTTAAAATAATACACCCGACGAGAAACACATAAACAATCAATTGTGACTTTTATTAATCTAATATAAACAACGGTTCTATTGTCAGAGTGATTGACTTTTAATACATTGTTAAAATATTTATTATCATTAGATTCAAGAGGCGTCAATTCGTGATGAAAGAAAAACAAACTTTGATGCCGCCAGAGGATGTACATCATTTTATCTCTCAAGCATATCATCATCCATTATGAATGAACTAAATGTTTATAAATTAGATTATTTGTTTGTATATAGGGTCAAACGTATATTTGGAATAATGGGAATAATTAAAAAGTCTCGACGCAGCAAGTGCGTTATGGTAGTGAATCTTCATAAAAATATTGTTAATGGCATATATATCTTTTTACGTGATAGTAAAGGTACGACCACTTATATCAAGGGGCCGGTGAACTCCCTTACGGTTCTGGTGTATGAGTCGGTTTCCCTTATAAACAAAAATGATGATGGCTCCTCCCTGTACAAAATATTCCGGAGATAAAATACCCCACCATTCGGAATTCCGAGAAAGGGGTGCGCGGGGGCGCCGGCATCAAGATTTAACATATCCTTCTCGAATATATGTGACCTAACTTCTAACGTAAACTCCGTCCACCCTTTCCTTTAGGCTAATAAGCCCCAATTCCTCTTCCTTACCAAAACCCAAATCAGTGCCAAAACAGCCACAAATCACATTAATTTCCCGGGGTATGAGCTCCTTACTGCCTTTAGATTGCATGGTGGCATGTGCGCATGCATGCGTAGTAATCTACCCTGCACCAGACTCCCCAATTTACAAGCTGGAAGAAAAGACATACTTTGTATGAAACTTCATCTCTCTCGGCGCTGCAACTAAATTCATCTGTTGCATTTACTGGTCACCTTGTGAAAACAACTTTGTCCAGCTCTTCGAATACCTTTCTGAAAAAACCGACCATCTGATTTCTGAATATCTTTCATCCTAGGTCACTATTCTTGGTGACTTCAATGTAAATAATAAGGAATGGTAAGGATCTTCAAAAACCGATCCACAATGGAGAGCAGCGGAGGCCTTTGCAGTCAGCAATTCTTTAGCCAATATGGTTCAGCAACCTACTTACTTTCCTCGTATCCCAACACACAGCTCAAATCCCTTGGATCTCCTTCTTATTACAAAACCTGAATGCTATAAGACATCAGTCACCGCCCCCCTTGGTCGCTCAGACCACGGCATGGTCACTGCTTTCTGCGCAATGCAACCCGAGGGTACACAGTCATTACACCCACGTATCGTTTGGCACTACAACTCCGCGAACTGCGACGAAATGCAGGATTACTTTTCCTTATTTTCATGGGCGTCTGTCTGCTTCTCTCATGCTGACCCCTCTAATATCTCACAAAACGTCACTGAAATTTTACAAGCTGGCATGGAATTAATTATTCCACGTACACAGAAAACCTCTTCAGCCACTCAAAAGCCCTGGTTTTCTCAATACTGTGACAAGGCCAGACCTGACAAGGCCAGACTTGAAAAGGCCAAAGCTCACAACACGCTTCTACACAATCCCAGTCAATAAAACCGTCAAGCACTTAACGATGCTATGTCCGCATGCTTTCTGCGGCGAAAAAACTCGTTTAATAACCACATCAAAAACAAAGTCCTCTCAAGCTTCAACGGCAGCAAACTTTTCTGGACTCTTGCTAAATCTATTGGGAATAATTTCTGCAAGAGCATGTTCCCACCTCTTGTTTCAGGGGATGAAATTGTTTCTACCACCCTGGGCAAGGCTAAACTTTTTGCCTCATTGTTCGCCGGCAATTCTACTCTCAACTCAAGGTACGAAAGATGATCTCTTCTATTAATACCAGGAAAGCTTCTGACCTTGACGAGATCGTAGAAATTGTTCTCAAAAAATGCGCACCCAGAACTTGCTCCTGTCCTGACTCGTCTATTTCACACATCTTACAATAGATGCATATTCCCTAGTAGCTGTAAAATTGCTCAAGTAAAACCCGTCCCCAAGAAAGGATCCAAGGCGCTTCCTAGCAACTACAGCCCTATTTATCTCCTTTCAGTCGTATATAAAGTGATGGAAAAATATATAAACACCGAATTACTCAAATGTCTTGGAAAACACAGTCTAATCTACGACAGGCAGTATCGATTCTGTCAGCGCATATCAACTGCCGACCTTATTTCCTTTGTCAAATATTATTGGAACAAGTCTATGGAACTACACAGTGAATTCCAGATTGTCGCTCTAGACATATACAAAGCATTTGACCAGGTCTGGCACGCAGCGCTGCCTAATAAACTTCCAGCCTATGGCCTACCACCAAAACTCTGTACCTGGACAGCAAATTTCCTCTCCAACCAGAGCATTTCTGTTGTCGTTGATGGCAATTCCTCTAAACTGTATCCAATTAGTGCCAGAGTCCCTCAAGGTTCAGCTTTAGCCCCTACTTTGTTCCTTTCTCACATCAATGACCTCATCTCTAGCACATCCAACCCAGTTCACAGTTACGCAGACGACAGCATCCTCTACTCAAATATACAAGATTCTAAGCCTGTCTCTTTAGCCCAATTAGATGAGGATGGCAGACTCATGAAGGGTTCTGTCTCTGTGGATCTCCAAAAAATATTAGACTGGGGAAGTAGAAATCTTGTAAAATTCAACTCCACCAAATCTCAGTCTGGCTTTCTATCTCATAAAAGATACACCAGCCCTAGAACCATCACAATGAACAACCAAGTTATTCAAGTAATGAACAAGTTTCACTTGTTGGCATTTCTGTGAATCGAAATCTCAATTGGCACCAACATGTCACATCAATGGCAGAAGCGGCTGCTAAGAAATTAGGTTTCCTCTTCCGGGATCGCAAATACTTTTCACCAGCTAATCTCTATACCTTATATACTTCACAAATAAGGCCAAACCTCGAATACTGCTCCCACATCTGGGGTGCCGCTGCCGCTTCTACACTCGCTATCCTGGACTCAATTCAGAAGAGAGCTATAAGTCTCATCGGCGACCCTACCCTCACCCAAATGTTGCCATCCCTTGCCCACCGACGTGCCGTTGGTGACCTCTCTCTCTCTCTCTTTTACAGATATCTGCACGGGCACTGCTCAGAGGAGCTTTCTGCCATAGTTCCTCCACTTGCTCCCCCGACAGATCTACCAGGGGAATAGAGCGAATGCACCCTTTTACTATCCAGGTTACCAGACATAGAACATCTTGTTATGCTTGCTCTTTTGTCCCGAGGACTTCCAAGTTGTGGAATTTCTTACCAGCACATGTTTTTCCTTTTCCTCCGAACCTTCAAGTCCAGAATTAACAAGTTGCCTCTTTCCTCCTTGTCGACACCCACGGTACAATAGTATTTAGGTTGTAAGCCCTCGTCGTGTGTTGTTGAAATATATATATATATATATATATATATATATATATATATATATATATATATATATATATATATATATATATATATATATATATAAAGATTTTATATCAAATATAAGAATGGTCTACAACACAAAGCCCTGTTGCCTATTTTTTAAGCCAGACTGAAGTCCCGTGTCCTTGGAGAATATATATATATATATATATATATATATATATATATATATATATATATATATATATATATATATATATGTTATAAAGGAAAACCTATATAGACTCCTTCACGAAGAAATGGTGTAATAGCAACCAATTGTTTACAATCGGGGAAGAGACCATACATTTTGCCTTTTATCAATAGTAACATAATTTCTTTTGTCCATGTTTTTTTGCTTGTATATACTATCTAGTTATGTAGATTTTATGTGTGTGTATATATGTATTATTTGTTACTTATTTACAAAATGTAATGTAATAATTGGTGTATATATCCTTTCGTTAATAAACATAAATAAATAAAATATAACACACACACAGACAACTAAGCTTGCCGCAGATTTCAAATGTACACTTCCAAATTCTAAATCTCAACTTTTGGTGTCAGCTACACTAACCTAAGAACGTCAACGTTTATAGGGGACAATGACTATACAGCCCAGTTCTAGTGCTAGATGATTAAATCAAGTTCTACGGTGGAATTCAGTTTATAGATCTTCTTAAATATCCAAGACACGTGCTAGTCAAATTGTACCATGGGAAAACAACGATAAAAGACGGAGAAAACAAACGGATAACGGAGATAACAAATGAAGGAACAAGGGATACGGTGTTGTTCCCGCATTCGGAAGAGGGTTATTGGAATATTTGTCTTCTAGTTTTCGTGTATTAATCCACACTTGATTTTTTTATTGGGGTCAAGCGTATGCCCAATCTATTGGGACTCTATTGTAATAGAGCAGAATAGATTAAAATATATTATACATAAGGGCGAGATTATTGGTTCAAGAACCAGTTATATTAGGCAGCTATTCTCCGCATTAAACCGTTCTTTTTCCATTTAATTACGTCGAGATGTGAGTTTATGAATAATATGTATATGTTATAATTGTTTGCCTTCAATTATATGTAAATTTGTATGCATATAGAAACTCCGGAACTAAACCAATGATTAGGACGTCAAAGTATTGCTTTTAGGGAATTTTCATCAAGAAAAACCCCTAACAGATCGGTCACGATGAAAAGCTTTTGAAAACATTTTTTATATGTTTATATATATATATATATATATATATATATATATATATATATATATATATATATATATATATATATATATATATATATATATATATATATATATATATATATATAGGGTGGCGCATTGAAAACGAAACAGACCGATTTGCATCCAGAGAATTTTTTCTAAGAAACGCTGAAACACGTCAATCCTAATATTGAGGGGGACATGTTTTGACATAAAACTCAACTTTGTCACATCAACCCCTTAAGGGTGGTAATAACAACCCTTATATTTTAAATAGGGAACATGGGTCGAGTGTTACATCATTTGAAAGCTCTTTCTTTTCTGAATTCAGCACACTAATTTTTTTTGAAAGTTCTATCAAGTCGTTTAAAAATTATTCACAGTTGAAGATGCAAAAAAACGCATCATTCCGATAAGAAATGTGCTGATAGTCAATGTTTTGTTGGTTTGTAAACAAAAAATTGACCATCAGAACATTTATTCACTGAATGAGAGAAATGCGATTTATTATTTCAGTTTATCGGTCGGTTTGATACTTGATAGTACTACCGAAAATTAATTTCACAATGGTGTATTCTCTAAAAGAAAGAGTTGAAATAATTACTCTTTTTTCAAAAACGATGACGTGCCAACCGTATCGCAAATTTGTTTAATGAACGACATCCGAACAGACATGTTAACAGAAAATACATTTTAGAGTTAGTTGCAAAGTTTCGACAAAGTGGTTCAGTAGGCAACAAAAAATTTTCAGTTAGAAATGAGACTACTTGGATTGAAGTTTTAGGACAAATTGCTGCAGACCCAACTTTGAGCACGAGAAAATTGTCCACTGTTTCAAACATCAAAAGAAGAACTATTCAGCGAATATTGAAGCATCATAAATTTCACCCGTATAAAATTCATCTTGTACAACAACTGAACGAAGATGATTGTGATCGGCAGCTGGAGTTTCGTGAAGTTATGACTGCACGAATAACTGATAACTGGAACTTTCTGTTCAATATCTGTTTTTCAGACGAGTGTACGTTTTTATTAAACTCTACAGTCAATCGTCATAATTGTCGTTATTGGGCAGATAATAATCCAAGAACTTGAAGTCCACACTCAAACTCCACAGAAATTGAATGTCTGGACCGGCATTTTTGGAGACCGTTTAATCGGACCAATTTTTCTTGATGGCAAAGATATCGTTTACCCTCTACTAATTGATATTGTTAAAAATGATGATCTCTATCAAGAAAATCAATTAGTGTTTCAACAAGATGGAGCTCCTCCGCACTTTTCACAACGTGTTAGGGAGTTTTTGAACAGAGATTTTAGAGGACAATGGATTGGGCGTAGAGGTGCTATTAAGTGGCCCCCTAGATCACCGGATTTAACTCCTTTAGACTTCTTTCTATGGGGCCATTTAAAGAGTATTTTCGCAACAGAACCGAAGTCTCTGGAAAAATTACGACGACGCATTGTTGAAGAATGCCGTCTAATAACTGAACGAATGCTCCAGAATTTTAGAGCTCGTTTTGAACAAAATTTGTACTTTTGTATGGAAGCTGGTAGTCAACAATTTGAACACTTACTTAAATGAATAAACATTTTTGAACGTTTGGTTTGGTTTTTTAGTTTTTTTTAACAAAAAATTGACCAATTAGTGCATTTCTTATCACAATGAATGAAATACGTTCTTGCAACTCCAACTGTGAATAATTTTTAAACGAGTTGATTAAACTTACAAAAAGATGAGTGTGCTAAATTCAGAAAAGAAATAGCTTTCAAATGATGACACTCGACCCATGTTCCCTATTTAAAATACAAGAATTGTTATCACCACCCTTAAGGGGTTGATGTGACAAAGTTGAGTTTTATGTCAAAGCATGTCCCCCTCAATATTAAAATTGACGTGTTTCAGCGTTTCTTAAAAAATATCACTGGACGCAAATCGGTCTGTTTCCTTTTCAATGCGCCGCCCTCTATATGTATCCGAGCGATAACTCAAAAAATACTAAACTGATTTCAATCAAACTTGGCAAAAATCTTTTTTGGGCGAAAACCGAGGTCAGGTTCGTTAGTTAGCCTTTATGCTTAAGTTTTTCCGTTGGAAAATGGGGGAAACCTTTTTGAAAACGCTATATTTTTTAAATTATCAAAGTGAGTGGAATGGCATTTTTCACTTATATAGAGCATTCAAAGATCTTGTCATATATACATTTTAGGCGTTTTGCTCAACACAAATATAAGTTATCCTGAATTAACGAAATTTAAAAGCTACGACACGCTCCTAAAAGTTTATTAAGGCGTTGTGTAATGTGTGTGGGAGAGGTTGACATAACGTATGTCTTTGTTTTCTTTGAATGTTGGAAAGCTACAAAATCTGCCTAATAAACTGAAACAGCCAGAGTTGTCAGTTTGAAAATTGGAAAGTTTCCCTCGTTAGGAAAATTAAAGGTAATATTTATTTCTAGAATTGATTTTTTATTCAAAAGGCTATATGGTAAAACCGGCAGCTAAAGAGTTTAAGCCTGATTTTAAGTTCCAATCCAAACAATAACTAAATAAAAACCTTATAAGTTGAAAAAAAAACTCTGGACGCAGCAAGTGCGTTGTGGTAGTGAATTTTTATTAAATGCTTCAATTTTGCATAACTCAGTTTTCTATAAACTTAGAAAGCTTAATTTTGGTATGTTGTAAGGTATTTCCTAGGGAAAGATATCCACCAAATTTCATTAAAATAACTTTGTAATTTTTGGAGAAAAAATTTTCGAAAGAAATTTTAAAATTTGAATAACTCAATTTTCTATAAACTTAGAAAGTTGAATTTTGGTACTTAGTAAGGTCTCTCCCAAGGCAAATTAATAGTAAATTTCATTAAAACAGCTTTGTTATTTCCGGAGTAAAATTTTTTTTTAATCTCCAAAAAACCCCGTCCGATTTTCCTGGCTAACAAACTCATCCAATCCATTAATAAAAGAAAGGCACTTGCCGAGTTTCATTGAGACTGGTTAATTATTTTTTGAGTTATCAGACGGATATATATATATATATATATATATATATATATATATATATATATATATATATATATATATATATATATATATATATATATATATATATATATATATATATATATATATATATATATATAAATTGAAAGTGACCCCGGATATGGGTTCTAGGGGTCCTAGTTCGCGCTCATTTAAAAAAATGTTTGCAAAGTCTCACCATCGATACCTCTCTATTAGTGAATTTTTAAATAAAAATTCACTAATATATATATAGACTCTTACTCTGCTAACTCAAAAAAGAATGGGCCTATTTTGATCAAATTTGGTACACGGGTTTACAACATAACAAGTAAACTATCTACCATTAAATTTACATCTGTAGGTTAAAAGACAAAAATTTACAGGCATGTAAAAAAGAAAAAAAACTTCACGGCGCAGCAAGTGCGTTATGGTAGTGAATTTTTATTAAATACTTCAAATTTGAATAAATCAATTTTATCTCCACTTAGAACGTTTAATTTTGGTATGCAGTAAGGTCTTCGGTAAGGCAAGATATACACCAAATTTCATTAAAATAACTTTGTAATTTTCAGAGAAAAAATTTTTTTACAAAGAAAATTTGAAATTTGAATAACTCAATTTTCTATGAACATAGAAAGTTCAATTTTGGTACGTAGTAAGGCCTCTCCTAAGGCAATATATACGTTAAATTTTATTAAAATATCTTTGTAATTACCGGAGAAAAAAATTTTTTTTAAAAGAAAACTCAACCATATCCCGGAAAACCCCGTTTGATTTTCCTAGCTAACGAACTCATCCAAACCATTCATAAAAAAAAGGCACTTGCCGAGTTTCATCAAAATCGGTTAATTATTTTTTGAGTTATCAGATGGATACATATTCTATATATATATATATATATATATATATATATATATATATATATATATATATATATATATATATATATATATATAAACATATAAAAATTGAAACTGACCCCGGATATGGGTTCTAGAGGTCTTAGTTCGCGCTCATTTGAAAATTTTTTTTGCAAAGTCTCACCGTCTCTCTATTAGTGAACTTTTTTAAATAAAAATTCACTAAAATGGGGTTTTCCACAAAACAACAAAGTCGCAATTTGAGACGTCAAAATTGGCAAAATTTAGACAAAGAACTTGAAACAAATACGGATTATGTAGGGAAAATGTCGCAAGAAATGTAGTTCACAAAGCTTTAAGTTTCACCTTCAACCGTGATTGTCCTTCATTTTACTAAAATCTTTCCATAAAATTCAATCAAATAGACCCTTTCTCTAATGCTTTAGCAGTCGTTTTAGTTATATAGTTTATGGTTTAATGGTCTATATTTTTTGCGAATTTTGGCAAAAAAATCAATAAAGCCCAATATATCCGTGATTATACAAGATACAAGAAAAAATGTATACGTTTTATAGGGGTGTCTTGAGCTACATCTTACAAAATTATTTCTACAATCCCAATTGGGCCATAAGTCGTTGGTGATATAAATTTTCTTTTTTTTTTATCAAACACGCTTTATATTATTGCATTTTTGCATTTTCACTGAAATATAATGCATGTTTTTAAGTGCGTTGTGGTAGCGAATTTTCATTAAAAGCTTCATATTTGAACAGCTCAGTTTGCTATTAACCAATAAGGTTCCCTGGCCAGAAAACCAGCTTATTTGGAAAACTTTTAAGTGTTTTTTCGGAAAACTTTTGCACATTTCCAAACAATAAAATTATTTTGATTAAATATCTACCATATAGGTTATACTGGTAACAAAATTTGATGCCTGCTTTTTTTTAAAAGGACATATTTGCTATTAAAAACATTTCTAGAAAATTCACTACCATAACGCACTTGCTGCGTTCAGACTTTTATTACTGTTTTGACGAAATATCGTACATTATTTCTACAATGTAAGTTATACTGGTAACCAAATTTGACGCCTACTTTCTTTAAAAAAGAGGCATATTTGCTATTAAAAACATTTTTAGAAAATTCACTACCATAACGCACTTTCTGTTTTCAGACTTTTATTACTGAAAATTAACTCTTGGTTTTTTTAGGTACCGTTATTACAAGGAGAGCTTTGGTTGTGTGTGTGTATGTGTGTTTTGTTTCTTTAACGTCGGCCTATTTCCGCAACTATGGCCAATCATCGACGCCAGTGAGCAGTTTCACCTCACTATCCTGGAAATTTTGCCGAATCCCTGCCTTTCTGTAAGGAGAGTAGGGATCCTTTACGTGCCCAACATCGCATGGACACGGGACCGACCTCCGAAAGGCGGAACGTGCAGACATTCAACTTGCTCAAATACAATGCTAGAACCTCGGTTGATGTTAATGTTACAGTATGTACTGAAAAAGTGAAAGGAGTACCCTGGGATCGAACCCAGTACCCTTCGGTTCAAAGGCACACGTTCTTACCTCTGAACCACCGAGGCTCTAGAGCTTTGGTTATAAATACTGCAAATGAATCTTCCTCAGAAATATTATTATGTTATCTAAAGAAAATAATATAAAACTGAGAATTATATTCAACTATTCGTCAGATACTTGTTATCCTGGTGATATCGAATGTAAGTAAAAAAACCATAAAAACCTAAACAGAATTTTTATAAAAGTACATTCTTATCGATATCAACAAGAGAGTTAAATTAAAGGAAATATATTTTAAAATTGCAAAATTTATTGGTTTTGCCCAATTTTTGTAGAAAATATTGCTAAAGCAGATGCCATGATTTCAAGACTTGCAAAAACTTATTAGTGAATTTTTATTTAAAAAAAAATCACTAATAGAGAGGTATCGATGGTGAGACTTTGCACAAATTTTTTTCAAATGAGCGCGATTTAGGACCCCTAGAACCCATATCCGAGGTCAGTATCAATTTTATATATATATATATATATATATATATATATATATATATATATATATATATATATATATATATATATATATATATATATATATATAATAAGTATATCCAACCGATAACTCAAAAAATAATTAACCGATTTCGATGAAAGTCGGCAAGTGCCTGACGAGTTCGTTAGCCAGGTAAATTTGAACAGGTTTTCCGGGAAAATTTTGAGTTTTATTTTAAAAAAATAATTAAATTACAAAGATATTTTATTGAAATTTGGTGGATATATTGCCTTGAGAAAGACCTTACTATGTACCAAAATTAAACTTTCTAAGTTTATAACAAATTGAGTTTTTCGAATTTTCAATTTTCCTTCGAAAAAAATTTTTTTTTCTCCGAAAATTACAATGTTATTTTAATGACACTTGGTGTATATGTTGCCATAAAAAAGGCCTTACCACATTCCAAAATTCAACTTTCTAAGTTTATAGAAAATTGAGTTATTCCAGTTTGAAGCATTTAATAAAAATTCACTACCACAACGCACTTGCTGCGTCCTGAAATTTTTAATTACTTCAAATTATATGAACAAGAAACCATTTTCTAGATCAGTCTAAATCATAAATTTTTAAATAGATGTTTTTGTAAGATAAATTGTATTATTTATCACAAAATTAGCAAATAAGATTATAGCAAAAAATTCAGGACGCAGCAAGTGCATTATGGTAGAGAATTTTCATTAAATGCTTCAAATTTGACCAACTCAATTTGCTATGAACCTAGAAAGTTGAATTTTCGCATGTAGTAAGGTCTTTATCGGTACAACAAATCTACCAAATTTCATTAAAATGACTTAATTATTTCTTGAGATACAATTTTTTTTCAGAAAAATCAACAATACCTTTTTCAGAAAAATCGATTTTTTTTTAGAAAAACCGGTCCTATACGTACCTTCCTTTCGGGTTTGAGGGACCTAAATTCGCGCTCATTTAAAGCATTTAAAGAAATTTCTCTCACCATCAATACCTCGAAAAGGGAATTTAAAAAAAATGAAAATTCGCTAATACAAAAATTATTGAAAGAAAAAACAAGTTTTTCGGGCAAACTAATGACTATTTCATTACTTTATATATATATATATATATATATATATATATATATATATATATATATATATATATATATATATATATATATATATATTTCCGAAATGTGGTCTCGCCCGGAGTAGACGCGTTTATTAGGGTCTCTGCTTACTCTGTGTAGTTTGTCTGTGTAGAACGGCCAGCAGGTATAAGATTTCGATCTCTAGTGTTGTTAAACGCAAATTAGTGCACAATGGCTGGTGGTGGAAGTGACAGATCAACTAGAAACAATTCCAAACAGCAGCCCACAACCCCGAGGGGTAATGATAACTTCAATGAATCATTAATACTTAGCTGTATAGATAAAGCTCTTAACTCTGATAGAATGATCGAGATGTTTTGCGACAAACTAACAGCCAGTTTCGAGATTAAGTTGAATGAAAAAATCAACAAACTTTTCGAAAAGTATCTAGAACAAATTCAATCAATGAAGGACCTTCTAAATCACCACAACTCTAAAATTGCTGAATTAAAGTCGCAAATTGAGGAAATGGAGCAAGCTAAAAGGAATAATAATATCCGCATATTTGGTATGGCGGACTCCCCCATTGAAAACACAGAAAACTGCGTTAAAACTATGTTAGAACATCAACTCGGTACAAAAATAGTAAACGTTGAAGCCTGTTACAGAATAGGCAAATATCAAGAAGATTCATGCCGACCAATTTATGTGCAATTCTCAAGTCACAAAGAGAAAAGCGCAGTCTTTAAACAAAAGAAATTACTTAAAGGTTCAAAGGTAACTATAAAAGAAGATCTGACAAAAGAAAGATTACAGATTATGAAAGAAGTTACTGATCGTTTCGGCTATAAAAACGTCTGGAGTATAGATGGAACAATATTTATTAAACATAAATCAAGAATTCACAAACTTTACAATCTCTGCTCCTGGAATAAGCTATCGTCCACCGTGTTAACTACATAGGTCAAGAAATGTGATGATTATCAACACGGGTTATTTAGTGCAGTGAATAGTGGCTAATCTTACTTCCCATCGTAACTAAATAGTGCAAGTTAGAGCAAATTTTCTGCTTATTCTTTAGTGTACTATATGATTCAAAATTCTCAAAATTTTATCATCTAAAAATATACTCCTTATAACTTCCTATTAATATAGCAGTGTACCCAATTCTCATGCGAAACTTACGTAAGTACTGCATTATATAGAATATTTACTAACTGATATATTCCGTTCTTGGTGCCATAGAATACACTTACCTTAATAGTAAATGACTCACTATCTCAACTCCTTTCTAGATGATGATGACGGTTATAACTGTAATTACGAAAATAATCTAGACAGCCTTCAAAACCTAAATGCCTCTTCTAATGTAAATATTATTCATTTAAATATCCGTAGTATACGCAAAAACTATGAGGAGTTTCTAGTCTATATAGAATCCCTGAAAACTAACTTTGAAATAATAGTATTATCAGAGTCTCATTGTATCACCGATTTGAATGATTTTCATATTCCAGATTACGATATTTTTTATAATGAAAGCAGATTAAATAAATGTGACGGCTCAATAGTATATGTAAAAAGTACACTAAGGCCTCAAGGTGTAGTTCTGTGCTCAGGACAAACCAAATTTCCACGACTGATATTCAGTAAAAACAATGTAAATACGGGCTTAATTGCTTACTACAGGCCGCCATCATTTAAGACTCATGACTTTTTGACTGATCTGGATGATTTATTGTTGAGCAGGTCACATCGGGACCAACGTATTGAGATATTTTGTGGTGATATTAATATCGACATTTCCAGACCGGACGACATTAGCAACACGTATCTAAATATCTTAGCTGAGAATGGATACAGACCTAGAATCAACAAGCATACTAGACTGGGCAATTTAACGGGGTCGTGTATAGATCATTTCTTTTTCAAATGCCAAGATGCTAATATAAAATGCAATTCGACTATCCTGACATCTCCCATAACGGACCATCTGCCTTTTGTATTGTCTATTGAAGCTGACCGCTCTAGCGCACCGAAGGAAAGTATACAAAAGAGCTACCGTCATAAAATAAATTTTAACAAGTTACAGCAACACCTTCTAAGTGAAACGTGGGAAGATGTTTATGACACGGATAATCCCAGTTACAGCGCTGAATTGTTCACAAACCGTTTGCTGTCCCATATCTCGAATAGTACCGAAATGCATAATAAAGTAACACTTCCTAATAAGAAGCCACTGGGTAGGAAACCATGGATCACATCTGGTGTAATAAATTCCATGGTTACTCGAAATAGATTACGAGTTCACGCCACTTTAAACCCACAGGATACAGGAGCCCTAGAACAATACAAAAGATACAGGAATGCACTGAATAAAGTCATTGTCAAAACTAAACGTGAATACAATAAAAACTTAATAATAACGGCGGATAATAACCCAAAAAATACTTGGAAAGCAATTAATGTGATAACAAACAATAATATAAACAAGCAAGTAAATTCTAAAGTGAAATCACTCAATGTTGAAAACCAGCTTATAGAAAATAACACAGAAATTGCCAATGGTTTCAATACTTATTTCAGTAATATTGGGAAAGAACTTGCTAACAGGATCGCAAATCATAATAAGATAAATGCACCTATAAAATTGAATATTACATCCAAACCAGGTAATTCAACTTCACTTTTTCTTAAACCAGTTACAGAATCAGAACTACTATCATACATTAACAAACTAAAAAATTCTTCATCTGCTACTCATGACCCGATTTCTAACCAAATAATCAAGATGTTTTATTTATACTTGATCCCTCCTCTTATGTACATAATTAATCTAGTCATAACAACCGAGATATTTCCAGACATCTATAAATCCTCTACAGTCATACCACTTTTTAAATCCGGAGACCCAACGCTACCGTCAAACTATCGCCCTATCTCTTTAACAAGTGTGATAGGTAAACTCATCGAGCAGTGCATCAAATCTAGACTTCTTTCCTACGTGGAAAAAAACAATGTACTCAGCACGAATCAGCATGGCTTTCGACAGAGATCTAGCACGGAAAAAGCAATAGCCGAGGTCACACAATATATTAGTAACAGTATAGATAAAGGTAACAAATGCATTGGAGTTTTTCTCGATCTTGCCAAGGCTTTTGATACCATTGCACATGATATTCTCATCCAAAAACTCGAAAACATTGGCATCAGAGGCACTACTTTAGAGCTATTTAAATCATATATATACAAACGAAGACAGAGAGTTAAAATAAATGACTCGTTCAGTAACTACAAGGACGTAACATGCGGTGTGCCTCAAGGCACGGTCCTCGGACCTATTTTGTTTTTGCTGTACATAAATGAATTACTCGATGTTAATATATGTGGCAAGATTGTATGCTTTGCAGACGATACTGTTTTGCTTTTCAACGATTCCAACTGGCACAGTGTAGCAAATGTCGCCTCCGAGGGTGTCAGAAAAGTCAAGACATGGCTTGACAAAAACATGTTGTCAATAAACTTGAACAAAACAAAATTTTTAACATTCACCCCATTGGCATCACATACACCAAATATAAACAGTATTGTCGTGCATGATTATGATTGTGTCCCGGGAAATTATTGCACATGCAACAACATAAGACAAGATAGCAGTGTTAGATATTTGGGCGTTTTCATTGACCAGCACCTAAAATGGAATGTACAAATAGAATATATAAACAACAAAATTCGAAAAACTGTATATAAATTTAAACAGTTACGTGAAATTCTATCCTGGAAGTGGTTAAAGTGCGTTTATAGTTGCATTGTCGAATCTATCTTAAACTATGCTATTACGGCATGGGGAAACGCATACGAAACTCACTTAAAATGCCTTAGAGTTACACAAAAATGGATAATAAAAACAATGTTAAACAAACCTATATTATACCCAAGTACACAAGTATTCCAGGATAGTGATTTGGCTAACTTAACAGACCTGTACATATTATCGGTTGCCAAGTTTATGAAAAAGTTTCCCATTTATCGGACGCCGCTGTCTCATAAAATAACTACTAGGTCAATAAGCAACGACAAACTATCAGTGCCCTTTAAGGCACTAAACCTCACACAGCAACATATCTCATACTTTGGTCCTTTGATATACAATGAGATTCCATTAATAATCTTACATAATAAAACTAAAATTTTCAATAAAACCCTAAAAAATTGGTATAAAATGCATAAAACACTTGTTAAAAAGAAAATTAATAAATTGTAAACAATCAATATCGTTCTTGAATTGTAACCGCGGTCAGTCACGTCATGCAGTACATATACTTTTAAAGTTTTAGTGTTGTAGATATTAAGGTTTATTTAGGCTAATTTAAGAACTTTAGGAATGTTAATATATTTGGTTAGTATGTCAATATTATATTATGTTAATTTACATCTAAAAAGTAAAACAGAAATGAAGAAGGTGTACATACAAATCCTACGGATTTACAGTACACTCATTAACTTAATACATTAATTAATTAATTATTCATATGTTCATTTTATCTTATTTAAGCTTTATATGTTAAGACACCTTGTATTTTATCAGAAATTGTTATCTTGAACAATAAACATTATTATTATTATTATTATATATATATATATATATATATATATATATATATATATATATATATATATATATATATATATATATATATATATATATATATATATATATATATTGATTGATTTTGATTAGGTGACACATATTTTTCATTTGTAGATCTCTTGAACAAGTTCGCTAACCAGCCCAAATGGATATTAGTTATTCCCCAAAAATAATCATCATAAAAAAATAGTATTGTCGAAAGTAATGAATTTATTTTGTTAAAATAATGGGAAATTAAGTAATGGCAATTTAAAGTATTTCAAACAATTTGGCTTTCCTTTTATTAACGCAATAAACAAAATTTTTATAAAATATTGCCACAATAACGCAGTTTATATATGAGTATTAGTACTTTTTGATCAAAATAACACAGTATATCAATGCAAATAAGATGCAATGCTTATGACGCATTTCGAAATAATTTACAAAAAATTTATTGTAAAAATATTTGACATTTAATTTTAGTAAACTACCATAAACTTCTAATTTTAAAGCTTCAGATGAAGCTTCTTCTGTTTTTCCTCAGTGTTAATTTAAATTTTTACTTGCTGCTCTTATTGCTTTATATTCTTCTTGATCTAATGATACCTTAAAAAAAAATCGAAAATAAACTTAAAATGTTTCCGAGAAATCTGGTTTCCTAGCCAACGAACCTTAGATTAATAGCAAATTGAGTTATTGAAATTTCAAGCAGTTTATGAAAATTCGTTACCAAAACCAACTTACTGCCTTTTGATTTTGTTTCTTACAAACATGCGTCATATTTCGATGAAAAATGCAAAAATGCATTAGTATAACGGATCTTCGAAAAAAGAATTGTAGGTATCACTCTCGACTTATGAGCCATTCTGTCATTGTCAAAATAATTTTATTAGATGAGGCTTAATACACTTTTTTCTCGTATCTTGTATAATAATAATTATATCGAGCTTTACCGTGGAAATCACACCACCGTATATATATATATATATATATATATATATATATATATATATATATATATATATATATATATATATATATATATATATATATATATATATATATATATATATATATATATATATATATATATATATATATATATATATATAGTCACGCTGTCTGCTCATTAACGAATTATTTCTACGGAAATTAGCTAAAAATTATAGGCCATTAAACCATAAACTTAACTAAAAGTACTGCTAAAGATTTAGAGAAAGAATCTATTTGAAAAGAATTTTCTGGAAATATTCAAGCTGAAACTTAAGCGCTTGTAGAACACTCGTTTTGCGACATTTTCTTTATATAACCCGTATTTGTTTAAGGTAATTTGTCTAAATGTTGCTAATTTTGCGTTTTAAAACGCGACTTTGACGTTGGAAGGAAAACTCCGATTTTTTTCTTTAAATGCCTATCACTTTTTTGTCTTCTAACTTACATACATATATGTTGGTGCCAGGTTCAATTTTTGTAAAAAGTCTTGACGCAGCAAGTTCGTTATGGTAGTGAATTTTCATTAAAATGTTTTTAATAGCAAATATGTGTGTTTTTTTACAGAAAGCAGGCATCAAATTTGGTTACCAGTATAATCTATATAGTAAAATCTCGGGACGCAGCAAGTGCATTATGGTAGTGATTTTTTATTAAATGATTTAAATTTGAATCTCTCAATTTTCTATAAACTTAGAAAGTTTACTTTTGGTATGTAGTAAGGTCTTTCCTAGGGCAAAATATCCACCAAATTTCATTAAAATATCTTTGTAATTTTTGGAGAAAAAATTGTTTTCGAAAGAAAATTTTAAATTTGAATAACTTAAGTTTCTATAAACTTAGAAAGTTGATTTTGGTACGTAGTAAGGTATCTCCCAAGGCAACATATGTAGTAAATTTCATTAGAACAGCTTTGTTATTTTCGAAGAAATTTTTTTTTTTGAAAGAAAACTCAAAATTTTCCCGGAAAACCTATATATATATATATATATATATATATATATATATATATATATATATATATATATATATATATATATATATATATATATATATATATATATATATAAACTTATAAAAATTAAAACTGACCCCGGATATGTGTTCTGGGGGGCCTAATTTGCGCTCATATTAAGAAATTTTTTCAAAATTCAAAAGTCGTGATCTCCTCATTAGTTTTTTTTTTAAAGAAAATTCACTAATACAAAGACGTGTACTTGGTTTTCATTAGTTTGTTATTTGCGGAGGTATTAACATTTTCCGTAAGAAAACAAGAAATTTTCCGCGAAAACCTAGGCTAATTTGCGTGGCTAACAAACTTATCCAAGCCACTTGCAAAGGGTAGTTTTTTACCAAATTGGACCCAAATCGGCCCATTATTCTTTGAGTTAACGGTGGGATACATATATATATATACATATATATATATATATATATATATATATATATATATATATATATATATATATATATATATATATATATATATATATATATAAAGATATAAAAATCAAAACTGACCCCGGATATGTGTTCTAGGGAGGATAGTTTGCACTCATTTGAAGAATTCAAAAGTCGCGATCTCCTCATTAGTGAATTTTTTAAAGAAAATTCACTGACAACGACCTCCTTTTTCTGCACCGTCTTTCTGCAAAAGATACTAAGTTTTACACCCAAATGACAGTTGATACTATAGAAAATGACTGTTGCTATTTCTCTGCTTCTGTCAATTTCCATCTCAAATTTTCTCGCCGCTGATTCCAGTGCTCATACAGTATTCGCCCTCTCATATATGCCGTTAAGTTCACATAACTTACCTTCTATCAAATATAACGTTAACATTGGCGACACTTGCTACCGTGGGCCATAATGCGATCAGGGCACAAACGAGAGGCCATAAATTCACTTGGTGGCCACAGTGAGTCATTCCCCATTGCACGGCTAACTAGATGCAGTGCTATATGCATTTCAGAGACATTAGGGTTGTAATGGATACAGGACAGGGAGGCGACATGGATTGGTTTATCTTAAACAGTGGCGGCATTTTGGAAACAAACAATAAGTTGGAGGTGCTTTAGTGATATGTACATCTATGTTAAATAAATTATAGTCAGAAATGTCACTATGCAGGAACTGCATTCCAAATTGCAATAAAATATTCACTGCACCTTTCGCCTTCAGGAGGTTGCGTTGGTTCGTCGGCATGTGATGCTGGCCATGTTAAAGATAACTACTGTCCCTTACAATAAGCCAAAGAAGTACTGCATATATATATATATATATATATATATATATATATATATATATATATATATATATATATATATATATATATATATATATATACATATACATACATATATATATATATATATATATATATATATATATATATATATATATATATATATATATATATATATATATATATATATATAGTGTGCCCCAATCTGTATGGGAATGTAATGCTATCTCCGTTATTATTAGGGATAGGAAGCCGGTTAAATTAGCAATGTTTTGTATAGTTTCATGCTTGTTCTAAATATGACTTGTATTTTGCCCTGCCCCGTTTCGTTTTCGAGTTATTTTGAAACAACCAAAAGTTGGCGATTTCTATTTTCTTCAATGTCTAAGTAGGCGTTGATCTGACATGTCTAAGACTTGCACATTATCGGGACACTCTTTACAGAGTGATCTTTTTGTGGTATTCTCAACTTTGGATTGTCATTTGCTTTTGAGCTACATGTATCAACGTTTGTTTTTATTATGGCAGCCGTATTGGATTTTTTGCTCATGTGGTAGCCTGTAAAAAGAGCTTTCCAATGATGTACAACATGCTTGAGAAATCTTGTAATTGCACTGACAATTTTGAGAAAAACCGTTTTGAGGATAGTAGGCTATGAAATACAATACCAGAAAACAAATGACAAAAAAAGTATTCAAAAAGCAGTACCTGAAAATGTGGCGGAGACACTAACCAAGCATCGATACGGGACAGCCTATACATATATATATATATATATATATATATATATATATATATATATATATATATATATATATATATATATATATATATATATATATATATAGGGTGGCGCATTTAAAACGAAACAGACCGATTTGCGTCCAGAGAATATTTTTTTAAGAATCGCTGAAACACGTCAATTTTAATATTAAGGGGGACATGTTTTGACATAAAACTCAACTTTGTCCCATCAACCCCTTAAGGGTGGTGATAACAACCCTTATATTTTAAATAGGGAACATGGGTCGAGTGTAAAATAATTTGAAAGCTCTTTCTTTTGTGAACTCAGCACACTAATTTTTTTGGAAGTTTTATCAACTCGTTTAAAAATTATTCACAGTTGGAGTTGCAATAACGTATTTCATTCATTGTGATAAGAAATGCACTAATTAGTTAATTTTTCGTTAAAAAAACGAATAACAAAACCAAGCGTTCAAAAAAGTTTATTCAGTTAAGTAAGTGTTCAAATTGTTGACCATCAGCTTCCATACAAAAGTACAAATTTTGTTCAAAACGAGCTCTGACATTCTGGAGCATTTGTAAAGTTATTAGACGGCATTCTTCAACAATTTGTCGTCGTAATTCTTCCAATGACTCCGGTTGTGTTGCGTAAATTCTACTCTTTAAATGGCCCCATAGAAACGAGTCTAAAGGAGTTAAATCCGGTGATCTATGGGGCCACTCAATAGAACGTCTACGCCTAATCCATTGTCCTGGAAACTCTCTGATAAAAAAACTCCCTAACACGTTGTGAAAAATGTGGAAGAGCTCCATGTTGTTGAAACACTAATTGATTTTCTTGATAGCGATCATTATTTTCAACAATGTCAATTAGTAGAGGGTAAAGATATCTTCTAGTAACTCGAAATACGTTTCGCCACTCAAATTACCATTAAGAAAAATTGGTCCGATTAAAGGGTTTCCAAAAATGCCAGTCCAGACATTCAAATTCTGTGGACTTTAAGTGTGGACTTCGTGAAAATTTCTTGGATTATTATCTGCCCAATAACGACAATTATGACGATTGATTGTCGAGTTTAATAAAAACGTACACTCGTCTGAAAAACAGATATTGAACAGAAAGTTCCCGTTATCAGCTATTCGTGCAGTGATAACTTCACAAAACTCCAGCCGCCGATCAAAATCATCTTTATTCAGTTGTACAAGATGACTGTTATACGGGTGAAATTTATGATGCTTCAATATTCGCTGAATAGTTCTTCTTTTGATGTTTGAAACAGTGGCCAATTTTCTCGTGCTTAAAGTTGGGTCTGCAGCAATTTGTCCTAAAACTTCAATCTCAGTAGTCTCATTTCTAACCGAAAATTCACGTTCAGGATCCCGTTTTTTGTTGGCTACTGAACTACTTTGTCGAAACTTTGCAACTAACTCCAAAATGTATTTTCTGTTAACATGTCTGTTCGGATGTCGTTCATTAAACAAATTTGCGGTACGGTTGGCACAGTCATCATTTTTTGAAAAAAAGAGTAATTATTTCAACTATTTCTTCTAGAGAATAAACCATTGTGAAATTAATTTTCGGTAGTACTATCAAGTATCAAACCGACCGATAAACTGAAATAATAAACCGCATTTCTCTCATTCCGATAAGAAATGTTCTGATAGTCAATTTTGTGTTTACAAACCAACAAAACATTGACTATCAGTACATTTCTTATCGGAATGAGTGAAATGCGTTTTTGCAACTCCAACTGTCAATAACTTCTAAACGAGTTGATAAAACTTCCAAAAAAATTAGTGTGCTGAATTCAGAAAAGAAAGAGAATGATGTAACACTAGACCCATGTTCCCTATTTAAAATATAAGGGTTGTTGTCATCACCCTTAAGGGGTTGATGTGACAAAGTTGAGTTTTGTCAAAACATGTCCCCCTCAATAATAAAATTGACGTGTTTCAGCGTTTCTTAAAAAAAATTATCTGGACGCAAATCGGTCTGTTTCGTTTTCAATGCGCCACCATATATATATATATATATATATATATATATATATATATATATATATATATATATATATATATATATAAACTGATCATGGATATGGTTTCTAGGGTGTCCTAGTTTTTTTTTAATTCGAAGGTCGGGATCTCCCCATTAGTGGGATTTTTCTACGAAAATTCACTAAAAACCCCAGAGCAAGAGTTAAAAAGCTATCTGAAGTAAGAATTTACTGGCGATTTTCAGAAAGTATGACATTTTGCCTTACTTTCTCCTACCTGTAGTTATGTTCAGACGAGCCGCTACTGAAGGCCGGGGACAACGACAACATGGACTTGTATATTTATTTATAGTAGAAGCAGCTTTTGCTTCACTGTACTGATGTAAATGGGAACTAACACTGCACAAAAGGGTTATTTATTCAAGCCGTTTGAAAGCTTGTAGGACAGATATGATGGTGTTTGGGTTTGGGTTTGGGGGTGTATGGAAGGGTAACGCAATATGCCGGTGACAGAATTGATAGTGAGAGATTTAGAATATTCAGAAAAATCATACTGTAATTTCGGTGAGTGATGTTGTTATAACCAGGTGAAGTCGGTGGAAAGGTTCATTAATTTTAGTAAAACGACTGAGTGAACAACACGCTAAAAAATCTAGATGCAGCATGTGGGTTATAGTAGCGAATTTGCAGAAAAATCTCTCAAATTGTCGGAAACCTCTAAACTGTTTTTCGAAGCAAATTATATCTCTGAAAATAACGAAGCTGGTTTGCTGAAATTTGCAACATAAATTTGCTGTTATAAAGTTTGTTACATGCCAAAACTTCATTTTTTAGGTTCACCAAAAAAACTTTTACTGTCAGTTATATATATATATATATAATATATAGGGTGGCGCATTGAAAACGAAACAGACCGATTTGGGTCCAGACAATTTTTTTTAAGAAACGCTGAAACACGTCAATTTTAATATTGAGGAGGACATGTTTTGACATAAAACTCAACTTTGTCACATTAACCCCTTAATTGTGGTGATAACAACCCTTATATTTTAAATAGGGAACATTAGTCGAGTGTTACATCATTTGAAAGCTCTTTCTTCTTTGAATTCAGCACAGTAATTTTTTTGGAAGTTTTATCAACTCGCTTAAAAATTCTTCACAGTTGAAGATGCAAAAACGCATTTCACTCATTCCGAAAAGAAATGTGCTGATAGTCAATGTTTTGTTGGTTTGTAAACAAAAAATTGACTATCAGAACATTTTTTATCGGACTGAGGGAAATGCGGTTTATTATTTCAGTTTGTCGGTCGGTTTGATACTTGATAGTACTACCGAAAATTAATTTCACAATGGTGTATTCTGTAGAAGAAGAAGTTGAAATAATTACTCTTTTTTTTTCAAAAACGATGACTGTGCCAACCGTACCGCAAATGTGTTTAATGAACGACATCCGAACAAACATGTTAACAGAAAATACATTTTAGAGTTAGTTGCAAAGTTTCGACAAATTGGTTCAGTAGCCAACAAAAAAACGGGATCCTGAACGTGAATTTCCGGTTAGAAATTCGACTACTGAGATTAAAGTTTTAGGACAAATTTCTGCAGACCCAACTTTGAGCACGCGAAAATTGGCCACTGTTTCAAATATCAAAAGAAGAACTATTCAGCGAATATTGAAGCATAATAAATTTCACTCGTATTAAATTCATCTTGTACAACAACTGAATGAAGATGATTTTGATTGGCGGCTGGAGTTTTGTAAAGTTATAACTGCACGAATAGCTGACAACGGGAACTTTCTGTTCAATATCTGTTTTTCATACGAGTGTACGTTTTTTATTAAACTCTACAGTCAATCCTCATAATTGTCATTATTGGGCAGATAATAATCCAAAAAATTTCCGCACTCAAACTCCACAGAAATTGAATGTCTGGACTGGCATTTTTGGAGACCGTTTAATCGGACGAATTTTTCTTGATGGCAATTTGAGTGGAGAAACGTATTTGGAGTTACTAGAAGATATCGTTTACCCTCTAAATGATGATTGCTATCAAGAAAATCAATTAGTGTTTCAACAAGATGGAGCTCATCCGCATTTTTCACAACGTGTTAGTGAGTTTTTGAACAGAGAATTTCCAGGACAATAGATTGGGCGTAAAGGTGCTATTGAGTGGCCCTCTAAATCACCGGATTTAACTCCTTTAGACTTATTTCTATGGGGCCATTTAAATAGTAGAAATTACGCAACAGAACCGGAGTCTCTGAAAGAATTACGACGACGCATCGTTGAATAATGCCGTGTAATAACTCCACAAATGCTCCAGAATGTCAGAGCTCGTTTACTCAGCTTTAAAAGTATGGACGCAGCAAGTGCCTTATGGTAGTGAATTTTCATTAAAATGTTTTTAATAGCAAATATGTGTTTTTTTTTAAGAAAGCAGGCATCAGATTTGGTGACCAGTATAACCTATATAGTAAAAACAATGTGCCATGTTTCGTCAAAATAACTTTATTGTTTAAAAATGTACAAAAATTTCCGAAAGTAAACTTAAAGTGTTCCGGAAAAAACTCGTTTCTTGGTCAACCTTACAGGTTAATAGCAAATTGAGCTATTCAAGTATGAAGCATTTCATTAATATTCGCTACCATAACGCACTTTCTGCGTCCAGAATTTCTTTTCTTACAAACACGCATTATATTTCGATGGAAAATGCAAAGATACAATAACATAGGGCGTGCTTGATTAAAAAAAGAAAATTTGTATCACCAACGACTTATGGGCCAGCCTGTGATTGTAGAAATAATTTTTTAAGGTGTAGCTCAAGACACCCTATAATTAATGTATACAATTTTTTTTCATATTTTGTATAATAACGGATATATTGAACTTTATTGATTTTTTACGAAAATTCGACAAAAAATATATACCATTAAACGATAAACTCTATAGCTAAGGCTACTGCTAAATCATCAGAGAAAGGGTCTATTTAAAATGAATTTTCTGGAAATATTTTAGTAAAATGAGGGACAATGACGGTTGAATCTAAGACTTCAGGCTTTGTAAAATATTCTTCTTGAGACATTTTCTTTCCGTAGCCCGTACTAGATCCAAGTTCTTTGCCTAAATGTTGCCAAATTTGACGTTTTAAATCGCAACTTTGACGTTTTGAGGAAAACCCCAATTCATTTTTCTTTAAATGCCTATAACTTTTTAGTAAATTTTCGTAGAAAAAATTCACTAATAGGGAGATCCCGACTTTTGAATTTTGAAAAATTTTTGCAAATGAGCGCGAACTAGGACCACTAGAACCCATATCCGGGGTCAGTTTCAATTATATATATATATATATATATATATATATATATATATATATATATATATATATATATATATATATATATATATATATGTGTGTGTATGTATGTATGTATCACACCGATAACTCAAAAAATAATAGGCCAATTCTGATAAAATTTGGCACGTACCTTCCTTGTGTAAATGGCTTGGATAAGTTCGTTACTCAGGAAAATCGGACGAGGTTTTCCGGGAAAATTTTGAGTTTTAATTCGAAAAAAAAAAATATCTCCGGAATTAACAAAGTAAGGGCAACCAAAATTGGTACACGGATTTACATCATTATAGGTAAGCTACCTACCAAAAATTTAGCACTGTAGTAGGTTAAAGGAGAAAAAACTCTGGACGCAGCAAGTGCGTTATGGTAGTGAATTTTCATAAAAATGTTTTTAATTGCAAATATGTGTGTTTTCTTTTTAAGAAAGCAGGCATCAATTTTGGTTACCAGTATAACCTATATAGTAAAAACAATGTGCCATGTTTCATAAAAAGAACTTTATTGTGTGAAAATGTACAAAAATTTCCAAACGTAAACTTAAAGTGTTCCCGGAAAAACTCATTTCTTGGTCAACCTTATAGGTTAATACCAAATTGAGCTATTCAAATTTGAAGCATTTAATGAAAATTCGCTACCATAACGCACTTCCTGCGTCCCGAATTTCTTTTCTTACAAACATGCATCGCTGAAAAATTCAAAAATGCAATAACATAAGGCGTGTTTGATTAAAAAAAAAGAAAATTTGTATCACCAACGACTTATGGGCCATCCTGTGATTGTAGAAATATTTTTTTAAGATGTAGCTCAAGACACCCTATAATTAATATATACAAATTTTCTTCATATCTTGTATAATAACGGATATATTGAGCTTTATTGATTTTTTACGAAAATTCGACAAAAATTATATACCATTAAACGATAAACTCTATAGCTAAGACTACGGCCAAGCATCAGAGAAAGCGTCTATTTGAAATGAATTTTCTGGAAACATTTTAGTAAAATGAAGGACAATGACGGTTGAAACTAAGACTTCAGAGTTTGTAAAAGATCCTTCTTGAGACATTTGATTTCCATATCCCGTATTAGATTCAAGTTCTTTGCCTAAATGTTGCCGATTTTGACGTTTTAAATCGCAACTTTGACGTTTTGAGGAAAACCCCAATTTATTTTTCTTTAAATGCCTATAACTTTTTTGTCTTTTGACCTACATAGCTAAATTTTGGTAGGTGGCTTACCTATAAGAATATTAACTAGCGTACCAAATTTGGTTGCCCTTACTTTGTTAATTCCGGAGATATAAATTTTTTTCGAAAGAAAACACAAAATTTTCCGGGAAAACCTGGGCAGATTTTCCTGGATAACGAACTTATCCAAGCCATTTGCAAAAGGAATTTTTCCACCAAATTTAGTCAAAATCGGCCTATTATTTTTTGAGTTATCGGTGTGATACATATATATATATATATATATATATATATATATATATATATATAAATATATATATATATATATATAAATATATATATATATATATATATATATATATATATATATATATATATATATATATATATATATATATATATATATATAATATATATATATATATATATATAAACATATAAAAATTGAAACGGACCCCGGATATGTGTTCTAGGGGGCCTAGTTCGCGGTCATTTGAAGAAATTTTTTCAAAATTCAAAAGTCGGGATCTCCTCATTAGTGAATTTTTTTTAAGAAAATTCACTAAAAAAGTTACAGGCATTTAAAGAAAAATAAATTTGGGTTTTCCTCAAAACGTCAAAGTCGCGATTTAAAACGTCAGAAATTTGGGACGCAGCAAGTGCGTTATGGTAGCGAATTTTTATTAAATGCTTCAAATTTGAATAGCTCAATTTGCTATTAACATATAAGGTTGACCAGAACACCAGTTTTTTCGGGAACATTTAAGTTTACTTTCGAAAACTTTTGTACATTTTCAAACCATAAAGTTATTTTGATGAAACATCGCATATTGTTTCTACTATATAGGTTATACTGGTAACCAAATTTGATGCCTGCTTCCTTAAAAAAACATATTTGCTATTAAAAACATTTTTATGAAAATTCACTACCAGAACGCACTTGCTGCGTCCCAAGATTTTCGAAAGAAAGCACAAAATTTTCCTGGAAAAACTAGTTCAATTTTCCTGGCTAACGAACTTTTCCAAGCCACTAACAAAAGGAAGGTACGTACCGAATTTCATCAAAATTGTCCATTATATTTTGAGTTAGCGATGTTATAGATATATATATATATATATATATATATATATATATATATATATATATATATATATATATATATATATATATATATATATATATAAACATATAAAAATTTAAACTGACCCCGGATATGTGTTCTGTGACGCCTATTAGCGCTCATTTGAAGAATTTTTTTCAAAATTCAAAGGTCGGGATTAGTGAATTTTTTTAAGAAAATTCACTAATAACTCAGAAACGTAAAACTTGGAGTTATTAGTCTCCGTTACCGAGGCTTTACTATATTTATATTACTCACTTATTATTTTTTGGTATTAAAATTTTTTTACAGTCAACAACTACAAATAAAAGTCAAAATTTTATGAAAATTCATTTGTATAACTCACCTGCTACATCACCAATTTATTAATTTATTTTAAGTTTTATTAACCTAGAAACTGTTGAAACGAAAGAAAAATTGTTATAAAAATTCGAGAGCACTATACTGCGTGAATCCTTTTAAGTTTTAAATTACTATATTATTTTATTATTTAATGTGCCTAACTGATTTGCGGATATTATTATTAAAAGTCTCTACATATATATTTACTAAGGAACGGTTTCACTAACTAAAGGCAACAACAATAAATAACACTAACACTGGTGGAATTTTATGGGATATAAAACCAAAAGTATTACTATAAAATAAAAACAAGGTTTTTTCTGTATTAATGTATATATATTTACACATGACTTTTACAATGATTACATTCTTCTGTCCACTGAAGTTAAAGAACTACCAGCACTTACGGGGTAGGATATTAATACAGACAAGAATAAAATATACAAGAATAGTACAAACATGCACAACACTAAACACTTTAAAATGACGCTAGTGACGAGACCTGCTGTTTATTTGCTATCGATACAATCGTTGACAGTCTTCAGGTATTCAGCTCCCAGGTTGGCTAATTCAGCGTTGGCTGTGGTGACGCAAACTCCTAGTTTTGGTCCCATATTTGTGACGAAACTGACTCCGACACTGATGATCTCCTTGATTTGACCTGGGATACGGACAACAGCCAAACCTAATCTGGCAGCAACTTTTCCGTAGCAGACAACTGATGTCCAGCCTGATCCGCACTTCTTGAAATCTTCATATAGCTGCTTGAAGGAATCCCATGTACCAGTAACTTGTTTGATGGCATTGGCAACTGCGGCTTTGGCACTGTCGACCAATTCACGTAAGCAGCTGACCATGTCTGTTCTTTTTTGCTGAGAAAGGGCCTGGATTTTGCTTTCGGAACCTTCAACACAGGATTCAGCGCCCTTGCTACGGGCTTTGTCTTCGAGCTTCTTAAGACTCTCCATCAGAGACTTGGTTTCAGTGTCCAACCTGCCATCTTTGATTAGGTCCTCTGCTTTCTTCTCTAGGAAGCTTAAAAGTTGTTTCAACTTTTCCGTACCAGCCTGGAGACCTTTGGTGATGGCGTCCTTTAGTTTTTGGAGAAGTGCCTTGATTTTGTCCACAATACCGTTGAACAGTTCAATGTCCATGTCCTCTTCTTCCAACATTTCATTCATCTGGTTGAGTTGAACCTCGACTTCATCGCTGTACTTCTTGATTTCTTCGTAGTTGAAGTCATCTTCGGTGACACGGTCTTGGCACTGCAATAAAACATTTAAAAGATAATTAAAAAAATCGATTCTTATTGGCTTTAAAAGCATACATACAAGAAAAAAACGGCAAAATGCAAATGAATTAAATTTTTAAATGTATTAAGAAAGCGTTGGTATTTCAAAACAAAATCTTGAACGATCATTTGATTCTTGTATTATTTTCAAAAAAGAAACGTAGGCTTTATAAAATAGGATATTCATATTTAACTGATTGTTTTAAGTGTGACTTTAAAAATAGTAAATAATCGTAAAGTATACAAACATTTATTTTACTACAGAAAAACTGTTAAATTTAAAACCAATGATAAATAACAAAATACATAAAATAATAAATTAATATTTACCTGGACAGTAGCCACAGCAATAAAAAGGAAGATTAAGAATTTTCCAAACATCTTGACTGCAGAAGATATTCGGATATTTTATAAAATTTTTGAATACCTAAACGAACTTTCAGTGCGAAATCTAAAAGCTTACTACCGCTTCCAGGATCGGAGGGGTTTATATATGGTAGGAACTGGCACTATCACTTTGCTTATCAGTCTCACTTTTCAAGATTAAATTCTTTTAGATACTAAATAATTAAACAATAAATAAATACGTGAAAAATAATATGCCTGGAATTTTCAACAACTAAATGCAACAATATATGAATTTACACAATGTAACGACCATAATCATCAGTCTTTACGCAACACGTGTGTTATGGTAGCGAATTTTCGCTAGAAAACCATCCTTACTAGTGTTGAAACAAAATTGTAGGCTAGTTATGTTGTATTAAAATAAATCAATGCACGAGGAAGAACATTGCATTTAATAAGACACCAAAAGTATTTGTAATTAATTTTCATTAAAAAAAAATCGCTAATAGAGTGGTCAAGACTTACTTCTAAACAATATTTTCAGATGAACGCGAATTAGAGACTTTGTGTGTGTGTTTTGTTTCTTTAACGTCGGCCCATTTCCGCGACTATGGCCAATCACCGATGCCAGGGAACAGTTTCACCTCACTATCCTGGAAATTTTGCCGGACCCCTGCCTTTCTGTAAGGAGGGTAGGGATCTTTAACGTGCCCAACATCGCATGGACACGGGACCGACGGCTTTACGCCCCCTCCGAAGGGCGGAACGTGCAGACATTCAACTTGCTCAAATACAATGCCAGAACCTCAGTTGATCTTAATGTTACAGTTTGTACTGAAAAAGTGAAAGGAGTACGCTGGGATTGAACCCAGTACCCTTCGGTTCAGAGGCACACGTTCTTACCCCTGAACCACCGAGGTTCTTTAATTAGAGACTTTAGAACTCATATTTATACAGATTTGTTCACGGCGGGAGGCCTTTTAGACGTTTCTTGAAAATTATTGAAGTTAAACACCTGAAATTTTGGTGACTTATGCAATGCAAATAGGATTTCTGTATTCAAGGTGTTTTTGATGATGCGGTGGTGCCAGATCGACTCATATCTGATACCAACGTTGTTTTTAAATTGAACGCTCGGTATAGTATAACAATTTCATATTCGATGACATATTTGAAAACGTTTTCATGTAACATCTGGTATACCTGTCCTCAGCCGTTTCGGAGTTAAAGAAAGACATAAGAAATTTGGCAATAAACATTTCCGAATGAGAATTTCGTTTGTTTGGTAAGCAGCGCAGGTAGCGGCCTGAATTTTTGGTTATAGTCCCCTTTCAGAGCGCTTTATTTTACTATAATACCAGACAACAATTTCCGCATACAGGGCGTTTAAAAATAATGTGCATTCTGAAACGTATAGAAATGCATGTTATGTGAGAATATTTGTGCAAAAAATTCCCTATCTAAAAGTAGCCACTATGCAATGGTATACTTATTTTGAGCGGTTTCGGAGTTATGAGCAAAAAATCAGATCCAATGCATTAAAAAATCACAACTGTGAAACTTTATTGGAGAGAAATCAGTTATTGAAACCAGTCAGTTATACAACTACATACTGTGCTCAAAATATCCTCCATTCATTCTCAGACATCTAAGAACTGACTCCATACTGTTGAGAATTGTAGCCCTCTGAATTTCGTTCAGAACAAGTTGTAGAAAAGCCACTCTTTCACGGCCCCTTAAATCCTCTATGGTGAGAGCTGGAGTTTTATACACTTTTTCTTTGATAGCCCCTATTTGGGATTCTATCAAAGAAATATATATATATATATATTATTATTATTACTATTATGATATATATATATATATATATATATATATATATATATATATATATATATATATATATATATATATATCGCACCGATAACTCAAAAGATAATGGGCCGATTTTAATTAAATTTGGTGAGTACCTTCCTTTTGCAAATGGCTTGGATAAGTTCGTTAGCCAGAAAAAACGGCCCAGGTTTTCCCGGAAAATTTTGTATTTTCTTTCCAAAAATATATATCTCCCGAATTAACAAAGTAAGGGCAACCAAATCTGGTACGGGGGTTTATATCAATATATGTAAGTTACCTACCAAAATGTAGCTCTGTACGTCAAAAGACACAAAAGTTATGGGCATTAAAATAAAAGTTAATTGGGGTTTTCCGCAAAACGTCAAAGTTGCGATTTAAAACGTCAAAATTGGCAACATTTAGGCAAAGAACTTGAATCTAATACGGGCTATGGAAAAAAAATGTTTCTAGAAGAATGTTTTACAAACCCTGAAGCCTTAGTTTCAACAGTCACTGTCCTTCATTTTGCTAAAGTATTTCCAGAAAATTAATTTAAAATAGACCTTTTCTCTGATGCTTGGCAGTAGCCTTAGCTATAGAGCTTATCGTTTAATGGTATATAATTTTTGTCGAATTTTGATAAAAAATCAATAAAGCTCAATATATCCGTTATTATACAAGATACGAAAAAAAATGTATACATTAATTATCGGGTGTCTTAAGCTACATGTTAAAAAAATATTTACAATCACAGGCTGACCCATAAGTCGCTGGTGATACAAATTCTCTTTTTTTTAATCAAACACGTCTTATGTTATTGCATTTTTGCATTTTCCATCGAAATATAATGCATGTTTGTAAGAAAAGAAATTCTGGACGCAGCAAGTGCGTTATGGTAGCGAATTTTAATGAAATGCTTCATATTTGAATAGCTCAATTTGCTATTAACCTATAAGGTTGACCAAGAAACATGTTTTTTTAGGGAACATTTTAAGTTTAATTTCGGAAATTTTGGTACATTTTCAAGCAATAAAGTAATTTTGATGAAACATGGCACATTATTTTTATTATATAGGTTATACTGGTAATCAAATTTGATGCCTGCTTACTTAAAAAAACACACACATATTTGCTAATAGAAACATTTAAATGAAAATTCACTACCATAACGCACTTGCTGCGTCCATAATTTTGTTGTTGTTTATTTTGTGAATTTCGATTTAGTGTGGTTCTTGTTGATTTAAACCTTGTTAATATATGCATTAAATGTTTTGCTCTTTTACATCACACACACTTCAGTTTTTTTATGCAGTATGAATTAAGGATATCACGTAAACTATTTAAAAATGATATAAAATACTGGGTGTTGCATACTAACGTGAAGTATTTACTTGAATTGATATAAAATCGGCTAATTCCGCAACTGAGCCTTAAAATCTTTGAAACCGTTGAAAATAATGTCACCAAACGTGGTATTGCTGAGAAGGCCATGAAAATTCGCATCTAATCACGTTCTAATATTTAGGGCGTTCCATTTGAAATTTTCGAGAAAATTTAAGTTTTGCGAAATTTAACACACGTATAGGCAGGTTACACTAAGAATTACCATGTTGCATTTTGTTATAGTGAGGAGTGTATAAAATTAACTCCAATGAATATGTAGCCAAAACATTGTGCAGAATTGAAGTATTTACGCACCAAACTAGACCAATGTTTTTAATAAACAAATGAATAACTCTGAAACGGTTGGGCCTAGACCGGTCATGTGGCATATCAATTTGCTTGTTGCAACACCATATTTTTAAAAATGATATAAAATATAGGATGTTCTATTTAAAAAAAAGGAAGGATTGGTCTGCCACGGAGAAAATAAACAGCCTGTGTAAATTAAAATATTTTTAGTTACGCAGCTGATTGATAGGAACAACTTTCAGTCGAAACTTTTTTGATAAAACTGAGTTTGATGTGGAAAACTGGACTTTTTCCGCGAAGTGGACCAGCCTGTATACAGCGTGTCCCACGTAGACTTTCCATTAGCCGTTTCTAGAGTACGGCTCATAATTGAATTCTGAAAATTCACGCACGTGGGTTTCTCAAAATTTCCAGTTTACTGAAAATATTGGTGTTAGTATGGAACTTCCGGTTATACCGGAAGTAGACGTCAACTTTCTTATTTCAAATGGAAGATGGTATTTTTTATTCCGGATCTATTATAGTAGGTTTCACTAACATGTTATGTCATTTTTCTCAAACATTTTCGAGATATTTCACTTTTTTCAAAAATTTCTTAAGAAACATTGTCACATTTACACATCTGTATCTCACTTATTTTTCAACCTCAAGATTTTAAATTTTAAAGTGCAAATTCTAAAAGGCTGCAAAATATTTGGAATTTACTAAAGCTAGTACAAGTTTGGCAAAGGTGTCCGAAATAGACCGGTCAATCGTGACAACTCTAAAACCTAATAACTCTCTTATTTTACATAGAACACCCTATATTTTATAACGTTAGTTCATGTACTTTTTATTGTTCTTTCCATTGGTATCAGCTTTCACTATACCTAAGTCCAAACGATTTGAAGATATTTAAACATTATTTTCAATAAGAAATAATTATTAGTCATTTTATCAGGTTGTCTATGAGATGAAAATTCAGATGTATTGAGCTTTACCGTAAAAAGGCACCACCCTGTTTATCTGTAAACATGCAAAAACTGAAATTGACCCCGAGAGGCCTAGTTCGCACTCCATTGAAGAAATATTTTTAAAATTTTAAAGTCGCGGTCTTCTCAATAGCGATTTTTTTCTACGAAAATTTTAGGAAAAGTATAGACTATTAAATTACAAACTCTACAACTGAAACTACTGCCAAATCATCAGAGAAAGGGTCTATTTGAAATGAATTTGCGGCAAACATTTTAGTAAAACGAAGGACAATGATGTGTGTGTGTGTTTTGTTTCTTTAACGTCGGCCTATTTCCGCGACTATGGCCAATCACCGACGCCAGGGAGCAGTTCACCTCACTATTCTAGAAATTTTGCCGAAGCCCTGCCTTTCTGTAAGGAGGATAGGGATCTTTAACGTGCCCAACATCGCATGGACACGGGACCGACGGCTTTACGCCCCCTCCGGAGGGCGGAACGTGCAGACATTCAACTTGCTGAAATACAATGCCAGAACCTCGGTTTATCTTAATATTACAGTTTGTACTGAAAAAGTGGAATGAGTGCACTGGGATCGAACCCAGTACCCTTCGGTTCAGAGGCGCACGTTCTTACCCCTGAACCACCGAGGTTCTCGAAGGACAATGATGGTTGGAGCTGTAACTTAAGAGTTTGTAAAACACATTTACTTTGACATTTCTTTTACATAACCCGTATTTGTCTCAGGTTCTCCGTCTAAAAATGGCAAATTTTGACGTTTTAAATCGCAAATTTAATATTTATGAAGACAATATAAAATTCTGAAAGTAATTTTTCTGTTATTTCTCGACCTTTTTGCCTCAAGAAAACTTTATATTTGTCTGTAATATACAAGAGATTTTGTTTTCCAGACAAAATATTTTGATTTTGTGCATTTCTCTGGTCATCAGTGGTACTCAATTTTTTTTAATTAAAGGTCTATATCTTTTTTCTTTTAACTTAAATATCTGAATTTGGCATGTAGGGTAAGTTTAATAGGGAAAATTTGAGTCTCAAATTTGGTTGCCATAGCTTTGTTATTTTCCAAAAATTTTATTTAAAAATCTTCCGGAAGACAACCAAAAATTGTCCAGGAAAAACTAGTCCGATTTTCCTGGATAACGAACTTATCCAAGCCACTTACGAAAGGAAGGTATTTACCAACTTTTATTAAAATCGGTCCATTATTTTTGGAGTTCGGTACTATATATATATATATATATATATATATATATATATATATATATATATATATATATATATATATATATATATAAAAGATCCACTCGACCTACTTTATTTATTGTTATTGTAGAAATTGAGAGGAGAAATTCATTTGTTGTTGTTGCCCTTACCTAGTAAAAACAGTTCCATGCGAAATGCATTTGTAAAGTGCTTTTCTCTGGCTTCACAAGTGCTTATCTTATTTTCTTTAATGGCATGACAGGCAACAGACACCAGGCGAAATCGGTTTCAAGGAGAAAAATATTTGTAGAACCAGAGAAAAAGCCTCTACGTCTGTATTTAACTACAACTAGGTAGGTGTTTTGTTTTCAATTTTTCAAAACAAGTCACCAATAACTAATGAGTAGATCACTACTTGAACTTTCAAAAAATTTCTTCAAATGAGCGTTGATCTTAACCCCCAGGACCCATATACGAGCCCAGTTTCAATTTTTATATATGTTTATATATATATATATATATATATATATATATATATATATATATATATATATATATATATATATATATATATATATATATATATATATATATATATATATATCTGTGTGTGGGTGTGCGTATCACACCGATAACTGAAAAAATAATAATAATAGTACACCGATTTTGATCAAACTTGGCAGGAACCTTTCTTTTGTAAGTGGATTGAATAAGTTCGTTGGCCTGAAAAATCGAACCAGTTTTTCCGGAAAAACTTTGAGTTTCATTACAGAAAATTTTTGTATCTCCAAAAATAACAAAAATATGGCAACAAAATTTGGTACGCAGGTATACATTGTGAAAAGTAAGCTATAATATATCGAATAAATTTAGATCTCCACAGGGTGGTGCATTTCTAGGGTAAAGCTTCATATATCCATTATACAAGATCCAATGAAAATTATATAAGTTATTGCAAAAAAGATGTTTGGAAATTTACATGAAAAATTTGTTTTCGAACTTTTGTGAAAGAAATTTGTTTAACAAATTGTCGTGTAAAAAACTTGTTAGCTCAATTTCGTCAAAAGACTTGTATATGAATTAAGTGTAACATTAGCCAAGCCAACTTTTGTATAAGAAAAAAAGTTCGGGACGCAGCAAGTGCGTTATGGTAGTGAATTTTTATTAAATGCTTCAAACTTGGATAACTCAATTTTCTATTAACAGTTGAATTTTGGGATGGAGTAAGGCCTTTCTGAAGGCAACATATTTATCAAATGTCATTGAAATAGCTTTGTAATTTTCTGAGAATTATTTTTTTTCAGATAAAAACTCAAAATTTGAAAAACTCAATTTCATATAAACTTAGAAAGTTCAATTTTGGTACATAGTAAGGCCTTTCCAAAGACAACATATCCACCAAATTTCATTGAAACAGCTTTGTAATTTTCGGAAAAAAAATTTTTTTTGAAAGAAAACTCAACATTTTCCCGGAAAACCTTGTTAGATTTTCCTTTCTAACGAACTCATTCAAGCCACTAATAAAAGAAAGGCACTTGCCGAGTTTGATTGAAATCGGGGCCCAAATTCGCGCTCATGTGAAAAAAATTTTTGCAAGGTCTCACCATCGATACCTGTCTATTGGTGATTTTTTTAAATAAAAATCTCTAAAAAGTTAATCTTCACAAAAGGGATTGTTTGCAAATTTTCATGTAAAATATTTTTTGGAATTTTCCCAAAAAGTGAATTATAACTTAACAGGTGTAATTTTTGTGTAAATTGCTGAAATTGGGTTATTGGCCAGAAATATCACATCAGTTTTTTCGGGACAATTGTATTTATTTGCAGAAAATTTTTATATTTCTGCAAAGAATAAAGTTCTTTTGATGAAATGTGGCTAGCATAAATGTTAGATAGTAAACCAAATTTGTCTCCAAAATATTCAATAAAGCTCAATAAAAAACACATTTGGAATTAAACAAATTTTTATGAAAATTCACTATCATAACCCACTTGCTACGTCCAGACTTCTTTATCCCAGTATCTATGTAACTGTAATAGAAACTAAATTCTTATATAAGTCTAAAAACTAAGGGCAAGACGTCAAGAAGATCGATGAGAGATGTAGTTAATATACACAAGTTCATAACCGAGGATTGAAAATAATAAAAGTCTGGGCGCAGCAAGTGCGTTATGGTAGTGAATTTTAATTAAAATGTTTCTAATAGCAAATATGTGTGCGTTTTTTTAAAGTAAGCAGGCATCAAATTTGGTTACCATTATAACCAATATAGTAGAAACAATGTGCCATGTTTCATCAAAATAACTTTCTTGTTTGAAAATGTACAAAAATTTCCGAAAGTAAACCTAAAGTGTTCCCAAAAAAAACTGGTTCCTTGGTCAACCTTATAGATTAATGGCAAATTAAGCTATTCAAATTTGAAGCATTTAATGAAAATTCACCATCATAATGCACTTGCTGCGTCACGAATTTATTTTACTACACACATGCATTATAGTTCGATGGAAAATGCAAAAATGCAATAACATAAGGCGTGTTCGATTTAAAAAAAAAAAAAGAAAATTTGTATCACCAACGACTTATGGACCACTCTGTGATTATAGAATTTTTTTAAGATGTAGCTCAAGACACCCTATAATTAATGTATATGATTTTTTTCGTATCTTGTATAATAGCGGATATATTGAGCTTTGTTGATTTTTTACGAAAATTTGACAAACATTATATACCACTAAACGATAAACTAAGACTAATGCCAAAGCATCAGAGAAAGGGTTTATTTAAAATGAATTTTCTGGAAATACTTTAGTAAAATGAAGGACAATGACGGTTGAAGACTTCAGGCTTTCTAAAACATTCTTCTTGCGACATTTTCTTTCCATAGATCGTATTAGTTTCAGGTTCTTTGCTTAAATGTTGCCAATTTTGGCGTTTTAAATCGCGACTTTGACGTTTTGAGAAAAACCTCAATTTATTTTTATTTCAATACCTATAACTTTTTTGTCCTTTAACCTCTAGAGCTAGATGTTGGTAGATAATTTACCTATAATAACATAAACCCACGTACCAAATTGCCCTGGTTGCCCTTACTTTGTTATTTCCGGGGATATGAATTTTTTTCGAAAGGACACAAAATTTTCCGGGAAAACCTGGGTCGATTGTCTTGGCTAACGAACTTATCCAAGCCACTTAGAAAAGGAAGGTATTCACCAAATTTAATCACAATCGGCCCATTCTTTTTTGAGTGATCGGTGTGATATGTATATATATATATATATATATATATATATATATATATATATATATATATATATATATATATATATAAACGTATGAAAATTGAAACTCACCCCGGTTATGTGTTCTAGCGGGCCTAATTAGCGCTCATTTGAAGGCACGTTTTCAAAATTCAAAAGTCGGGATCTCCTCATTAGTGAATTTTTTTAAAGAAAATTAACTAATAATGATGATGTTCTAACATTAACGAGATATACATATAATTTTTTCTAAGAATATTCTCGGTCAAAATACTCTAATCTGGCGACAGATTTTTATTTATAGTTCTCATGAATGCATGTAGATAAATTCCTGTTTGACGATGCGGTTAATAACGAAACCGGTTACAGAGAAGAAAACAGGCACTGTGAAGCCAGATAAGAAGTAACTACATCTGTGTTTAGTAACTCAAAAGTAATTGGCCGATGTCAATGAAATTTAGTACGTGTCTTTTTTGCTAATACTTTCTAGATATTGTTAGCCAGTTTAACAGAAAAATAAATTTTGTATTTTTAGTGAATTTTCTTTAAAAAAATTCACTAATCAGGAGGTCTCGAATTTTGAATTTTGAAAAAATTTCCTGAAATGAGCGCTAATTAGGCCACCTAGAACACATATTTGGGGTCAGTTTCGATTTTTATATGTTTATATATATATATATATATATATATATATATATATATATATATATATATATATATATATATATATATATATATGTATATATATATATATTTGTATTATAAATAGCGAACCATGTACCAAAATAATATATATCCGTTATTATAGAAGATATGGAAAAAAAGTTGTATACATTAATTATAGGGTGTCTTGAGCTACATCTTAAAAAAGTATTACTACAATCACAGGCTGGCCCATAAGTCGTTGGTGATACATTTTTTCTTTTTTTTTTTAGTCGAACACGCCTTATGTTATTGCATTTTTGCATTTTCCATCGAAATATAATGCATGTTTGTAGGAAAATAAATTCTGGATGCAGCAAGTGCGTTATGGTAGTGAATTTTAATTAAATGCTTCATATTTGAAAAGCTCAATTTGCTATTAACCTATAAGATTGACTAAAAAACGGTTCTTTCGGGAACACTTTAAGTTTACTTTCGGAAATTTTTGTACGTTTTCAAACAATAAAGTTATTTTGATGAAACATGGCACATTGTTTTTACTATATAGGTTATACTGGTAACCAAATTTGATGCCTGCTTTCTTAAAAAAAAACATATTTGCTATTAAAAACATTTTTATGAAAATGAACTACCATAATGCACTTGCTGCGTCCAGATTTTTTTTAATTCTGGACGCAGCAGATGCGTTATAGTAGCGAATTTTCATGAAAATATTTCGAATACGAATAATTCTCGAAAAGTAAAAAAAGTTGTATCTCCGAAAACAAAATATTTGGTTGGATAAAGTTCCCTATACATGTTGCTTTCATAAAGTTTTTGTTACATACCAAAGTTGGATTCTATTGATTCAGAGAAAACTAGTTTATTCAAATTTGAAGAAAGTTAAAGAAAATGCGCTACCATAACACACTTGCTGCACCCGCATTATTACCCCGAGTTGCATACAGTTTGTACGTTTATCGGTTTATTGACTAGAATTGTTTCAAATTTATTTTTTTAACCAAAAAATTAACACATTTAAATTACAAATTCTGGAATTTAAACTACTGGTATAATATCACAGAAAGGGTCTATTTGAAATCAATTTTCTGCAAATATTTTAGTCAAATGAAGAACAGCAGCTATTGAAACAGACATTTGAGACACGGTTTAGCACACTTCTTGCAATGTTAATTGTTCAAATCCCGCATTCGTTTTATAATCTTTGTTTAAACATCACCAATTATGGTGTTTCAAATCGCAAGTTTAACGTTTATAGAATAAAAATCATCAAATTATAAAGCATATCTTTTTGCTACTTTTTGACGTTTCTTCCCAAAGAAAACTGAATCTTCGTCTTTAATATGCAATACGTTTTGTTAATCACATATTTTGGTATTTTGACCTTCTTTTACCCCCAGTGTGACCGAATTTTCAATTCTTCAAAGCAAGATATCTAAATTTTGGTACGTGGTATACGCTAGATATAAGAAACTTGCATACCAAATTTGGTTAAAATATGTTTGTTATTTTCGAAGATACGAAAAATTTTCCAAAAGGAAACACAATTTCGCAGGAAAAACTAGTCGGATATTCCTGACAACAGACCGTCAAAGGCATTTACCAAAGGACAACGAGGGTGCAGTTTTATTAAAATTGGTTTATTGTATTTTTAGTTATCGTGATGACACATATATATATAAATTGAAATTGGGCCAGGATATGCGTTCCAGGAGGCCTACTTCGTGCTCATTCGAAGATTTTTTTTTTAATTTCTTCATTTTCTCTATTAAAAATTGCTACACATAGTGATGTAACTTTTATAAAATTTGGTAGGCAAATTTGCTCAACATGTACTTCGCAGACTAATGGAAAATTGAGTTATCTGCTTTTGTAGTATTTCTGTGTTCTTCCAGGGAACTAAGAGTTAATTTTTTTGTATGATGAGCAAAATATATTTAACTTGATACATTAAAGAAAAGTAGTTACGTGCCAATAACCAAAAAAATACCAAAATTTTTAAAATACATTTGGCACCAAAAAACAAAAAAAATAAACTTTTACCTTATTGGCGAATTAAAAAAAAATTCGCTAATGAGGTGTGTATATATATACATATATATATATATATATATATATATATATATATATATATATATATATATATATATATATATATATATATATATATATATATATATCAGACCGATAACTCAAGAAATAATGGACCGATCTTGATCAAATTTGGTGAGTACCTTCCTTTTGCAAGTAGCTTGGATAAGTTCAAAATCGGACCAGGCTTTCTAGGAAAATCTTGTGTTTTCTTCTTAAAAAAATGTATATCTCCGGAAATAACACAGTAAGGGCAACCAAATTTGGTACGAGTGTTTGTATTATAAAGAGTGAACTCTGTACCAAAATTTAGGTATCTAGCTTTAAAGACAAAGAAGTTATGGGTAGGTAAAGAAACAAAGTTTGGAGTTTTCCTCAAAACGTCAAAATCGCAATTTGAAACGTAAAAATTGGCAATGTTTAGGCAACGAACGTGAAACAAATACGAATTGTAAAAAGAAAATGTTGCAAGAAAAGTGTTCTGCGAACCCTTAAGTTTCAGATTCAACCGTCACAGCCCTTGATTTTCCTAAAATATTTACAGAAAATTCATTTCAAATAGACCCTTTCTCTGATACTTTGGCTGTCGGTTTAGTTAAGTTGATGCTTTCGCTGTAGGTCTAGTGAAGTTTATGGTTTAACGGTCTATAATTTTTAGCTAATTTTCGTAGAACAAATTCGTTAATACATTTTTGCATTTTTTTTATCGAAATACATGTTTGTAAGAAAAAATATGGACGCAGTAAGTGCGTTTTGGTAGCGAATTTTCATTAAATCCTTCAAATTTAAATAAATCAATTTGCTATTAACGTAAGCTTTGTCGTTAGGAAACCAACATTTAACTTTATATTCGGAAAATTTTTGTATATTTTCAAACAATAAGTAATTTTGATAAAATATAGTACATTGTTTCTACTACATAGGCTATACCCGTAATCAGATTGATGCCTGCTCGCATTAGCTATAAAAACATTTTTATGGAAATTCACTTCCATAACACACTTGTTGCATCCAGACTTTTGAAAAATGTTTAAATATTTTCAAACAATAAAGTTATTTCGATGAAATATGGTACATTGTTTCTACTATATAGGCAACCAAGTTTGATGCCTGCTTCCATCAAAGAAAGACATATGCTATTAAAAACATTTTAAAGAAAATGCGCTATCATAACGCACTTGCTGCGTCCAGACTTTTTTATTAAACTGCGCTAATGGCTTGCTGTCTAAGCCAAAATAGACAAACAGATACAGTCTACACCTTATATTTATTTATCTTGTTGGCCACGTTAACTTTGAATATACACCAGCATATAATTTTTTATTCGTCTTTTTCAACTTCCAACTTAAATTTAATTTGATTCAACTTCGTTACCATAACGCATTTGCTGCGTCAGAACTTTGACGAGACATTTCATAATATGCAACCGCTTACATTAATTCAATTAAAAAATAATTTACACTTATATATATATATATATATATATATATATATATATATATATATATATATATATATATATATATATATATATATATATATATATCTTTATTTTACTTACAAAAGCGTAGAAAAGCCGGTAATACAAGTTGGCGGAATAATATGTTTATAATTTTAGTGAATTTTCTTTTTAAAAAAATCACAAATGAGATCCCGACTTTTGAATTTTGAAAAAATTGCTTCAAATGAGCGCTAATGTGTCTTTCTTTTATTAATTGCTTGGATGAGTTCGTTGGCCAGGAAATTCGGACAGGGTTTTCCGGGAAATTTTTGAGGTTTTTTCTCCGAAAATTTTTTCTCCGAAAATTACAATGCTGTTTTAATGAAATTTAATGGGTATGTTTCCCTGGGAGAGACCTTACTACGCACCAAAATTCAAGTTTCTAAGTTTATAAAAAAATAAGTTATTCAAATTTTGAATTTTATTTTGAAAAAAATTTTTTTCCCCGAAAATTACAAAGTGATTTTAATGAAATTTGGTGGATATGTTACCTTAGGAATGACCTTATTACGTACCAAAATTAAACTTTCTAAGTTTATAGAAAATTGAGTTATTCAAATTTGAAGCATTTAATAAAAATTCACTACACTAACGCACCTGCTGCGCCCCGATTTTTTTTTAAATCAAACACGCTTTATGTTATTGCATTTTTGCATTTTCCATCGAAACATAATGCATGTTTGTAAGAAAAGAACTTCTGGACGCAGCAAGTGCGTTATGGTAGCGAATTTTTATTAAACGTTTCAAATTTGAATAACACAATTTTCTATAAACTGAGAGAGTTAAATTTTGGTGTGTAGTAAGGTATTTCCTCGTCAAAGCAATTGATAAAATAAAGGCACTTATCGAAATCGGTTAATTATTTTTTGAGTTATCGGATACATATATATATATATATATATATATATATATATATATATATATATATATATATATATATATATATATATATATATGTATATATATATATATATATATATATATATATATATATATATATAAACATATAAAAATTGAAACTAACCCCGGATGTGGGTTCTAAGGGACCTAGTTCGCACTCATTTGAAAAAAGTTTTGCAAAGTTTCACCATCGATACCTCTCTATTAGTTAATTTTTTTAAATAAATTTTCACTAAAATGACAAAAGAAGATACACCTATAAAAAGACGAATAAAGTGTATTAGTAGATATGAGAAAAATATATATTTGGTGAGAGAGAAGGCAAAATTTTTTCGTCATATCCTGAGACATAAAAGCTCGGGACGCAGCAAGTGCGTTATGGTAGCGAATTTTTATTAAATGTTTCAAATTTGAATAACTCAATTTTCTATAAACTGAGAGAGTTAAGTTTTGGTGTGTAGTAAGGTATTTCCTAAGGCCAAGATATCCGCCAAATTTCATTAAAATAGATTTGTAATCTTCGGAGAAAAAAATTTTTTTCGAAAGAAAATTTAAAATTAGAATAACTCAATTTTCTATAAACTTAGAAAGTTGAATTTTAGTAGGTAGTAAGATCTCTCTCAAGGCAACATATATAGTAAATTTCATTAAAACACCTTTGTTACTTTCGGAGAAAGTTTTGAAAGAAAACTCAAAATTTTCACGGAAAACCATTTTTCTGGCTAACGAACTCATCCAAGCCATTAATAAAAGAAAGACACTTGCCAAGTTTCATCAAGATCGGTTAATTATTTTTTGAGTTATCAGACGGATACATACATACATATATATATATATATATATATATATATATATATATATATATATATATATATATATATATATATATATATATATATATATATATATATATATATATATATATATATATATATATATATATATATATATATATATGTGTGTGTGTATATATATATATACATTTTAGTTGACCATGGAAATGGGTTCCAGGAGCCCTCATTCGCGCTCATTTGAAGACATTTTCCGACAGTCTCACCATCAATACCTCTCTAAAACTATCGAGGAAAAACTTAATATTTAACTGCAAAATCAAAATAGATTTAGGTTGAAAGATAAATTAGATTTATATATATATATATATATATATATATATATATATATATATATATATATATATATATATATATATATATATATATATATATATAAACATATAAAAATTGAAACTGACCCCAGATATGGGTTCTAGGGGTCCTAGTTCGCGCTCATTTGAAAAAATGTTTGCAAAGTCTCACCATCGATACCTCTCTATTAGTGAATTTTAAAATAAAAATTCACTAATAACTCCAAAAACATTATTTAAAGGACATATTTGAAAAAAAAGCAAGAGATAGACCTAAATAATACTTCTGGAAAACCTGGCACATATATGAAATACGAGTGCTATGATGAAACTAAAAGAGCTATTGAAAGCAGGGAATCATGGTGGCGACGACAGGGCGACATTGCCTTTAGACTGTGATGATAACATATTTCTCTAAAATATTTTTAAAATCACTGCGATTAAATCACTTAACACAGGTGAAAAAAATATGCTATATGCTGTCTGAAAATTTTAGGTACAGTGAAAACTTCAAATACGATATTCTTCGTTAACTTAAAATTTTGGCTATTGTGTAAAATAAGCGTTTATTATTATTTGTTGAAAACTATAATAATTATTTTTGGTACCTATATATTAATTACAATATACATTTTAACAAAATAAAACCGAAAAATTTAGTTAAAAATCACCTGACATGTATTATTTGCTAAAAGATAAACACGGTATCGCATTCAGATAGACTTATCATTCAACAAAAAGGCACATTCTTTATAATGATAAGTGGTATTTTTATTTAAAAAAATTGAATCTCTTGATACTAAATGTATATAAAAGGTGTCGAGATTCTAAGGAGGCCATCAGTCAATTTTCAGAGACCTGCTAAAAGCATTGAATCTCCCTAAGAAATTTCACAAAGTTTAAAAAATATCTTCTGCAGTCAAGATGTTCGGCAAACTTGTAATCCTCCTTTTCATTGCAACTGCCTCTGTGCAGGTGAGTGTTTAATATTTTTATATTATTTTTATTTATTTTATTGCGATGTTCTTTTTTAATTCACTAAATATTTTATTATTAAACCTTTTAATTTTTAATTCAATTAAATATAATATTCACCATTTCGCTATGATGTAGCTTCTTCAGTTGTAAAAGTAAAGTTCCTTTTTTCACTCCCAGAAGCTGCCATGCAACGAACAGCTGCTTTTATTAATAATTTTTATTTGCTTTAAATTTATATTTCAAAAATAACCATTCTAATATTCTAATTTCACTGTTTACCTTATTTTAAGTTCTCAGAGACAGCTTTGCAAATTAAAGGTTAACTGAATAAAAATGAAACCAAAATGAACCCAGTGAGAAAAATTATAACCGCTACGTTGCCGTAGCTGTCGAAATTTCCCTAATTTTACATGTACATTTGTGTTAGTATTTTTACAGCGTTAGGTACTATCTCTTGCCATTGACTCTGCGATCGAGTATAATTTTAAGTTTTGCTTATATATTGCTTTATTACATCATTTGTTTCATTTCAGTGCCTTGACGACCGTGTCACGGAAGATGACTTCAACTATGAAGAAATCCAAAAATACAGCAACGAAGTCGAGGCTCAACTCAACCAGATGAATGAAATGCTGGAAGAAGAGGACATGGACATTGAGCTCTTCAACGGTATTGTTGACAAAATCAAGGCGCTCCTCAACAAACTGAAGGACGCTATCACCAAGGGCGTGACAGCTGGTTTGGAGAAATTGAAGAGCCTTTTGGCCGCTCTCGAGCAGAAAGCCAAGGACTTAGTCAAAGAAGGTAAAATCGACTATGAAACAAAATCACTCTTGGATCAATTGGCCAAGCTGAGAGAAATCGCCAAACAGAAGGGTACCGAAAGTTGCCTTGAAGGTTCAGAACAGAAAATCAAGACCATCTCTGAACAAAAGAGAACTGAAATGGTGGGTTGCGTAGACGACTTGGTAAACGACGCCAAATCTACAGTGCAAAATGACATTAACCAGCTCACTGGCACATGGGAAACCTTCAAGAACTTAGCACAGGACTTCAAAAACTGCGGATCCGGCTGGACTTCAGTCATCTGTTACGGAAAAGTAGCCGCCAAGTTAGGTTTGGCTGTTGTCCGTATCCCAGGAATGATTAAGGGCATCATCAGCACTGGAGTCAGCTTTGTAACCAACATGGGACCTAAACTAGCTGTTTGTGTTACCACAGCTAACAGCGAATTGGCCAACCAGGGAAATGCACTCCTGAAAGAACTCAGCGACTGTGTGCAGAAGTAAATAGCAGGTCTCTTACACAGCATCGATGAAAATACCGCCGTTTTTAAATTGTTTGTAGTGTTATTTGTGTTATAAATGTATTTTATTATTGTCGTTATTATCACATAGATGCTGGTAGTTTTTTAACATCAGTAGACAATATTGTAAGTTCTTAAAAATATACTTATACTCTGCAGCATATACTTGTTTTCCTTTTAACACGATTTAACCAATGTATTGTTTGATAAATAGAGATAGTTTAAGTGAAACTCCCTTCCTTCAATTTGTTGTAGTAACTTGTATACATGTTACTACAAAATAACAATTCACGGGATTTTAAAGTTATGTAAGGTGTAAAGTGAAACAAACATTAATTTGTTTTTGTTTAATTAATGTAATTAAATGAATTAAATTAAACTAAAATAATTTAAGTAGACCATCTTCGCCACATTTCTCGTGGTATCTTATAGATATAAGTTACTACAAATTACGTATCGTAGGGTTTTAAAAACTTATACAGGTTCAAAAGTGAGACACTTGATTTTTACCGAAGATCCACTTACAACTAAGTGTAAATTGAATATATTTATGCAAATATATTGTGTAAAACTTTATTAAATCTTAAAATATTATTTATAAAATAGTAAGCGTAATATATGTTTACCTTAATAAGAAACGACGACGCATAAAGTTTAAGTTAAAACAATTTAAATGTAGTATATACAGGTGTTCCCTTAAAGTTGAAAGAAGTCCCTACCATAAATTTTATACTAAAAATTACAATTTCCTTGTAGTGTTATAAAGGTGTTTTAGCGAATTTTTCAAAACGAAAAATTCACTAATGAGAACTACGTTTATATATATATATATATATATATATATATATATATATATATATATATATATATATATATATATATATATATATATATACTGTATTTGTTTGCTGTACGCTTGTGATTTCTTATTGGTTTGCGTACACAAACGTACAGAAAACAAATACAGTGTATATTTAAAAGTGATTCCAGTGTAGTGCAATATTCCAATATATATATATATATATATATATATATATATATATATATATATATATATATATATATATATATATATATATATAATTTGTTTGCTGTACTTTTTGTGATTTGCGACGCTACTGTGCACCAGTAGCGTGCTGATCATCGCTAACTTAAAAAATAATGGGAGTTTTTGATGAAATTTGCTAGGTACCTTCCTTTTGTTAGTTGCTTGGAAAAGTGCGTTAGCCAGGAAAATTGAACTAGTTTTTCCAGGAAAATTTTGGGTTTTCTTTCGTTTTGTCTCTCCGAAAATAACAGAACTATGACAACTAAATTTGGCAGATACGTTTCTACTATCAAAGTTACCCTAATTGCCGAAACTCAGAACCCTAGGTTAAACGAAAAAAATTATAGGCAACTCCACAAACTGGACGAAATGCGGGATTACTTTTCCTCATTTCCATGGGCGCCTGTCTGCTTCTCTCATCCTGACCCCTCTGATATCTCACAAAACGTCACCGAAATTATCCAAGCTGGCATGGAATTATTTATCCCACGTACACAGAAAAGCTCTTCAGCCACTCAAAAGCCCTGGTTCTCTAAATCCTGTGACAAGGCCAGACTTGAAAAGGTCAAAAGCTCACAAAACGCTTCTAGACAATGACAATCCCAGTCAAGAAAATCGTCAAGCATTTAACGACGCAAGAAACCGCTATGTCCGCATTCTTTCTGAGGCAAAAAACTCGTTTAATAACCACATCAAAAACAAAGTCCTCTTAAGATCCAACGGCGGCAAACCCTTCTGGACTCTTGCTAAATCTATTGGGAATAATTTCTGCAAAAGCACGTTCCCACCTCTTGTTTTAGGGGATGAAATTGTTTCTACTTCCCTGGGCAAGGCTGGACTTTTTGCTTCGTTGTTCGCCGGCAATTCTACTCTTAACCCACCTCCAAATGTTCAACCACCAACAGTCCCCAATGTCGCGCATAAAATGACGGATATCATTTTCAAAACTAAAAAGGTACGAAATATGCTCTCTTCTCTTAATACCAGAAAAGCCTCTGGCCTTGACGAGATCCCAGCAATTGTTCTCAAAAAATACGCACCAGAGCTTGCTCCTGTCCTGACTCGTCTGTTTCAGATATCTTATAATAAAGGCATATTCCCTAGTAACTGGAAAACTGCTCGAGTACAACCCATCCCCAAGAAAGGATCCAAAGCACTTCCTAGCAACTACAGGCCTATTTCTCTCCTTTCAGTCGTCTCTAAAGTGATGGAAAAGTGTATATAAACACCGAATTACTAAAATTTCTTGAAAAACACAGTCTAATCCACAACAGGCAGTATGGCTTCCGTCAGCGCAGATCGACTGCCGACCTCCTTTCCTTTGTCACACATTCTTGGAACAAGTCTATGGAACAACACGGTGAATCCCAGATTGTTGCTCTAGACATATCAAAAGCATTCGACCAGGTCTGGCACGCAGCGCTGCTTAATAAACAGCACCCTCCACCTAAATATTCAATATTCTACGCCTCTTTAGCCCAACTAGATGAGGATCGCAGACTCAAGGAGGGTTCTGTCTCCGTGGATCTCCAAAAAATATTAGACTGGGGAAGTAGAATTCTTGTACAATTTAACCCCACCAAATCACAGTCTTGCTTTCTTTCTCATAAGAGATACACCAGCCCTAGACCCATCACAAATAAACAACCAAGTTATTCAAAGTAATGAGTCATTTTCACTTGTTGGCATTTCTGTGGATCGAAATCTCAATTGGCACCAACATGTCACATCAATTGCAGAAGCGGCTGCTAATAAATTAGGTTTCCTCTTCCGGGCTCGCAAATACTTTGTACCAGCTAATCTCTATACCTGATATACTTCACAAATAAGACCAAACCTCGAACACTGTTCCCACATCTGTGGTGCTGCTGCCGCTTCTAGACACGCTATCCTGGACTCCATTCAGAAGAGAGCTATACGTCTCATCGGTGACCCTATCCTTACCCAAAAGCTGCCATGCCTTGCCCACCGACGTGCCGTTGGTGACCCTCTCTCTCTCTCTCTCTCTCTCTTCTCTCTCTCTCTCTCTCTCTCTCTCTCTCTCTCTCTCTCTCTCTCTCTCTCTCTCTCTCTCTCTCTCTCTCTCTCTCTCTCTCTCTCCTCTCTCTCTCCTCTCTCTCTCTCTCTCTCTCTCTTCTCTCTCTCTCTCTCTCTCTCTCTCTCTCTCTCTCTCTCTGCACGGGCACTGTCCAGAGGAACTGTCTTCCATAGTTCCGCCACCTGCTGCCCCCAACAGATCTACCAGGGGAACAGAGCGAATGCACCCTTTTACTATCCAGGTCACCAGACATAGAACATCTTGTTATTCCCGCTCTTTTGTCCCGAGGACTTCCAAGTTGTGGAATTCCTTGCCGGCACATGTTTTTCCTCCTCCCCCGAACCTCCAAACCTTTAAGTCCAGAATTAACACGTTGTCTCTTTCCTCCTTGTCGACACCCACGGTACGATAGTATTTAGGCTGTAAGCCCTCGTGGTGTGTTGTTGAAATAAAAAATAAAAAAGCGAAAGCGACCCATAGTTTCCCGAACTAATCGGTCTGATGGACGATTATGAGCACCATAAAACACACGTAATGGCCGGTCTGTTTCTAGAATTGAAACGTGTTCTTCAAAATAAATTTGAGCATTAGCATTCGAAGAAATTTTCTCACCATCGATGCCTCTCAATTGGTTAATTTTCTTATTGAAAATTCACTAAAAATATGGTATTAAACACAGACGTAGAGGCTATTCTATTTCTTAGAGATTATTTCTCTGCCTTCACAAGTGTTTGTTTTATTCACTATAACCGGTTTCGCTGCATGACAGCATCACCGTCCTGTCTGGTGATGCTGTCAAGCAGCGAAACCGGTTACAGAGAAGTAAACAAACATTTGTGAATGCAGAGAACTAGTCTCTACGTTTGTATTTAGTATGGAACGGTTTCATCAAGTAAGGGCAACAACAATTAATGAAAAATTATCATTGTGTCATTAATTTAACCCTATCAACTGACATTGAGCTATTTTGAACGTTTTGTTGCTCTTCACCCCAATGATCCTATCTACCACAAATTACAGTACATGTTGTACAATTAACATCACCGGAGGTTGCTGCATTGTTTTTGGGAAACCTAAAAATCTGCGCGCTCCGCTCCCCAGTACGGACATGAAACCGTCGTTCCTGTGGCCCATGCATTGTCGGACACGTTAAATATGTCTACCGTATTTAAAGAAATTAATGGCTGAATATCCAGGAATGTGAGGTGAAACTGCTTCCTGGCGTCGGTGTTTGGCCATAGTCGCGAAAATAGACCAAGGTTAAAGAAACAAAATACAATACAAAGAAAACGATATACCTCGTCCATGTCCCACGTCGAGTAATGTATTAGATTATTTCCCAAAATATACATTTTTGAGTGCTGAAAATTTATATACGGGAGTTTCCGAAGATGCTCTATTTAATGGAAATAATTTCCAAAATGGCGAACTTCCGGTTACACCGTAAATAGATATAAACATCGTTATTTCTATTACATCCTGTATATTTTGTGCATTTTTAGAATACTGATCTAATTTCAGGTTAAAAGTTATTAGGGTATGCTCTTCCTATCTTCAACTGTTTTCGAGTTGTGTCAATTTATTTGAGAATTCTGTTCAAGGGGAGGCTGACTTAATGAAGGTGATTTCGTGTCGTGTTAGGATGCTGAAAATTCTTTAATTTGTCAGACACGTTCCAAGGCCATCAAGCTTGGACATGATTGTGAGGAAAATTTGTTTCATATACAGGGTGTTGTGTAGAATTTGGTGTGCTTTAAAGTAGAATAACTCATTTATTTCAAATGGAACACCTGTATATTATCTTCTCATTGAATAGGGCAGATAATTTTCTTTCAAACTGTATTAGCATTCCCTATGCCTAAAGTTGACAATTTTTGAGATATTTGCAAAAATATATTTGCAAAAAAAATAAAAATTTAGGAGTATGTCTAAAATCTGTATGAATTGTAAGAATGCTATGTGATGTTTGACATTTTCACTTTATGGTCAGTTTTATATTTCTGTCATTCACAACGTGAGTTATTTTGTCTTTGTTGTCTGAATCAATAGGAATTCTACGTTATAATGGATAATGCCAGCTATCAAACGAACAATTGCTGAATTTATTTTATTTTCATGGAGAGTGTAACAGAGTGGTCAGCAGAACATGTCGGCTGTTTAATGATAGGTATCCCGAGTCCTCGCCAGTGACTGCGTTGAAATTCAGACATTATGAAACCAATTTCTTGAGAACGGGAAGTTGCATGATTAAACAAACATCAAGATCAGTTCCAGTTACAGAAGACGAAGACACACAAATTTCTGTGTTGTCTTATTTCGAATCTCATCCAAAGGCGTCAATATGTTCAGCTGAATATGACATGAACATAGTACGTTCCTCCATACAGAGAATATTGTCCAGGCATAAGATGCATAATTATAAATTTATAAGTGTACAAAATCTGGAACCGAACGACCCAGACCACCGAATTGAATTTTGTCACACTCTACTTGAAAGACACCGCAACGATCCTTTATTTCTGAAAAGCATCATTTGGACCGACGAAACAAAGATGTCCCATGAAGGAATATTTAACAGACATAATATTCACTACTGCACTCAAGACAATCCTCATGTCAAAAGAGACGGCTGTTTTCAGAGAAAATTCAGCTTCAACTTGTTCGTTCTTCTGGTGGATGTTAAAATATCGTACTGCATTTACGATAATAATCTGACAGCTGTGCAATACCTAGAGATTTTGGGAACCACTGTCTCTGATTTCCTACACAATTTACCACTTACTGCGTATGTGATTTCTTGGTATCAACTAGATGGGGCTCCTGCGCATTATTCAGCAGAGGTGAGGATCTTTTTAAATGATGAATTCGGAGAGAGGTGGATGGGACGCGGCGGAACATACAATTGGCCCCTATGCTCGCCTGACCTCACTCCTCTGGATTTTTACCTATGGGGTAAATTGAAATCAGATGATGTTTATGCGACTCCAGTCAACACTAGGGAAGAACTTGAAGATAGAGTCCGTAATTGTTTGGATAATATTGATCCCACAGAAATACGGCGTACAACAATTGAAGGAGTTGTAATACGCTTAGAGCAATGTATTAGTGTGAATGGTACACAATTTTAACAATATCAATCATGAGTTTCTTAGCTAGTCATAATAATTTTCAACTTTCAATACTTTTCCTTATTCTTTGTTATTTGTTGAAATTTCATAAATATTTGATTAATTTTTTTTTGATAAACCGCAAATATCTCGACAATTATCAACTTTAAGTATAGAAAATGCTAATACAGTTTGAAAGAGAATTATCTGCTCTATTCAATGAAATGATAATATACAGGATGTTCTATTTGAAATAAATGAGTTATTCTAGTTTAAAGCACACCAAATTCTAATACACCCTACAAAACACCCTGTATATGAAACAATGTTTCCTCACAATCATGCCAAAGCTTGATGGCCTTGGAACGTGTCTGACAAATTAAAGAATTTTCAGCATCCTAACACGACACGAAATCACCTTTGTTAAATCAGCCTCCCCTTGAACAAAATTCTCAAATAAATTGACATAACTCGAAAACAGTTGAAGATAGTGAGAGCATATTCTAATAACTTTTAACCTAAAATTAGATGAGTATTCTAAAAATGCAATAATATACAGGGTGTTCTATTTGAAATAACGATGTTTATAACTATTTACGGTGTAACCGGAAGTTCGCCATTTTGGAAATTATTTCCATTAAATAGAGCATCTTCGGAAACCCCCGTATACAAATTTTTAGCACTCAAAAATGTATATTTTCGGAAATAATCTAATACATTACTCGACGTGGGACACCTATATACGCATTATATTTGCTTGATTAAATTTTTCTACGATGTAATCAAATGACATACATAATAAATTAACTTCAAACTCTCACCACAATTTAAAAAATAGCATGCAAAGAAATAAATAGCAAATTCATCGTATAAAATACGTAATGGCAGCACGAATGGCTTATGTGAACCACTTATCGAGACAGCTTTGACATTACATTAAACCAATTCATCACTGCCGACTCGATAAGGGCCTCTGGCTCAACATGCTACGTCAACCTTCCAAGATTCGGTACACGGTATTAGATAAACAAGTCGACATTTCTTTTCGTTCATTCGCGAAGAAGAAAATAATAAAAGTGTGTTCCTGTCACTAAGTAGCGATGGTAAAACTGCGTCTCTAGCCGTAAAACAGGTCACATTATCTTTCACAAAATCGTTTTACGTGTTTTTACATTTAGTCCGGTCAAATTAGACAAAAAATCGCCTTAACTTGGACATTTGAAGTGAAAACCTAAAAATTGGTACACATGGTTGAGGATGACGTCCTAGTTCGAATCCCACAAGTCACAGACAATCACACTTGGGGAAAATCCGCAATCTTATAAAAACCGCTGCCATCTTCGAGTCGTGAGCACTAAAGTTTCTTGTAATTTGTTTTATTTGAATTTTTGTAGAAAATCTTTTTGTGAAAAATTCTATCTTGACAGGTGCAGTTTTGGGAAGGCTAGATGCATTATCACCACAATTAGAACCGTAGACCGGTTTCGCTCTAATTTCGCTCGTCAGTACGGCATACTAATTGCAGCGAAAATACACCTATAAAGTAATACGGCTATGGTAGCCACGATTCCAACACCAAGTGAGTGGTAAGACACGAAGCAACGTGCCGCCACCTAGTTGCGGAACCAAGTAATATGTTGTCACGCCAGCTCCAAATAACACAGAGTGTTAAAAAATAGAGACTGTATACAACCAACTAACAATTTAGTAAACTGTCGGCACTGGCCCACTTCCACACTAATATAGGGACAAAGTACGTAAGGCTAGATGCATTCTCACCACAATTAGAACCGTAGACCGGTTTCGCTCTCATTAGAGCTCGTCAGTCTGGCATGCTAATTGCAGCTAAAATACACCTATAAAGTAATACGGCTATTGCAGCCAGTCCTCCAACACCATGTGAGAGGTAAGACACGAAGCAACGTACCGCCACCTAGTTGCGGAACCAAGTAATATGTTATCATGCCAGTTATTGGTACAGAATTATGTCTGTCTATGTTCTTTTAAGTTGTAAATTTTCGTTTAAATCGCTTAAAGAATTTGAGAGATAGTGCGTTTTAAAAAATATTATTTAAATTTTTTGTTAATAACAGTTGGGCGTTAAGATCTGATGAAAGAACTCATCCAAGCCATTAACAAAATAAGGCCAATTCCCAAATATGGTCCAAATCTGTGAAGTATTTTTTGAGTTATCGGTTGGATATATATGTCAAAAAGATACAAATTTCGCTAAAAATGCAGTTCAGCAATAAAGAATATGCAGACACTTTTGCAGCGTAAATGCTCTATAACGTCGTCGGGTATATATATATATATATATATATATATATATATATATATATATATATATATATATATATATATATATATATATATATATATATATATATATATATATATATATATATTACAAATATATCGCTCTAATGCGAGCAGGCATCAGTTTGGTTACCGGTATAACCTATATAGTAGGGACAATGTACCATATTTTATCAAAATAACTATTTGAAAATGTACAAAAATTTTCCGAAAATATACTTTAAATACTTCTGAGAAAACTGGTCTCCTAGCCAATGAATCTTAGGTTAATAGCAAATTGAGTTATTGTATTTTGAAACATTTAATGAAAATTCGCAACCAAAACGCGCTTGCTGCGTTCATACATAAATTGTCCGAAAATAAAGTGAAATGTTGGTTTCCTAACCAACACAACTTACGTTAATAGCAAATTGAGTTATTGAAATTTGGAGGATTTAATGAAAATTTGCTACCAAAACGCACCTAGTGCGTCCAGATTTTTTTCTTACAAAGATGCATCATAATTTGATGAAAAATGCTAAAATGCAGTAACGAATTTGTTCTACGAAAATTAGCTAAAAATTATAGACCGTTAAACCATAAACTTCACTAAACCTACAGCGAAAGCATCAACTTAACTAAACTGACAGCCAAAGCATCAGAGAAAGGGTCTATTTAAAATGAATTTTCTGTAAACATTTTAGTAAAATGAAGGGCAATGACGGCTGAATCTGAAACTTAAGGGTTTGCAGAACACTCTTCTTGCAACATTTTCTTTTCACAATCCGTATTTGTTTCAGGTTCTTTGCCTAAACATTGCCAATTTTAACATTTTAAATTGCGAGTTTGACGTTTTAAATTGCGAGTTTGACGTTTTAAATTGCGAGTTTGACGTTTTGAGGATAACTCAAAAATTTGTTGCTTTAGCTACCCGTAACTTTTTTGTCCTTAAACTTAAAGAACTAAATTTTGGTACATGGTTCACTCTTTATAATACAAATACGCGTGCCAAATTTGGTTGCCCTCACTTTGTTATTTCCGGAAATGTAACTTTTTTGTCCTTGAACCCACAGAGCTAAATTTTTGTAGGCAACTTACCTATAATGATGTAAACCCGCGTATGAAAGTTGGTTGCCCTTATTTTGTTAATTCCTGAGATATAATTCTTTTCAATTTTTTTCGAAAGAAAACACCTCGGCGGATTTTCCTGGCTAACGAACTTATCCAAGCCACTTGCGAAAGGAACGTACTCACCAAGTTTTATCAACATCGGTCCATTATTTTTTTAGTTATAGGTGTGACACATAAATATGTATACATATTGTTACGGTCTGGCCGTGTATATGACTATTTTGCATAAATTCTATATAAAAAGGATACCAAAACCCTATTTAACAAACTCTCTGTATGCACTGGACACTTAAAAACACTAAATACTATTATTACACTATTATTTCACTTTAGGTGGATGCATAGTTTGGTTAAAATCTTCATTTGTTTACTATCCTGTTGTTTACTATTTTTCTTCTGATAAGAAAGCCAGCCACCGGAAGGTGTCTCCCCCTATAGTCGAGTAAGGGAACTTGAATTTCCTTTAAAATTGTATTTAATTATCTTCCAGTTGATTTTATTTTAATCAATTTTCATATCAACCAGGCGATCAAGAGATAAGGATGGCGTGAAATTTCAGTTGATTTATGCACGCTTAGTATTATTCTCTCGCAAGTTCTTGTAGTGAATATTTAAGATACTTAAATGGAAAATATAAATGTTAGAGAATTTTCACAATTATGATTTTAAGAATTTAGTTGAAGCTAATTGTATAAGTGGGGAAACCCCTGTGCCTGGGTAAGTGATTGGAGATTGAAATTAAATAACCATGGTTGCCATCATATTTTGAACATTTTAGGGTTTTCTCTTCCGGCCTGTTTTTTGGATTCCTGGTAAAATTTTGTATCGGGGTTCCTGTATTTCAGTATTTCTGGATTTCTTATGCTTGGATTCTGTCTTTTGAACGGTTCTGGTTGTTATGCTGCATGCATAAAACCAAGTATGGCTAGTATGGGATTATCACATTCGTTCATCAGTAGCTGATTGAGTTGGAAAACCAAATTATATTCATGGACAGTTATTAGTTATGGGAACAAGTGTAATTAGTGAGGTATTGGAGCCGTACCTGAAATAAACAGCTTAGTCGTAATTTTATGTAAATAGTTTTAAGAATCGGCAATAAGTAATTGTTCAAACCAGAGTTCACATTTTTACAGTATTAGTGTTAGCATTAGCTTACCTGGAATTCGCATAATTATCCATTAATTGCGGATGTACTAATTTTATATGAGCCTGATGTAAACAAAACTGCAATTGCAATTTTGGGAAACAATTTAATATTTCCTTTTATCACCGAATAGTGCGGGTTAAGAAGAGTAGAAGTTATTTGTTTCATTAAATTTTGTTGTTAGGAGATATGTCATATGCTAAGAGGTTGGTTAGTTCATTAGTTAGATGCTAGAAAGTGACAGTTCGGGAATTGTAGAGTAGTATAGATTGTAGAGTAGGATAGATTAGAAATCATAGAGCTATTAAGTTTTATTTTATTTATTTAATTCGAATGATTATATATTTGAACCCTGAATTTGGACCTTATCTTATTTATTTAACAACCCTCTCATTGACTGCATACCACATCAAAAGAACTGGCAACGTAACCATAGGCCAAGAGTCTAGGAAGTACGTAACAATATAAAGTCTGAAACCGACCTCGGATTTGGGTGCCAAGGGTCCTAAATAGCGCTCATTTGAAGAAATTTTTTCAAAATTCAAAAGTCGGGATCTCCCCATTAGTGAATTTTTTTAAAGAAAATTCACTAAAAGTGTAGCTTTGCTGGTAAAAATAGGTATTAGGTTAGCGTAATTAATATTATGGAATACAATATATTTATATTTCTGTTCATTTATTTGAAGAATATGTATTTTTATTTTGTAAATAAAGTGATTTTATAAAAAAAACTTTAAATAAGGCGACCTTTAGACTGATCCTCGTAGACTGTAATGTAGGAAAAAGTTAAAAGTCATCAGTCATTCGAAAACGAGTTAATAAGAAAATAATTACACAGTATTCTGATGGCATTAGTGAAGCCATTACTGAAGCAGATTAAGCGTCTAGACTTTTTGTTGGTCAGACACAAGTACTAATTACATATTACCGTTCAAGAGAAGAAAAAGAAAACAATAGGGCACTTGCCAGATGAAGATGTTTAAGGAGAACATGTTTGTTCTTTTCAAGTGGACCTCTCGCACATTCAGGTCTGTTTGCTTTCAACTTGTGGTTCGCATTAAAATAATGGTCAGAGATATTTTAATATCTAGGACTGTAAAAACTCCAGAATATAAATTCCTACAAAACAGAAAAAAGTTCGGGACGCAGCAAGTGCGGTATGGTAGTGAACTTTCATTAAATGCTTCATATTTGAATCACTCAATTTCCTATAAACTTAGAAAGCTGAATTTTAGTATATTAGTTAGTTAAAACGGATTAGATGGCATCCGAAGCTCAATTTTTGGTATGTAGTAAGGCCTTTCCCAAGGCACCATATACACCAAATTCTATTAATATATCTTTCTAATTTTCGGAGATAAATTTTTTTGTTGAAAGAAACTCAAAATTTTGCCTGAAAACCTTGTCCGATTTTCCTGGCTAACGAACTCATCCAAGCTATTAATAAAAGAAATGCACTCGCCTATAAAGTAATACGGCTATGGTGTATTTTCGCTACAATTAGTATGCCGTACTGACGAGCTCTAATTAGAGCGAAACCGGTCTACGGTTCTAATTGTGGTGAGAATGCATCTAGCCTTGTATACTTTGTCCCTGTATTAGGGTAGAAATGGGCCAGGGCTGACAATTTACTAAATTGTTAGTTGGTTGTATACAGTCTCTATTTTTTAACACTTCGTGTTATTTGGAGCTGGCGTGACAACGTAGTACTTGGTTCCGCAACTAGGTGGCGGCACGTTGCTTCGTGTCTTACTACTCACTTAAGGTTAGCGTTTTCATTCCTGAACGTCACATGGTCTGGGATAGACATAATTAAGGTACTTAATGAAAGGCTCCATCCAGACAGCAAAAATTTATTGATAAGGATCCCCACGCGTTTCGGCTATTCAACAGCCACCCTCAGGGGCAAATCTAAAATTGTAATAAAAAGGTCTGTCAGAAAACATTGTCTCCTGGTAGGTAATTGTGCCTCTTTAAGAGCCACAGAACTCTCACTCTATACGGTAGAAACATCACAATGTCCAGGGAGGTAAAATATCTTGGGGTCATATTGGACTCTAAGCTAACTTGTAATGGTCACGTTGAAAAATTACTGCGTAAGGCAGTTAGGACCCTAGCCGCCACTAGGCGGCTATATAAAAAACTTGGGGACTAAGACCTAGTATGGCCCACTGGCTGTACACAAGCGTCGTCAAACCATTGTTAACATACGCGGCACTGGTCTGGTAGCCTAAGGTAACCCAATCCAGTGCCAAACAGAAACTAGGTAAGATCTAAAGGATGACTTGCCTCGGCATTACAAGGGCCATGACTTTAACCCCAACAGCCGCCATGGAGGTGTTGCTGGATCTGTCCCCCCTACACTTAGTTATCATGGGGGAGGCCAGGATAGGACTATGCAGACTAGCCTGCTCAAAACGAGCTAGACCACTAGGTTTTTTGATAATAGATAGATAGCGATGGTAACACTTTTAAAAAAAATTTCAAATGCGCGCGTATGAGGATCTCGAAAACAGATCTTCAAGATCTCTTTACATTTTAAGTTTTAATTCTAGCAATATAGCGTATTAATAGTGTATAATTCTTATTAAAATCCACTACTATAACGCACTTGCCACGTTCCAAAATTTGTATTTTTTTAATGCTACTCAAAAAACTGAGATTTCAATGGAGTTATATGTCCAAGCGACGTCAACAACAAAAAAGTAGTTGGTGACCAAGCATTTCATGCTACACAATTATCATCATAGGTCTGAACAGAAACAAAAAAAAACTCGTTTCTTGGTCAACCTTATAGGTTAATAGCAAATTGGGCTATTCAAATATGAAGCATTTGATCAAAATTCGCTACCATAACGCACTTGCTGCATCCAGAATTTCTTTTCCTACAAACATGCATTATATTTCGATGGAACATGCAAAAATGCAATAACATAAGGCGTGTTTGATTTTTTAAAAAAAGGAAATTTGTATCACCAACGACTTATGGGCCAGCCTGTGATTGTAGAAATATTTTTTAAGATGTAGCTCAAGACACCCTATAATTAATATATACAATTTTTTTTCATATCTTGTATAATAACGGATATATTGAGCTTTATTGATTTTTTACAAAAATTCGACACAAATTATATACCATTAAACGATAAACTCTATAGCTAAGGCTACTGCCAAGCATCAGAGAAAGGGTCTATTTGGAATGAATTTTCTGGAAACATTTTAGTAAAATGAAGGACAATGACGGTTGAAACGAAGACCTTAGGGTTTGTAAAACATCCTTCTTGAGACATTTGATTAGCATAGCCCGTATTAGACTCAAGTTATTTGCCTAAATGTTGCCGATTTTGACGTTTTAAATCGCAGCTTTAACGTTTTGAGGAAAACCCCATTTTCTTTTTCTTTAACTGCCTATAACTTTTTTGTCTTTTGACGTAGAGATCTAAATTTTGGTAAGTAACTTACCTATAAGGATATAAACGCGCGTACCAAATTTGGTTTCCCTTACTTTGTTAATTCCAGAGATATAATTTTTTTTCGAAAGAAAATACAAAATTTTTCGGGAAAACATGGGCAGATTTTCGTGGCTAACGAACTTATCCAAGCCATTTGCAAAAGGAATTTATTCACCAAACTTAATCAAAATCGGCCCATAATTTTTTGAGTTATCGGTGTGATACACACACACACATATATATATATATATATATATATATATATATATATATATATATATATATATATATATATATATATATATATATATATATATATATATATATATATATAAACATATAAAAAATGAAACTGACCCCGGATATGTGTTCTGGGGGGCCTAATTAGCGCTCATTTGAAGAAATTTTAAAAAAATTCAAAAGTCGGGATCTCCTCATTAGTGAATTTTTTTAAAGAAAATTCACTAAAAGCTGGCTAGTTAATACAACAGCGAAAAAGTCAAATTGAATCGATAAAGCGAAAAAGTAGTGGAGTGAACTGACAGAGCAAAACATAACAGGAGGCCACACAGTTAAGCAAAACCCCATGAGAACTCATAAGGAGATTGAAAAATTTTTTTAAAGAGGTGATACGAAAAAACAAAATGGCATCAATACTTACTTTCTACTTCTTGAAAAATTAGATTCAAAACTATACACAGGTTGCCAAGGCTGGACTCTTCATATATTGTACCAGCGGTCCAACAACAACACACCCAAATGTGCCGGAAAATCGATTGATGGTGTCATCAAATCAATATAAAACGGCAATTTAAATCACAAGACGGGAGTGAACGTCGGCCATTAATGCACCTATTTTACTGTTTGACTAGATTTTTAGCCTTGATGATGTATGTAAAGTTTAACTTGAGATCATTGTGCTTCAACCGGCACAATTACCTACCAGAAGACAATGTTTTCTGACAGTCTTTTTATTACAATTTTAGATTTGCCCCTGAGGATGGCTATGTGACAGCCGAAACGCGTAAGGCTCCTTATCAATAAATTTTTGCTGTCTGGATGAAGCCTTTCATTAAGTACCTTAATTAAGGTTAGCGTCATTAGAGAAAATAACATAAAAATGTGTGGCGGAATTGAGTTGGCTAAGGCTCATCACAGATTTCTATATGCTATGTGAAAACTGGAACCTGTGATGAGCACTGATAATTCATAGAATTATTCATCCTCTGATGACTCTGACGTTGTCAGTGAAACGATCGTAAGGTCTTTAAAATATGTCTTGTGGTGATTTGGGTCCTCCAAGTGTACTTAACAGACTCCAATATTTACTCACGTTAATTTTAATTACATATCTAGACCTTACCACCCCTGTACTTTTCGTAGGTCCTCGAGCAATAGAAAACTCGTTTACTTTCGACAGGTAGTGGAGACCTTTCCTATATACACATCCATGTCTTGTTTACTTTTAACTGCGATATCATCACCAGAATATACACTGAGAAGATGCACCCGCTGCTGTTAAGATAAACAAGACAAGTTCACTGGCTGCCCCTATATTTTGTAGACAGGAAAATAAAAGGATCGGAGACTACAAAGACCGGCCCTTATGTTTGTATTTACTTTTCACAGAAATATTGCCCGGCTAATTATAGACGATTATAGAGAGTAATGATAGCTGTTGTGTTTTAATTTTACGTATTTATTAGCAAATTTTTGTATACAAAAAACGCCTTTGTGGACCATGGCCTTCAAAAAAGTTATATACTTCTAGCGCATTGATATAACAAAGTCCGATATACCGATTGGTGAAAGGTACGATGCCAACTAAATAAGAGAAAAGTTGCCATTTTTATGGGTTTTTTTAATATATATTTCAACAACACACCACGAGGGCTTACAGCCTAAATACTATCGTACCGTCGGCGTCGACAAGGAGGAAAGAGTCAACTTGTTAATTCTGGACTTGGCGGTTTGGAGGTTCGGAGGAGAAGAAAAAACATGTGCCGGCAAGGAATTCCACAACTTGGAAGTCCTCGGGACAAAAGAGCGGACATAACAAGATGTTCTATGTCTGGTGACCTCGACAGTAAAAGGGTGCATTCGCTCTATTCCTCTGGTAGATCTGTTGGAGGCAGCAGGTGAAGGAACTATGAAAAAACGCTCCTCTGAACAGTACCCGTGCAGATATCTATAAAAGAGAGAGAGAGAGAGGGAGAGAGAGAGAGGTCACCAACGCCACGCCGGTGGGTAAGAAATGTCAGCCTTTGGGTGAGGGTAGGTTCACCGATGAGACGTATAACTCTCTTCTGAATGGAGTCCAGGATAGTGAGTGTAGAAGCGGAAGCGGCACCCCATATTTGGGAGCAGTATTCGAGGTTTGGCCTTATTTGTGAAGTATATAAGGTATAGAGATTAGCTGGTGAAAAGTATTTGCGAGCCCGGAAGAGGAAACCTAATTTCTTAGCAGCCGCTTCTGCAATTGATGCGACATGTTGGTGCCAATTGAGATTTCAATCCACAGAAATGCCAACAAGTGAAAAGGACTCATTACTTTGAATAACTTGGTTGTTCATTGTAATGGGTCTAGGGCTGGTGTATCTCTTATGAGATAGAAAGCCAGACTGAGATTTGGTGGGGTTGAATTGTACACGATTTCTACTTCCCCAGTCTAATATTTTTTGAAGATCCGCGGAGACAGAATCCTCCAAAGAATAATATTGTCGTTTGGCACAAAAAGGTCAAGAAGTGCTAGAAAAATTACTTTCAAAATTTGATAACTTTTCCTCTTAAAACGTCGTTAGTGATTTGAAACGTCAAAATAGGTTCGTTTCGGCAAAGAACCTAAAGCTAAAGTCCTTAAGTTACAGCATCAACCATTATTGTCCTTCATTTTACTAAATTGTTTCCAGAAAATGCATTTCAAATAGAGCCTTGATGCGTTAGCAGTAGTTTTAGTTATAGAGTTTATGGTTCAATTGTCTAGAAGAAATTCTCTGATGTGGAGACCGCGACTTTTGGATTTTAATAAGATTTTTTCAAATGAGCGCGAACTAAATCCCTAGAACCCATATCAGAGGCCTGTTTCAGTTTTTATATATTTACATATATACAGGAAGGTGTATTTCTACCGTAAAGCTTAATATTACTGTTATTATACAAAATACGAGAAACAATTATAAATGTTAATTATAGGGTATCTTGAGCTACATCTTATAAAAATTATTTCGATAATCACACGTGACCCATAAATAGTTGGCGATACAAATTTTATTTTTTTAAATCGAACCTTACATTATTGCATTTTTGCACTTTCCATCGAATTGTAATGCATCTTTGTTTTCGAGTTATTTCGATTGTTTTGCAACTTTTCACATTTTTTGCATAATTAAAAAATTGCTTTGCGGTGTTTTTAGCAATAGAAATCGGAGTTCCACGCAAACGACGCATTCAGAGAGGTTTTCGTTTATATTATATCATGAAGTCACCGCCACCCTTGGTCGCTCAGACTACGGCATGGTCACTGCTTCCTGCGAAATGCAACCCGAGGTCACACAGTCATCACACCCACGTATCGTTTGTCACTACAACTCCGCAAACTGGGACGAAATGCGGGATTACTTTTCCTCACTTCCATCTGTCTGCTTCTATCATCCTGACCCCTCTGATATCTCACAAAATGTCACCGAAATTATCCAAGCTGGCATGGAAATATTTATTTCACGTACACAGAAAACCTCTTCAGCCACTCAAAAGCCCTGGTTCTCTAAATCATGTGACAAGGCCAGACTTTAAAAGGTCAAAGTTCACAAAACGCTTCTACACAATTCCAGTCAAGAAAACCGTCAAGCATTTAACGACACAAGAAACCCCTATGTCCGCATTCTTTCTAAGACAAAAACCTCGTGTAATAACCACATCAAAAACAAAGTCATCTTAAACTCCAACGGCAGCAAACCCTTCTAGACTCTTGCTAAATCTATTGGGAACAATTTCTGCAAGAGCACGTTCCCGCCTCTTGCCTCATGGGATGAAATTGTTTCTACCGCCCTGGGCAAGGCTGAACTTTTTGCCTCGTTCCCCGGCAATTCTACTCTCAACCCACCTCCAAATGTTCAACCACCAACAGTTCCCAATGTCGCGCATAAAATAACGGATATCATTTTCAAAACTAAAAAGGTACGAAAGATGCTCGCTTCTCTTAATACCAGGAAAGCCTCTGGCCTTGACGAGATCCCAGCAATTGTTCTAAAAAAAGTGCGCAAAAGAAATTGCTCCTGTCCTGACTTGTCTGTTTCAGACATCTTACAAAAGAGGCATATTCCCTAGTAACTGGAAAACTGCTCGAGTACAACCCGTCCCCAAGAAAAGATCCAAAGCGCTTCCTAGCAACTACAGGCCTATTTCTCTCTTTTCAGTCGTCTCTAAAGTGATGGAAAAGTATATAAACACGAAATTACTAAAATTTCTTGAAAAACACAGTCTAATCCATGACAGGCAGTATGGAGTACGTCAGCGCAGATCAACTGCCGACCTCCTTTCCTTTGTCACCCATTCTTGGAACAAGTCTGTGGAACTACACGGTGAATCCCAGATTGTCGCTCTAGACATATCCAAAGCATTCGACACCCAAAGGCTGCCATCCCTTGCCCACCGACGTGCCGTTGGTGACCTTTCTCTGTTTTATAGATATCTGCACGGGCACTGCTCAGAGGAGCTTTCTTCCATAGTTCCTCCACCTGCTGCCTCCAACAGATCTACCAGGGGAACAGAGCGAATGCACCCTTTTACTGTCCAGGTCACCAGACATAGCACGTCTTGTTATGCCTGCTCTTTGTCCCGAGGACTTCCAGGTCGTGGAATCCCTTGCCGGCATATGTTTTCCTTCTCCTCCGAACCTCCAAACCGCCAAGTCCAGAATCAACAAGTTGCCTCTTTCCTCCTTGTCGACACCCACGGTACGATAATATTAAGGCTGTAATCCCTCGTGGTGTGTTGTTGAAATAAAATAAAAAATAAAAAATCTAGATGCCATATACAGGACACTCCAAATCGTGACTGAATTAAAAAGAATATACACTGTCGTAGCTCAATTGTTTCAAATAGAACAGCCTATATTTCGTATTTCAGAAGAGAAAGGGCATTATAATAAATGTTTAGTAAGTTATCTAAAAAAATATTTTCGGATTTCCGTGAATAAATGGCAAATTCTCGTGGAAAAACTTTTTACGAGTTGTGTCGAGAAGCTTATTTGATGAAACATGGCACATTGTTTCTACTATATAGATTATATTGGTAAACAAATTTGATGCCTGCTTTCACTCAAAAAAGACATATTTATTATTAAAAACATTTTATTAAACTTCACTGCCATAATGCACTTGCTGCGTCCAGACTTTTTACGATATGAAGCCGAGAATGAATGAATATCCTGAGACATGAATCACTCTAAATATATTTTCTTATAGTAAGGGGAACGTCTTATCATTTGATTCGAATCATTTCACATCGTTTCCAACTAATTTAGAAAGTATAAGCCAGAATATGTAGATAAATAACTCCCTTTATGATTTTCTTAAGAAGATTGATGTAGAATATGAAAGACTCGTTTAGGTAATATAAACACATTTCAGCGTCAACGCTCTAGAACGGTAAAGTTTCTTTCAGTTCTTTTACTAGCTCTAACAATAAAAAAATTGTCAAGAAACTTGAAAAATTATAATCATTAAGTAATAAGTTACTCTCTTGAAAGAGCTTTTAGCTTACCCATGTATTTAAAAAAGTATGGTCGGAGCAAGTACCTTATGATAGCGAAGTTTCTTTGAAAAATTTCAAGTCACGGATTTTTTTTAAATATATTTCAACAACACACCCCGAGAGCCTACAGCCTAAATACTATCGTACCGTGGGTGTCGAGAAGGAGGAAAGAGGCAACTTGTTAATTCTGGACTTGAAGGTATAGAGGTTCGGAGGAGAAGGAAAAACATGTGCCGGCAAAGAATTCCACAACTTGGAAATCTTCCGGACAAAAAAGCGGGCATAACAAGATGTTCTATGTCTGGTGATCTGGACAGTAAAAGGGTGCATTTGCTCTGTTCTCCTGGTAGATCTGTTGGGGGCAGCAGGTGGAGGAACTATGGAAGAAAGCTCCTCTGAGCAGTGCCCGTGCAGAAATCTATAAGAGAGAGACAGAGAGAGAGAGAGCGAGAGAGGTCACCAACGGCACGTCGGTGGGCAAGCGATGGCAGCCTTTGGGTGAGGGTGGGGTCAGCGATGAGACTTATAGCTCTCTTCTGAATGGAGTCCAGGATAGCGCGTGTAGAAAAGGCAGCGGTATTCGAGGTTTGGCCTTATTTGTGAAGTATATAAGGTATAGAGATTACTTGGTAAAAAATATTTACGAGCCCGGAAGAGGAAACCTAAAAAAGTTTTCATTGAATTCTTATTATTTTTTATTATCCACTTAGAGACCTAATTTTTGCTGTATACGAAGTGAGATGTAAGACACGAAACAAGTGCCGCCACCTCGTTGCGGAACCAAATAACTCCAAATAACACAGAGTGTTAAAAAATAGAGACTGTATACAACGAACTAATAATTTAGTAAATTGTCAGCCCTGGTCCATTTTTACCCTAATATAGGGACAAAGTATGTAAGGCTAGATGCATTCTCGCAACAATTAGAACCGTAGAGCCCCGTGACAACATACTACTTGTTTCCGCAACGAGGTGGCGGCACTTGCTTCGTGTCATACATCTCACTTAGTGTTGGAAGGCTGGCTACCATAGCCGTATTACTTTATAGTTGTATTTTCGCTGCAGTTAGTATGCCGTACTGACGAGCTCTAATGAGAGCGAAACCGGTCTACGGTTCTAGTTGTGATGTCATTCGGCCTAGATTAGTATATTATTTTTGAAAAAAATATGGGCTATTAAGGGTGACTCGTGGTTGAAAAATAAGTATAAAGATGTCAAGATCTTGGGTAAATGGAAGTAACACTAGAGCAATTGAGAGGAGGAAGTTAAAGTAAGAACTATTTTTCATTTAGAATGTCAAAATTTGAAGTATAGTGAATTTGGTCCACAATTGCCAATCATTTTTTGGATGAACCCGTTAAATTTTGTAAAAACACAGCACAAGTTGAGACTTATTGTGTATTGCATATTGTATAATTTAATTGAATAAACATAATAATAATAATAATAATACACGTTATATACCAAATAGAGAAATGCACATAAAATTTGTTGCCAAAACTTTGTTATTTTGGGAGATACAACCATTTTCCAAAAGAAAACCGTTTTTTTTTTGAAAAAAAACTGGTTCAATATAGTTGGCTACCAACCCGATCCAAGCCATTTACCAGAGGAAGGTACGTACCAAATTTTATCAAAATTGGCTTATTAATTTTTAAGGGTAGCTAGCTCGCGAGTTACAGCAGCCTGTATAATGCTATACTGATATCTCGTGTCAGTAGAGTAATAGGATCGAAGCAGTCGTTCAACGCGGAAATACTGAAACCGCTGAATAATCATAGTCATCATAATTATTTAGTTTAAGTTGTTTTATTTTATAATGTTAGCTAAGCATATTTGACTTTATATATACAAGTAAGAGACAATATTATGCTGGAATTTATTACGAGTGTTTCAACATTAAACATCGTGTATTTCTCCTTTGTTTTAAAATTATAATTAAACTTGTTGTAATTTCGAAATAAAGTTTTTTTGTTTTGAAGTGCCAAAAGGGCACTATCCAAACTCGCGCTCATTAAAGGGATTTTTTCAAAATTTAAAAGTTACAGTCTCCATATTAGTAAATCTATTAACGAAAATTCAGCGAAAATAATATAGTTTTGAATCAGGTACTTTATAACTTAAGCTACTGCCTAAGGACGAGAAAATAGGTCTATTTGAAATAATTTTTCTGCAAATATTTCAGTAAAATGAAAGAAACTGCCGGTTGAAGCAGAACCTTAAGCAAACACACTTATTTCCACATTTATTCTACATAACCTGCATCGTTTCATTATATTTGTTTTAAAATCGCCAGTTTTAATGTCTCAAATCGCGACTCGTTTAAATAAAAACTATAACATTTTCAAACAAATTTTTCTGATATTTCTTAGCCTTTTTGCGTTAAGAAAACACAATGTTGTTCTGTAATATTCACATTCTTAACCACACAACATACTTTGAGATCTGTATTTTGGTATGTGGGGTAGCTTTTATAGCAGAAACTCGTGATTGCCATAACATTGTTATTTCTCCCAAAAAAAAAAAAAAAAATCCCTGAAAAACTGGTCCGATTTTCCTGGTTAACGAACTTCTCTCAGCCAATTACAAAAGGAAGGCACTCCGGAGATTTCTATGATATCCATAGAGATACAAAAGGCAAATGTCAATCACGGGAACCTTGATAGCACGTGAAAAATTTGTCAGATTTTAAAATGTTAACAATGCCTTTCAGAGCCTCGGTGGTTCAGTGGTCGGGACGTTTACGTCTGAACCGAGGAGTACGGGGTTCGATTCCCAGCGTTTCCCTTTCACTTTTTCAGTACATCTCTCTTTCTCTCTCTCTCTCTCTCTCTCTCTCTATATATATATATATATATATATATATATATATATATATATATATATATATATATATATATATATATATATATATATATATATATATAGAGAGAGAGAGAGAGAGAAAGAGAGATGTACTGAACCGAGAAAGGCATCGGACTCAAAATTTGTAGGATTTCATAACACATTATTTGCGACTATTTGGTGGCATTATAGAGATTTTGTTGTTGAATGTGTGGGGATGGAATATCGGTAACTTGATTCTGAAAGAGAATTTGTTTTGGTCTGTCGATCCATGGATGAACGGGGGATGATTTGAACCGAGGGGTGCCGGGTTCGATTCCCAGCGTTTCCCTTTCACTTTTTCAGTACATCTCTCTTTCTCTCTCTCTCTCTCTCTCTCTCTCTATATATATATATATATATATATATATATATATATATATATATATATATATATATATATAACCGAGAAAGACATCGAATTCAAAATTTGTAGGATTTCATAACACATTATTTGCGACTATTTGGTGGCATTATAGAGACTTTGTTGTTAAATGTGTGGGGGTGGAATATCGGTGACTTAATTCTGAAACTAAATTTGTTTTGGTCTATCGGTCCGTGGATGAAATGGGGATGATTTGATGAAAATTGACATTTTTTCGTTAAAACTCGAGTAATATAACATTTTAGGGTTTGTGTATTACAAAACTTTGAATTTAAATACCTGGTATTCTGTCCTCAAACTAAATAAAGGGTTGAATGTGTGTGGGTGGAATATCAGTGACAGGAATTTGGAATTTTCTTTGTTAAAACGGCGTAAAACGTCTAAAAGCATATAGAAAACTTATATATTTTTTATATTTCAACAACACACCACGAGGACTTGAAGCCTAAATACTATCGTACCGTGGGAGTCGACAAGGGGGAAAGAGGCAACTTGTTAATTCTGGACTTGAAGGTTTGGAGGTTCGGAGGAGAAGGAAAAAAACCTCTGTGCGCAGCAAGTGCGTTATGGTAGTGAATTTTCATTAAAATGTTTTTATTGCAAATATGTGTATTTTCTTTTTAAGAAAGCAGGCATCAATTTTGGTTACCAGTATAACCTATACAGTAAAAACAATGTGCCATGTTTCATAAAAATAACTTTATTGTGTGAAAATGTACAAAGATTTCCAAAAGTAAACTTAAAGCGTTCCTGGAAAAACTCGTTTCTTGATCAACCTTATAGGTTAATAGCAAATTGGGATATTGAAATATGAAGCATTTGATCAAAATTCGCTACCATAACGCACTTGCTGCGTCCAGAATTTCTTTTCTTACAAACATGCATTATATTTCGATGGAAAATGCAAAAATGCAATAACATAAGGCGTTTGATTAAAAAAAAAAAAAAAATTTGTATCACCAACGACTTATGGGCCAACGTGTGATTGTAGAAATAATTTTTTAAGATGTAGTTCCGGACACCCTATAATTAATAAATATATATATATATATATATATATATATATATATATATATATATATATATATATATATATATATATATATATATATATATATATATTCATATCTTGTATAATAACGGATATATTGAGCTTTATTGATTTTTTACGAAAATTCGACAAAAATTATATATGCCATTAAACGGTAAACTCTATAGCTAAGGCTACTGCCAAGCATCAGAGAAACGATCTATTTGAAATGAATTTTCTGGAAACATTTTAGTAAAATGAAGGAAAATGGCGATTGAAATTAAGACTTCAGGGTTTGTAAAATATTCTTCTTGATACATTTTATTTCCATATCCCGTATTAGATTCAAGTTCTTTGCCTAAATGTTGCCAATTTTGACGTTTTAAATCGCAACTTTGACGTTTTGAGGAAAACCCCAATTTATTTTTCTTTAAATGCCTATAACTTTTTTTTCTTTTGACGTACAGAGCTAAATTTTGGTAAGTAAATCACCTATAAGAATATATATCCGCTTACCAAATTCCAAATTTGGTTGCCTTTACTTTGTTAATTCCAGAGATATAATTTTTTTCGAAAGAAAACACAAAATTTTCCGAGAAAACCTGCACCGATTGTCCTGGCTAACGAACCTATCCAAGCCATTTGCAAAAGGAAGGTATTTACCAAGTTTAATCAAAATCGGCCCATTATTTTTTGAGTTATCGGTGTGATACCTACACACACACACACACACACACACACACACACACACACACACACACACACACACACACACACACACACACACACACACACACACACACACACACACACACACACACACACACACACACACACACACACACACACACACACACACACACACACACACACACACACACACACACACACACACACACACACACACACACACACACACACACACACACACACACACACACACACACACACACACACACACACACACACACACACACACACACACACACACACACACACACACACACACACACACACACACACACACACACACACACACACACACACACACACACACACACACACACACACACACACACACACACACACACACACACACACACACACACACACACACACACACACACACACACACACACACACACACACACACACACACACACACACACACACACACACACACACACACACACACACACACACACACACACACACACACACACACACACACACACACACACACACACACACACACACACACACACACACACACACACACACACACACACACACACACACACACACACACACACACACACACACACACACACACACACACACACACACACACACACACACACACACACACACACACACACACACACACACACACACACACACACACACACACACACACACACACACACACACACACACACACACACACACACACACACACACACACACACACACACACACACACACACACACACACACACACACACACACACACACACACACACACACACACACACACACACACACACACACACACACACACACACACACACACACACACACACACACACACACACACACACACACACACACACACACACACACACACACACACACACACACACACACACACACACACACACACACACACACACACACACACACACACACACACACACACACACACACACACACACACACACACACACACACACACACACACACACACGCACACGCACACGCACACGCACACGCACACGCACACGCACACGCACACGCACACGCACACGCACACGCACACGCACACGCACACGCACACGCACACGCACACGCACACGCACACGCACACGCACACGCACACGCACACGCACACGCACACGCACACGCACACGCACACGCACACGCACACGCACACGCACACGCACACGCACACGCACACGCACACGCACACGCACACGCACACGCGTATCTCCGAAATTAACAAAGTAAGGGCAACCAAATTTGGTACGCGGGTTTACATCCCTATAGGTAAGTAACATACCAAAATTTAGCTATGTAGGTCAAAAGAGAAAAAAGTTATAGGCATTAAGGCATTAAAAAAAATTGGGGTTTTCCTCCAAACGTCAAAGTTGCGATTTAAAATCGGCAACATTTAGGCAAATAACTTGAATCTAATATGGGCTATGGAAATCAAATGTCTCAAGAAGAATGTTTTACACACCCTGAAGTCTTAGTTTCAACCGTCATTGTCCTTCATTTTACTAAAATGTTTCCAAAGAAAGAAATTCTGGATGCAGCAAGTGCGTTATGGTAGTTAATTTTGATCAAATGCTTCATATTTGAATAGCCCAATTTGCTATTAACCTATAAGGTTGACCAAGAAACGAGTTTTTCCGGGAACACTTTAAGTTTACTTTTGGAAATTTTTGTACATTTTCACACAATAAATTTATTTTTATGAAACATGCCACATTGTTTTTACTCTATAGGTTATACTGGTAACCAAAATTGATGCCTGCTTTCTCAAAAAGAAAACACACATATTTGCAATAAAAACATTTTATGAAAATTCACTACCATAACGCACTTGCTGCGTCAGGAGTTTTTTTTTTTTTTGAAAATTCACTAAAACAAAACAAGTTTACTCAACCAACATGTAAATTTTTTTACTGTGTATATTTAAATTTAAATTCATATTGTTCTTAAATAAAACGTTGGAAATGCCTTTTCTAGAACACAATACAGCCAAAACGTGATAAGGTGTATGAGCAAAAAAAACGCAAACAACCGTCCCTAATCTCTGTTATGTGTAGGTAACCATAAAAAAAAACAATTTAATTTAATTTAAACACATTTAATTCTGCCTCACTATCTGGATACCTGTGACTAATTAGATTCAGTTTCAGTTTTATGTCGTCATGTGTTGTGAGAACATCTTCTAGAATTTTATACTTCATTTAAATCAATTAATTTACATATCATATTTCAATTTGGTTTACTTTGTTATTTTGATTCGCGGTCGTGATGCGCCGGTTTTTCGCGGCGGTCGTTCATTACGCGGTTAGCTACATTTCAAAAATATTTTTGGCCATTTCAGTTTAGCTGAATTTCGTTTAACATTAGTGCCAACAAATTTGAAAATAGCTAGCATTCGAGTGTTGGTGCGCGTTCCCATTTCGCTTTAATATTAAAATACAGTGAAGTAATAACTAAATAAGGTAATTTTCTTCGTTTAATTAAGAGTGAGTGTCAGTGGTTCCAGGTTCCTGTCCCATTCGAAGGTCGGCGCAGAAAGCAGCAGGGCTTTTTACTACGTTGTGAGTTGTCTTTTTACGTTAATTATTATACTTTGTTACTCTTTAATTTTATTAATTTCTTTCTATAATGTATTTGTAACTATATACAGACTTGGAGACTACTTCTCTGGCTTCACTGTTGGTTTTTGTAGGTGAAGGACGTAGCCAGCGCGTGAGTTAACTGGAGCAAGTGGCCCTTTGAATTCTGGAAGTTCTAGGATGTTCTTCAATGCTTCTGTGACTATAGTTTCGCTGCTTGACAGCATTTTCAGACAGATTAAAATTGAATTAGTACGAAATCATGACAACTATAAATAAATATCTGTTGCTATGTTATGATGTGATGTTTTGATCAAAAAATTTTATCAAATTGAAAATAAAATGAAACACAGATGACAGATGAGGTTTTCAAAATGTCTATGTGATGTATGTCAATATTTAACATAAAAACTAGAACTAGCCTATAATAACTATGATAACAGTTACAACAATAAAATAACTAAACAATAACAGTATAAAATTAGTCTATATACAACGAAAATATCGACATACATCAACTCATTATTTTATTACAACTTTTTTGAAATAATAGTTAAATTTATTTTCTTTGACATATTTAATTAGAAAGAAGAATATCCAAGAAAGGGGAATTCATTAAATCAGTTTGCTCGTTTAAAACAAGGTAGTTATTGTCGTGTTTGTGCCTTCGGACTTCTAAAGCTTCAAAAAAATCTAGTTTACGTTTGTCATTATAAAAATGTTGTGGTTGTATGCGGTTATTTATTGTAGGTCTATGTTCGGTATCAATAATTTGATAAAATTTTTTGATCAAAACATCATATCATAACATAGCAACAGATATTTATTTGTAGTTATCATAATTTCGTACTAATTAAATTTTAATCTGTCTGAAAATGCTGTCAAGCAGCGAAACTATAGTCACAGAAGCATTGAAGAACATCCTAGAACTTCCAGAATTCGAAGTGCCACTTGCTCCAGTTAAATAAACCCCAATTCATTTTTCTTTAAATGCCTATAACTTTTTTGTCTTTTGACCTACATAGCTAAATTTTGGTAAGTGACCTATAAGGATATAAACCAGCGTACCAAATTTGGTTGCCCTTACTTTGTTAATTCCGGAGATATAATTTTTTTTTCGAAAGAAAACACAAAATTTTCCGAGAAAACCTGCGCATATTTTCCTGGCTAACGAACTTATCCAAGCCATTTGCAAAAGGAATTTATTCACCAAATTTAATCAAAATCGGCCCATTATTTTTTGAGTTATCGGTGTGACACACACACACACACACACACACACACACACACACACACACACACACACACACACACACACACATACATATATATATATATATATATATATATATATATATATATATATATATATATATATATATATATATATATATATATATATATATATATATATATATATATATATATATATATATATATAAAAATTGAAACTGACCCCGGATATGTGTTATGGGGGGCCTAATTAGCGCTCATTTGAAGAAATTTTTTCAAAATTCCAAAGTCAGGATCTCCTTATTGGTGAATTTTTTAAAGAAAATTCACTAACATGTGCCGGCAAGGAATTCCACAACTTGGAAGTCCTCGGGACAAAAGAGCGGGCATAACAAGATGTTCTATGTCTGGTGACCTGGACAGTAAAATGGTGCATTCGTTCTGTTCCCCTGGTAGATCTGTTGGGGGCAGCAAGTGGAGGTATTTAATTTCACTACAGAATACCAGATGTTTGATGAAATTCGAAGTTTTCTAATAAACAAACGCTAAAAGGTTATATTACTTGACTTTTAACGAAACATTTTTTATTCTCACCATTCATCCACTACTCAAAAACAATCCTAACCGTTCGTTTGTCGAGTGCTAACTGTATCCCAAACTTGAAGACGATATCTCAATTCGATCTAAAGTAATCGTGGCTGCAAACAGACAGACACAAAAAAATGTTCGTTCCCAAATCATGTATTCTATATGTTTTGACACTTTTTTCGGCGTTTAAGTGAAAACTTTTTTAAAATTTTTTGTCGCCAATGCCATACTTTCACATTTATTGAGGATGTGGTAATACCACGTTCATACAAGAGAAAATAATCTTTGTTCCATGTGTTCTTTAAATCATCTATAAAGCCTCGTTTCGATGCGTACACACATAAATATATGAGAGTGGCTGTATATGACAGGATCAGGGGGATGTTATTATGTTATACACACACCTAACACTCTCACTGTCGTGTTATATATAGTAAATACACTAAATACACCCTGTTTCCGAACTCGCTAAAGTCAACATTGTCGTGCCTAACGCTAATAATCAAATCACTCAATTACCGCCATCACAGTCGTGCTTCTGCGAGCTTTCGCTTTCTGTTATTTGTGTATTTATGCAGTTTGACAGGGCCCATTCACTAAATCCCTAATTCCTGAAAGTGTAGGAAATAACGAATATTTGCACTGCTTCTACTTTCATTTGTGTTAGCGTCAAAACTTCAGAGGGGTTGATTTGAGATGTCAGCTGTGTTTACTGACAGCCAAATATTATACACAAGGGCAATTTCAGGCGTGGTAGACTGTTTTATAGATATTGCAAAAATTATTATTTTATTTTTTTAAATTTTAACAACACACCACGAGGGCTTACAGCCTAAATACTATCGTACCGTGGGTGTTGACAAGGAGGAAAGAGGCAACTTGTTAATTCTGGACTTGAAGGTTTGGAGGTTCGGAGCAGAAGGAAAAACATGTGCCGGCAAGGAATTCCACAACTTGGAAGTCCTCGGGACAAAAGAGCGGGCATAACAAGATGTTCTATGTCTGGTGACCTGGACAGTAAAAGGGTGCATTCGCTCTGTTCCCCTGGTAGATCTGTTGGGGGCAGCAGGTGGGGGAACTATGGAGGAAAGCTCCTCTGAGCAGTGCCCGTGCAGATATCTATAAAAGAGAGAGAGGTCACCAACGGCACGTCGGTGGGCAAGGGATGGCAGCCTTTGGGTGAGGGTAGGGTCACCGATGAGACGTATAGCTCTCTTTTGAATGGAGTCCAGGATAGCGAGTGTAGAAGCGGCAGCTGCACCCCAGATGTGGGAGCAGTATTCGAGGTTTGGCCTTATTTGTGAAGTATATAAGGTATAGAGATTAGCTGGTGAAAAGTATTTGCGAGCCCGGAAGAGGAAACCTAATTTCTTAGCAGCCGCTTCTGCAATTGATGTGACATGTTGGTGCCAGTTAAGATTTCGATCCACAGAAATGCCAACAAGAGAAAAGGACTCATTACTTTGAATAACTTGGTTGTTCATTGTGATGGGTCTAGGGCTGGTGTATCTCTTATGAGAAAGAAAGCAAGACTGAGATTTGGTGGGGTTGAATTGTACAAGATTTCTACTTCCCCAGTCTAATATTTTTTGGAGATCCACGGAGACAGAACCCTCCATGAGTCTGCGATCCTCATCTAATTGGGCTAAAGAGACAGGCTTAGAATATTGTATATTTGAGTGGAGGGTGCTGTCGTCCGCATAACTGTGAACTGGGTTGGATGTGCTAGAGAGGAGGTCATTGATGTGGAGAAGAAACAAAGTAGGGGCTAAAGCTGAATCTTGAGGAACTCCTGCATTAATTGGATACAGTTTAGAGGAATGGCCATCCACAACAACAGAAATGTTCCTGTTGGAGAGGAAATTTGCTGTCCAGGTACAAAGTTTTGGTGGTAGGCCATAGGCCGGAAGTTTATTAAGCAGCGCTGCGTGCCAGACCTGGTCGAATGCTTTGGATATGTCTAGAGCAACAATCTGAGATTTACCGTGTAGTTCCATAGACTTGTTCCAAGAATGGGTGACAAAGGAAAGGAGGTCGGCAGTAGATCTGCGCCGAAATAACCACATTAACATATTATATGTTGTAGGTGGGGGAGAAAGAGCTTGTCTACTATCCTCCGCAATGATTTGCAGGTGGATTGATCCCACCCTCGCTAATCAATCGGCTTCGTTAATTAACGTTTGAAGATGATGTTGATGTATGTGGACTATATATTTAAACTTTAGGTGCACTGGGTTCCAGAAGATTGCAATGATCCACTTGTATACTTGTATAGGGAATGACAGACTGTTCCAGCACATTATGGAAAAGGTCCAGCTGCACTGCTGACACATATGGTGGTATATATATATATATATATATATATATATATATATATATATATATATATATATATATATATATATATATATATATATATATATATATATATAAACCACATGAAACTCAATCTGATCCAAAGTGCACCTGCACGCAAAAATATTAATAACTGGTACTCCCTCCAGAATAGCAGATCGACTTGAGCCACTTGAACATCACAATGAATTGCCAAAAGTACTCCTCCACCAGATATCTTAGTAGTAACATCCAGTCTTCTATATGCCCTAAATTCACTGTATGAACGCGGAAATAGCTCGGAATCACCAATGTCAGACTGTAGATTAGTTTCACTGAGAGAAATTATCTTGAATTCAGACAACTGGCACAAGCCTAGATAGATATCTTCTGTTTTAGTACGTAAACCACGAGAATTCTGGTAATAAATTGGTATCTTAACACTGTTGGGCTGATCTAGTTTAAAGAAGCAATAGTCGGAACACCGTTAACATACTTAATCTTGAGGTTTGCTTCACCATCATCCACCCTTCGCCTCAATTCACTGACCACAGACTTGGAGTATGCACTTTGCCTAGGGGTTCTGTCCTGCCTAATTCTGACATTACGATACAAATGATCATCTTTGAGTCTTCCAGTCCTGTGTAGAATACTAAGTACCTGATGTCCATCAGAGAGAGTAACCTTTAGAGGTTTAGGAACGGATGCACTGCTGGAATACGTACCTAGGCGAAATGGCCCAATCTGTGAGTAATCACCCCCAGGACACAACTTGTGGAGGATATTCTTCACTTCTAGTCTATCAACATCACTCTCACCACGGCTAGCAGTAGACCCAGACTCAGATTCGGGCAGTCCAAAAATAACAATATATGACTTCCTCTTGTCTCGCTCACGAATCTCCTGTGTTATATCCTTCATATAGGAGTCACTACCAGTGGGAATCTGTACAGTATTGGGTAACTCTGGTGTTACCTTCAATTTCTCAAGCTGCTTCTCGACATCACTAATTCTAGCAATTAGGTTTGGCAACTGTTTGAGACCATTATCACAATCAGAACACAGAAACAACAGCTTCCCCTTCTTCAAATTCATGCATCTAATCTCCGAGGCACTAAGGTTTGAACACTGCCCACAGAACAAGAGCTTACATGTGTCACAACTAAAGGTCTTACCAGTAATACCACATATTGAGCTCATGATTTATGGACAGCTGTAGATAAATAGATCATTTTCCAATTTGGATAGCTTGAAAATTCTCTATTTTGCCTATATTCCATCGAGGCTTGAATATTGTAGCTTGGTTTTTGATCCCTTTTATAGTGTTCATATTGGTGCTCTGGAGGATGTTCAGCGTAAGTTTTTAAAACACCTTGTATATAGGGCATCTGGTACCTACCCACAGAGGGGATGCGATCATGTCCAATTGCTGGTGCAAACTGGCATACCCAGTTTGTATTCGCGTAGAAAAGTTGCGTCTGTGATGTTCCTGCATAACTTGTTTCATGGTAAAGTTGATTGTCCAGACTTATTGATGCAATTAAATTTCTCTGTTCCACGGGCTGCATCTAGAGTGGTCAGAGTGTTTAAGCCTCCAATACCAAGGAATAACTTGTATAAGAAATCACCTGTGTACACAATGAGCTCTGACTTTGATGATATTGCAAACTTGTGCGACTTCTATTCGGATAAGGCTGCAGTTATTCGTGGGGTGGCTATATCTTACTTTGTCAGTTATTAAGGCCATTATATGTACTGTCTTGTGAAATTTCTGCCTTGTGGTGTTTTGCACACTATTTTAGTTTTGTTTTAGTAGTATTTTCTGTTCATATTGTTCTTTTTGTTTGGTGCCCTATTAATTATCCTTTTGGGCATGTGTTCAATAAATAAATAAATAAATAAATATATACATATACATATATATATATATATATATATATATATATATATATATATATATATATATATATATATACAGTATTACAACTATTGACACTATTCACATTAACTACTGCTTACAATTTGCAGTTTTACACTTGGTTGATGACAGAACAAGGTATCAAATGCTGAAAAAAATCCGAATAAGTCTTAAAACATTATGTCAATAGCCCCCCTGGATTTATCATCACTTAGGCTGAGACAGCTAAGCAATGATCACATTTACCAGAATATTTACAGTAGTCGATTAGCCAATGGCATTTTTAGCGAATTTTCATTAAGAAAAAATCGCTTATAGAGAGGTCTCGGTGAAAAGCTTTCGGAAAAAATTCTTCAGATGAGCGTGAATTTGGGTCCCTGGAACCCCAAAACCAAGGTCCGTTAAATTTTTTATGTATATATATATATATATATATATATATATATATATATATATATATATATATATATATATATATATATATATATATATATCCAAGCGATAACTCATACTGATTTCAATAAAACAATAAAACTTGGCAAGAATCTTGTTTGGGCGAAAACCGAGGTCGAGTTCGTTAAACAGCCTCTGTGCTCAAGTTTTTCGGGTGGAAAATCGGGGAAAATTTGTTGAAAACGCTATATTTTTTAAGTATTAGAGCAGCTGAAATGAGACTTTACATGTGGCTAGAAATAATTCAAATAAACATATGTTGTGAATTTTAAGTAATTGGGTACACACTACTTAGAGTTTGTTTCAAATTAAAAATAAAATACCAAAGACATGCTTTGAGACGACTTAGTGGTTAAAGTTCAATGCCTGACAGACAGAGTAGTTAACTGCCACCCCTAGATTGATTCAAAGAACAGGTATAAACCATACATCAACGGTAACCAAACTAAATAGATACCAGGCATAAAACATACTACCCGAACCAACAATCGTGAAATCTCAGCAGCAATTATGGAAAATTACAGACGACATGAAATAAAAAATTTGCCAAGTGATTCTTATTTAACCAGGGGATTCAATCAATTATTAAAAGACACTATATTTGTAGCTTTATGAACGGCCTCAAATACAGTTTTAGCGCAGCATAGATATATTATGCTGTCGTATAATATAGTAGAAATGTAAACAAAATCAAGCCAAGTCTCTATAAAAATGATTCTAAAATAATTTCTTTTATCTTTAAACCTAAACATAAGACCGAAACAGTCGTGGAATGTGTTTCAATGGTAATTCTACTAATTCTGTAATTAATTGTTACGTATACTTTGAACACAATATGCTGGGCATGAAGCCGATCTAATGTATCATGTAAACAAAACGTCAGTTGACGTATGCCTAGATGGCTGAGAGGCTTAGCGCTTGTCTCATAAGTAGTTATGCGATCCAATCCAGCTCGATGAATGTATCTTTTTTTAGCGAATTTTCATTAAGAAAAATTTGCCAATAGAGAGGTCACGATGGAAAACATTTCTTCAGATGAGCGTGAAATTGGGTCCCTAGAACCCAAAACCAAGGTCGGTTAAAAATTTTATACGTTGGATACACACATATATAAATATATAAATATATATATATATATATATATATATATATATATATATATATATATATATATATATATATATATATTATTACCGTATAAATTCTTTGTTTTTATATTTTATTAAGATATTTTTGTCTCTCAGTGGTAGTTCAGGCACTATTCAAATTTGTTGCCAATGAAGTTGGCAAACAAAAATTTAAATGAAATAATTTCTTTCTTGAAAAAGGACTGATCTGCTTATTGATGACTGGGTGAATGAAATGAAAACGCAGATTTTACAATGTTAAATATAATGAAACATAAGTTCAAATATAAACACAACAAAAGAAAATGAACTGAATATGTTAACACTAAAACCATATATCTAGTTAAACTGTCTCTAATCTAATTATAAATATTTAAGTAAACTCTAATTTAAATTATTACAAGACTTGTTTTTCTAAAGTGATGTTTCTCAAAAACTTTCTAATTTTATATTGTCTTTTGTTAGGTTATTTTGATATCACAAAAAATGTATATATTTCTGGGGTCTTCTTGTTTGTATAAAATTATCAATTAGCTGTTTATGTATATAGCGTTTTGGTGCAACAAGGTATATCTCACCACAATTCCTCCCTGTAAATTCCGATTGTCCGTCGCTCCAAATATATATGCAACGTCTTCTCAATACTATTTTAATCTTCTAGTACTCTGTATATTTTGTTGATGGTGATTTTGTAGGCAATCATGTGAAATATTTTATTTTTCTGTCTTTGGACTTTTACTTAAAAATCTGTTTTTTGGAACCATGTATTTCTAATCTGTCATCCTTTTTTTGACAAATTGTCATTCCACTTCCTCACTTGATTTTATTTTTAACTAATCATTTTCTGATTGATCGTTATGGATCCACAGTTAGTCAATAATATGTTAAAAAAAACTTTGCTTTCATTTCATTCTTATAACTATTGGAATTGATAATTGAAAACTAAATAGTGATTTTATTCATATTACATGATTTTCTCAACTCTAAAGGCACACCAATTTACTTATGTATTTATATTTTTTTAATTTTCAAACGATTTCATTTGTGTGAAGTTACAAATGTTACATTGTTGTTACCTGTCTTGTAGCAACAGAATCTACCTCAACAAATTTATTTTACAAGTTATCATCCACCAAATATTTTTTATATTATTTATTGTTTTTACTATCTTGAGAATGAATTAACGACGAACATTTTGCAAAAAACTATGATATCATAGCAGTATATATATATATATATATATATATATATATATATATATATATATATATATATATATATATATATATATATATATATATATATATATATGTATGTATGTTATCTAAGCGATAATTCAAAAAATACCAAACTGATTTCAATCAAACTTGGCAAAAATCTTGTTTGGGCGAAAACCGAGGTCGAGTTCGTTAATCAGCCTTTATGCTCAAGTTTTTCCGGTGGACAATCGGTATCAACGATAAGCAAACTAAATATTATACCAGACAGACAACATACTACCCGAACGAACAATCGTGAAATCTCGGCCGCAATTATGGAAAATGACAGACGGTATGAAATTAAAAATTTGCGAAATGATTGTTATTTAACAGTGCGTTTCCATCAATTATTAAAATACACTACATTTGTAGCTTTATCAACGTAACCCAAATACAGTTTTAGCGCAGCATAAATATTTTATGCTGCACAATATATCAGAAAATTAAACAAAATCAAGCCAAGTCTCTATAAAAATGATTCTAAAATAGTTTCTTTTATCTTTAAACTTAAACATAAGACGTCATATAAGACCGAAACAATTGTGGGATGTGTTTCAATTGTAATTCTACTAATTCTGTAATTAATAATTGTTACGTATACTTTGAATATAATATCCCGGGCATAAAGCCGATTTAAAGTATCACACAAATAAAATGTTAGATGACGTGTGCCTAGAGGGCACAGGGGCTTCGCGCTTGCCCCCTAAGCAGAAGGTTACGCGATCGAATCCAGCTCGATGAATGTATGTTTTTTTATGTTTTATTTTGAGAAACAATAGTGCACATATCTCATACGTTTTGAACAAGATGTCATTTTTGTTTAAAACGCCTAAATAAGCTTGTTACCTTTGAATCTGAAATGATAATTTTGTTATTGCTGATATTGAAAAAACCGGATTGATTAGGTTGACTAAAACGAAATCATACTGGCGATTAATAAGGAAAAATAACTGCTACGTTTATAATTTGGCAGATACTTTACTTTTCTAAATATGAATTGAGTTTCCTTCTGGAAATCTTTTGTATAACTTTAATGAAATTTGTAATCCAAGTTTCTTTTAAAGAGACTTACACTATCTACAGATATAGCACAATTTAGTTTATTAGCTTCATAGAAAATTGAGTTTTGGGCATTTTTCTCAAAAGGAGTTAGAACGTAAGATTGTTTTGGTAATAGAGAGATATCGATCTTAACACTTTCGAAAGAATTCTTCAAATGTGCGCGTACTAGGACCTCTAAAATCGAGCTTCAAGGTCTGTGTAAGTTTAAAGTATTAACTTTACTAATATGTCGTATAATAATAGTGTACAATTCTTATGAAAATTCGCTACTATAACGCACTTGCTGCGTCCCGAAATTTTTTAAACTTGTGCCTGAAGTCTACGGTACCTTCAAAAGGGTTGCCTGTCAACTCGATTGCTCGAAACCGAATTGACAGGCACTTGATGATACGAGAGTAAACTTATTTTGTGCACTACTGATTACCTCATTAAAAGATAACTCACTGGACGTAATATTTATTGTTTAGCAAATCAGTGATCTCAGCAAAGCACATTTTAGACGATTGTCTTTATGTCTTTCCCTAACATCGCTATTTTCTGTCCTCCTAAGTTTCTCTATTGCTGTGTCGAGTTCGTTATCACTTTATCGGCTCTCACAAATTGCTTCTAAAAGCTTTTGAATATGTATATAAATAACCTAAATGGTTTTCGGCGTTGAATTATCTGCCGAGTCCCAGGACAAGTCCACTGTTTCCGATAAGTATTTTATAATTGAAATTGATTACTTCTACCCTTTATAGATGTGGTGTGGTTTAATCACCAGATAATTGGAAATCTGGATGAATTTCTGTGAACATAACGTGTATAAATTCATCGATAGAAAGCTTTTCGATTACTATTAATTAACAGTGTTTAATTGAAATCAATTATAAATATAAAAACTCTGGACGCAGCAAGTGCGTTATGGTAGTGAATTTTCATAAAACTATTTTTTAATAGCAATAATGTGTTTTTTTTAAGAAAGCAGGCATCACATTTGGTTACCAGTATAACCTATATAGGAGAAACCATGTACCATATTTCATCAAAATAACTTTATTGTTTGAAAATGTACAAAAATTTCCGAAAGTAAACTTAAAGTGTTCCCGAAAAAACCTTAATAACCTTATAGGTTAATAGCAAATTGAGCTATTCAAATATTAAGCATTTGATCAAAATTCGCTACCATAACGCACTTACTGCGTCCAGAATTTTGCATTATATTTCGATGGAAAATGCAAAAATGCAATAACATAAGGCGTGTTTGATTAAAAAAAATAAGAAAATTTGTATCACCAACGACTTATGGGCCACCCTGTGATTGTAGAAATAATTTTTTAAGATGTAGCTCAAGACACCCTATAATTAATATATACAATTTTTTTTCATATCTTGTATAATAACAGATATATTGAGCTTTATTGATTTTTTTTACGAAAATTCTACAAAAATTATATACCATTAACGATAAACTCTATAGCTAAGGCTACTGCCAAGCGTCAGAGAAAGGGTCTATTTGAAATGAATTTTCTGGAAACATTTTATTAAAATGAAGGACAATGACGGTTGAAACTAAGACATCAGGGTTTGTAAAAGATTCTTCTTGAGACATTTTATTTCCATAGCCCGTATTAGATTCAAGTTATTTTCCTAAATGTTGCCAATTTTGACGTTTAAATCGCAATTTTGACGTTTTGTGAAAAACCGCAATTTATTTTTGTTTAAATGCCTATAACTTTTTTGGCTAAATTTTGGTAGGTAACTTGCCTATAATGATATAAACCCGCGTGTAGAATTTGGTTGCCCTTACTTTGTTAATTTTGGAGATATAAATTTTTTTCGAAAGAAAACACAAAATTTTCCGGGAAAACCTCGGCGGATTTTGCTGGCTAACGAACTTATCCAAGCCACTTGCAAAAGGAAGGTACTCACCAATTTTGACGTTTAAAATTGCGATTTTGACGTTTTGAGGAGAACCCAAAATTATTTTTCTTTAAATGCCTGTAACTTTTTTGTCCTTTAACCTACAAAGCTAAATTTTGGTATGTAACTTGCCTATAATGATATAAACCCGCGTATGAAATTTGGTTGCCCTTACTTTGTTAATTGTAAAAATATAAAAAAAAATCGATTTTTTTCGAAAGAAAACACAAAATTTTCCGGGAAAACCTCGGCAGATTTTCCTGGCTAACGAACTTATCTAAGCCACTTGCAAAAGAAACGTACTCACCAAGTTTTATCAACATCGGTCCATTATTTTTTAAGTTATAGGTGTGACACATAAATATATATATATATATATATATATATATATATATATATATATATATATATATATATATATATAAAGTCTGAAACTGACCTCGGATTTGGGTTCCGGGGGTCCTAAATAGCGCTCATTTGAAAAAAATTTTTCAAAATTCCAAAGTCGGAATCTCCTCATTAGTGAATTTTTTTAAAGAAAATTCACTAAAAAAGAAAATTTGTATCACCAACGACTTATGGGCCACCCTGTGATTGTAGAAATAATTTTTTAAGATGTAGCTCAAGACACCCTATAATTAATATATACAATTTTTTTCATATCTTGTATAATAACAGATATATTGAGCTTTATTGATTTTTTTACGAAAATTCTACAACAATTATATACCATTAAACGATAAACTCTATAGCTAAGACTACCGCCAAGCATCAGAGAAAGGGTCTATTTGAAATGAATCTGGAAATATTTTAGTAAAATGAAGGACAATGACGGTTGAAGCTAAGACTTCAGGGTTTGTAAAACATTCTTCTTGAGACATTTTCTTTCCATAGCCCGTATGAGATTCAAGTTCTTTTCCTAAAGGTTGCCAATTTTAACGTTTAAATCGCAACTTTGACGTTTTGTGAAAAACCTCAATTTATTTTTCTTTAAATGCCTATCACTTTTTTGTCTTTTGACCTAAAGAGCTAAATTTTGGTATGTAGCTTACCTATAGGGATGTAAACCCGCGTACCAAATTTGGTTGCCCTTACTTTGTTAATTCCGGAGATATAATTTTTTTTTGAAAGAAAACACAAAATTTTCTGGGAAAACCTGGACCGATTTTCCTGGCTAACGAACTTGTCCAAGCCATTTGCAAAAGGAAGGTATTCGCCAAATTTAATCAAAATCGGCCTATTATTTTTTGAGTTATCGGTGTGATACATACATACATATATATATATATATATATATATATATATATATATATATATATATATATATATATATATATATATATATATATATATATATATATATATATATATATATATATATATATATATATATATATATATATATATATATATATATATATATATATATATATATATATATATATATATATATATATAAACATATAAAAATTTTAACTGCCCCGGAAATGTGTTCTGGGGGGCCTAATTAACGCTCATTTGAAGAAATTTGTTCAAAATTCAAAAGTCGGAATCTCCTCATTAGTGATTTTTTTTTAAGAAAATTCACTAATAAGAGATCCCGGTTTGCATTCAACGTTGCCGGATATTGTATACGTATTTAGTAATTTTAGGAACCGTTACTAGTATTCAAATAATTTCCTTTTGACAAAAGTTCTTTTTTACGATTGTGTTGTTAGAACACATTTTGTTATAAGTGGGAGCCATTTTAAAATAAGTAGGTTACGCCAAGATGCATAAGAAAAAGTATGCAGTGTGTCCAACATGATGAGGGCCACTATGGGGATCTCCAAAATGGTGAGAAGATACAGACTTGGTTAAATGGGAGAAGTACAATTTTTTTTAATACATTTTTTTTAAATAAATATAGTTAAACGACTGCGGGAGAAATAATGTTTGTAAGCTAAAGCAGACAAGGGCAGTGGCGGCGTAAAGGGGGGCGGTGGGGGCGGTCAGCCCCGGGTGCCAAGCACCAAGGGATGACAACTCACTCGCGTAGCTTAGTAGTCAGCCACTGGTGCAGCTGCCCGACGAAGACGGCGCGGGCGGAAGGGGCAAATGATTTCGGCCCCTCCCTTCGACTGCGCCGTATCCGCTGCGCGGCCCCATGTGTCAATTAAAACAAACAATCAGTCAGTAGAGATGGGAAATTCGGATCTTGTCAAAGAGTCGAATCACCGGCTCCGGATCTTTTTGTAGCTCCGGATCCTTGACCGGTTCTTGAATCTCAATGGGTCTCTGTCTCGTGTGACTGTGACTCATACATACTGCATTCAGTAAGAACGACCAAAACAAAAGAGGTGATCAAGAGTGAGAACCTTTAATACGGATTGAAATATATATCCAAGATTATATGAATGTGTTAAAAAAGATTATGTCTTAACGGGTTTATTTCATGGTGGAAACTAAATCCTAAAGTGCCTGAACACGAGAATTCTGAGAACCATCTCTTCTCTTTTGATAAATGTAAAATCTTGGAAAATTGATTGAGGCTGCAAAACACTATCGGCCATGAACATCAAATGGTTTTAGACCAAGAAAAAAAGTAGTGGCGTGACATTTTGAGTCGTCATTTAGATGTTATTTTTTCCTGGCACGTCAAAATTTCCCCTCTTAGAAGCCATAGACATCAGTCATCAGACAATAGAGGGAATTTTTTAGAATTAGTTAATCTATTGTCGAAATATGACTCAGTGCTAAAAGAACATATGCTAAGAATTGAACATACTGTCGCCTGTAGAAAAAGGAAACGGGCAGATTTCTATTTATCCAAAGACATTCAAAATGAGTTAATCAGCCTCTTGGGGAAAAGAGGTACAAAATAACATTTTTGAAATCAAAATATTTCGCAATTCTTTTCGATAGCACTCCAGACATATCACATGTTGATCAGATGAGTTATGTAATCAGATATGTTCATATTGAGGGCGATCAAGTTGAAGTAAAGAAATCATTTCTAGGTTTCTTCCCAATAGCTGGAAAGACTACAGTCGAATTTTCTTAAAATATCCTTACGCATCTAGAGTAATAACTTGGACATATATCTATGTCGAGCTCAAGGATATGATAACGCTGCAACCATGGCAGGAGCTCATGGTGGTTTACAAGCCAAAATCAAAGAACACAATCCTAAAGCGTTGCTTATGCCTTGTGCTAATCAATCGCTAAATCTATATGGAGTGCACTCTTTCGGGAGTGTTAGTTCAAGTGTAATTTTTTTCGGAACAGTAGAAAGATTTTACACGTTCTTTTCGTCATCCACACATCGGCGGGAAATTCTAATGAAAAGTGTAGGCGTATCGGTCAAAAGACTAGTAGAGACAAGATTGCGTGCTCATCACGGCGCTACTAAACCACTGAAGAATAATTTTGAGAAACTTGTATCAACACTCGAAGACATGTGTGATGCCAGCAGCAGCAGAGAAAACGCCGATACAAGAGAAGCAGCATCCACACGCTTACCAGCTTTGTGTGACTTCAGTTTTTTATGCTACCTTTCTTTTTGGTGTGAAGTCCTGGAAGAAGTTAACCAGACACAAAAGTATATACAAACATCTGGGCTATCTAATTTTTCTTAGGAACCAACGTATCCAAATAGTGGAAAGAGCTATTTTATATGCAACTTAACAATGTGAGGGCTTGGATATTTCGATTGAAGGAAGAGGAAGGAAATTGACATTTTTTCGTAAAAACTCGAGTAATATAACGTTTGCCAATGTCTTAGGCGTTAGCCAAATACGACCCCCCCCTCCAAACGTTTTTAGGTTTATTTATTAGAAAACTTTTAGTTTCAATAAACATCTGGTACTCTGTGCTGAAATTAAATTAGGGTTTGAATGTGTGGGAGTGGAATATTGTTGACCAAAATTTGGAATTTTTTTTGTCAGAACGGCGAAAAAGTCTCAAAACGCATAAAAAATTTAATTCTGGAACGACATTTTTTTGTCTGTCTGTCTGTTCAGTCGATATGTCGGCATGTACGTCTGTCTGTTAATAGGCGCAATAACTTTCGAACTAATTCAGTTATCATCTTTAAATTTGGTATTCAGTTAGCACCCGATAAGGGAACGCTTAGAATTGTTTTTGGGTACGATCGCTTCACAGGGTAGGGGATAAATAAGGGGTGATTTGGTGAAAATTGACTTTTTTCAATAAAACTCGAGTTACATAACGTTTCAAAAGTTTATGGGTACAGGAATACAAATATTTTCTTTGTGGTCAAGTCATGGGCCCTAAATTCATTTCATGAAAATGTCTTATCACAGATATGTGAAAGTTATGATTCAATTTGCAACACTATTTTTTTTTTGCTTTAATGGTGGACCTACATCAATACCGATGACACTTTTCCACAGCAACTTTTCATTTTGTTTAACGTAGCATTGCTAATTTTTCAAACCGATGTTTCGTCTTTGCGGGACCATCATTAACTTTTTTTTATACGGCCCTATTTATTCCAAATTCAGTAATGTGTTACACTTTGTGGTTTAGTATAATTTTAGTCTTTCTTAATCAAGAAAATTCCGGTCACGGACCTGTACATTACTTTTAAACTTAAGCACTAAACAATTAGCTATATCAATTAACACTTTTTGTCACTTAAATAGTAATTAACTTTTAAAACCCAATTGATTTTTCACGTACTGTTCGTCGACTTCTATATCTAGATAATATAGTGGCATTTACGACTAAAGCATCATAATATTATACATTACATTAATTAGGGCGTCACATTGAGATCGAGTATGCCTTGATATTTTGACAGTTTTAATTAATGCTTTGTCGACTTAATTAACCTTTCAGAATACATGCGTTACATTAACAGCCTGTCTAATTAATGCAACAATACAACGAACTCGTTTCTACTTGATTCAGTCTAAGTTTGTTGAAAACGGTAAGTTTGCAGATTTAACAAAATACTCTTTACCACACAAAAAGTCTGGACACAGCAAGTGCGGTATGCTAGGAAATATTCAAAAAATCTTTTAAATATAATGATTGGGCTGAAAATTTGTCACTATAGGATAATTAATGGATCGGGATTTTTTTCAGTGGCATAGACTTATATCCATATATATATATATATATATATATATATATATATATATATATATATATATATATATATATATATATATATATATATATATATATATTGTAACGCCATCCTAGCTCTTTTATACCAATGACCAACTCTTAACTTAGACACAACAACGCAACCTCAAGACAGTCATTGGTATACGCAAAGTTACCGGGAAGTTAGGTGGCCGCCAGCTTTCAAACAGTGGGGATGGGCGGGGTTCTTACATCAGATGTTACACAGGGCGCCACTTGATTATTCTACCTACCCCCGGATATTCAAATTAGTTAGATCGTCAAGATATATGTTTTATCTCAACCAATCACCGGTGATTCAACTCCAACCTCCTTTCCTCTAAACTGTATATGCAGGAGTCCCTCAAGGTTCAGCTTTATCCCCTACTTTCTTTCTTCTCCACATCAATGACATCCTCTCTAGCACATCCAACCCAGTTCACAGTTACGCGGACGACAGCACTCTCCACTCAAATATACAATATTCCAAGCCTGTTTCTTCAGCCCAATTAGATGAGTATGCAGACTCATAGAGGGTTCTGTCTCTGTGGATCTCCAAAAAATATTAGACTGGAGAAGTAGAAATCTTGTACAATTCAACTCCACCAAATCCCAATCTTGATTTCTATCTCAAAAGAGATACACCAGCCCTAGACCCATCACAAGGAAGAACCAAGTTATTCAAGTAATGGGTCCTTTTCACTTGTTGGCATTTCTGTAGATCGAAATCTCAATTGGCACCAACATGTCATATCAATTGCAGAAGCGGCTGCTAAGAAATTAGGTTTCCTCTTCCGGGCTCGCAAATACTTTTCACCAGCTAATCTCCACAAATAAGACCAAACCTCGAATACTGTTCCCACATCTGGGGTGCTGCTGCCGCTTCTACACTCGCTATCCTGGACTCCATTCAGAAGAGAGCTATACGTCTCATCGGTGACCCTAGCCTCACCCAAAGGCTACCATCCCTTACCCACCGACGTGCCGTTGGTGACCTCTCTCTGTCTCTTTTATAGATATCTGCACGGGCACTGCTCAGCGGAGCTTTCTTCCATAGTTCCTCCACCTGCTGCCCCCAACAGATCTACCAGGGGAACAGAGCGAATGCACCCTTTTACTGTCCAGTTCACCAGACATAGAACATCTTGTTATGCCCGCTCTTTTGTCCCGAGGACTTCCAAGTTGCAGAATTCCTTGCCGGCACATGTTTTTCTTTCTACCCCGAACCTCCAAACCTTCAAGTCCAGAATTAACAAGTTGCGTCTTTCGTTCTTGTCGACACCCATGGTACGATAGTATTTAGGCTGTAAACCCTCGTGGTGTCTTGTAGAAATTAAAAAAATAATAAAAAAGAATATCTGACAGAGAGATATGGTAATACATAACACGGGAAATCCACCAACTTGTATTAGATGAGACAGTCAGTATATTATCGACATTACCTCTTCGACACAACATATAGCACCGAAGATTATAGAGTGGCAGGTACTGGATGAAGAGCCTTTGAGTGACCACAGGTTCATACAATTTGAGATCAAAGGATGTGGCACTTTTAAAAGAAATATATAGAGGAAAAAAGTAGAAAACGATTGGGAAGCTTTTAGAAGTATTTTACAATAGAGAGAGGAAAATTACGGAGTCACAGAGCAGAAACCTACACAAGAAGACTGTACATCAGTGCTGAAGGAAGCCTATGTAGCCATCAAGACACACAAGGGGACAGAAGGCAGAACTTTGGTACCATACTGGTGGAACACAGATATTGATATGCAAAGAAAAAAATGTAATGAGAAGCGAAGAGCAGTGACGAGGTACAATAGAAGAACTGTAGACGGCCTAGAGAAAGAATCTCAAGGAAGATTATAAACAAGCAAGAAAAGACTTGATAAGCAGCAGTCCAAAAGAAAACACTGGAAGGAGCTATGTGAAGAACTGGATAGAGAGATATATGGGGAGATGCCTATAGAATTGTCACAGGGCGTATGACAAACCAGGTACCCGTCCAGATGACAACAGAAAGAAAGGGGGAGATAGCAGAACATTTGTTTCCGAGAAGAGACGATCTGGTGTACGTGGAAGAAGTGAGCCACAAGATTATGGTGTTTACAATGGAAGAATTAAAAGAGGCTGTCGATGCCATGAAAGCCGGAAACTCACCAGGAGTCGATGAAATCCCTCCGGATGTAATCAAGGAGGCAGTGAAAGTAGTTCCATAGGGGATATTGGCAGTGTTAAATGGTCTTCTACTGATGCAGGAGTTTCCGACAGAATTGAAATTAGCCATACTGATACTGATCCTGAAAGGGGGAAAGCCCCTAGATAGTCCATCAGCACATAGGCCCATCTGTTTGCTCAGCACCCTAAGCAAATTATACGAATGGCTTATAAGAAAGAGACTGGTTGAGGAAATAGATGCAAGAGAAGACTAGTCCGAAAATCAATACCGTTTCAGGAAGGGGCGATCAACGGTGCAGGCCATTGAAGATGTCATAAAACGAAGAAATAAGCTAAGGAGAAACTACGTATTCTTAATACGTTGGATGTTGAAAACGCTTTCAATGCCGCTGCTTGGAGTAAATTAATGGGGCAATTGCACAGGAGGACCATCTCACGATATCTGATCCGATACAGCAGTATTTTAACACCGTAAGATTGCTGGTCGATAGAGGGAAGAATTAAAAGTGACGGCGGAGTTCCGCAGGGCTCTGTCCTGGGTTCTACCCTGTCGAATGCCCTGTATGACAATGTACTGCGTCTGGGACTGCCAGAAGGCTCCACGTCCATTGGTTTTGTAGGCGATTTGGAGGTTGTTGTGTGTGCAAGAGACGATGGTGAGGCGAAATTCAGAGCTGAGGAGTCGTTAAGGCGAATAAACGTCTGGATGTCCTACCATAAGTTAGAGATATCGCCCAAAAAGACAGAGCTGGTGATCCTGAAAGATGCTAGAAAGAGTAGAGGCATACGCTTCCGTGAAGGGTAGATAATTTGAGGCGGGGCGGTATTTGGGAGTACTATATATATATATATATATATATATATATATATATATATATATATATATATATATATATATATATATATATATATATATATATGTATATATATATATATATATATATATATATATATATATATATATATATATATATATATATATATATATATATGTATATATATATATATATATATATATATATATATATATATATATATATATATATATATATATATATATATATATATATGCGCAGATAATAGAAAAGGTACAGAGGATGTTGTTGATGATGATTTGCGCTTATAGGTCAGTGTCTGCAAAGGGAGCTCAGGCTATTGCAAGAATTGCAGCAATTAAAATACTGGCGTGGAAACGAAACTATGTACATGAAGGAGGGGATGGACCAGACCAGAAAGGAGGGCTGAGGCAAAGCAGCTGAGTCTGAGACAATGATAGGCGAGTTGGGGAAAAATGAGAGTGTAGCCCAGTGAAACAAGGACTTCATCACACAGTCAGAACCGTGGGCTGTTTTGGTCTGATCATGTCCGTCGTCACTAGAGACGTCTGTTTTAATCTTAATTTTTACAAGTTAAAAACAAAATTTCGTTCGTAATTTCAATAAAAGTTGCTCCCTTTCGGGTTAGTGACACCTCTGACTCAGTGGATCCATCCTACAACAACATATAAGGCGTGTTCCTTGGGCATTCAACTGTATAGTTTTTTAGCCCTGTTTAATAATGGACAAATTCCCCTGAGGATGACCCGTTAAAAAGGTCGAAACGCGTCGGGAAAAGGAATAAAGAAATTGTTTGGAAATAAAAAGCCTTTTTGTTCATCACACCCAAAGATGTCAATCCCAAACATTTTGACGTTTAGGAACAACATGATAAAACAAATAATGAAGGAAAAAGAATATGAAGAGAAGACGTTCTAACTTCAGTTCATCCCTGAGAGAGAAGAGCAGACAGCCCGGCGCACTGAAGATAGGTTCACCAGCGACAGTTCCAAGGTGCAACGGGTGAAGCGAGGGGTTTTTAGTCCGTAAGAGTCCGACACTCTCTAGGGCTCCTTCCCAGATGCCCATGATGGGTTTTCTCCTTTGAAAAAAAAAACAGTTACTTACAGTATTAGCAGAGCATAGTATATATCTATGCTGTGGTATTAACCAAAAGCATCGACCAGTTTTCACTATTTAACAGTCACTGCAACAGTTTAATTCAAAGAAAATTAACAGACTTTATTTAAGAACATGGCGTTTTAGCGATTTTTTTTTTAAAAATTCGCTTATGGGGAGATCTGTGTTTATATATATATATATATATATATATATATATATATATATATATATATATATATATATATATATATATATATATATATATCCGACCGATAACTCAAAAAATAATGGACCGATCTTGATAAAATTTGCAGAGTACCTTGCTTTTGCAAGTGGCTTGGATAAGTTCGTTAGCCAGGAAAATCTGACCAGGTTTTCCCGGAAAATTTTGTGTTTTCTTTATAAAAAAATTCATATCTCCGGAAATAACAAAGTAAGGGCAACCAAATTTGGTATGCGTGTTTGTATTATAAAGAGTGAACTCCGTACCAAAATTTAAGTCCATAGCTTTAAAGACAAAGAAGTTATGGGCAGTTAAAGCAATAAATGTAGGAGTTTTCCTCAAAACGTCAAACTCGCAATATTAAACGTCAAAATTGGCAATGTTTAGGCAAAGAATGTAAAACAAATACCATTTGTGAAAAGAAAATGTTGCAAGAAGAGTGTTCTGCAAACCCTTAAGTTTCAGATTCAACCGTCATTGCCCTTCATTTTACTAAAACGTTTACATGAAATCCATTTCAAATAGACCCTTTCTCTGGTGCTTTGGCTGTCAGTTTAGTTAAGTTTGGTAGCTGTTTGGATATTTATTTGTAGGTTTAGTGAAATTTATGGTTTAACGGCCTATAATTTTTTTAAGCTAATTATCGTGGAACAAATTTGTTAATGCATTTTTGCATTTTTTATCGAAATATGATGCGTTTATCTTAAAAAAAATCTGGACGCAGTAAGTGCGTTTTGGTTGCGAATTTTCGGTAAATTTCCAGTTAAGCTCCCGAACGCTTTTCAAAACACTGTTTTCAGAAACCTGCCCAGAGCCCCACCTGGATCCACAAACCCCAAGAAAAATTTGTTGTTCACACTCCCCAAGGAAGTTACTGGACCAGGAGTGAGTAGGGGTGCATAATTTTTTTAGCTAATTTTTTTAGAACAAATTCGTTAATGTAATTTTGCATTTTTTATCGAAATATGATGCGTTTATAAGAAAAAATCTGGACGCAGTAAGTGCGTTTTGGTAGCGAATTTTCGGTAAATTTGCAGTTTAGCTCCCGAACGCTTTTCAAAACACTGTTTTCAGAAACCTGCCTAGAGCCCCCCCTGGATCCACAAATCCCAAGAAAAATTTGTTGTTCACACTCCCCAAGGAAGTTACGGGACCAGGAGTGAGTAGGGGTGCATAATTTTTTTAGCTAATTTTTGTAGAACAAATTCGTGAATGCATTTTTCCATTTTTTGTCGAAATATGATGCGTTTGCAAGAAAAAAATCTGGACGCAGTAAGTGCGTTTTGGTAGCGAATTTTCGATAAATTTGCAATTTAGCTCCCGAACGCTTTTCAAAAAACTGTTTTCAGAAACCTGCCTAGGCCCCCACCCCTCTGGATCCACAAACCCCAAAAAAAAATTCTTGTTCACACTCCCCAATGAAGTTACGGGACCAGGAGTGAGTAGGGGTGTATAATTTTTTTAAACTAATTTTCGTAGAACAAATTCGTTAATGCATTTTTGCATTTTTTATCGAAATATGATGCGTTTGTAAGAAAAAAATCTGGACGCAGTAAGTGCGTTTTGGTAGCAAATTTTCAGTAAATTTGCAGTTTAGCTCCCGAACGCTTTTCAAAAAACTGTTTTCAGAAACCTGCCTAGGCCCCCACCCCTCTGGATCCACAAACCCCAAAAAAAATTTCTTGTTCACACTCCCCAATGAAGTTACGGGACCAGGAGTGAGTAGGGGTGTATAATTTTTTTAAACTAATTTTCGTAGAACAAATTCGTTAATGCATTTTTGCATTTTTTATCGAAATATGATGCGTTTGTAAGAAAAAAATCTGGACGCAGTAAGTGCGTTTTGGTAGCAAATTTTCGGTAAATTTGCAGTTTAGCTCCCGAACGTTTTTCAAAAAACTGTTCAGAAACCTGCAGGTGAGGTCCTAGTAATGTCTCTGAAAACAATTTGTTGAAAAGCGTTCGGGCGCTAATCTGCAAATTTACCAAAGTTTCATTAAATCCTTCAAATTTCAATAACTCAATTTGCTATTAACGTAAGCTTTGTTGGATAGAAAACCAACATTTAAGTTTATTTTCGGAAAATTTTTGTATATTTTCAAACCATAAGTAATTTTGATAAAATATAGTACATTGTTTCTACCACATAGGCTATACCGGTAATCAGATTGATGCCTACTCGCATTTGCTATTAAAAACATTTTTATGGAAAATCACTTCCATAACACATTTGCTGCATATAGACTTTTGAAAAATGTTTATATATTTTCAAACAATAAATTTGTTTCAATGAAATATGATACATTGTTTCTACTATATAGGCAACCAAGTTTGATGCCTGCTTTCATCAAAGACATTTGCTATTAAAAATATTTTAAAGAAAATTCGCTACCATAACGCACTTGCTGCGCCCCGAGATTTTTATTTGTTTTTCAGACACTGTAACAATAACTGATTTAGAAACCACCTTAAACATTTAGCCAATAATTTTGCGTTTTCACACAGGACAATAACCTCAAGACACCAAACAAAATTACAAGATATTCGTACCTGTTTATTTACCATATATGGATTAGTTACCGGTTTAAATGGTTTCAGTCAATATCGGTCAACACTATATAATATAAGTTATGTACGTAATATAATTGTATGGGTTATAAATAACACTTTAGCTTATGAACATTATATAATGTGAGACGATTGTCGCTCTCGGATATAACGAATGTGATTTACGTTTTCTTACAAGATAATTTACTGCATTACCAAGTCGGCAAATAATGATTTATAAATTAATTAGTAGTAACAGAGGCTACCAGAAAATGGTTTTAATGGTATAAAACTTAAATATCTTATCACTTCAAATAGTTTTTCAACAGGATGCATAATATCCAAGCCTCAATAGTCTCAATCGTAATTTTATTCAGAACATATATTAACCCAGACGTTATTGACTACCTAATTGAGGGTGCTTCTTTTAGCTCGGGAAACGCATTTTTTCTTGCGAGACGTTAAATACTGTTCCATTATGTGAAAAGTAATATAGTATTACTAACTACTCCAAAAAAATAAATTCAAATCAATCTTTTCGGTGACCAACTTTAAAACTGGGGAATTTCTTTATTAAACATTCTTGCAACGAAAAGCGCCAGCTTCGTTTCTCGAAGCTTTAGAAATAAAGAAGACCCAGCAGAAATCAAAAATCAAATTCCCTGACATTTCCAGGCCCCTAGAGTACATTTTTCATAATATTCGAAATAAAAAACACACATACCTGAATACTTTCTTTTATAAACAAAATAAATAAAAATTACGAACAAAAAACTTACATAATCAAAAACATAAATATGCTTAACTCCGTTAAATTTATAACATATAGCATTTTCGAGAAGAAAATTTGCAATTTTTTCATGTAAAAACTTGACTTTCATGACTGACTGATGAACTTAGCCTCCGGAAAGAATTTACCAGTGTGATGGAACAAACCAGAATCTCTAGGTGGCGTAGAAACTTTGCAAACCATGTTGTTCGTATATAAATATTTGAAAAGTTCGAGATGCAGCAAGTGCGTTATGGTAGTGAATTTTTATTAAATGCTTCAAATTTCAATAACTCAATTTTCTATACACTTAGAAAGTTTAATTTTGGTGAGTAGTAAGGTCTTACCTAAGGCAAGATATCCACCAAATTTCATTATAATAACTTTGCAATTTTCGGAGAAGAAATTGTTTTTCGAAAAAAAAATCAACATTTAAATAACTCAATTTTCCATACACTTAGAATGTTAAATTTTGGTACGTAGTAAGACTTCTCCAAAGGCACCATATCCGTTAAATTTCATTAAAATAGCTTTGTAATTTTCGGAGAAATTTTTTTTTTTTTCAAAAGAAAAATTTTCCCGGAAAACGCAGTTCGATTTTCCTGGATAACGAACTCATCCAAGCCATTAATAAAAGAAAGTGGCCGAGTTTCATCGAAATTTTATTATTTTTTGAGTCATCGAATGGATACATATTATATATATAACAATTGAAACTGACCCCGGATATGGGTTCTAGGGGTCCTAGCTCGCGCTCATTTTAATCAATTTTTGCAAAGTCTCATTGATACCTCTCTATTAGTGAATTTTTAAAAATAAAAAATCACTAATAAGCCTGGGAAATGGGTTCCAAAAGCTCAGATTTGCGCCTATTACATTTTTTTGAAAATTCAAAGTCGTTACCTCTCTAAAAGCAAAGTTTTATTTATGAAAATTCGCTGAAAAAATGAAACAAATATACTGTTGACATGCGCCCTATACAAATGCTAAATATTTTGCAACTTTCAACACGATCATAAAAGTTAAAATAGAATAAACACATTCTCAGCAGAGCTGTACCCGGCCACAACATAAAACGCATTTTGCGTTTTATGCATTCAAGGAAGAACATTCCAAGTGAGATGCACATATGAGACATGTTTGAGATAGATGAAGAAGATGCTATTTATATCGGCGCATGATGTGGCATACTCTGCGTTCATTGGCGGATTTAATTGATATTGGTACTAAAGGTAAGCCGCATTGTTATCAGATATATTTTCCTAGGTATGAGAAAACTATTTACGTGAGAAAATTCATATAATATATATGAAATAAAAATAAAAATGCATCTGCTAGTGACGAAATTTTACAAATATATAATTTCCACGTCTACTGAACGATTTCCATGACATCTGAGTAAAATCACAAATTTCCCTAACATTTCCCTGACATTTTAGTGGGTATTTCATATTCCCTGATTTTTCCAGGTTTTCCCGGTTTTCCAGGTCGCTGGGTACCGTGGAAGAACATACACAACAAAAACCATGTTTTAAGTACGCAAACTGATTTGATGGTTTCTTCTTTTTTTTAAACTCTTGCTTCTAATTAGTGAATTTTCGTAGAAAAAATTCACTAATGGGGAGATCCCGACTTTGGAATTTTGAAAAAATTTTTGCAAATGAGCGCGAACTAGGACCCCTAGAACCCATATCCGGGGTCAGTTTCAATTTTTATATGTTTATATATATATATATATATATATATATATATATATATATATATATATATATATATATATATATATATATATATATATATATATATATATATATATATATATATATATATATATATATATATATATATATATATATATATATATATATATATATATATATATATATATATATATATATATATATATATATATATATATATATATATATATGTATCACACCGATAACTCAAAAAATAATCGGCCGATTTTCATAAAATTTGGCATGTACCTTTCTTTTGTTAATAGCTTGGATAAGTTCGTTAGTCAGGAAAATCGGACGAGGTTTTCCGGGAAAATTTTGAGTTTTCATTCGAAAAAAATTCATATCTCAAAAAGTAATAAGCCGATTTTAATAAAATTTGGCACATACCTTCCTTTTGTAAGTGGCTTTGACATGTTTGTTAGTCAGGAAAATCGGACGAGGTTTTCCGGAAAAATTTTAAGTTTTCATTAGAAAAAAATTCATATCTCAAAAAGTAATAAGCCGATTTTAATAAAATTTGGCACATACTTTACTTTTGCAAATGGCTTTGACATGTTTGTTAGTCAAGAAAATCGGACTAGGTTTTCCGGGAAAATTTTGAGTTTTCATTTGAAAAAAATTCATATCTCAAAAAGTAATAAGCCGATTTTAATAAAATTTGGCATGTACCTTCCTTTTGTAAATGGCTTTGACAAGTTCGTTTTTTAGAAAAATTGGACGAGGTTTTCCGGAAAAATTTTGAGTTTTCATTTGAAAAAATTTTTTATCTTAAAAAATATAAAATCTATGATAACCAAATTTGGTAGGTAGGTTTACGATATAAAAGGTAAACTATACACCAAAATTTAGATTTCTATGTTACAAGAAAAAAAAGTTATAATAAATTAAAATATTTTGTGCCAGATCATTTCTATGAAAATTCACTACCATAACGCACTTGCTGCGTCCCGAGCTTTTTAAATATATCAAACATCATAACGCCCAGCTATGTTCAAAATTGTTGTGATAATGTGATGAGTTGATCTATGTCGATATTTTCGTTATACACGTATGCAACCTGTTTCTATTGCTGTTATTGGTAATTAGTTAAATTATTATTACAATTGTTGTTATGGTTATTATTGTTATGAGTTGATTTTATTTTCATGGTAAATATTAACATACACCACATAAAGATTTAAAAGACGTAAGCTGGAGATCTCGACTTTTGAATTTTGAAAGAAATTCTTCAAATGAGTGCGAACTAGGCTTCCTAGAACACATATCCGGGGACTGTTTCAATGTTTATACGTTTAAATATGGATCCTAGGTGTTCTAGTTCGCGCTCATTTGAAGAAATTTTTTCAAAATTCAAAAGTCGAGATCTCCGAGAATTTTGTCTACTAAAATTCTCTAAAAAAACACTTTACCACACCCATAAATTTTTAAAACAGACGATCGCGTCACTAACAAAGTTAGCTTGATTAGAGGACGATATTCTGTTATATATTAGTGCTCACCACAGATTTCCAATTTGAATGGTTGTAAGGACAATTATTAGGAAGTGTCTACCTGTTGACGCCACGATCTCAAACTGGAAGATGCTTCAAATGAGGTTGCACAAAAACCCACATTAGTATATTTCCTGTTGTTTGACGTACCTGAAAGAAAAGTTCATTATTGTTAACTTTATATTAAAATTACAAGATTATTATCATTATTATTATTATCTTTATTATTATTATCATTATTATTATTATCTTTATTATTATTATTATTATTATTATTATTATTAAAGTAACTATGTAAACAAGGTGTTCAAGTTCCAGTATTTAAAAAACTTTATAATTTTAGGATTAGTTGTTTGTGACGATTACGAATTTCACTACTGGAAGAAGAATTTATGTTTTATAATATTTATAATAATAATAATCTTTATTGCTGATAATTATACAGCATGTCAATACATATAAGTCGCTGACATGTGCAGTATTTAGACATAATTTTACCAAACGTCATTCCAAAAATGTTTGGCTCTTTAAAAAATTTGTTATTTTGGCAAAAATATGGAACAGAAAAGAAAGTTCTTGTTCTGAAGTATTGTTATATGGAAAGGAATACGAGGCAGTAAAGGTTTTGGGTGAAATTTTAGATGGAGAAAGAAAGAGGCAGAAATAAATTTGAAAATCGGTATGTCAAAATTTGAACTATGTTATTCAGAGGATAGCTGAATAACATAGTTCAAATTTTGACATACCGATTTTCAAATTTATTTCTGCCTCTTTCTTTCTCCATCTAAAATTTCACCCAAAACCTTTACTGCCTCGTATTCCTTTCCATATAACAATACTTCAGAACAAGAACTTTCTTTTCTGTTCCATATTTTTGCCAAAATAACAAATTTTTTAAAGAGCCAAGTTACATTGACGTTTGCAATTGACGTCAGAGTTTAACTTATAATAAAGATATTCGATATTCAATACCAGTATCAAAGAGAAAAAATTTCGGGACGTAGCAAGTGCGTTATAAGAATTGTACACTAATATTTTACGGCATATTAGTAAAGTTAATACTTTAAACTTACACAGACCTCAAAGATCAATTTGAGAGGTCCTAGTACGCGCACATTTGAAGAATTCTTTCGAAAGTATTACCATCGATATCTCTATTATCAAAAAAATCTTGCGTTCTAACTCTGTTTGAGAAAAATGCTCAAACTCAATTTTCAATTAAGCTAAAGAACTAAATTTTGCTATATCTGTAGATAGTGTAAGTCTCTTTAAAAGATACTTGTATTACAAATTGCATTAAAGTGACATATAAGATTTCCAGAAGGAAACTTAATTCATATTTAGAAAAGTAAAGTAGCTACCAAATTATAAACGCAGCAGTTATTTTTCCTTATTAATCGCCAGTACGATTTCGTTTTAGTTAACCTACTCAAACAGGTTTTTTCAATATCAACAATAACAAAATTATAATTTCAGACTCAAACGTGACAAACTTATTTAGGCGTTTTAAACAAAAATGAGGTCTTGTTCAAAATCTGTGCACTATTGTTTCTACAAATCTCAAAATAAAACACAAAAAACATACATTCATCGAGCTGGATTCGATCGCGTAACCTTCTGCTTAGGAAGCAAGCGCGATGCCCACTGCGCGATCTAGGCATACGTCAACTAACATTTTAATTGCGTCATACTTTAGATCAGCTTCATGCCCGGGATATTATATTCAAAGTATCTGTAACAATTAATTAAAGAATTAGTATAATTATCATTAAAACACATTCCACGACTGTTTCGGTCTTATATGACGTCTTATGTTTAAGTTTTTTAGAGTTTTATAGAGACCTGGCTTGATTTTGTTTACATTTCTGCTATATTATGCGACAGCATAATATATCTATGCTGCGCTAAAACTGTATTTCGGGCCGTTAATAAAGCTACAAATATAGTGTATTTTAATAATTGATTGAATCCCCCAGTTAAATAACAATAACTTGGCAAATTTTTAATTTCAGGTCGTCTGTCATTTTCTATAATTGCGGCCGAGATTTTGCGATTGTTGGTTCGGGTAGTATGTTTTATGTCTGGTATATATTTAGTTTGGTTATCGTTGATGTATGGTTAATACCTGTTGTATGAATCAATCTACGCGTGACAGTTAACTACTGTGTCCGTCAGGCATTGAACTTTAACCAATGCGCAACGCATGTCTTTAGGATTTTATTTTTAATTTGGAAAAAACTCTAAATATTGTGTACCAAATTACTTAAAATTCACAACATAAGTTTGTTTGCACTATTTATAGCCACGTGTAAAGTATCATTGCAGTTACTCTAATATTTATAAAAATATAGCGTTTTTAAAAAGTTTTCCTCGATTTTTCACCGGAAAAACCTGAGCATAAAGGCTGATTAACAAACTCGGTTTTCAACCAAACAAGATTTTTGCAAGTTTGAGTGAAATCAGTAAAGTAGTTTTTGAGTTATCGGTCGGATATACACACACACACAATATATATATATATATATATATATATATATATATATATATATATATATATATATATATATATATATATATATAATGTTTAAGGAGCGGAGGTTAATTAGGGATTAAGTTGTTTTATAACTGAGATCATATGGACATGGTAACGATGTAATTTGTAATAAAATTTTAATAAATAATAAAAAGAATTAACAACTTTTTTAAACTTACTTAAGCGAATAAAATTTAAACCAAATCTGTACATAATTAAATTAAAAAATTTCGCGTCTTTGCATTTTAAGAATCTAATCAAAAATCTCTCTTAATGTATACAAACACTGATATATATATATATATATATATATATATATATATATATATATATATATATATATATATATATATATAACCTTGCTTGGTCCACATTTTTCACAATGCGCAATCAGCAATAGTCAGCATTCTTCAATATCGCAAACTGCAATGGCAACATGTTTCTTAATTGCATAAACATAAGAGCAATTCCAGGTCAACAATTATAATTTCTATGCGACCTACTTAATTATAAACGCTATTATTTGGATTTATGATACCAAATTTTCATATACATATTTTTTACTTAAAAATAATATTAAAAATATTTTCACGCCTCGAGCCGCCCTTCTGGGTCGCTTTGTGTTCCATGAACATATATAAACATATAAAAATATAAACGGACCTTCGTTTTGGATTCCAAGGACCCAAATTCGCGCTCATCTGAATACATTTTTTCCGAAGCTTTCCATCGTGACCTCTTTATTAGCGAATTTTTCTGAATGAGAATTCGCTAAAAACTAATTCCTAGTTAAAAAACGCAGATCCTTCGCATTTCCTTCCAAACAACTTTAACTGAAATCTATTTTCAGTACCACCACGTCTTGCTACATATGTCCATAAAAAAGGTTTCTTATTTGTTCAGTTGGCATGTTAGACGTCTGCACTACACAATCTATCTAATCAGTTACCAGGACAGAAAAAACAAGTTCAAGTCATTGTCTCAATCGATAAAGATTAGGGTTATCCATTTCCTGAGCACTGGTTCAGATGAAAGTTAAGACAGCTACATTGCAGTGGCGTATTTGTGACAAGGATATATATCTAACAATAATGGCAATAATAATGTTTATTTAGAAACAAAATACAAAAAAATCTGGAGGCGGCAAGTGCGTTATGGTAGTGAATTTACATAAAAATATTTTTAATGGCAGATATGGCTTTTTTTAATGAAAATGTCCAATGTAGGTAAAGCCTCCAGTCCGCTAATACAAAACAAACAAACAAACACATCAAACAGATCGCTTTCAGTAATTAATCACAGCCAATACAAACTGATCATAGTATTTGACATGCTGTAGATCATTAACTGCTTCTCTTCAAAGGATCCCTGATAATCATGATCTAAGTTTACGAAAGTTGAGTCCCTGAGGCCAGAAGATCATCAAAAAGGAGACACTTTTGTGAAACCATTCTGAGCCGCAACCAAGAAGATCATAACTTTTTAAAGAAAATAGTCTGCACAGGCAAAGCTAAATTTTCTAAGGAATGCATTTTTACTAGAAGACACGAACATTTCTGCGCTGACAAGAATCCACATATTGTCAAGGAAATGGGTACTAAATTCAAAAAATAATACAATGAACTTCACGGATAACTACCAATTTGTTTTAAAAAACTTTTTTGTTATTTTGTTTGCAGAAACTGGTTCGATTGAGTTGACTAAAAGGAATGATCCCAGCGATTAATAAGGAAAAATACCTGCGACGTTTATAATTTGACAGGTATATTCCTTTTGTGAATAAAAATTAAATTTCGGTAAATTTGCAGATTAGCACACGGGGGACTTTTAGAATTTTTTTTTCAGAAGCATGCTTAGAACTCTTTCTGGATGCACATACCACAAGAAAAATTTCTTGCAAACACCCCCCAAGAAAGTTACGGGACCAGGAGTGAATAGGGGTGCTGGGCGGGGATGAAGATAAAAGGAAACGTGCCAAAAAACCAGCTTAGTTGGACCTTTATAAGCTGCCTCTATTCCATCTTGCAGCTATGCTTCCTTAAAATCCTGCTTACTCCGCCCAGAACCCCTATCAACCGCAGGTCCCGTAACTTTCTTTGGGATTATTCCTAAAAAATGTTCTTGTTTATACATTGAGGGTGGTTGTAGGCATGTAGAAGGGGTGTAGAATCCCCGAGACGAAGCACCGGGCCAAGATATTTAAGTTATGTTCAAATTGTTAATTCATTTAATTTGTTTATATCTTTAGAAGGGTACAATATTTTATCATTTAAAAAAAGTATGAATTCAGCAACAGTAAATCAGTGTTGCAAAGGGTCAAGGTGCAGCAAGTACGTTATGGTAGAGAATTTTCGTAAAAATATTTCAAATTTGATAACTCAATTTCCCATTAAGCTTATATATTCAATCTTGAACCATAGTAAAACCTATGTAAACGTAATTTGCATTTCACTCCAGGTCCCGTAAGTTCCTTGGGGGTGTGAACAAGACATTTTTCTTGTGGTTTCTGCATACAGGGGGTCCTAGGCTGGTAAGTGAATGCCGAGACGAGACGTGCGACTTGGCTGGGCAGAATGAGGCCACCCTCATCTGGGTGCTGGGTCACTCGGGGGTCAAAGGCAATGAAGAAGCTGACAGTGTCGCGAAGAGAGGGTCAGCAGAACCATTTATGGGACCAAAACCAGTCCTGGGCGTGTCGAAGAGCACTGCCAGGGGATCCATTAAGTCCTGGGCCAGAAACGAACATAAGGTGTACTGGACAGACTGTGCAGGGCTCAGACATAGGAAGTCAGTAATTAAGGAACCCAGTTCAAAGAGAGCTGTGAAGCTGCTAAATCTTAGCAGAGGACAGCTCAGGATCATAACAGGACTCTTGACAGGACACATGGCTGTCAAAAAACAACTGCATAAAATGGGGCAGTTCGAAGGGGACCTGGCAAGCAGACTCTACGGCAAAGGGGAGGAATCGGCCCGGCACATCTTGTGTGAGTGTAAAGCTCTGGACCGCAAAAGACAACTGATCTACGGACAGCCTAGACCGGAGACATAGCAATATAAAACTTCACCCTACCAATTGCTGTGCAGACTAGTTGAAGGCACAGTGATTTTGGGATGGGTGAAGTAGAAAAGTCAAAGGGCATGCACAATAAGCCAAAGGCTGCGATACTATCGAGGTGGCAAAGACGCAGACGAGCCCTAAGAAAAAAAAAACGTGGGTACTAAATTTAAAAAAATACATAATGAGCTTCACGGTTAACTACAAATTTGTTTTAAGAAACCTTTTTTGTTGTTTTGTTTGCAAAAACTAGTTCGATTGGGTTGAATAAAATAAAACCACCCAAGCAAATGGTAAGGAAAATACCTGCCATATTTATAATTAGGCAGGTACATTCCCTTTGTGAATAATAGATTTGGTAAATTTGCAGTTTAACTCCCGAACGCTTTTCAAATATTTTTTTCAGAAACGTGCCTAGGATCTCCCAAGCCCCCCCCCCCCCCCAAGATGTACAACCCACAAGGACGAAGCCCCCGTACACATCGCACCACCACACACACACACCCACACACCCCGCCCCCGACGATCCTTAGGTAGACGGGTCCCGTCATTTCATGCATTGCGAGAGCGGCATTGCCGGACGGTGCTTATTGCTCTAGGGGCCTACCTGACCTGACCTGACCTGCATCCCATAGCAAATACCGCGAAACGATCGAAATTTACACAAAAGGACAACAAATTTACACAAAAGTTACCTTTACAATCTCAAGCAAATGATGTAAGGTCTGGCCCTTGTGTAAGCAACCTGTAACCTTGTAATTTAACAGCCTCAGACATGGCAATATCCTCATCACAAAAACAACATAGAAAACAAATAACACGTCACTGACTAAGCAAAAGGCAACACATGCACCTTATAAGCCACTACAACACCACTGGTCATTAACATAACAAGGTAAACAACACACAATTTCAGAAATAACGTTCGTAATACCCGAATATATAAGAAAGCGTCCAAATGCGTACTGGTACTGGCGTAGTACTGAAAGCGACGTGTAAACTGTCAGTTATAATGACACCTGTGAGTCTAGAATATTCTAGGGATTCCCAAACACAATGCAACCTTTATGTCAAATGTAATGTTTAGGGGGAAGGGGTTGCCACGTGACAGGACCGTACGGGGAAATTGTTAAAAAACTGTGTAATGTGTAAGCAACTTTAAATGCGAATAACTCGGGAAATAGGAGAGAACAAAAGGTAACAATAGAATCAGCGTGCATTTAAGACACCAAACTTTATCTATCAGCAGTCGATGTTTTGATAATCGTTCGGGAGTTAAACTGCAAATTCACCATAGATTTTTTTCTGTAAAACTTTTGTTACTTTAATTAAATATGTAACACAATTTTTTTAAAGAGACTTGCTGTACTTACATATATCTCTGCCAAATTATAATTTTCTAGATCCATAGAAAATATAAATTTCTTTAAATAATCGCTAATTGGGACCTCTAGAACCGATATCCCTGGTCCATTTGAATTTAAATAATTAGTTTTAATAAAATACCTTACTAATAGTGTACAATTCTTATGAGAATTCATTACTATAATGTACTTGCTGCATCTCGAACTTTTTGAAATTGTATTATGACTGTGCCTCTCCATTTGGTGTACGAACCACCACTGCAATCCTGTACAACAACTTTGGGAAGATAATAAAAATCACCGTAAATAGACAGGGATCTACGTTTAAACTTAGCACTTGTTCGATCTGTCAACTGAGGAGACTGGAAATCTGTTCGGTTTTATACCGTCGTAACGAAATCCTGTTCTTTCGAGTTTCTGAGACTGTATCAAGGAAAATGTTTGACATCCGTTGCTGAAGTTTTAAATTCAGTTTCAATCACATTCCCATCGATACTTTCGGTATTACATTCGTACAAAGTACGTGGTTTTCCGTAGTTTGCTACTAAAGATAGAAAGTTTTGTTGTGGAGAGCAAATACCTTAGTGGTTAAATCTTTATTTCATTATGAAGCTCAGTTCTTTTTCTTAGAGCCGCGCTGATCAAGGGGTAAGAACGTGTGCCTCTGAACCGAAGGGTACCGGGTTCGATCCCAGGGTTCTCCTTTCACTTTTTCAGTACATACTCTCACATTAACATCAACGGAGGTTCTGGCATTGTATTTGAGCAAGTTGAATGTCTGCATGTTCCGTCCTTCGGAGGGGGCGTTAAGCTGTCGGTCCCGTGTCCATGCGATGTTTGGCACGTTAAAGATCCCTACCATCCTTACAATAAGACAGAGGTGCAGCATCGTTTCAGGGGCATTGGGGTGAAACTGGTTCCTGGCCTCGGTGATTGGCCATAGTCGCTTTTTTTAATGAAAATTCAGTAATAGTAATAGTAATAGTAATAGTAATAGTAATAGTAATAGTAATAGTAATAGTAATAGTAATAGTAATAGTAATGGTAATGGTAATGGTAATGGTAATGGTAATGGTAATGGTAATGGTAATGGTAATGGTAATGGTAATGGCAATGGTAATGGTAATGGTAATGGTAATGGTAATGGTAATGGTAATGGTAATGGTAATGGTAATGGTAATGGCAATGGTAATGGTAATGGTAATGGTAATGGTAATAGTAATAGTAATAGTAATAGTAATAGTAATAGTAATAGTAATAGTAATAGTTTATTGTGACAATAATAGTACAAAGCGCCTTACAAATAAGTATTCTACTTGTGCTTGCAAACAGCGCAATTTAGACAGTTTTCATCCAAACGTTGATATTCCAAATTTCTTGACAATGACACTTTTCTAATTTGGCAGAATTCAAATCTTGATTAATAGACAATAAACACCAAATTTAGGTATTAAGAGTGTGTGTGTTTTTGTTTCTTTAACGTCGGTCAATTTCCGTGACTATGGTCAATCACCGACTCCAGGTAGCAGTTTCACCTCACTATACTGAAAATTTGCCGTACCCTTGCCTTTCTGTGATAATAGTAGGGATCTTTAACGTGCGCCACATCGCATGAACACGGGATCGACAGCTTTACGCCCCCTCAGAACGCGGAATGTGCAGACATTCAACTTGCTCAAATACAATGCCACAACCTCGGTTGATGATAATTTTTACAGTATGTACTGAACAAGTGAAAGGGGGAACCGTGGGAATCGAGCCCTGTAGCCTTCGATTCAGAGGCACACGTTCTTACCACTGAACACATATCCGGGGTCAGTTTCAATTTTTATATGTTTATATATATATATATATATATATATATATATATATATATATATATATATATATATATATATATATATATATATATATATATATATATATATATATATATATATATATAGGTATCACACCCATAACTCCAAAAATAATGGACCCATTTTGATTAAATTTGGTGAATACATTCCTTTTGCAAGTGGCTTGGATAAGTTCGTTATCCAGGAAAATCGGCTCAGGTTTTCCTAGAAAATTTTGTGTTTTCTTTGGAAAAAATTTATATCTCCGGAAATAACAAAGTAAGGGAAACCAAATTGGGTTCGTGGGTTAATATCATTTTAGGCAAATTACCTACCGCAATTAACTCTGTAGGTTGAAAGGCAAAAAAGTTAAAGGCATTTAAAGAAAAATAAATTATGGTTTTCCTCAAAACGCCAAGGTCGCGATTTAAAACGTCAAAATTGGCAACATTTAGGCAAAGAACCTGAAACTAATACAAGCTATGGAAGGAAAATGTCTCAAGAAGAATACTTTGCAAACCCTGAAGTCTTAGTTTCAACCGTCATTGTCCTTCATTTTACTACTATATTTCCACAAAATTCATTTAAAATAGACCCTTTCTCTGATGCTTTGGCAGTAGCCTTAGCTATAGAGTTTATCGTTTAATGGTATATAATTTTTGTCAAATTTTCGTAAAAAATCAATAAAGGTCAATATATCCGTTACTATACAAGATACTTAAAAACATTATATACATTAATTATAGGGTGTCTTGAGCTACACTTAAAAAATATTTCTACAATCACAGGCTAGCCTATAAGTCGTTGGTGATACAAATTTTCTTTTTTTTTTAATCGAACACGCCTTATGTTATTGAATTTTCGCATTTTCCATCGAAATATAATGCATGTTTGTAAGAAAAGAAATTAGGGAGGCAGAAAGTGCGTTATGCTAGCGAATTTTCATTAAATGCTTCAAATTTGAATAGCTGAATTTCCTATTAACCTATAAGGTTGACCAAGGAACCAGGAACACTTTAAGTTTTCGTTCGGAAATTTTTGTACATTTTCAAACAATAAAGTTATTTTGATGAAACATGCCACATTGTTTCTACTATAAAGGTTATACTGGTAACCAAATTTGATGCCTGCTTTCTTTGAAAAAAAAACACACACACATTTGCTACTAAAAACATTTAAATGAAAATTTACTACCATAACGCACTTGCTGCGTCCAGACTTTTCCTTAAAAATATCATTAAAAGCATTACGTTAATTTAGGTAAACCTAAATGATTACGAAATACTTCTTGTCAAACTGACTTTAATTTACGTGACTTCACTCATTGCTGCGTCACTTACTTACAGGTGACAGATTAAAAATCACTTCAAACGTATAAAAAACATGGCGCCACATTAAAAAAACCGAAACGTGAAGAACAGAAGACGCCGTACGATTTTTAGATCATTAAGACACTTTTGTAATTACTAAGTTTTCAACGATCCACAAACAGCTTTAGTTAGGATGAAAAAAAAAAGCTATTAGACTTCATAGACGACACCAAAATGCAAGAGAACAATTAGTCTTCGAAAACAATGAAAGTTAATTTCAACGCCTGCCTCACTAATTACTTCTTATTTTGTCTGTAATGAATACTGAAGCTCTGTGGTGTTAAATAATTCAAACTTCGATTAAATTTGCATTATATGAATATTTAAACGCGAATATATTAATAAAGTCGCGGAGGATTAAATGATGCCTTTCGAACCTCCACTACACTGATTGCCATTAAAAAAACAACAGAATATTACATAATATAGATACGTCCGGGTTTTGCGAGTAGCAGATTTAAATAACTTCTATTTAACGAGTAAACAAACAAAAAAATCGTTGTTGGTGACCATTCAGAACAAAAATAAATTGATATGGATACCCAGTTCATTTTTCCAGTAGGCGAATTACCTTTGGTTGCCAACTAAAAAAGTAATAGCAACAGAAACAGCACGAGACCACAAAAAATCCAATGTTGAAATTTTCCAAAGAGAGGGCTAGTTTATACAATTCATTATTATAATTTAAAAAAGTCTGGACGCAGTAAGTACGTAACGGATATATTGAGCTTTATTGATTTTTTACGAAAATTCGACAACAATTATATACCATTAAACGATAAACTCTATAGCTAAGGCTACTGCCAAACATCAGAGAAAGGGTCTATTTGAAATGAATTTTCTGGAAACATTTTAGTAAAATGAACGACAATGACGGTTGAAACTAAGACTTCAGGGTTTGTAAAGCATTATTCTTGAGACATTTTCGTTCCATAGCCCGTATTAGATTCAAGTTCTTTGCCTAAATGTTGCCCATTTTGACGTTTTAAATCGCAAGTTTGACGTTTTGAGGAAAACCCCAATTTATTTTTCTTTAAATGCCTATAACTTTTTGTCTTTTGACCTACATAGCTAATTTTTGGTAGGTAATTTAGCTATAATTGTATAAACCCGTGTACCAAATTTGGCTACCCTTACAAATGAACAAAATCAATTGTTTAGAACTGATTTAATTAAATGTGTTAATAGTAAACTACCTTCGTTTATAAAGATACCGCGAAGAGTTATTAACAAAACTTGTTTAGAATTGAAATTTATGACAGACTCTCAATGTTCAGCCAGATCAGCCTACTTTGAATTTTCAAGTAAATTATTAACATTTTTTCCCTTGGAGCTTTTTTACCTGTGGTTTTCTGAACGCAGGTGCGCAAAGTAAGTAACCATGCAATGTTAAATAATAATTTATTAGTAAAATACAAAACGCTTATTGCTAACAAAAATCAAAACGAACAACGAAACATAAAGAAATTATTCAAATGTGCTGCCACCAACCGATACACATAACTCAGCCCGTTTAGTAAATGCTTTGTAGGCATTTTGAATATGTTGAATTGGAATACCGTCAATTGCCTCTCTCAACCTCAGTTTCAACAAATCATGATTGTTGTTTAATGGAGCCGCGTAGACTTTCTGTTTGAGATAACCCCATAAATAAAAGTCCATTAAGGTAAGATCGGGACTTCTGGGAGGCCAATGTATTGGCCCATATCGACCAATCCACCGTCCAGGCAATTCGCGATCTAACCATTCTCGAACGATTCCTGTTGCATGTGCTGGGTGGCCGACATGCTGAAAGTATGCTGTTTGTCCAGCTTCTAGTGACATGTTATGCAAATGTATTTTCCAGCATTTCCAGATAACTTTACTGGTTCATATTCCGCTCAAAAAAATATGGCCCAATTATCCCAGTGTAAGAAACAGCACACCACGCATTTACTTTTTTATGGCATTGTCTTCTGCAATTAACTCTATAATTTGAATTCTCCATAGACCAATGCCATGCATTTTGAGAATTTACCACCCCATTAATGGTGAAAGTGGATTCGTCCGAAAAAATAATACTTTTGCCAAAATTGTGATTTTGTAGATATTGCTCGCCGTACCATAAACAAAAATCTAATCGTTTTGACTCGTCACTTTCTTCCAAAGTGTGTAGAAGTTTTGCTTTGAAAGGTTTCACCTTGTTGGTACAATAAATTTGTTGCAAATGCGATTTGCTAATATTGCCAATTTCTAATGCTCTTCTTCTTAATGATAATTACGGAAACGCCTAACAGAATCCATAGCTAATGCAGCTGTACCATTTCTTCTTCATTTAGGTCGGATAGTGTCTTCTTAACATTTAAGACACTCCCAGTACGCATAAATTTTGTAACAACTTTTTTTACACCAGTAGCGGAAACCGAATGATTTGGCCAGTGTTCAAGGAATTTTCTTATCACTCCCTGATAATAATATTCTTCACCAAAACCATAGCACTGCACAATAAACACTTTTTGTTCTGTTCTTAACATTTTTAAATACAGAAGCTTGCCGTTTGTGACAAATAAAATTGACGTTTCAATTTTCCAAATAAGTAGTATCCCGGGAACCGAACAACAAGTCAGAGCTCAAGTAGCCATGCAACTCGCCAATTATTGCTTCGAATGTCCACTTGTGCGTTTACTTGACTTGTTTTATTGGTTGAGATGAAAGCAAACCTACCCCAAGTTTAATTATGGTAAAGACTTTCTTTAATACAGTTTCAAGTATTTTTTAAAGTACACCCAATCACAGAAGCCGTCGAACGTCATTTAAATAAAGTCGCAGCTAAAAAAAAAATGCATAGTAGGCTGATCTGTTTGAAAATTGAGAGCCTGTGATAAATTTTAATTCTAAACAATTTTTGTTAATAACTTTTTGCGGTATCTTCATAAACGAACTCTTAATACATTTCATTACATCAGTTCTAAACCACCGTGTATATTAATTAATTTTTTGTTCATTTTCTCAACATCTCAGTTTAAGACAAAGAAGGAGCGATTCCCACAATATCATAATCTAATTCGAAATTTTGTTGTCACTTATACCCTACCCACACTCAATCCGTGGACACACTGTATATATACAGTATACAGTATATATATATATATATATATATATATATATATATATATATATATATATATATATATATATATATATATATATATATATATATATATAAAAAGAAACCGACCACGGATATGTGTTCTAGGGGCCTAATTAGCGCTCATTTGAATTTTTTCAAAATTCAAAAGTCAGGATCTTCTCATTATTGAGTTTTTTTTTAAGAAAATTCACTAAAAGGATTGGTAAACCATTTTATAAACTACAAATTGCACCCATATCCTACTAAGCGTCTATCAAATATCATGGGAGTCCGGTTCTGTTATATAACCTCCTTTAATATGTGTAAATTATACAGTAAATTCTATCGACAGAATGCACTTTTTCATGGTTTGGTTCATCTTATTGTTAGTGGATGATTGTGAATGGATGAAAAACGTGTGTTATTACAGACTGTAACTATAGGGCCAGACAATAGGCCGTCCCAATTTAATCCATCAATTCAGATAAGGGTCAATAAAAAAATATTGCATATTTCAGCATATTGGCTTCATAAAAATATAAAAGACGCCGCTGGCAATATTTGTTAGTATGTTGTCGCCAGATGGGTTGCTGATAGGGATTTTTTTGTTCCATATTTGATATTATTGTTAGGAACATCATTTTGGAGAAAATGAGGGTTGGCCAAAATTAGCTGCTTAACGGCTAATTTTATCTCGTCGTTATTGTTTATTTCAGTCATTCTTTTTCACATGTTTATTATTGTATAGATATATGATGGCATCACTACTAAAAGATACGATTGCAAGAATTGTGTTATTTCATCTTACTGGCAGAAATTGCTGTAGCATCAAGACTCCGGATTCAGCGAGTGCCTTATTGTAAGGAATTTTCATAAAGATAGTTAAAAAATTTCAGGACGTAGCAAGTGCGTTATAGTAGGGAATTTTCATAAGAATTGTACACTATTTTATACGGCATATTAGTAAAGTTATTACTTTAAACTTACACAGACCTTGAAGATTGATTTTAGAGGTCCCAGTACGCGCACATTTGAAGAATTATTTCGAAAGTGTTACCATCGATATCTCTCTATTATCAAAAAGATCTTGCGCTCCTACTGCTTTTGAAAAAAATGCCCAAAACTCAATTTTCTATGAAGCTAAAGAACTAAATTTTGCTATATCTGTAGACAGTGTAAGTCTCTTTAAAAGAAACTTGTATTACAAATTTCATTAAAGTTATACAGAAAATTTTGAGAAGGAAACTTAATTCATATTTAGAAAAGATAAGTATCTTCCAAATTATCAACGTAGCAGTTATTTTTCCTAATTAATTGCCAGTATGATTTCGTTTTAGTCAACATAATCAAACCGATTTTTTCAATAACAATTACAACAATAACAAAATTATAATTTCAGACTCAAAGGTGACAAACTTATTTAGGCGTTTTAAACAAAAATGAGATCTTGTTCAAATGTATGAAATCTGTGCACTTTTGTTTCTTCAAATGTCAAAATAAAACATAAAAAACATACATTCATCCAGCTGGATTCGATCGCGTAACCTTCTGCTTATGAGGCAAGCGCTACACCCCTCAACCATCTAGGCATGCGTCAACTGAAGTTTTGTTTACGTGATACCTTAGATCGGCTTCATGCCCGGGATATTATCTTCAAAGTACACGTAACAATTATTTACAGAAGTAGTAGAATTACGATTGAAACACATCCCACGACTCTTTCGGTCATATATGATGCCTTATGTTTAAGTTTAAAGACAAAAGAAACTATTTTAGAATCATTTTTATAGAAACTTGGCTTGATTTTGTTTACATTACTGGTATATTATGCGACATTTCTACTATATTTAACGAGTAATTTTGTACATAATTTTTTTTAATTTAAAATAATAGTATTTTTAAAATGGTCATCAAGACTTTCTGGTAGATGTAGCCTACCATTCATTCTAAATAGACCATTACCATCGTGAATTTTCTAGCGTCTTTATGAATACCAGATATTCCTAAAGTAACAGAGCGTGAATTGCTATTGCATTGGGTCATGTTGTTTGCCCACTGCATACAAAACGGTTTAGTTTTCCCTGGTTTCCTTTCTTTAATCGACGAAATTGTCGATCCTTCATCAAACAATGCATACGTTTCAAAGTACCCTTCAGGTCCATACAGTTTAACAGCAACCTTTTTAGTTTTGAAAATGATATCCGTCATTTTATGCGCGACATTGGGGACTGTTGGTGGTTGAACATTTGGAGGTGGGTTGAGAGTAGAAATGCCGGCGAACAACTGGGCAAAAAGTTCAGCCTTGCCCAGGGTGGTAGAAACAATTTCATCCCCTGAGACAAGAGGTGGGAACGTGCTCTTGCAGAAATTATTCCCAATAGATTTAGCAAGAGTCCAGAAGGGTTTGCTGCCCTTGGAGCGCTTTCTTGCGGAAATACAATTCTGTTTAAGAACTACTTTTGCTTGATACACCGGTGTGAATAGATTGGCTAACGAACTGGTCCAAATGATTGGTCGATGGTCTTTTCTTGTTGATGAACCAGGAGAAATCTCCTTTTATCCCGTTATCCTGAGCCGGTAGAATAGACCTCTGGTGGTTAGGTTATTATTTGTCGGTCATGTAGTCTTTGTTATTAATTGAATATTTGTTTAGGTCCCTTGATTAAGATTAGGTTGTGGCAGCGAATTTTCATTAAATGCTTCAAATTAACTCAATTTTCTATAAACCTAGTAAGAAAAGGACGCATTACTGTGAATAACTTGGCTGTTCATTGTGATGGGTCTAGGGCTGGTGTATCACTTATGAGAAAGAATGCAAGACTGAGATTTGGCGGGGTTGAATTGTACAAGATTTCTAGTTCCCCAGTCTAATATTTTTTTGGAGATCCACGGAGACAGAACCCTCCATGAGTCTGCGATCCTCATCTAATTGGGCTAAAGAGACAGGCTTAGAATATTGTATATTTGAGTGGAGGGTGCTGTCGTCCGCGTAATTGTGAACTGGGTTGGATGTGCTAGAGAGGAGGGCATTGATGTGGAAAAGAAACAAAGTAGGGGCGAAAGCTGAAGCTTGAGGAACTCCTGCATTAATTGTATACAGTTTAGAGGAATGGCCATCCACGACAATAGAAATGCTCCGGTTGGAGATGAAATTTGCTGTCCAGGTACAGAGTTTTGGTGGTAGGCCATAGGCCCGAAGTTTATTAATCAGCGCTGCATGCCAGACCTGGTCGCTTGCTTTGGATATGTCTAGAGCGACAATCTGGGATTCACCGTGTATATTAGACTGTGTTTTTCAAGAAATTTTGTTTGTTGGCATAGACACGACTTTTAACGTAGTCCCACAAAAAAAGTCCAGTGGCGTCAAGTCGCATGATCTTGGCGGCCAGTTGACTTCACCAAAACGTGAAATGATGCGACCTGGGAACTTTTCACGCAAAACATCCAACGTTGCGCCCGCTGTGTGACAAGTTGCGCCGTCTTGTTGGAACCACTTGTTGTCGATGTCAATATCTTCGATTTCATGAGAGAAATAATCGTGCGCCTATAGCGCTCACTATTGACGGTTACATTGGTTTAAAAAAACTAAGGCCCAATAACGCTACCGGACCACAATGCACACCAAACAGTTACTTTTTGGCCATGTAATGGAGTTTTGTGGATCACATGAGGATTTTCTTCGCCCCATATTCGACAATTCTGTTTAGTGACATAGCCAGACAAATGAAAATGTGCCTCATCAGAGAAGAATTTTTTTTTTTGAAAAGTCTGCATCAACTTCCTGCTGCTCTAAAACCCAATCTGCGTAAATTATTCGCTGTAGATGGTCTCTTGGCTTTAGTTCTTGTGTTAACTGAATCTTATACGGCTTTAGATGCAAGTCCTGGTGCAAACTTCGCCAAAAGAAGCCGTAAGATAAGCCTAAAAGCTGTGAACGCCGACGAATCGACACATCCGGGTCTTCGGCCACACTTTCACTTACAGCAGCAATATTTTCTGCTGATCGGATGCCAGGATGATGCGCATGACTTACTCTATCTCCAATGCTTCCAGTCTCTTGAAATTTTTGCACTACGTTGCGAATTGTTCGCTCAATAGGACGAGTAAATTGACCACAATCTTCCCGTAACTTTATGTACACAGTTCGTACAAAATTGTTATTTCTGTAAAACAATTCAACAATTTTAACGCGCTGAGCGGTGGTTAAGCGATCCATTTCGTAAATGTATAGTGTCAGACTGACAGTTGACACCTGAAAAACATTAAAACCCGACGTTTCGGCTCCGGTTTTGGAGCCATTTTCAAGAGGTAAAGGAAATATGTAAGGACACTCTAAGGTCACAATCTGCCTACTTCCCAAATCTTGCCGGAGATCGTGTCCAAGGTCTCAGTGTGTTCAACCCTAGGCCTCAGAGATCTGACGCGGTTCAACCCAGGATCCAAGTATGTCTCACATTAAAAACCGCGGAAATCTTTTCGAACATATATATATATATATATATATATATATATATATATATATATATATATATATATATATATATATATATATATATATATATATATATATATATATATATATATATTCCAATTTTCTTGCAGAAAAAAATATTTTTTAGCACCGATCTGTTAATTTTCATTCGAATACCTACGGTAAAAACGAGATGAAATTCACGTAACAATAACAACGATGTCGCATACCAGACATTTTTTGACAAAACACTAGCGCAAACAAAAACGCCCGTTAATTATTTGTAATTCCACTCGAAAATCCCTGATCCGAACAAGCACATTGACAAAAATTAATGCACCATGTGAAAAAGCTGTCTGTATCCCCCACTTGACACCGGCTCTCTCGATTCTTTTTACGTCCATCGAACGATGTTGAACAGCATTTGATCAATTCAGACATGTTACATAATCCGCCTTTTGTAAATAGATGAACCTCATTGTTATCTGTGTAAATTGTATAGTGTTGTAGACGTAGTGTAGTGACAGGATGCACTTTTTCAATGTGGCTGAAAAAAAGGGACGTACTAGACGATTTTACTAAATGACTGCACCATTAGGAAAAGAAAATTTGATCAAAAGAAATTTAAGTTAAATAAATGGTTCATTGCCAGTTGATTATCAGTCTAACAGTTAAAAAACTAAAATAGTTGGAAGAGTGGCTTCGATCGAAAACTGCCCCGCCCCCCTTCGGAAGTAGTATCAAGATTGATTTCTCAAAGAAAAACCGATTAATAATTAACCTAATAATTAGGTTAATGATGTGTAATTTTAAACCAGGTTTTAGTAGAGGTTTTTCTTTTTCGTGTCATTAGTGAATTTTCTTTCAAAAATTCACTAATGAGGACATCCCGACTTTTTAATTTTGAAAAAATTTCTTTAAATATTTAAATATATATATATATATATATATATATATATATATATATATATATATATATATATATATATATATATATATATATATATATATATATATATATATATATAGTGTGTCCCAAACTGGATGGGAATGTATTGCTCTGTCCGTTATTATTAGAGATAGGGAAACGGTTAAATTAGCAATGTTTTGTATAATTTCATGCTCGTTCCAAATATGATATGTATTTTGCCCTGCCTCTTTTCGTTTTCGAGTTATTTTGAAGAAACCAAAATTTGTCGATTTCTTTTTTCTTCAATATCTAAGTAGGCGTTGATCTGACATGTCTAAGACTTGAACATTATCAGGACACTTTTTGCAGAGTAATCTTTTTGTGCTATTCTCAACTTTGGATTGTCATTTGTTTTTGAGCTACACGTATCAACGTCTGTTTTATTATGGCAGCCATATTGGATTTTTTGCTCATGTGATAGCCTGTGAAAATAGCTTTCCAATGATGTACAACATGCTTGAGAAATCTTGTAATTGCGCTGGCAATTTTTAGAAAACCCGTTTTAAGGACAGTAGGCCAATACCAGAAAACAAATGACAAAAAAGAAGTGTTCAAAAAGCAGTAGAACATGGAGTCTAACAATAGACTTCTACTTTTAACATAATTCTCCGTAATGATTCACGATAAAAAAATATTGGGATTTAATTTACAATACTTAATTAGGTAATAATTCCAGGTAATATTATGTGAAACAGTTTAATAACGAAACCCGGCAATTAAAAATGGAAACTTAAACACCACAAAACAACACATTTGGAAAGGGAACTCAACAAATAATAAAATAGAAACTTAAAAATACACTAAATAGAAAATTGTTCAATATGGCCACAGTTTTGTTCAATGCACTTTATACACCTTTTTGAAACATGCCTGCAAACTCTGGTGAGGGTGTTTCGGTTAATATGATTTATAGCTTCCGTGATTCTGTTTCGTAATTCATCGATATTTTGTGGTGGATCGAATTTATACACATCGTTCTTCAGAGCACCCCAAAAATAAAAATCCATGGGTGTTATATCAGGACTTCGAGCACACCAATAAACCGGCCTATTGTTACAAATGACATGATTATTAAAATTTTGGTACAAAAATGCTTTGACGATTGCATTGTGAACCGGAAAACTGTCTTGTTGGTACCAAATCTCGTCTAAATTATCATGAACTCTTCTAATTGTTGGTAAGTTATCATTTCTCAATAGATTAAGATACCTTTCCCCAGTTAAATTATTTTCAAAAAAAAAACGGACCAACAATTAAGTTACCTACAATTTTTTTAAATTAACCGTCTAATCTACAAATAAAAATAACAGTTTTTTGCCTAATAAGCCGTACCAAACATTAATACCAAATCTGTCTTGCAATCGTCTTTCTTCTTTTAGATGTAGATTTTCATTTGCCCAATAATGCCTATTATGGCAATTATACACACCACATATTGTAAATCTGGATTCATCAATCCATATTATTTTCAAATGAAAATGTTCATCTTGCTGACATTGTCCTTGATACCATCTGCAGAATTGAAGTAGCTTAGGGTAATCGTTAACATTTAAGCCTTGTACGATTGTAGGTTTGTATGGATGGTAGTGATTTTGCTTTAATACACGGTGTACCGTACTTTTTAGAACGTCAATTTGTTCACCATAAAACCGAACAGATTGCGGAGGGTGTTCGTTTGAAACCTGTAAGACGGCATTATTTCTTTCTTCATTTCTAGGCATTGGTAGTTTTTTTTGCGTGGAAGCTACCGTCGTTCAATAGATGGGTCACTATCCTGCGAAATATTTTGGTGTTTGTTTGTCATCTTTCTCGCCCCCTAGAATCCATATCCGATTTTAGTTTCAGTTTTATCTGTTTACATATATAGAGGGTGACGCATTTCTACCGTAAATGTTAATATAATTGTTATTATACAAGATACAAAAAAAAATTGTATACGTTAATTATAGAATGTCTTAAAAAAAAGGTAAGATGCTTACTGGCAATTAGGCCATTGCTGACCCTTTTTGCTCATCTAAACTAACCTACCCTTCACATTGAGCTCGATCTCAACGACGACAGTGATTTTGAAAAATCATCCGCCGCCGGTGAGGCTCGAACCGTCGACCCCTGAGTCCGTCCGGCCACGGAGGCGCTTTATAGAATGTCTTAAACCGCATCTTATAAAAATATTCAAACAATCACAGCGTGGTCCATAAGTCGTTCATGATCGCTACAATTGTTTTTTCGAACAGCCTTATATCATTACATTTTTGCATTTTTGCATTTTTTTTATTTTTTAGCGAAATATGTTTGTAAGAAAAAAAATTAAGCCGCAGTCAGTTCGTTTTGGTAGCGAATTTTCAATTTCCAATAACTCAATTTACTATTAACCCAAGGTGTGTTGGCTAGGAAACCAGTTTCCTCGGTAACATTTTAAGTTTATTTTCGAAAGATTTTTGTACATTTTCAAACAATAATTAATTTTGATAAACTATGGTACATTGTTTCTACTACATAGGCTATACCGGTAATCAGGTTAATGTCTGCTTGCTTCAGAAAGACATAATATTTTATATTAAAAACATTTTATCAAAATGCACTTCCATAACGGACTTGCTGCGTCCAGATTTTTCTATTTTTTGACATTACCATTGGTATTAATAAAATGTAACAAAAGACATACGTTTTCCTTAAAAGTTGGATACTTTTACGGAAATTAGTTGAAAATCAGTATTCCAAATATTCTTTTTATTTTTCTCGTAAATGGCTAATTTTATCGAAGAACGTGATGAGATGTCTTTTGTTTAGAATTAATTATTATGCCATAAAAAGGTATTAGATTTTTTTTAACTATTAATGAATTTTATTTTAAAAAATTCACTAATGAGAATTCGACTTTTGAATTTTGAAAAAAATTCTTCAAATGAGCGCTATTTAGGACCCCAGGAACCCAAATCCGACGTCGGTTTCAGACTTTATATATGTTTTGTGTTTTCTTACGAAAAAAAATCATATCTCCGCAATTAACAAAGTAAGGGCAACCAAATTTGGTACGCAGGTTTATTATAGGTAAGTTACCTACCAAAATTTAGCTCTGTAGGTTAAATGACAAAAAAGTTACAGGCATTTAAAGAAAAATAAATTTGAGTTTTCCTAAAACGTCAAAAATCACGATTTTAAACGTCAAAATTGGTAATATTTAGGCAATGAACCTGAAACTAATATGAGCTATGGAAGGAAAATGTCTCAAGAAAAATGTTTTACAAAGCCTGAAGTCTTAGTTTCAATCGTCATTGTCCTTCATTTTACTAAAATATTCCCAGAAAATTCATTTCAAATAGACCCTTTCTCTGATACTTTGGCAGTAGTGTTGGCTATAGAGTTTATCGGTTAACGGTATATCATTTTTGTCGAATATTCGTAAAAATATCTTTAAAGCCCAATATATCCGTTATTATGCAAGATACGAAAAAAAATTGTAGACATTAATTATAGGGTGTCTTGAGCTACATCTTAAATAATATTTCTACAATTACAGGGTGGCCCATAAGTCGTTGGTAATTCAAATTTTCTTCTTTAGGGGATTTTCTTATCGTACCGATAACTCAAAAAATAATAGACCGATCTTGATCAAATTTGGTGAGTACCTTCCTTTTGCAAGTGGCTTGGACAGGTTCGTTAACCAGGAAAATGGGACAAGGTTTTCCCGGAAAATTGTGTGTTTTCCTTCTAAAAAAATTTATATCTCCGAAAATAACTTAGTGGGGGTAACCAAATTTGGTACACGTATTTGTATTATAAAGAGAGAACCATGTACCAATTTAGGTCTCTAAGCTTAAGAACAAAAAAGTTACGGGGAACCAAAAAAACAAATTTTGGAGTTTTCCTCAAAACGTCAAACTCGCAATTTAAAACGTAAAAATTGGCAATGTTTATGCAAAGAACGTTAAACAAATACGGATTGTGAAAAGAAAATGTTGCAAGAAGAGTGTTGTGCGAACCCTTAAGTTTCAGATTACTCTTCATTTTACTAAAATATTTACAGAAAATTCATTTCAAGTAGACCCTTTCTCTGATGCTTTGGCTGTCGGTTTAGTTAAGTTGATGCTTTCCCTGTAGGTTTAGTGAAGTTTATGGTTTAACGGTCTATAATTTGTAGCAAATTTTCGTAGAACAAATTCGTTACTGCATTTTATTATTTTTTTATCGAATATGATGCGTGTTTGTAAGAAAAAAAACTGGACGCAGTACGTGCGTTTTGGTAGCAAATTTTCATTAAATCCTTCAAATTTCAATAACTCAATTTGCTATTAACGTAAGTTTTGTTGGTTAGGAAACCAACATTTAACTTTATTTTCGGAAAATTTTTGTATGAACGCAGCAAGGGCGTTTTGGTTGCGAATTTTCATTAAATGTTTCAAATTTCAATAACTTAATTTGCTGTTAACCTAAGGTTTGTTGGATAAGAAACCAGTTTTCTCGGAAACATTTAAAGTTTATTTTCGGAACATTTTTGTACATTTTCAAATAATTATTTTGATAAAATATGGTACATTGTTCCTACTATATAGGTTATACCGGTAACCGAATTGATGCCTGCTCGCATTAGAGCGATATATTTGTAATTAAAAACATTTTTATGAAAATTCACTTCCATAATGCACTTTCTGCCTCCAGAGTTTTTTCTTCTTTAATTACACCACCATTTAGTACTTATATTTATAGAAACTTTTTGCTTAGGTAAACTTTCATTTCGTAATGTTTGTGTACATACTTAATTAACACCATGTATAAATAAATCACCAATTTCGATTTGATTTGCTTATTTAATTTACAGTATTTAATTTAAAGTACAGTTTTAGTGACTTTTTATTAAAAAAAATTCACTAATAGAGAGGTATTTAGTGAATTTTTATTTAAAAAAATTGACTAATAGAGAGGTATCGATGGTGAGACTTTGCAAAAATTTTTGCAAATGAGCGCGAACTAGGACCCCTAGAACCCATATCCGGGGTCAGTTTCAATTTTTATATGTTTATATATATATATATATATATATATATATATATATATATATATATATATATATATATATATATATATATATATATATATATATATATATATATATATATATATATATATATATATATCCGTCTGGTAACTCAAAAAATAATTAACCGATTTCGATGAAACTTGGCAAGTGGCTTCCTTTTATTAATGGCTTGGATGAGTTCCTTAGCCAGAAAAATCGGACGGGGTTTTCCGGGAAAATTTTGAGTTTTTTTTTCGAAAAAATTTTTTTTCTCCGAAAGTAACAAAGCTGTTTTAATGAAATTTACTACGTACTGAAATTCAACTTTCAAAGTTTATAAAAAATTGAGTTATTCAAATTTTAAATTTTTTTTCGAAATTTTTTTTCCCGAAAATTACAAAGTTATTTTAATGAAATTTGGTAGATATCTTTCGTTAGGAGAGACCTTACTACACACCAAAATTAAACTCTCTGAGTTTATAGAAAATTGAGTTATTCAAATTTGAAGCATTTAATATTTAACATGAAGTTTTTACCACAGAAATCGTAGAAACGACGAGACGATTTTCACGTCTCTAGTATCAGGATCACATGAGAGGATAGGCAGTGACAGTGTTTAAAACTAATGTTGTACATGCTAGTTTGTTATTCTGCAGATGATGTTTTCAATTTGTTTTCAATATATGGTGAATGTAACAGAATAGTTGAAACAACACTTCGAACATTTAACAACAGATTCCTTTATTTGGCTCCAATGAATAGAACAAAATTCAGCAGAATTAAAAGTAAGTCGTCAAGTCATGGAATAATACTGACACGACGCGTTGTTAAACGTTTCAAAATTGAAGACAATGAAATGAATGAAATTATAGTTCTTGCATATTTTGAAGCATATCTACAAAGTTCGTTAAGAAGTAGGTCTCAAGATTTGGGTTTATCTATCTGGGCAATACACAGAATATTGAGAAAGCACAATATGCATAATTAGTGAATTTTTATTAAAAAAAATTGACTAATAGAGAGGTATCGATGGTGAGACTTTGTAAAAATTCTTTCAAATGAGTGCGAACTAGGACCGCTAGAACCCATATCCGGGGTCAGTTTCAATTTTTATATGTTTATATATATATATATATATATATATATATATATATATATATATATATATATATATATATATATATATATATATATATATATATATATATGTATCCGTCTGATAACTCAAAAAATAATTAACCGATTTCGATGAAACTTGGCAAGTGCCTTTCTTTCATAAATGGCTTAGATGAGTTCGTTAGCCAGAAAAATCGGACGGGGTTTTCCGGGAAAATTTTGAGTTTTCCTTCGAAAAAAATTTTTTTCCCGAAAGTAACAAAGCTGTTTTAATGAAACTTACTATATATGTTGCCTCAGGAGAGATCTTACAACGTACCAAAATTCAACTTTCTAAGTTTAGAGAAAATTGAGTTATTCAAATTTTAAGTTTTCTTTCGAAAAAAATTTTGTTCTCCGAAAATTACAAAGTTATTGTAATGAAATTTTGTAGATATCTTGCCTTAGGAAATACCTTACTACGTATTAAAATTAAACTCTCTAAGTTTATAGAAAATTGAGTTATTTAAATTTGAAGCATTTAATAAAAATTCACTACCATAACGCACTTGCTGCGTCCCGAGTTTTTTATATTTATAGAAACTTTTTACTTAGGTAAACATTTCGTAATGTTTGTGTACATACTTAATTAACACCCTGTATAAATAAATCACCAATTTCGATTTGATTTGCTTATTTAATTTACAGTATTTAATTTAAAGTACAGTTTTTATCCTTAACTTTTCTATACCACACAAATTTAAATGTACATTCAGGGTGGTATAAATGTGGAACCAATTATCCAAACGAAGCAAGATAATTAACCGAGTATTGAGTTTCGCTAATGACTTCTTTGTTGCAACTAAAAAAGATAAAAATCATCCGGAATTCCACATTAGCTTTTTGTAGGTTCCTTTGTGCACAGTGCCTGCGTTGTTCTTTCGTTACAGCTCAATGCAAAGAGTCTTTGTATGCTTTTAATACGTTAGCTTATAGCTTAAATTATTCATTATAACTTGCAGAAAAAACGAGCAGCAAAAATATACTGTGTGTTTTGATTTATAAGGCTGATTGTCGTCTGGTTTAATTTTTCTACTTGGTAGCGAACACAACTTGCGACTACATAACGTTAATTGTGATTACAATACAGCCTGGCTAAAACGCGCATTAACGAAATGTTTAACTTTATTTCAACAACACACCACAAGGGCTCCGCGCTTAAATACTATCGTACCGTGGATGTCGACAAGGAGGAAAGAGGCAACTTGTTAATTCTGGACCTGAAGGTTTGGAGGTTCGGAGGAGAAGACATGTGCCGGCAAGGAATTCCACAACTTGGAAGTCCTCGGGACCAAAAGCGGGCATAACAAGATGTTCTATGTCTGGTGACCTGGACAGTAAAAGGGTGCATTCCCTTTGTTCCGCCGGTAGATCTGTTGGGAGCAGCAGGTGGAGGAACTATGGAAGAAAGCTCCTCTGTGCATTGCCCGTGCAGATATTTATAAAAGAGAGAGAGAGAGAGAGAGAGAGATAGAGAGGTCACCAACGGCACGTCGGTGGGCAAGGGATGGTAGCCTTTGGGTGAGGGTACGGTCACCGATGAGACGTATAGCTCTCTTCTGAATGAATTCCAGGATAACGAGTGTAGAAGCGGCAGCGGCATCCGAGATGTGGGAGCAGTATTCGAGGTTTGGCCTTATTTGTAAAGTATATAAGATATAGAGATTAGCTGGTGAAAAGTATTTGCGAGCCCGGAAGAGGAAACCTAATTTCTTAGCAGCCCCTTCTGCAATTGATGTGACATGTTGGTGCCAATTGAGATTTTTATCCACATAAATGCCAAGAAGTGAAAAGGACTCATTACTTCGAATAACTTGGTTGTTCATTGTGACGGGTCTAGGGCTGGTGTATCTCTTATGAGATAGAAAGCAAGACTGAGATTTGCTGGAGTTGAATTGTACAAAATTTCTACTTCCCAGTATGATATTTTTTGGAGATCCACAGAGACAGAAGCCTCTATGAGTCTGCGATCCTCATCTAATTGGGCTAAAGAGACAGGCTTAGAATATTGTATATTTGAGTGGAGGGTGCTGTCATCCGCGTAAATGTGAACTGGGTTGCCCAGGGCGGTAGAAACAATTTGATCCCCTGAAACTAGATGTGGGAACGTTCTCATGCAGAAATTATTCCCAATAAATTTAGCAAGAGTCCAGAAGGGTTTGCTGACGTTGAATCTTGAGAACTTTGTTTTTGATGTGGTTATTAGACGAGTTTTTTGCATCAGACATAGCGGTTTCTTGCGTCGTTAAATGCTTGACGGTTTTCTTGACTGGGATTGTGTAGAAGCGTCTTGTCATCTTTGACCTTTTCAAGTCTGGCATTGTCACAGGATTTAGGGAACCAGGGCTTTTGAGTGGCTGAACAGGTTTTCTGTGTACGTGGAATAAATAATTGCATACCAGCTTGGATGATTTCGGTGACATTTTGTGAGATGCCAGAGGGGTCAGGATGAGAGAAGCAGACAGACGCCCATGGAAATGAGGAAAAGTAATCCTGCATTTCGTCCCAGTTCGCGAAGTTGTAGTGCCAAACGATACGTGGGTGTGGTGACTGTGTGACCTTGGGTTGCATTGCGCAGGAAGAAGTGACCATGCTGTGGTCTGAGCGACCAAGGGAAGCGGTGACTGATGTCTTATAGCATTCAGGTTTTGTAGTAAGAAGGAGATCCAAGGGACTTAAGCTGTGTGTTGGGATGCGAGGAAAGTAAGTAGGTTGCTGAACCATATTGGCTAAAGAATTGCTGACCGCGAAGGCCTCCGCTGCTCTCCCTTGTGGATCGGTTTTTGAAGATCCTAGCCATTCCTTATTATGGACATTGAAGTCGCCAAGAATAGTTACATCGCAGGAAGAATATTCAGAAATCAGATGGTCGGTTTTTTCAGAAAGGTAATCGAAGAGCTGGACAAAGCTGTTGTCAGAAGGTGACCGGTAAATGCGACAGATGAATTTAGTTGCAGCCCTGAGAGAGAGTTTCATATAAAGTATGTCTTTTATTCCAGCTTCCAAATTGGGGAGTTTGGTGCAGGGTAGATTGCTACGGATGTATGCGCACACACCTCCATACAATCTAAAAGAAGTAATACCCTGGAAAATTAAGGTGATTAGTGGCTGTTTTGGCACTGATTTTGGGTTTTGAGGAAGAGGAGTTGGGGCCTATTAGCCTGGAGGAAATGGTGGACGGATGTCAGGTTAGAATTTACGCCACATATTCGAGAAGGATATATTAAATCTTGATACCGGTGCCCCCTGCACACCCCTCTCCGGGAGATCCGAATGGAGGGGTATTTTATCTCCTGAATCTTTTGTACAAGGAGGAGCCATCATCATTTTTGTTTAAAAGGGAAACCGACTCATACACCAGAACCGGAAACGTCCGTTGGGACTTCACCAGCCCCTTGATGTAAGGGGTAGTACCTCCTCGGGGGCGAAACAATCCTTTACTACCACGTAAAGGAAAACTCTAGTACCACCTACCTTGTGTGGGTGTCTTGAGGTGCATCTTATAAAATTATTTTGACAATCACAGGCTGGTCTATAAGTCGTTGATGATACCTACAACTTTTTTACGAACACCCTTATATTAATCCATTTTTAGCGAAATATTATGCATGTTTTTAAGAAAAAAATCGAGACGCAGCAATTGCGTTTTGGTAGCAAATTGCCATTAAATACTTCAAATTTCAATAACTCAATTTGCTATTAACCCAAGGTTTGTTGGCTAGGAAACTAGTTTTCTCGGAAACATTTTAAGTTTATTTACGGAAAATTTTTGTGCATTATCAAAAAATAAGTTATTTTGATGAAATATGGTACATTGTTTCTATTATATATGCTATACCGGCAACGATATTGATGCCTGCTTGCATTGGAGAGACATGTTTGCTATTAAAAACATTTTTATGGAAATTGACTTCCATAACGCACTTGCTGCGTCCAGACTTCTATTTTTAATGTATCGAGATTTAAGTTTTTAGGGTAATAGAACATAGAATTTGTAATTAAACATCGTTTGGATAATATAATGGCCCGTTACTTTCTGACACTTTTAATTGCCGACTCTGCGGTGTCAAACTCCAAGGATAATTGCATATAAGACGAGAATAGAGTCACTTCCATGAAACCATGTGCAACTAAAATGTTTTGCATAGTTACCATATTCACATTCCAATCCTTTTAACCAGGACTCACCTACTTAAATCTCTGAAAAATAGCTTTCAGCCTGTACACACAGTAAGAGCAACCGAAAGCTTTAGGCACTTATCTCTTTGAATACCGGACTCTTTTCAATACATTGAAACTCGCGATTGCTGTTCAAGAGCTTACCAACCGCATTTGGCACAAACGAAAGAACTGTAATAAATTTTCCCGTGTCTCGCTGACTTGAAACGGGTTTCCTTTTATGGATGAAATTTGAAGCCAGTCTACATCTAATCGGTATACGATCAGTATTCCCGATTTTAAGGGACCCATACAATTGAATATGTGAATATATTAGAGTTTATAGTGTGCCTTGGGAAACAATTGAGAAACGCAGAGAAACAAAAGAAGCGGCCTGTATATATCTAGATGGGATTAATGATGGCGTGGCATGCTGTAGTGATATAATGGAGCAATTAGTAGCAGTAATAATGTTTAAATTAGATGTAGTAAATTATTTTTATCTAAATGGCTTGTGTTTTTTGTTGTACAGGATTTAAATTAGGACCAGATGATTATAGAATATGTATGGGAATTAGAGTGGAACCACCTAGGATTCAAAATGAGATAGTAGAAGTCAAATGTTTGTTACCGGTACTTAATGCGAATCAATTTTCGTAGGTTTATTAGCAAAACAAATGAATGTAAATATATACATACCACTATTATTATTAGATGACACCTATATAACAACTTTTTCTATTATTGTATTTGAAACAGCTGCACAGTTGCGAAGCAGATGTTTAATAATAATAGTAATAATAGAATATAAATTTAAATTCGTTTGTTATCACTATGTGAAAACATACAATTAGGCAAAGTGGTTGTCAAACGAGTTTAAAAGACTACCTATTAAACAGAAACGTTGTTGGGTGCTAAATTCTCTTGATTTTATTGATAAAATTGAAGATGTTAAATTATTGGAAGGTGAGATTTTGATGTCATTCGACGTGACGTCATTATTTACTAGTGTACCCACAAAACAAACGTTGGAGTATTTGGAAGAATGGTTAAAATTGAACAATATAAGTCAAGACGACTGCAAAGAATATTTAACTCTAACTAGCCTTTGTATAAAACAAAATAATATTTTCCAATTTAACAATGAGTTTTTTGAACAGACTGAAGGCACAGCTATGGGCAATCCATTGTCGCCTTTTATTGCAGATTTGTTTATGAGTAGATTTGAGACGGATTTAAAAAATAAAAATGGGTATCTCCCTAGAGTTTGGTTTCGTTATGTCGACGATATTTTTGCAGTGTTTGACACAAATACATGTAAGGTTGAAGAGTTTACTGAAAAACTAAATACTTAATTTGATTCAATAAAATTTACCCACGAAATAGAAATCAACAATAAACTTTCGTTCATAGATCTACTAGTTATTAAAAATAAAAATAAAGGCTCGCTTGAATTCGATGTCTATAGGAAGGAAACGGCTACTATTAGTTATATTCCTAATGACTAACATCATACGTTTGCACAAAAAACGGCTAGTTTAAATTTCTTAGTAAATAGATTGATCAAATTTCCGTTGAGTAAAAATAGATTTAATGCAGAATTAAAATACATAAAAAATGTGGCGAGATATAACGGATGGTTTAATAGAAAAATTAGTTAACAAACACAGAACAAAGAAGGTGATATCTGAATGTACGACATTTAAGAATGATAAAATAGAGAAAAAATTTGTGTGTTTACCTTATGAACCACGAATCACAAAGGGTTTAGAAAGTATTTTTAAGAAAGCCGATTTACATTTGACGTTTTCGACGAAAAGTAATTTAATAAATTTGTTGGATAATACGAAAGACAAAGACAAAGTCACTGAAATGTCCGGCATTTATGAGATTAGTTGCAAAGATTGTGATCTTAAATACGTGGGCCAAACTAGGAGAAACATAGCCACCAGATTTCGTGAACATCTCGCACAGTTACGATATGGTACGGTGGACAAATCCTGTGTGGCACAACATATATGGGATAATAATCACCACATTGATAAAGAAAATTTGAAACTTGTCAAAAATGTCAGAAATTAAACTATGCTTGATTCATTAGAAAGTATTTTTTTATATTAAGGTCTATTAAGAACAAAACTTCATTAAATCGTGCGGCACCTTTAATTTCAAGCCCTTTATTTTCTCTTTGCATTTGACCGCTTAAACACTCCTAATTTGTCTGGTAGAATAATAAATTATTGTCAATAACTCGGCTGGTTTATACATATACTAATCTCTATGTTTGTCTCGACTTAAAGACCTGTTCGGTTTGTTGTATCTATGTAGTCAATATAAATACTTTCACGTAGAATTAAAATCAATATAAATATAGTTTTTATGTAATATTTTAGTTGAATTATTTATCCTTTGTTAGAGTTAACATGGTGAGACAAACACCTTTAGTTTTCTATTTAAAAAAGATGAGTTGAGTTGATGTTGTTTATCTCACCCGATGTCTTTATCGGCAGGATCCAATATCCACATAGTAAATTTCTAGATCGAAAGGAAACGTGCTGATTCTTTAAATAACTCTGGTCCTTCTAAACCTATATTAGATAAGGGTCATAAATTTGTCGACCAGAAGATTAAACCAGGTCTTCGACCCCGTAGTTTCACTGCACAATAAACAAACGATCGTTCTTGGACGACAACTTTACTTCGGACTAGTTCGTTTACCTTGACGCGATATAAATACATGGGATCTAGTTTTTTATGTTAGAATTTTCTTCCTCTGAAGATGTTGACATTGTCAACGAGACGATCGTAAGGTCTCTGAAATATGTGTTGTGGTGATTTGAGTGTTCTCCAAGTGTAGTTATTCGTTTGTTATATTATTATTTATACAGGGAGCGGCAGAATTATATACCGATAACTCAAAAATAAAGGGCCGATTTTGGTAAAATTTGCTGGGTAAATTTTTTTTGCAAGGGCTTGGATAGAGTCGTTAGCCAGGAAAATCGGACCACTTTTTCCGGAAAAAATTTAGGTTTTCCTCCGGAAATAACAAAGCTATGGTAACCGTATTTGGCCAGCTGGTTTATGTTGTAAAAGCCAAAGCTGCACCAAAGTTTGGGTCTCTATGTTGAAAAGAAAAAAATTATAGGCACTTAATGAAGCATACCAAACAAGATCTATTAAATATTACAGATAACGTTTATCTTTTCATTACGCGAAATACCTGAAAGATTAGTTTCAGAATTTTATAATTTTTCTCCTGTAAATGTCATACGCGAGTTAACTTTCTTGTTAACACACTTGACTTTTTAAAAGAATTTATTGATTATAGTTACATAAAATACTTATGAATAATAATAAAAAAATGATAAATATAAATTATGACAATTTAAAAGAGACTCAAGCAATAACAATGTAGGAATGTTCGTCTGTGGTCTGGTAACTTCCATATATAGTCTCTGGTGGGGCGTGGACCGAGAGGCGGTTTCCACCTAAGTTGCAGTCTTGAAGGTGATCCTAGCAGGTGGCTGGTTGCTGAATTGAAGGTCTAGTTGTTTACCCATTTATGAATAGTCTATTCTTCTTATTGCGCTGCTTTTAATTAACCCATTCGTCAGCGACCTTGGGTGTTGAATCGGGATCTGTACTTCTTATATACATTGTATGAGTTGGCTATTGTTATCTCCTCCATCCTTTAGAGAACGAAGCCTATGGTTCGTTCCGAATAGTCATCGGGAATCCAGTAATTGGTTTGGAGTCAGCAGTTTTCGTTTTTGATTTTTGCCAGAAGTATCTTGCAGTTATTGTGATTATTGTTATTATTATCACAAGGTATAGTATAATTGTCCATACACTAGGGTGGTATATGGGCAAATCGATGGTTCCTGGAATTTTGCCATTGATGGATTGTAACTGGGATTTGATATTGTTCAAGTCGTGCAGTTGGACATTTTCTAATTTTAGTTCTGGTAATTTGTCTGGGAATATGGGTGCTTTATTTGTTACCAATTCGATGTTTGGGAGATTGAATGATTGTTGTGTTTCCGATGCCATTTGTACTGAACTAAATCTTTCGTTATTGATGATAAGTTGGCATTTGGGTTTCAAAGTCGCCAGTTTTGTTCCGCTGATTATTTTGGTTTCTTCATTTTCTTCGCAGCTAAGTTTGATTTTCGTTTCTTCGGGTGCCACTATTATGTATTGGGTATTGCCATATTTAGAGACTGTTGTTTTTGTTATTTTGACAAGTTCTTGCTTGCAATTGTTTATCGGTTTCTGGAAGTTGATCAGTTTAATTTCGCATGGGTTGTTTTCGTTAAGTGCTGTCGGGTTGTCATTTTCACAAAAGTATGTCTGGTCTTTTAGATTCCTACACTTTTCGTTTCTGTAAGCGTAGTGTTTGCTGCTAAGGATTAGGTACTTGGTTCTAGGGACAATCATTCTGAAGGTATATGGATTTTTCGGGACTGGTAATGCATACAATTGATAATAAATATAATCTGATTTGTCTACTAAGGGTATATCTATTTGGAATATAATTTTAAAATCAATTTGAACGGTTTTTATGTTAAATATTTTTTCATAAAGTGAAATGTCGGATTTTGTTATTAATCTTGATTTTGAGATATGGTTTTCAATATTTTCTAATTCTTTTGATATAAATTTTGGTTTCAGTATTGACGTATGATACGTGTTCAATTTTGAAAAAGTAATTGCATTTTCTGTTGTTAATATCATGTTTAGTACATTATTTAACAAATAACTGATTTGAGTGAGTAATTCCAAATGTTTTACTCTATGAAAATTTGTCAGTTGGTCGCTTTTTAGACTATCTATTGTATATTCCAAATCGTTTATTCTCGCTACTATGGCTTCTTGGTTATGGTTCAGGTTGTCTATTGTTTTATTGAACTCTGTTATAGCATCTATCATTAGGGATGTCTGTGAACTAAAAAGTTGATGTACTTGATTTTGATCTTTCCTCAAAATTTCAAGAGCTTTATATATTCTGTCGCCGTCATCTGCATCTAAGTTCCCAGTTATTGATTTGAATATTGATCCTAGTCCGTTTATTATACCTCTTTTGTTCCTAATCGTTCTTGGAAATATTCGATGAAATGTGTCATCAATATTGCTGATGGTGAAATTGATTGTTAAAATAAAATTTTTATATTCTAACTTGTATTCTGCATTCATTACGCTTATTATGTTGTCAAAGTAAGTTTTTAGTCTGTTAAAGTCGTCGTATAGTTGTTTTAGGTCATGTATATGAATCATTCTCCATTTATCGTTTTCTGAAAAGGCTTGTCCCAGTTTGCGTGGCAGTATGCCTGGATTGTCTGTTAGGTCTTCTAATTGTGGTTTTACTCTGGTGAAGAGAATGAACCTGCAAGGTGAACGTTACTTAAATTGGTGATTGTCTGTTCGTCAGTTTTGTCGTTTAGTATTATGGCTTTATTTTTCAGTTTCTTACGTCATGTCTCGTTTGTCGATTATCCGAATATCTAGGTTCGACTTAGCTAGGTGATATAATCGGACTGTTTGTTTAATCTATTTAGTTGGAACGAATTATTTTTTTCGTTGTTGCAATATTGGCAAGCTCTAATAAAAGCTTTGATTTTTTGTTTCATTTTTGGAAAAAGAAATTTAGTTTTCATTCTTAAATATGTCTCCTTTGCATTTCTGTGATCTCTTTTACTTTCGTGAAATAAAACTATTGCGTCGTTAATTTCATTGTCGTTTATATTCATGATTTTCTCGGGTTTATTCATGTTATTTAATTTTGACTGAGTTTCCATATTTACGGGATTTACTTCCGACTTGTAAACCTTATTGTGTGAGAATTTCCTTTCGTTATTGATTTCTGATTTTATTATTTCTGAAATTGGTTCCGTACCTATTTGCCGATGGTAGTCCTCTACCTGAATCAAATTATTGCTTAACTTAGCATTTTGCGTGGTGCCTGTATATTTTATTTTGTTCGGAATAACCGCCCTGTAACAAGGTGCTTTTGTATTTGGGATGAACTCTTCGATTTTAGCGGGTTGGTCGATTTTATTGTGTTCTTTACACATTGAATATACATATTTCATTATACTGTCTGCATTGCTCGCTTCTTGTCGAGGCTTGTGCAAGACATCTAACCTAATTTTATCTGTAATATTTTTTTGTACACTCCCCGTATAATTATTATTATAATTCTGGTGATCGTAAGAATTATTTAATATCCTATTTGCTTTATTTTGAATTTGATCCGTTATATCTTTTTGTATCGTCCTCGTATCACTCACATTTTTATTTCGACGATATTCATATGTGTTTAATGAAACTTGATCCCGTTTACCTTTATTGTGGGTGAACATTTCTGTGATGTCATTTACTCTTTGTAACCTTCTATCGTCATCATTTAATGGCTGATTACGCTTTCCTAGGTCGAGTTCAAGTGCAATAATGCTTCTGTCTATTGTATTACTTACGTTAAGGTGATTCATTTCATCATTTGCTTTGATGATCCTACTTATCCGATTGTTATTGCTACTACTATTACTACCCATCTTATCTTCATGATCCCTTGTATCAGGGAAGTTTATCTTAATGCTTCGATTTTTTAAATTGAGTCTCTGGTTTTTAAAATCAATGTTCGCTTGATTTTTTATCAAAAAGTCAATTCCAATAAGACCTATGAAATTTTTGTTAAATTCAAATAGGCAAAACTCTTGTTCACTGTCCGTTAGTGAGTTTAAAATTATTCTGGCTCGATTATTATGGCGGGAGTAACCATGCGAACTTTTTATCAAAAACGGGTGATTGTAAATCTTATTATAAAAGTTGTTATATGCTATGGACGGGTTTAAAAGGCTCTTAGTACTACCTGAGTCGATCAGTATTTTTCCGGGTAGTTCTTTTATTATTACGTAGGGTAATTGGGATATTGTGTTAAAATTATTAATATCTATTACGGTTCTGTTTTTGAGCTCCCTGCTATCGGAAAATTTTGATGCTGTGCATCGTATAATTCGGAGGGTGATTGTTCATTATATGTTGCGTCATAATTTAATTCTTCTGGTAAGAAATGTTGTCTTCTTTCTAATTCATTAAAAGGAAAAGAATTATTCGTTTCGTTATAGTTTATTTCTTCTGGTATGAAATTTTGTCTTTTTTGAAAATTGTTGGAAGGAAAATTGTTTCGTCTATTTTGTGAGGGTTGTTGTCGGCTGAAATTAGTATGTCTCGTGTTGTTGCTGCCGACATCCATAGCTTGTGGATATCTTCTAGTATTGTCATTAGGGTTGTACATCGGTCTTCTCATTGAGAATTGATTTGAAGGGTTCCCCTGAAATTGTGGGTGAGACATTTGGGGTCTGTTTGAATTATGGTTAAAGGGTGCACGATAATTTTGTTGTTGGAAGGGTTTTTGAAATTGAATATTGTTAAAATTTGGGGTATTTCTTTGGAAAACTGGTTTTTGTTGTTTGTCGTGCCTGTTATTGTTATTATTGTTGAAATTTGACCGTTGTAATAATCTGTCCCTATATTCATAATTTTCCTCGGAAAATATAAATTTTAAAGCTTGTTCTATGCTGTCCGGTCGAGTGGATCTGACCACCATACCGAGGGGGTTTTTTAATCCACCGATAAACGCTTTCAGTGTCTGTTGTCTGTACATGTTTTGTTTTAATCCTAAAATTCCCTCGTTACGTTCATTAGATATTAAATTAGAGATGAGTAATTGTTCAATGTGTCTGCAACGATTACTGAACGCTAAGGCATCCTCGTTATGTCTCTGTTTCAATGTTAATAATTCGCCTAGTAAGCTAATTTCATCTCGCTGGTCGGTGAAGTTCTCAACAATTGCCCGTCTTAAGTCTACCCATGTGTTTATAATTTTAGTGTTAATAATTAACCTGGCTTGTGCAATTAGTTTCGTTTGAATATAATTTAATAGAAAATGGTTTAGATATAAATTTGGATTATCTGCATCATAGAATTGGTTCATTACTAGATCACAAGCTTTTAAGAAGTTCCCTACATTTTCAGGTTGTCCGTTAAATTCGGGGATTGCTTTAAGGTAAAACTCTTGGAATTGATTTGCCATATTTAAATTAGAATTATTTATATCGGGTTGTTCTACAATATCAATTTCGCCAATACTAATATTTCTTAATCTATATTCCAAATGTTCTAAATTATCAATATCGCTATCAGACATATAATATTATCAATATATGAGGAAATACAGTATATATATATAGGAAATAAAGGAAGCAAACAACTTACAGAATCGATGCTATTGCTGCTGTCTTCATGACGTCTCTCTTGATCGGTTCTTTGGCTGTTAAGCGTTGAAACGCAAAGAATCAATATACTTTTGGTTCTTCAGCACTATCCGTTGCGACTGCGCCAGTTAACTTTCTTGTTAACACACTTGACTTTTTAAAAGAATTTATTGATTATAGTTACATAAAATACTTATGAATAATAATAAAAAAATGATAAATATAAATTATGACAATTTAAAAGAGACTCAAGCAATAACAATGTAGGAATGTTCGTCTGTGGTCTGGTAACTTCCATATATAGTCTCTGGTGGGGCGTGGACCGAGAGGCGGTTTCCACCTAAGTTGCAGTCTTGAAGGTGATCCTAGCAGGTGGCTGGTTGCTGAATTGAAGGTCTAGTTGTTTACCCATTTATGAATAGTCTATTCTTCTTATTGCGCTGCTTTTAATTAACCCATTCGTCAGCGACCTTGGGTGTTGAATCGGGATCTGTACTTCTTATATACATTGTATGAGTTGGCTATTGTTATCTCGCGAGATTTGAAACGTGAAAATTAGTATAACTATTGCGGTTTATGAATTAAGAATATTGCATAAAATGTGTATTAGGATGTTCTTGATTTATGCTACTCTTCCCATTTGTTAAAATAACCGCAAAATCTGCCTCTAAACATTTTACATATTACAAATAAATAACTTCAGACCATTATTGGTTATCTACCTTTCTTCATTGCAGTTTGCCAGAAGCCTTACGTGGCGTAATGGTTAGGACGCCTGTCTGATGGGCAAACGGATGCCGGTTCAAATCTCACCGTTGACTGACTTTCTCTTTTACATTTTTCTTTGGTTTTTTCGTCTTTGATTTTATTTTAACGTTATCTGATTAGATTGTGTAATTCTAATATATTTCTTAGCAACTTTTTGTTGAAGATGAAAGATAAGCACTTTTAATTCAAGTTTAATAGTAGCTGTTGTTGCCCTTAGTTGGTAAAACTGTGCCACAGTTAACATAGACGTAAAGATTTGTGACATGAGAAGGGGTTGTTTTCTTCTCTACAACCGGATTCAATTTTTACAGCATCCACAGGCAAAAGAATTTTCTTTGTGAAGCCACAGAAAAAGTATCTAGTTTTGAATTTGGATCAGATTTTGAATGTTTTAATCTATTTAATTTATTTCTATTTCTATTAGTCAAATTTCTTGTACAAAATGTTCTTTTAATAGCGAATTTTCTTATAAATGAATTTAATGAATTTTCTTTGAAGAAACGTTTGTTGCGAATTTTTGTATGAAAAATTATTGAATTGATGAAACATTTTTTAAACGAAATTCATTAAAACCTAATGGATTTTCGTGCAAACAAATTATTTTATTTTCAATTTTAATTACAGATTAGATATATATTTTGAATGTTTTGTATTCTTTTTGCAAAATTTTGTGTAAAAAGATATTTAGCCAGTTTTCGAAGAATTTTTTATATGCTTCGTAGAAACTATTTGCTGTAAGATGTTTTTGTGAAATTTTGGTAATTAATGATAAATGTTTAATAAGTTATTATAAAAAAATGTTTACGGATTTTCTTGAAATTTTTTTTGGAAATTTTCATGAAATTTTTGTTGTCTCGTCGGAAAAGTTGTTGGAAAAATATATTTTGGTAGGTGGGTAAATAACTTGAAATGGTTGGTTGGCCAGCAAAATCGGACAATTTTTTAAATTTATTTAATTTATTTTTATTAGCGAATTTTCTTGTACAAAATGTTCTTTTAATAGCTAATTTTCTTATAAATGAATTTAATGAATTTTCTTTGAAGAAACATTTGAGAATTTTTGTATGAAAATGAATCAGTTAATAGAACATTTTTAAAAGAAACTTGTCGAAAATAAGGTTTTAATGGATTTTCGTGCGAACAAATTATTTTATTTTCAAGTTTAATTACATGTTAGATATATAGTAATTTAAATTTTATTATGCTTTTAGCAGAATTTTGTGTAAAAATATTTAGCCAAATTTGATGGCTGCTTTCATTAAAAAAAGACATATCTGCCATTAAAAATATTTTAATGAAAATTTACTACCATAACGCACTTGCTGGGTCCAGAATTTTATTTTTATAGATAATTCAAATGTCTACACAGCACCATCAACATTGTGATACCTCAAATAATGAAAGTCATTTAAAAAGTGGAAAACATCTCCATTCAAAACAACAATCAAAAGATAACGAATAAAATAAGATTATTTCCTGTAAAAAATGTTCAAAGTTGTATCCACAAGTAACTACTAATCAATAAAAGTCTGAACGCAGTAAGTGCGTTATGGTAGTGAATTTTCATAGAAATGATCTGGTACCAAATCTTTTGTTTATAACTTTTTTTTCTTGTAACATAGAAATATAAATTTTATTATATAGTTTCCCTTTAATATCGTAATTTTACGTACCACATTTGGTTTCCATAGCTTATCGATTTTTAAATAAAATTTTTTGCGAAAGAAAACCCAAAATTTTCCCGAAAAACCTACATCGATTTTTTCTGGCTAACGAGCTTATCCAAGCCACTTACAAAAAGGCGGTACATGCCAAATATTATCAAAATCAGACACTTATTTTTTGAGTTATCGGTGTAATATATATATATATATATATATATATATATATATATATATATATATATATATATATATATATATATATATATATATATATATATATATATAATATATATATTACACCGATAACTCAAAAAATAATTGTCCCTTGCCTACCGACGTGCCGTTGGTGACCTCTCCCTCTCTGTTTTATAGATATCTGCACGGGCACTGCTCAGAGGAGCTTTCTTTCATAGTCCCTCTACCTGCTGCCCCCAACAGATCTACCAGGAGAACAGAGCGATTGCACCCTTTTACTATCCAGGTCATCAGGCATAGAACATATTGTTATGCCCGCTCTTTTGTCCCGAGGACTTCCAAGTTGTGGAACTCCTTGCCGGCACATGTTTTTCCTTCTCCTCCGAACCTCCAAACCTTCAAGTCCAGAATTAACAAGTTGCCTCTTTCCTCCTTGTCGACACCCACAGTACGATGGTATTTAGGCTGTGAGCCCTCGTGGTGTGTTGTTGAAATAAAATAATAATAAAAAAATATATAAAAAATTTTTTCTTTACAAAATTTGTTTAGAAAAAATGCCCCTTTTTATATGTGCAAAATACAGGTATGTTTCCGAAACAAAAATTTGATGACGTCTTAACTTTAGTTTCCAAATTGGGAAAAATGTGCAAATTTGGCTTAAAATGGACCTTACTCAATCCTTTTTAAGAACCACATTTCAGATTGTTTCATTGTTTTTCCTTTGCTAATAATAGAGCTGAGACATAGTTTCGCTCACCCTGCACAATTACAAGAACTCTTAAAAACCAAAACACAGTGTTTTCTTCAGGACAACTATGCTTTCTTCACACTGTATATCTCACTGCAAAAGGCTTAAAGCATATTAGTTCTCTTATGACTTTCCAATTCACTCTGCGTTCATATTCCAAACCCCAAAACTTCTACAATAAGTAGAAGGATTGATGTTTGGAGTTCCTAAACTAACAGGGATCGGAAGCTAACGTAGTAGAACAGGTGTTGCAGACACTTCAAAGTGCTTTATGTCATATTTAGGGTATTTCCAGTTCCGAACCTCTTCTATACATGTGTTATGAAGGTGGATCTGTGATTAAAATTCCACATATATAACACAGTTTAAGTGGCTGTCATCAGAAAGATCTCTTCTCTGAAGTTATTAACATCACTCGCATGACTTATAACTGTTTGGGGTTAGAGCTGTGAGCGAACGTGTCGACGGCAGTAGACGCATCAGTCAAACTAAGAGATGCTGATCAAAGTTTTTAGAACTAATAGGAAAGTGTAGTTAAAGCACAGCATAGATATATTTATGCTGTGGTTAAAGTTTCTTATATTAATGGAGCGCTTTAGGTGTGATTGCGCATTACTTTTAAGTTTGACAGACATGACATTATGAGTAGTAGGGGTTCTGTTTGTCTATAATAATTAAGTTTCTCTTAATGTGTTTTGTTTCTTAAACGTCGGCCTATTTCCGCGACTATGGCCAATCACCGACGCCAGGGAGCAGTTTCACCTCACTATCCTGGAAATTTTGCCGAACCCCTGCCTTTCTGTAAGGAAGGTAGGGATCTTTAACGTGCCCAACATCGCATGGACACGGGACCGACGGCTTTACGCCCCCTCCGAAGGGCGGAACGTGCAGACATTCAACTTGCTCAAATACAATGCCAGAACCTCGGTTGATGTTAATTTTACAGTTTGTACTGAAAAAGTGAAAGCAGTACCCTGGGATCGAACCCAGTACCCTTCGGTTCAGAGGCACACGTTCTTACCCCTGAACCACCGAGGTTCTAAGTTTCTCTTAATGGTTATCCAGATTGTATGAAAGACCAAATTTAAAAGACAGCAAATTTCCACAAAAATTATTTAAATGTTAATAATTTTTTCATTATCTTATATTAGGACAACGAACCGATCTACGCTTTAATCAATTTTATTATTGACCCTTACTTTTCTGTTTATTTTAATTTTCTTATTTCATTTGAGAATGTAGGGAACTGTTAATTGGGTAATTCTGCATCTTAGAGGTGTTTAGTTTTACCGCGCGATTTGATGTTGTGAGAGTGCAGTTCTGGACGTCACAAGAGTCTGACATAACTACAGTGTATTGCGCACATGTCCCACCTTTCGAAGAAGGGTACCTACCTGCAGCAGTCATGACCTGGTCATAGCCTATTCGTTCGTCAACTTCAAAGAGCAGGACATCTTAATTATTTATCCGCCTCCCAGGCGTTTGCACCGAGTGCAACAATAACAATTCGTATTCGACCCGCGTTTATTCGTAACGCGAGTGCCAGAGTTTAGGTATGTTAAGCCTATTCATTCGTCAGCTTCCAAGAGCTTCAATTAATATTCGATTTCGTTTCCAAGTCGTTTGCACCGAGTGCAATAATTTGTATTCGACCACGCGTTTTAGTATTACACGTGCTGCCTATATTATATTTCAACAACACACCACACGGGCTTACAGCCTAAATATTATCGTACCGTGGGTATCGACAAGGAAGAAAGAGGCAGCTTGTTAATTCTGGACTTGAAGGTTTGGAGGTTCGGCAAGGAATTCCACAACAAAAGAGCAGGCATAACAGGGTGTTCCATGTCTCGTGACCTGGACAGTAAAAGCGTACATTCGCTCTGTTCCCCTGGTATATTTGTTGCGGACAGCAGGTGGAGGAACTATAGAAGAAAGCTCCTCTGAGCAGTGCCCGTGCAGATATCTATAAAAGAGAGAGAGAGAGAGAGAGAGAGAGAGAGAGGTCACCAACGGCACGTCAGTGGGCAAGGGATGGCAACCTTTGAGTGAGGGTACGTTCACCGATGAGACGTATAGCTTTTTTCTGAATGGAGTCCAGGATAGCGAGTGTAGAAGCGGCAGCGGCACCCCAGATGTGGGAGCAGTATTCGAGATTTGGCCTTATTTGGGAAGTATATAAGGTATAGAGATTAGCTGATGAAACTATTTGCGAGCCCGAAAGAGAAAACCTAATTTCTTAGCAGCCGCTTCTGCAATTGATATGACATGTTGGTGCCAATTGAGATTTCGATCCACAGAAATGCCACCAACTCAAAAGGACTCATTACTTTAAATAACCTGGTTGTTTATTGCGATGGGTCTAGGGCCGGTGTATCTCTTATGGGAAAGAAAGCAAGACTGAAATTTGGGGGGGGGGTTGAATTGTACAGGATTTCTACTTCCCCAGTCTAATATTTTTTGGAGATCAACGGAGACAGAACCCTCCATGAGTCTGCGATCATCATCTAATTGAGCTAAAGAGACAGGGTTAGAATATTGTATATTTGTGGAGGGTGCTGTCGTCCGCGTAACTGTGAACTGGGTTGGATGTGCTAGAGAGGAGGTCATTGATGTGGAGAAGAAACGAAGTAGGGGCTAAAGCTGAACCTTGAGGAACTCCTGCATTAATTGGATACAGTTTAGAGGAATGGCCATCCACGACGACAGAAATGCGCCGGTTGGAGAGGAAATTTGCTGTCCACGTACAGAGTTTTGGTGGTAGGACATAGGCCGGTAGTTTCTTAAGCAGCGCTGCGTGCCAGACCTGGTCGAATGCTTTGTATATGTCTAGATCGACAATCTGGAATTCACCGTGTAGTTCCTTAGACTTGTTCCAACAATGGGTGACAAAGGAAAAGAGGTCGGCAGTTGATCTGCGCTGACGGAATCCATACTGCCTGTCGTGGATTAGACTGTTTTTCAAGAAATTTTAGTACTTCGGTGTTTATATACTTTTCCATCACTTTAGAGACGACTGAAAGGAGAGAAATAGGCCTGTAGTTGCTAGGAAGCGCTTTGGATCCTTCTTTAGAGATTATTAGAGATGGACACCTTTTAGATAAGTTAGTAGGGACAGTGCAAAGACCTCTTCCGGCGATAACACTGCAGAATTTGCTTGCGATTAGTTTCCAATCTCAGTTCGGTCTCTTTACCTATGATCCGGTATATAAGGTGATGTTAGTTTTTAAAGTGGTTAGAATTTTTCATCCTCTGATGACGCTAACTTGGTTAATGAAACGATCGTCAGCTCTTTTAAAATGTGTTGTGGTGAATTGGGTTCTCCAAGTGTACTTATCAGTACTCATCACAGGTTCCAATCTTCGCTTAGCTGGTAAAGTGTCTACATTCCGTACATCTTCTAGCAATGCATTAAATAACTTGCAGCTGTTGTAAAAAAGTGACTCCTGTTGTTCCAACTGTATCCGAAATTAAAACAAATCAAAATTCTAAACAACAGAGACATGAAATGCTCTGTTTGTATGAGCACTTACTTCTTTAACGAATTTATATATTATTAACAGGATCATTTTGTCCTCACTTTGGGCGTGTGTTTGTTTTTGGACTAGATACAAAGAAAACTACTACAAGTGTTACATTTCGGAAACCACAGAAAAGAACATTAATGCCGCAGAAGATGGCCGACAAACATGATCCAAACGCGCAAGCATTTTAAAGAAATTTCTGTTAAGGATATTTGGATAGAAGCTTTTGATTTTAGGATTTGTGCAGTATACATTTCCTAGATACGTTGACGTTTATAACAAATTAATTATAACACACTCTGTCACCAAATAATCAATAATATTTCAACTAGAGCAAATGTCTTCCTGACCAGCCAGCTTTTCAATTTACTTTCCACACAACAAACAGATCGTTAAGAATATGTCATCACCAATTCAACATTTTCCTTAAACTTGACATCCATCGACATTGACGTGAAGTATACATTTAGTAAACAACCTACACAATGGGCACACAATCAGTGAATTTGTCTGACGAGACGTGGACGTATGTCACGTGCTTAACACGTGCTGGAGCAGCGTTTGGAACGATATCATGAGAACTACTATCCTCAAGTTTCACAAATATCTCGATTTGCCACAGCTTTCAAGAAAATATGTGGGTGATGTACGACTGTGTGGCACACTTTTTTAGCGGCTTGAAAGTTAAGCAAATTTGTGGATTTAGTGAATTATAAATTTACGTATATTAGTGAATTTTTAATAAGAAAATTCAATAATGGAAACGTATCGATCGAATAATTTTTGAAAATTTCTTCAAATGAGCGCAAATTAGGGCCCCTAGAAACCAAATTCAAGGTCAGTTAAAAAGTGTATATAATTTATATATATATATATATATATATATATATATATATATATATATATATATATATATATATATATATATATATATAAGTACACTTGGAAAACCCAAATCACCATAATACATTTAAAAAAACCCGACGATCGTTTCAATAACCAAGTTAGCGTCATCAGAGGATGAAACATTCTAAATACTTAAAAAGCTAACATCAACTTATATACCGGATTTCAGGTCAAAAGATCGAAACGAGATGGGACACTAGTCGTAGGCAAATTCCACAGTGTACTTTTATTTTTATCGCCGGACAAGGTATTTGCGCTGTCCCTACTGCTTTACCTAAAAAGTGTCCATCTGTAATAGTTTTGAGAAAGTTCAACGACAGCTAAATTAACACCGATTCCTTTGGCGGGAATAACTGTATACTTATGTTATCGGTAGAGCGTGCCGAAAACGTGGGAATTTTATTTAACAAAACACTCACACATCAGGTGACTCGTAATTGGCGCTGCTGAAGCGTTCATACATTTTTTGTTGTAGCTATATTTCGCAATATATACGCTTTCGAACCCATTTAGCTGTCCTGGTTTTCTAACATTTTTTATTAATTTCAGATTATCTTTATCAACGTGATGATTATTATTCCAAATGTGTCGGGCGACGGAAGACTTATCTACAGTACCGTAACGTAATTGGGATATGTATTCTTTGAATCTTATTCCAATCGATCTTTTTGTTTGTCCGACGTATTTAATATTACAATCTTTACAACTTATTTAATAAATTCCCAATATTTTGTCCGCGCTATCCTTGTCTTTTGGGTTACCTAGTAAGTTTTTTAAGGTATTTGTTGTTGAAAATGTTAGCTGTAAGTTGACTTTTTTTTAAATGCTGTCTAGACCTCTCGTAATTCTAGGTTCAAATGGTAAGCCAACAAAGTTTTCTTCCGATTTTTCTTTTCTGAACGTCGTTGATTCCGTCAACATTTTCTTTGTTTTCTGTTTGTTGATTAATTTTTCCACTAGGTAAGCAGTGTATCCGTTATATTCGGCCACGTTCTTAATATAATTTAATTCTTTGGTTTATCTACTTTTGTTTAAAGGAAAATTAATTAACCGATTTACTAAAAATTCAGACTGGCAATTTTTTGTGCGTACGCATGATGTGAGTCGTCCGGGATGTAGTTTAGAGAAGTGGTTTCCTTTCTATAGACATCGAATTCTAAAGTGTCTTTATTCGTGATAACTAGTACATCTAGAAAGGGTAGTTTATTATTAATTTCTAATTCGTGGGTAAATTTTATATAATCAAATTTATTGTTTAATATGGCAATAAAAGCTTCTATTCTGCAAATGTTTGTGGTAAACACCGCGAAAATATCATCCACGTAACGACACCACACTCTAGGAAAATAACCACTTTCACTTTCAAGATCCCTTTCAAATCTGCTCATGAAAAGGTCTTCAATAAACGGCGATAGCGGATTGCCCATTGCCGTGCCTTGGGTTTGTTGAAAAAATTCATTGTTGAATTGAAAAATATTTTGTGTGATGCAAAGGTTTGTTAGAGTTAAATATTCTTTGCAAACATTTTCATTTATGTTATTCATTTTTAGCAACTGCTCTAAATACGTTAAAGTTTGCTCCGTGGGTACGCTAGGAAACAATGAGGTTACATCGAATGAAATTAAAACCTCGCCTTCAGTCAATTTAACCTCTTTGATCTTCTTAATAAATTCAAGTGAATCTGCTACTGAAAAACTATTCTGTTTGACAGGCAAGCCTTTAAACTCATCTGTCAACCACTTAGCTAAATTATAAGTCGGGGAATCTATAGCCGAAACAATAGGTCTAATTGAATTTCCCGGTTTATGAATTTTTGGGAGACCGTACTTCTTGGGAACTTTCGGATTAGACACTTGTAACTTTCTTCCTAATTCTTTTGATGTGAGATTGTGACAACTTTTTAGACTATTTTCAACGTCCGAAATCATTTTTGGTAGCGGGTTTATATATATATATATATATATATATATATATATATATATATATATATATATATATATATATATATATATATATATATATATATATATATATATATATATATATATATATATATATATATATATATATATATATATATATATATTTGTGTGTGTGTATGTATGTATCCAGCCGATAACTCAAAAAGTACTTGACTAATCAAATCAAAATTTGGAAATCCCGTTCATCTTGCTAATAACTTTGATGAGTTCGTTAGATAGTCTTGACACTCAATTACCTCTAGAAAAATACTATATACTATACTAAATTTGAACTCAATCAGTTCAGCAAATCTTGAGTTAAAACTAAATAAAAAAAAATCTCGGGACGCAGCAAGTGCGTTATGGTAGTGAATTTTCATAAAAATGTTTTTATTGCAAATATGTGTGTTTTCTTTGTAAGAAAGCAGACATCAATTTTGGTTACCAGCATAACCTTTATAGAAAAAGCAGGCATCAAATTTGATTACCAGTATAACATATATAGTAAAAACAATGTGCCATGTTTCATCAAAATAACTTGATTGTTTGAAAACGTACAGAAATTTCCAAAAGTAAACCAAAAGTGTTACTGAAATAATCCGTTTCTTGGTCAACCTTATAGGTTAATAGCAAATTGAGCTTTTCAAATATGAAGCATTTAATCAAAATTCGCAACCACAACGCACTTGCTGCCTCCAGAATTTCTTAACTTACAAACATGCATTATATTTCGATGGAAAATGCAAAAAAATAAGGCGTTTTCGACAAAAAAAATTATTTGTATCACCAACGACTTATGGGCCACCCTGTGATTGTCGCAATAATTTTTTAAGATGTAGCTCAAAACACCGTATAATTAATGTATACAATATTTTTTCATATCTTGTATAATAACGAATATATTGAGCTTTATTGATTTTTTACGAAAATTCGACAAAAATTATATACCATTAAACAATAAACTCTATAGCTAAGGCTACTGCCAAGCATCAGAGAAAGGGTCTATTAGAAATGAATTTTCTGGAAATATATTAGTAAAATGAAGGACAATGACGGTTGAAACTAAGAGTTCGGTGTATGTAAAACATTCTTCTTGAGACATTTTCTTTCCATAGCCCGTATTAGATTCAAGTTATTTGCCTAAATGTTGCGAATTTTGACGTTTTCAATTGTCACTTTGACGTTTTGAGGAAACCCCCAATTTATTTTTATTTATGTGCCCATAACTTTTTTGTCTTTTGACCTACAGAGCTAAATTTTGGTAGGTGGCACACCTATAACGATATAAACCAGCTTACCAAATTTGGTTGCCCTTACTTTGTTAATTTTGGAGATATAAATATTTTGCGAAAGAAAACACAAATTTTTCCGGGAAAACCTCGGCGGATTTTCCTGGCTAACAAAATTATCCAAGCGACTTGCGAAAGGAATGTACTCACCAATTTTAACGTTTAAAATCGCAATTTTGACGTTTTGAGGAAAATCCAAATTTATTTTTCTTTGAATGCCTGTAACTTTTTTATCCTTTAACCTACGGAGCTAAATTTTGGTAGGTAACTTGCCTATAATGATATAAATCCGCATATGGTTGCCCTTACTTTGTTAATTCCGGAGATATAATTTTTTTTCGAAAGAAAACACAAAATTTTCCGGGAAAACCTGGACCGATTTTCCTGGCTAACGAACTTATCCAAGCCATTTGCAAAAGGAATTTATTCACCAAATTTAATCAAAATCGGCCCATTATTTTTTGAGTTATCGGTGTGATACATATATATATATATATATATATATATATATATATATATATATATATATATATATATATATATATATATATATATATATATATATATATATATATATATATATATATATATATATATATATATATATATATATATATATATATATATATATATATATATATATATATATATAAACATATAAAAATTTAAACCGACCCCGGATATGTGTTCTGGGGGGCCTAATTAGCGCTCATTTGAAGAAATTTTTTTAAAATTCAAAAGTCGGGATCTCCTCATTAGTGAATTTTGTTTAAGAAAATTCACTAATTAGTAACCGACGATATGACCTGCAATTACCTCTGAGTGGATGCCTATAAAGTTAGACAAGGTCAGACAGATAAATCAGGGTTCCGCTGCCATTGCAAACAGAATCTCCAAATCAGCTTTAAATGGACAGGCTACGAAAGTATGTCACAATAAATCATCAGCGCGGTTGCCATTTGCGACAACTCTCATTTTAATCTGAAGATAGAAAAATGTTAATAAATAGAAATTTCAATGAAAGTGATTCAATTTGTTTAAAAGGAATCTAGACCTACGTTTTATTATGTATACATATAAAGTTTCCTATTTTCATGCTATTTAAAAGCCATCTCCCTCCTCTGGTTTAATCTGACAACACCACTGTTTGTCATTTTATAACTGACAGGAGTCATGAGAGAAACGTGCGTGTTCTAAACACAACCTTGAAACTAACAGACATCATTAACAAAGAAGAAGAAGAAGAAGAAGATAGGCTCGAAATCGACTCCGATAATACCTTAGAATCTTACAATATAATATAACGACATATATTCTAAGATTAATACACACATGAGTAGGTAAATAATAATCCAACTTTTAATTTTAACCCAACATTAACAAATCCCTTCGGCTGTCGACTGTTGTAGTATAAAATCACTTTAACATCCAATGAAACAAATAAGAAGGTGGTTGTGTGCATCAGATTCAGGTTGTTAATCAATGCATGTAGGTACTGTATTACTAAACAATAATAGTAAACATGTGTTAAAAAAGAATTTAGGTGCAGCGGGTGCGTTATGGTAGCGAATTTTCGTAAAAATATTTTAAATGTTGATAACTCAATTTCCCAGCATACTAGGATCTTCAGTTTTGATACATAATAAAACCCATATAAAGGCGGCGTGTGTACTAAATTTAAAAAAATTCTGGACGCAGCAAGTGCGTTATGGTAGTGAATTGTCATACAAATATTTTTAATAACAAATATGTGTGTTTTTTTAAGAAAGCAGGCATCAAATTTGGTTACCAGTATAACCTATATACTAAAAACAATGTGCCATGTTTCATCAAAATAACTTTATTGTGTGAAAATATACAAAAATTTCCAAAAGTAAACTTAAAGTGTTCCCGAAAAAACACGTTTCTTGGTCAACCTTATAGGTTAATAACAAATTGAGCTGTTCAAATATTAAGCATTTGATCAAAATTCGCAACCATAACGCACTTGCTGCGTTCAGAATTTCTTTTCTTACAAACATGCATTATATTTCGATGGAAAATGCAAAAATGCAATAACATAAGGCGTGTTTGATTAAAAAAAAGGAAATTTGTATCACCAACGAATTATGGGCCACCCTGTGATTGTCGAAATATTATTTTAAGATGTAGCTCAAGACACCCTATAATTAATATATACAAATTTTTTTCGTCTCTTATATAATAACGGATATATTGAGCTTTATTGATTTTTTTACGAAAATTCGACAAAAATTATATACCATTAAACGATAAACTCTATAGCTAAGGCTACTTGTCAAGCATCAGAGAAAGGGTCTATTTGAAATGAATTTTCTGCAAATATTTTAGTAAAATGAAGGACAATGGCGGTTGAAACTAAGACTTCAGGGTTTGTAAAACATTCTTCTTGAGATATTTTCTTTCCATAGCCCGTATTAGATTCAAGTTATTTGCCTAAATGTTGCCAATTTTGACATTTTAAATCGCCACTTGACGTTTTCAGGAAAACCCCAATTTATTTTTCTTTAAATGCCTATAACTTTTTTGTCTTTTGAGCTACATAGCTAAATTTTGGTAGGTAACTTACCTATAAGGATATAAACCTGTGTACCAAATTTGGTTGCCCTTACTTTGTTAATTCCGGAGATATGATTTTTTTTCGAAAGAAAACGCAAAATTTTCCTGGAAAACCTAGGCAGATTTTCCTGGCTAACGAACTTATCCAAGCTATTTGCAAAAGGAATTTTTTCGCCAAATTTAATCAAAATCGGCCCATTATTTTTTGAGTTATCGGTGTGATACATATATATATATATATATATATATATATATATATATATATATATATATATATATATATATATATATATATATATATATATATATATATAAATATAAATATATATATATATATATATATATATATATATATATATATATATATATATATATATATATATATATATATATATAAACATATAAAAATTGAAACTGACCTTGGATATGTTTTCTGGGGGGCCTAATTAGCGCTCATGTGAAGAAATTTTTTCAAAATTCAAAAGTCGGGATCTCCTCATTAGTGAATTTTTTTTAAGAAAATTCACTAAAATAACTACAAATTTGTTTTAAAAAACATTTTTTGTTATTTTGTTTGCTCAAACTTTTTAAACATCATTTAGGTATCTCTATTTTGCAGGCCCACTAAATAAATAAACAGATATTTAATTTAACATAACCCCACATAACAATGTATAAAAGTTGTGTCGGTTAAATTATAATATAATAATTCATAATATAAAATGGGATCATTAAAACCATCAAATAAAATAATGTACAATGGACCAGCAAACACACCCAGCATGAACATTGAATTTTAATTATTATTCAGCTGTTTTGTTCTGGCATTGTTGGCACTAATACTCTAGTAATTGTATTTGGTCACTGGCGTCACACAATAGCCTATTATTTATCAGACCAAAGGGCAGCTATTCTTATGGTCCCTTTATATGAAAGGCACGTGGAAGACACGAGTGTCAAATCAATGCGTCTGGTAAAATCCAAAAGTATCGACTTCAAGGCATCTGAAGTAAAAAAAAAGTTCGGGACGCAGCAAGTGCGTTATGGTAGTGAATCACTATGGTCCTATCAACTAAATCTGAACTCAACCGGTTCAGTAAATCTAAATTTACCCACGAAATAGAAATCAACAATAAACTTTCGTTTCTAGATGTACTAGTTATTAAAAATAAAAATAATGGCTCGCTTGAATTCGATGTCTATAGGAAGGAAACGGCTACTATTAGTTATATTCCTAACGACTCACATCATACGTTTGCACAAAAAAACGGCTAGTTTAAATTTCCTAGTAAACAGATTGATTAAATTTCCGTTAAGTAAAAATAGATTTAATACAGAATTAAAATACATAAAAAATGTGGCGAGATATAACGGTTACTCGGATGGTTTAATAGACAAATTTGTTAACAAACACAGAACAAAGAAAATGATAGCTGAATGTACGACATTTAAGAGAGATAAAATAGAGAAAAAATTTGTGTGTTTACCTTATGAACCACGAATCACAAAGGGTTTGGAAAGTATTTTCAAGAAGGCGATTTACTTTTTCGATGAAAAGTAATTCAAAAAATTTGTTCTGTAATACGAAAGACAAAGACAAAGTCACTGAAATGTTCGGTATTTATGAGACTAGTTGCAAAGATTGCGATCTTAAATACGTGGGTCAAACGGGGAGAAACATTGCCACCAGATTTCGTTAACATCTCTCACAGTTACGATATGGTACGGTGGACAAATCATGTGTGGCACAACATATATGGGATAATAATCACCACATTGACAAAGAAAATTTGAAACTCGTCAAAAATGTTAGACATCAAACTATGCTTGATTCATTAGAAAGTATTTTTCTATTAAGGTCTATTAAGAACACAACTTCATTGAATCGTGTGGCACCTTTAATTTCAAGCCCTTCATTTTCACTTTGTATTTGACCTCTTAACCCTACGTTAGGCGCGCGGTATTTTGTGACAAGTTTAGTCGCGCGGTCTACATATGTAGACCATTTTGTTTTATCAACATATTACACCTTATGACACAAATTATTAAAAAAACATTGAAAGCTATTTTTATTTATATATATATTTTCGTCAGAAATGTACTTTTTTAAATATTTTTATATAATTGTTTGAAAAATAAATAAATACGAGAATAACACCTTTCTATACATTTATTAGCATGTATCCAGTTTGAAACAAAAATAAAAATTGATATACCATAATAATTTAAAAAATAAAATAAATTCTGGTGGAACATATGACAATTTAACATAAATGCGCTAAATGCAAAAAATAAACTTACTAACAAACAATATAACCGTAGATGAAAAATGGCAATATTTTCACTCAGATAAACAAGTTGTATACAAAGCTTCTATGTATAATACATTGTATGATTCAATTGCCAATTAAAAATTACTATTACTATTACATATCCGCCATGTGTTCCTTGCAAGCGTAATGTCCGCATTTTACGCAAGCATTTCTTGAGGATTTGTTGCGGTTTCGAGGACAAATATGACATCGTCCGACGTAATTTTTTGATTTCTGCTGAAGAGCGCGGCGGGGTACAAGCGCTTCGAGTCGAAGAAGAATTGGCGCCCGCCTTTTCAGTTCTACTGGCAAAGAGACAATATTTGATCTAGCCTCTATCTGTGGCTTGATGACTTCTCAAGAGAATTTTTTAATGAACTCACTTCTGGAAACTTTTTCTAAGGGATGATTTGATTTATACGCGCAAAGGGCGTTGATGCCAGATATATTCAAGCGGTCATAGAATATAACCATTGGCCAACGACGCAAGTTTCTTGCGACGTTATATTTTTCGCATAACTGATCCTCCAAGTCTACACCAATTTTAGTTTTATTATATTGGGTTATAATATCTGGTTTTTCGGCATCACCTGATTCGGGATCAGTTCCGTTGTCGTGGTGCACCGAAGTCACCAAAATAACTGATTTATTTTTCTCTGGAAAATACGAGACCATTGTAATATCCTCTTGAAAGCCAAACAATGAGGTTTTTTCTTCTCTTTTCTTATTAGGAAATAACTCCAAGGGAATCTCACGTTTATCCTTGTACATAGTCCCAATATACGTCAACTTTTTTTGGTGTAACAACTTTCTTGTCCGCGGAAAACTTGTGAACCAATTATCTCCTGTAATGTTACGATTAGTTCCCTCTATGGGATGTACTAATCGTAGTACAACTTCCTCAGTGGAGTTGCTCAATTTATAAGGATCATCTGGCTGGGTTCCCATGTATGTCTCGAAGATTGGAGGTATATGAAGTTTTGGAATCGACTAGAGCGAACATCTTTATACCATATTTGGCTGGTTTGTTGGATATATACTGTTTGAATGAGCAGCGTCCTCTGAAAGCCAGTAATTGTTCGTCTATAGTAAGGTATTCGCTAGCTATGAAAATAAAACAAGATAAAATAAAGTAATACACTAACAATAATTTACACGTTTTAGCAATCAATTATACTTAACTAATCACTATAACCAACCAACAAAATATAATCATTAACACTATGCTGTATATTAATATGCAAGAAGAAGCACCACTTACCTGCTTTGTGCTAAATTATCAAAACAAGAAATTTGGTTCTCCACAAAAAAGTAGCACCATTAGGCGCGTGGTCTACGATCGTAGACCAAACCTGTTTAAACCTGCGTAACTATCGATACCACTCTATTCCGCTTCAGTTTACATACTTAGTCGACAGAGCCGCATGTAACAAACGGCTACTCAAAGACGCACTTGCGTAGTAGATAGTTTACTGAAATTATAGTCGTTTATTTGGGTGTGGTCTACGATTGTAGACCGCGCGCCTAATGTAGGGTTAAACACTCCTAATTTGTGTGGTAGAATAATAAATTACTGTCAATAACTCGCCGGTTTATACATATACTAATCTCTACGTTTGTCTCGACTTAAAGTCCCGTTCGTTTTGTTTGTATCTACGAATTCAATATAAATACTGTCACGAAGAATTAAAATCAATATAAATATATTTTACTGAATTTTCTTAGAAAAAATTCACTAATGACGAGATCTCGACTTTTGAATTTTGAAAAAATTTCTTCAAATGAGCGCGATCTAGGACCCCTAGAACCCATATCCGGGGTCAGTTTCAATTTTTATATGTTTATATATATATATATATATATATATATATATATATATATATATATATATTATATATATATATATATATATATATATATATATATATATATATATATATATATATATATGTATCACACCGATAACTCAAAAAATAATGGGCCGATTTTGATAAAATTTGGCATGTACTTTTCTTTTGTAAATAGCTTGGATAAGTTCGTTAATCAGGAAAATCGGACGAGGTTTTCCGGGAAAATTTTGAGTTTTCATTCGAAAAAAATTATTATCTCAAAAAGTAATTAGCCGATTTTAATAAAATTTGGCGTGTACCTTTCTTTTGTAAATAGCTTTGACAAGTTTGTTAGTCAGGAAAATCGGACGAGGTTTTCCGGGAAAATTTGGAGTTTTCATTCGAAAAAAATTTTTATCTCAAAGAATAATACGCCGATTTTGATAAAATTTGGCAGGTACCTTCCTTTTGTAAAAGGCTTTGACAAGTTCGTTAATCAAAAAAATCGGACGAGGTTTTCCGGGAAAATTATCTTAAAAAATAAAAAATCTATGATAACCAAATTTGGTAGGTAGGTTTACGATATAAAAAGCAAACTATGTACCAAAATTTAGATTTCTATGTTACAAGAAAAAAAAGTTATAAAATATTTTGTGCCAGATCATTGTATGAAAATTCACTACCATAACGCACTTGCTGCGTCCAGGCTTTTTTTATGTAGTATTTTATTTGAATTATTTATCCTTTGTTAGAATTAACATTGTTGAGCCAAACACCCGGGTTTAGTTTTCTCTTTAAAAAGAAGAGCGGAGTTGATATTGTTTATCTCGCCAGATGTTGCTTGTCAGCTTGATCCAATATCCACATAGTAAATTTCTAGATCGAAAGGGAACGTGCAGATTACTTAAATAACTCGGTGCCTTTAAGCCTATTATCCTTATCTTAGATAAGAGCTCATAAATTTGTCGACCAGAAGTTTAAAGCAGGTATTCGACCTCGTAGTTTCACTACACAATAAACAATTTTACTTCGGACTAGTTCGTTAACTTTGACACGATATAAATACACGGTAGCTAGTGGTTTAGTTTAGAATTTTTCTTCCTCTGAAGATGTTGACTTTGTCAACGAAACGATCGTAAGGTCTCTGAAATATGTGTTGTGGTGATTTGGGTTTCTCCAAGTGTACTTATTATGGTAGTGAATGTTCATTAAATGCTTCAAATTTCAATAACTCAATTTTCTATCCACTTAGAAAGTTTCATTTTGTTATGTGGTAAAGTCTCTCCCAACGCAACACACCTACGAAGTTTCATTAAAAGAGCTTTGTAATTTTCAGAGATAAAATTTTTTTCGAAAGAAAACTCACAATTATCCCAGCTATCGGTTGGATACATACATACATATATATATATATATATATATATATATATATATATATATATATAAACATATAAACATATAAAAATTGAAACTGACCCCGGATATGGGTTCTAGAGGTCCTAGTTCGCGGTCATTTGAAAAATGTTTTGCAAAGTCTCATCATCGATTTCTTTTTATTAGTGAATTTTTCTTTAATAAAACTTCACCAATACGCCCATATTGTTACTATGACTACATAATGCATTAGTTATTTCCCCCGGTTATACAATAATAATAATAATGGCTATGGGGTCCTGTTTTCGTGGCTCAATTATGATTTACTGGCATATTGATTTTCTATTTTACACAAAATTGTATTGTTTTAAGTCATTAACTCAAAATTTTCATTTATAACCATCGTCCAATATTTATTTTCAATATTTATATCAATGTCTTAAATATGTTAGGTTAGTTAAAAGTCTGTTGTAAAAACTCAACAAGGCTACATAGCAAGCGCAAGCGACGAAGCGTAGAAATAATGCGCTTGTTAAGCTTGCAAGAAAAGGAAGGTACTCACCAAATTTGATCAAAATCGGCCCATTATTTTTTGAGTTATCGGTGTGATACATACATATATATATATATATATATATATATATATATATATATATATATATATATATATATATATATATACTAATAATACTTTATTGGTTCAAATAGCCCCAGTAGGGCACAGAACACCTCAGTTACATACATCCAGACATATTCACGTTTAAATATATATATAGAACATACTCACAACAGTTTTTAAAATCTTACATCTAGTCTTATAATAATGTACATTGCACAAAAAAACAACCACACCTCAAACTACACCAAATATCATCCAAAAAGTATATACAGAGTCATTAAACCAAAAAACTAAAATATTTAAAAAAATATCACAGAGATCTACCAGTCCAGTTTCATCACTGACAATTAAGTCTGTGACGGCCAACGCTGAACTGCTAAAAATTATTTTTTGGAGTAAAATGCATTCCCAGCCAGTATCCGCCTCAGGACACCGGCAAATTTCTTCTCAGGTAATTCCTTCATCGTGTCCGGAAGTTTATTATATATCTCTATCAATTGATAGCGAACATTTTTTTTTACCAAAGTGAGTCTGGTATTGACATTGGCTAGGTGAGATCTGTTTCTTGTGCCATGGCAATGATTGCCCTGTAGGTGTAGAAACTCACTATAATTTTTCTTTACGTATATGGCACACTCATATATGTACAATGATGGCAAGGTAAGCAGGTTGTTTTGCGTAAACACATCTTCACATGACTGTTTTTTTCATGTTAAACATAGTTCTTATAAATTTTTTTGGTAAACGAGACACTCTCTGCATCAATGGAATTTCCCCAGAATATGATTCCATATCGCACCCTGGTTACACATATGCATAGTAGGCTGCAACACAAGTGTCCCTATCCACCGTTTGGGTAAGTACCCTTAGAGCATATATATATATATATATATATATATATATATATATATATATATATATATATATATATATATATATATATATATATATATAACAACTTATCTTATTACAGACCTGATCGATATGACTCTTCCAGTTCATTCTCTCGTCTAATATTAGACCCAAGAATTTTGTGGTGGTGTCGGAGGTGGGTTTACCTGTTGCCACGTTTACCAACAGCTTTTCATTGCAGGAGCATCCAAAGTTGACAACCTTGGTTTTTTGGGTTCTCCAAGTGTACTTATTGTAGGTACAGTTGTAGCTTAGTTTCTTTAAAGAATCTATACAAAATGGTTATTACACATTTTGACTTCCTCATGAAATCTAGAGAACATGAATTCTACAGTTGCGTCGGGAGACCTCCCAAAGTCAGGTAGTCCAACAGCGTCAGGTTGCAACAGCGCCTTTTCCTAAACACGTAGCCTGTGGTGTAACTTGTTGTTGCTGGAGAGGGGACACATTTCAAGAAGCATCAGTCCGTGACGTATGCACATTTACATACCTAAGAACTAGTATTCCGATACGATGTCCCGTTTACTTCAATTGACCCTTTCTTTAGACTTTTTGCCATTTTTTTGATATTAAGGTTGCTATCCTTTGATAAAAAGTTCGGGACGCAGCAAGTGCGTTATGGTAGTGAATTTTTATTCATTGCTTTAAATTTTAATAACTCAATTTTCTAGGAAGGTCTTTTCCAAGGAAACATCTTCACCAAATTTCATCAAAAACGCTTTGTAATTTTCAGAGAAAAACAATTTTTTCTAAAGAACACTCAGAATGTTCGCGGAAAACCTTGTCCGATTTTCTCGGCTAACGCACTCGTCCAAGTCATTAATAAAATAAAGCTACTTGCCAAATTTCATCCAAATCGGTTAATTATTTAATTAACCCCAGATATGGGTTCTAGTTCGCGCTCATTTGAAAAAATTTTTGCAAAGTCTCACCATCGATACCTCTCTATTAGTGATTTTTTTTAAAATAAAAATTCATTAAAAATATTTAAGGAACCTTACAAGCCAATCGTCAACACATCACATAATACTGCAAGAACCAATTAACAGTTTTAAGCAGAATGCCATATTATGGCCTAGGGTACTAACAAAGCAAAATACGATATGTATTTGTATGTATTTTCCAATATACAAATACAAACATCAATTGTTAGTTTTTGATTTGTCCAATTTTATTAGCCAACTTTAATATTATACACATGTCGACATGCTTTTGTTGTTTACCCATATCTCGGGTTCAATCAATAGATTCGTTCATGTTTTAATATATAATGATTTAATGTTTGATGATAAAATGTTCGACCATAATATAAATAGTGGTGTATTTGTGTATCATTTCAATAGATATATCAAATGTAATATTTTATATTCGAAAATTAATCATTGTTAGGCTGATTTATGGATTTCATATTAACGACGATTTGTTAGGTAAACAGGTTTTTGGTTAATCTGATTGGTCTAGTCTAGAGATTAATTTATGACAATCCTATCATATTATTGTACTTCTTTTTAACAAAATTAAATAAAATTAGCACAAAATAGGGACCTCAGAACTCATATCAAGGTCAGTTTTAATTATAAGCAGACTACATACACGTTCTCGAGTTGAAGCATCGGGATCTAGATCATTATAAGCGATACGAATTAGGGCAGAGTTGGGTAATTTTAGTGTGATCAAATATCTTCAAAAAAATTTGACTTGCGTTTTTAGCGAATTAAAAAAAAATCGCTAATGAGGAGATCCGACCGATAATTAAAAAAATAATGGACCAATCTTGATGAAATTTGGTTAGCTGGGAAAATCGGACCAGGTTTTCCCGGAAAATTTTGTGTTTTCTTTCTAAAAAAAATCATATCTCCGGAAATAACAAGGTAAGGGCAACCAAATTTGGCACGCCTATTTGGGTTATAAAGAGTGAACTCTGCACTAAAATTTAGGTCTCTAGCTTTAAAGACAAAGACGTTTTGGTCAGTTAAAGAAACAAATTTTTGAGTTTTCCTCAAAACGTCAAACTTGCAATTTGAAACGTCAAAATTGGCAATGTTTAGGCAAAGAACGTGACACAAATACGGATTGTGAAAAGAAAATGTTGCAAGAAGAGTGTTGTGCAAATCTTTAAGTTTCAGATTCAACCGTCATTGCCCTTCATTTTACTAAAATATTTACAGAAAATTCATTTCAAATAGACCCTTTCTCTGATGCTTTGGATGTCAGGTTAGTTAAGCTGATGCTTAAGCTGTAGGTTTAGTGAAGTTTATGGTTTAATGGTATATAAACTTTTTTAAGCTATTTTTCGTAGAACAAATTCGTTAAAGCATTTTTGCATTTTTTAGCGAAATATGATGCGAAAAAAATCTGGACGCAGTGAGTGCGTTTTGGTAGCGAATTTTCGGTAATTTTGCAGTTTAGCTCCCGAACGCTTTTCAAAAATTATTTTCAGAAACCTGCCTAGGGCCCCCCTGGATCCACAAACCCCAAGAAGAATTTCTTGTTCACACCCCCCAAGAAAGTTACGGGACCAGGGGTGATTAGGGGTGCTGGGTGGGGTGGGTAGTAAAAAGGAAATATGAGCAGAAAATTCGAATAAAACGGACTTGAAAGCTGTCTTTTTCACATCTTGAAAATATTCTCCTTAAACCCTGCCTACCCCGCACAGCACCCCTATCCCCCAAGTGCCGTAACTTCCTTGGCGGGTAGGAACAAGGCATTTTTCTTGTGGTTTATGCAGCAAGGGGGAGGGAAAATTTCCACGACGAAGCAGCCACCCCCAAACCTGCCGCAAGTCGAACCGGAATGGGGGGTCTGTTTCGTTGTAGGCATTTTCCTTCCCTCCTCGTGTGCAGACAACCACCCTCGTTGGGTTTATGCAACAAGAAAAACTTCTTGTTCACACCCCCCAAGGAAGTTATGTGACCTACGGCAAATAGGGGTGCTCTGCGGGTTAGGTAGGGTTTCATGGGGATATGGTTTCAAATAGACAGCTTTCAAGCAATTTTCTTCGCATTTTCTGCTCATATTTCCTTTTTACTACCTACCCCGCCCAGCATCCCTTCACTCCCAGTCCCGTAACTTCCTTGGGAGGTGTGAACAAGAATTTTTTTGGTGGTTTGTGCATCTAGGTGGGGTCCTAGTAATATTTATGAAAACAATTTTTTGAAAAGTGTTCGGGAGCTAATCTTCAAAATTTCATTAAATCCTTCAAATTTCAATAACTCAATTTGCTAAGCTTCGTTGGTTAGGAAACCAACATTTAAGTTTATTTTCGGAAATTTTTTGTATATTTTCAAACCATAAGTAATTTTGATAAAATATGGTACATTGTTTCTACTACATAGGCTATACCGATAATCAGATTGTTACCAGCTCGCATTTGCTATTAAAAACATTTTTATGAAAATTCACTTCCATAACACACTTGCTGCATCCAGACTTTTGAAAAATGTTTATATATTTTCAAACAATAAAATTATTTCGATGAAATATGGTTCATTGTTTCTACTATATAGGCAACCAAGTTTAATGCCTGCTGTCATCAAAGAAAAACATTTGCTATTAAAAATATTTTAAAAAAAATTCGCTACCATAACGCACTTGCTGCGTCAGGACTTTTTAGTTTTCACAATTTCAAACAAAATACACAGATGAAGACTACTTCTCTGGCTTAAGTAGTGTTTGTTTTTTTCTCTCTAACCGGTTTCGCCGCTTTAAGGCACCATTAGACAGGTTCATTTTTTTCAAGACTAATACGACTCAAACTAATGTCTTACCAAATCTCGACATACTGTCAGGCCAGGAAATTTTGGCGCTGACCTCGTAAATCTTCAGAAACTGATTTTAAAACAAACTTGTAAGTACACTTGCAGAACCCAAATCACCACAACACCTTTTAAAAGACCTGACGACCGTTTCACCAACCCAGTTAGCGTCATCGAATTGTTCATCCTCTGATGACGCTAACTTAGTTACTGAAACGATCGTCAGGTCTTTTAAAATGTGTTGTGGTGATTAGGGTTCTCTAAGGTACTTATTAGTGCTCATCACAGATTCCAATATTCACTTAGACAAACTTGTAACCCGAAGCATAAGAGCCCAAGCCACTTTGCTGCTACTCTTGCAATAGTGAAAACATGTACGTTACAGGAAAGATCATCTGCAATAGTTGTACCAAATGTAAAGATTGCGGATTTTTTGGGCAGTATTTTGCCAGTTATCTGAACGTCTGGGCACTGCACGTAGCTTCCTAGAGAAGAGACAATACTGTGTTTTTGAGGCGTTAAACAAAACCAGATTTGCAGAACCCAGGTTGATATCTTTTTTTATTTCAACAACACACCACGAGGGCTTACAGCCTAAATACTATCGTACCGTGGGTGTCGACATGGAGGTGAGAGGCAACTTGTTAATTCTGGACTTGAATGTTCGGAGGAGAAGGAAAAACATGTGCCGGCAAGGAATTCCACAACTTGGAAGTCCTCGGGAGAAAAGAGCGGGCATAACAAGATATGTCTGGTGACCTGGACAGTAAAAGGTGCATTCGCTCTGTTTTCCTGGTATATCTATTGGGGGCAGCAAGTGGAGGAACTATGGAAGAAAGCTCCTCTGAGCAGTGCCCGTGCAGATATCTATAAAAGAAAGAGAGAGGTCACCAACGGCACGTCGGTGGGAAAGGGATGGCAGCCTTTGGGTGGGGGTAGAGTCACCCCAAGATTTCGATCCACAGAAATGCCAACAAGTGAAAAGGACTCATTACTTTGAATAACTTGGTTGTTCATTGTGGTGGGTCTAGGACTGGTGTATCTCTTATGAGAAAGAAAGCAAGACTGAGATTTGGTGAGGTTGAATTGTACAAGTTTTCTACTTCCCCAGCCTAATAATTTTTTGAGATCCACGAGACAGAACACTCCATGACTCTACGATCCTCATCTAATTGGGCTAAAGAGACAGACTTAGAATATTGTATATTTGAGTGGAGGGTGCTGTCGTCCGCGTAACTGTGAACTGGGTTAAATGTCCTAGAGAGGAGGTCATTGATGTGGATTAGAAACAAAGTAGGGGCTAAAGCTGAACCTTGAGGAACTCCTGCATTAATTAGATACAGTTTAGAGGAATAGCCATCCACAACAACAGAAATGCTCCGGTTGGAGAGGAAATTTGCTGTCCAGGTACAGAGTTTTGGTGGTAGGCCATATGCCAGAATTTTCTTAAGCAGCGCTGCGTGCCAGACCTGGTCGAATGCTTTGGATATGTCTAGAGCGACAATCTGGGATTCACCGTGTAGTTCCATAGACTTGTTCCAAGAATGGGTGACAAAGGAAAGGAGGTCGGCAGTTGATCTGCGCTGACGGAATCCATATATCCTGTCGTGGATTATACTGTGTTTTTCAAGAAATTTTAGTAAATCGGTGTTTATAGACTTTTCCATGACTTTAGAGCCGACTGAAAGGAGAGAAATAGGCCAGTAGTTGCTAGGAAGCGCTTTGAATCCTTTTTTGGGGACGGGTTGTACTCGAGGAGTTTTCCAGTTACTAGGGAATATGCCTCTATTGTAAGATGTCTGAAACATACGAGTCAGTACAGCAGCAGGTTCGGCGTGCGCATTTTTTGAGAAGAATTAGACAGATCATCATTTAGGGCTTGGTTACTTAGACTCTCACTGATACAGAGCGCGAGGCACATATTGGAGAAGTCGACGAGAGCGTGCTGTAAAGAGTACTATTGTCGGCGATGATGTGGATCAAATTATTTGTTGTTAACAGAAGGTATATGCAAAAAAGAAGGGGTTGTGGACCCAAAACTGAACTCTATCAATCGGAAGAATTATCTTATTACCTATGTAACTATTTTGACTTCTCTAAGCATTCAAGTTCGTGTTAAATGTCATGTAAATCAAACATGTAACGTAACACTGCCAACTGTGACATAATTTTCTCATTTCAAATAACTAATACAATGTATTTTTATAATAGCGTTTTAGGTCATTAACTTTTCAAACGAACTTTAATATACAGTCTTTTGGACTTTATGATCTGAAATAACTCTCTTATATAATCTGTCGCTCATATTTCAGAATTGAATAATGGCGACTCCGGCTTTATTATTTACGATCGTATGTGTTCTAATTACATTCTAGATTTACTACCTTTAGAAAATGAGCGGCGGTAAATCAGAGACATATATTATTGTTAACATACCTACAGTTGCTGATATTACCTCCATGTTTCTACATTTATTTGCTGCGTATACTGAATACAATTTGCGTTTTGTATACAATAAAAGTCTGGACACAGCAAGTGCGTGATGGTAGTGAATTTTCATAAAAATGTTTTCAATTGCAAATATGTCTTGAATAAATTTTTTCAAAATTAAAAAGTCGGGATCTCCTCATTCACTAAAAGTAGGTACAGTTGTAACTTAGTTTCTTTAAAGAATCTATACGTGTGTGTGTTGTCTTTCCTGGCTGCGGTCGTCAGACCATTCGCACATTTTTCCCGGGAATCTATACAAGATGGTTATTACACATTTTGACTTCCTCATCAAATCTAGAGGACATGATTTTACAGTTGCGTCGGGAGACCTCCCAAAGTCATGTAGTCCAACAGCGTTAGGTTGCAAGAGCGTCTTTTCCTAAACACGTAGCCTGTGGTGTAACTTGTTGTTGCTGGAGAGGGGACACATTCCAAGAAGCATCAGTCCTTGACGTATGCACATTTACATACCTAAGAAGTAGTATTCCGATACGATGTCCCGTTTACTTCAATTGGCGTTTTGTTTAGACTTTATGCATTTTTTTGGTATCAAGGTTGCTATCCTTTGATAAAAAGTTCGGGGCGCAGCAAGTGCGTCATGGTAGTAAATTTTCATTAAATGCTTCAAATTTGAATAGCTCAATTTTCTATAAACTTAGAAAGTTGAATTTTAATTTCTAGGAAGATCTTTCCCAAGGAAACATATCCAATGAATTTTCATAAAAATGTTTTCAATGGCAAATATGTTTTTTTAATGAAATCAGGCATCAAATTTGGCTAAATATTTTTTACACAAAATTTTGCTAAAAGAATACATAAAATTCAAATTATATAACTAATCTGTAATTAAAATTGAAACTAAAATAATTTGTTTGCACGATAATCCATTAAAACCTTATTTTCGACGAATTTTGTTTAAAAAATATTCCATCAATTGAATAATTTTTCATACAAAAATTCGCAACAAATGTATCTTCGAAGAAAATTCATTAAATTAATTTATAAGAAAATCGCTATTAAAAGAACATTTTGTACAAGAAAATTAGCTAATATAAATAAATTAAATATATTAAAACATATTTAAAATCTGATCTAAATACAGAACTTGATACTTTTTCTGTGGCTTCAGAGAAAAAATTCTTTTGCATGTGGATGCTGTAAAAATTAAATCCAGTTGTAGAGAATAAAATAACCTCTTCTGATGTCACAAATCTCCACGTCTATGTTAACTGTGGCACGGTTTTACCAACTAAGGGCAACAACAGCAGCTATTAAACTTAAAAGTGCTTATCTTTCATTCTCAACAAAAATTCACTAAAAAACATTAGAATTACACAATCTGATGAAATAACATTAAAATTGAATCAAAGACGAAAAAAAAAGTAGAAAGAGAAATTCAGTCAGCGTGAGATTTGAACCGGCGTCCCTTCGCTCATCAGCCATGCATCTAACACTGTAAGCCTTGTATCACACTCTACAATGAAAGGTAGATAACCTATAATGGTCTTAAGTTATTTATTTGTAATATGTAAGGTCTTTAGAGGCAGATTTTGCAACTTTTTAGCAAATGAGAAGTATAGCATAAATCTACAACATTCTAATATACATTTTATGCAATATTTAGTATTTATAAACCACAATACTGTAAAGAAGAAAACAACCTCTGCTCATGTCACAAATCACTACGTCTATGTTAACTGTGGCACGGTTTTACCAAAAATCAAACCACAATAATCAATCCGAAAACACAAATAAAAAATCACAAAAAGTACAGCAAACAAATAAAGTGTATATTTAGATAATAAGATGTATATATATATATATATATATATATATATATATATATATATATATATATATATATATATATATATATATATATATATATATATATATATATATATATATATATATATATATATATATATATATATATATATATATGTTGTTTTTTTTTAGACTGAAAGTGGAACATAATATGGTTTTTTTTTATTTCAACAACACACCACGAGAGATTACAGCCTAAATACTATCGTACCGTGGGTGTCGACAAGGAGGAAAGAAGCCACTTGTTAATTCTGGATTTGAAGGTTTGGAGGTTCGGAGAAGAAAAAATATGTACCGACAAGAAATTCCACAACTTGGAAGTAAGTCCTCGGGACAAAAAAGAGGGCATAACAAGATGTTCTATGTCTGGTGACCTGCACAGTAAAAGGGTGCATTCGCTCTGTTCCCCTGATAGATCTGTTGGGGCAGCAGGTGGAGGAACTATGGAAGAAAGCTCCTCTGAGCAGTTCCCATGCAGATATCTATAAAGAGAGAGAGAGAGAGAGAGAGAGAGAGAGAGGTCACCAACGGCACGTCGGTGGGCAAGGGATAGCAGCCTTTAGGTGATGGTAGGGTCACCGATGAGATATATAGCACTCTTCTGAATGGAGTCCAGGATAGCGAGTGTAGAGGCGGCAGCGGCACCCCAGATGTGGGAGCAGTATTCGAGGTTTCGCCTTATTTGTAAAGTATATAAGGTATAGAGATTAGCTGGTGAAAAGTATTTGCGAGCCCGAAAGAGGCAACCTAATTTCTTAGCAGCCGCTTCTGCAATTGATGTGACATGTTGGTGCCAATTAAGATTTCGATCCACAGAAATGCCAACAAAAGAAAAGGACTCATTACTTTGAATAACTTGGTTGTTCATTGTGATGGGTCTACGGCTGGTGTATCTCTTATGAGAAAGAAAGCAAGAGAGAGATTTGGTGGGGTTGAATTGTACAAGATTTCTACTTCCCCAGTCTAATATTTTTTGAGAAATAAATTGTTTCTTCTCTGGATTCAATTATGAAACTAAGTTTTAAAATACTTACAAAGAAAGTGCGTTATGGCAATGAATTAGGTAGGAATATGTAAGATATATTTTTTAATGTCGGATTTTGGAGTGAGGTAAGTTTCGCTCAGTATTTTAAAGCCAAAAACCTACCACCACTTTTGGACCAACTGTATATAACGTGGCCACATATCCAACTATCTAATTTAGAAAAATGCTTGCGTACAATACACTGTGTAAAAAATTTGGATTTTAGACAAACGCCCAAAGCTTATCAGATTTTATTTCCTTCAGTCGTTGCTAGATCTTTTTATGAAGCCTAATTTACATAAAACATTCCGCTTTGATTAAAACATTATACAGATTATGTAAATGCCATAGTTAAATCCTTATTCTCATTCATATTCCAGAGTGAATGAGTTGTCTGTGACAATATAAAACGCTGACCAAACACAACACTAAACAGTGTATTACTTTAAACTCTCTATTTTTATGGCATTACGCTCAACGAACTTTAAAAGAGAAGAATCCCGTCTTTTACGACCGTCAAGGAGGTTTTTATTGTCTCAGGCCGCGCAGACTTCCTTGGAAATGTGGAGCCACAGGGGAAATATGACAGACATTAAACTTAACTTTAACTTAATGCAGGAAATGAGTTTATAACATATTAGTTTAGTAGCAACTACCTCAGTTTAAATTATTTGCTGGCAGTAATAGTAGTACTAATAGCAATATCGAGAGATTTATAGCGAATTTTTAAGAACCTCGGTGGTTTAGGGGTAAGAACGTGTGCCTCTGAACCGAAGGGTACTGGGTTCGATCCCAGGGTACTCCTTTCACTTTTTCAGTACAAACTGTAACATTAACATCAACCGAGGTTCTGGCATTGTATTTGAGCAAGTTGAATGGCTGCACGTTCCACCCCTCGGAGGGGGCGTAAAGCCGTCGGTCCCGTATCCATGCGATGTTGGGCACGTTAAAGATCCCTACCCTCCTTACAGAAAGGCAGGGGTTCGGCAAAATTTCCAGGATAGTGAGGTGAAACTGCTCCCTGACGTCGGTGATTGGCCATAGTCGCGGAAATAGGCCGACGTTAAAGAAACAAAACACACACACATAGCGAATTTTCATTATGGAAATTCGTATCAATCACACTGGCGCAGATTAAGACCCCTAGAACACAAAACCACAGTCCGTTTTAATTTATATATACAGGGTCATTGATGGTCGATAGGTTAGACGTTTATGGAAAACCGGACATAGGATTCATCTGAAAATTTGGATACTGCGATAAATAGGCACCACCTGTTTTTCTAAAATATTTTTATTTTGGCGGTGTTGCCGCTTCTACTCAAAAGTAGTAGCAACTTTCTTATTTTTAATGGGACACCTATATATTGTTTGTTTTTAGAACTGAAATTTCTTTATGATCATTTTTTCTTAATAGCTTCCAATTCTAATACTTATTTAAATTTTTTTCTCAGAAAAATGCTCCCACTAAAATTTTAATTTAGCTGTTATTTGAACCAATAGAAGGCTAAAATTTTGCCTACAGTTTGGAAAGCGTGGTATTTAATAGTTACTTAATAAAATTCATCCTTAATTTGGCTTTTAAGCTGTTGCATGGTGTATAAATAAATAAATAAATAAATAAATAAATAAATAAATAAATAAATAAATAAATAAATAAATAAATAAATAAATAAATAAATAAATAAATAAATAAATAAATAAATAAATAAATAAATAAATAAATAAATAAATAAATAAATAAATAAATAAATAAATAAATAAATAAATAAATAAATAAATAAATAAATAAATAAATAAATAAATAAATAAATAAATAAATAAATAAATAAATAAATAAATAAATAAATAAATAAATAAATAAATAAATAAATAAATAAATAAATAAATATCATGTTATACAAGGCGGTTTAACCCGTCAAGTTTTCGAAATAATCGCAATAATTACTAAAAAACACATGAGCTTCACATAATTTGAATTAGTTGGTCATGGAACGCTAAGTGATTTGACAATTGCTTAATTGTTTACCGCGTTTGACAGACGCCTAAGTTTTAAGATTCATTTGCTATTTTCCACTTAATATTTATTTGAAAACAAGTTAAGATGAAGCGAAATAATTACTCAAATGAAGTTTTGATGACACTATTTATTATTCGTGGACAATGTGACAAAATTGTAGCAAGAGCATGTAGAAAATTCAATGAAATGCATACTGAATTGCAACCAATGAACGAAACAAAGTTTATGCGGATACAAGATAATTTTATCAATTATGGTTCAAAACTTGGGGAAACTCGAAGTTTGCCAAGGCCTGTAATGTCGAATGAAGAAAAAGAAAAAATAAATTCAATGAAATGTATCATGAATTGCAACCAATGAACGAAAGAAATTGATGCGAATACAAGATAATTTTTTCAATTATTATTTATTATTAGATTCTAAACATTTTACAACAAATTCTCAAAATATCCCCCATTGTCTTCTAAGCACTTCAGAATCCGGCGATGTACACCATCAGTTGTCGCTTTATGTATTTCATTAGTATCTAGTTGGTCGATGCAATTGGTCACACGTTGACGTAGCTCCTCTCTAGTGTTCACCGGTGACTGGTATACCCATTGTTTTAAAGTACCCCAGAGGTAGAAATCGGGGGGTGTAAGGTCGGGTGACCTTGCAGGCCAATCCCATGGGCCAAAACGCCTAAACCAGTGGTCATCAAATATCTGAAACAGCTCACGTGTTACCTCTTGCGTGCAATGTGCGGGTGTCCCATCCAACTGGAACCAAGAAGTTCGGAAATATTCTTATGTTAAATTTTCAAAAAAATTTGATACAACTGCCATTAAAATGTGGAGGTATTGATTGCTATTTAATGCTTCATTGTACATGAAAAATCTTATTTGGTTGTCTTTTAAGAGGCAAAAAACATCACAACAAAATTTTTCTTGAAAGCCCCTCTGCTTGACCATGCGTGGATTTTGATCGGCCCAAAAATGTAGATTCCGTCTATTGATAATGCCTTCTCTCGAAGACTTGGCTTCGTCTGTCCATATTATTTTTCTCAAAAAGTGAGGATCCTCTTCAATGCGTATTAGGAGTGTCTCACATTGTTGAATGCGAGGCTGGTAATCATCTGGTTTCAGGTGTTGAAGTGTTATAAATTTAAAAGGATGCATGTTGTGATTGGCCAATTGGCATAATAAGTTACGCCTAAATCATATGTTGCACTTTGGATGGTAGTTTGTGGATATGCGTGGAAATAGGCTAAAACGTTCACTATATTTTCTTCATTCGACGTTACAGGCCTTAGCAAACTTCGAGTTGCCCCAAGTTTTGAACCATAATTAATAAAATTGACTTGTATTCGCATCAATTTTCTTTCGTTCATTGGTTGCAATTTAGGATACATTTCATTGAATTTTCTACATGTTCTTGCTACAATTTTGTCGCGTTGTCCATGAAGAATAAATAGCGTCATCAAAACTTCATTTGAGTAATTATTTCGCTCCATCTTAACTTGTTTTCAAATAAATATTAAGTGGAAAATAGCAAATAAATCTTAAAATTTAGGCGTCTGTCAAACACAGTAACCAATTAAGCAATTGTCAAATCAGTTGGCTTTCCATCACCAACTAATTCAAATTATGTGAAGCTCATGTGTTTTTTAGTAATTATTGCGATTATTTCGTAAACTTGACGAGTTAGGTATACCACTATGGTACATCAATTTGGAGGAAATTAAATTGCCTTTCAGAATTTAAACTAATATACAGAGTGTCCTATTTGAAAAAATCAAGTTTTGGCTTTTTTGTGTGTCACGTTAAAATCATCAATTTTAAACCGCCTTGTATAACATTAAATGAACTTATTTATGCATCTATTAAATTATTATTATTATTATTACCTTTATTGCTTCAAATTATACAACATGTTTATTCAATAAGTCTAAGACTTGTGGTGAATATTAACATAATTTTTGTACATAGTTGCATCCAAAACTGCTAGGCTTTTGCAAACTGTGCCCAAAATTTCAGCCTTCTACGGTTTCAAATAGTAGCTAAATCAAAATTTTAGTGGTACCATTTTTATGAGAAAAAAAAGTATTATCTCGAAAACCCGTGTAGGTGGGGATGGGTATAGGAAGCTGTTAAGAAAAAATTATCATAAAGCAATTTCAATTCTAAAAACAAAATAATATACAGGTGTCCCATTAAAAATAAGAAAGTTGTTACTAATTTTGAGTAGAAGCGGCAACACCGCCAAAATGAAAATAATTTAGAAAGACAGGTCGATTAATCCTATGTCCCGTTTTCCATAAACGTCTAACCTACCATCGACCATCAATGACCCTGTATATATATATATATATATATATATATATATATATATATATATATATATATATAGACTGATAGGTTATTGTTAGTTTCCAAAAATTCAAAAATTTAAAGTCTCATTAAAGGCTACCGACAATCTGTGGGCATTAAAAAAAAGTTCTTGTATCACTCTCTTTGTGTGTTCCCTTATTGGCTCCTTCTCATACTTTGTTCAGCTTTCGGTAGGTAATTCTAAAGTACCTATGGATTGTATGCCATAACTATATGTAACTGTTTCTAGAAAATTCGCAAGTTATAAGCCATTTCTTCTTTATTTGACTGGCCGAGTTCGGGAGGCGAATAATGGTGATCAATAAGTGTTCAGTGAGTCAGCTTTTCTTACTCGTTGTGAAAGAGTTTTTAGGGTTCGGAGTTTGTCCACTGCAGTGTGTTTATTATAATATATTTCCAATGCACTTACAAATCGTCCTTAATGATTATAAAAATATTCACTAAAACAATTAACGATTAACCATTTGATGATTCCGCCTCTGATATGTTTATAAAGAACAACCACATCTGTGTCGTGACACGGCTACTTCCACATTATATTCACTCTTTTGAAGCAGGCAATGAATGGGCCGACGCGGTCGTCCCTCATCTACTTCTGCAACACTCCCACAACCTTCTGGCTTTATAATCCAGAGTCCTGTTGATGCACTCACTCATCACTGAATGGGCAGATCTTATCAATAAATGTACTGGCTCCACGGGAGGTTGCAGCCTCCGTAGGCTGTCTGATGTTTGCCCTGTCATACTCCTTTTATTACACATGCACTATTATTGATTAAAAAGTATGCAGTATGTTGGAAAAGTGCAAAAGTTCCCTTCTTATCGCAAAAGCGTTTGTCAGTTCTAAAATTTCGCATGCCAGTACAAAACATAACAGAGGTTATATATATATTTTTTAATTATTTACAAAACATTTTCTATATAGGGTGAGTTAACGATTCAATGAAGTAAGTGTTTCGTTTATAAGTGAGGTATGTTTTCTTTCGAAAAAAATAATCACCGAAATTACAAAATATATGGGCAACTAAATTTGGTACGCTGGTTTCTGTCATAAAGAGTGTCCTATGTACCAAAATTCAGATCTCTACGTTTAAAGACAAAAAAGTTATAGCTCCCCTAGAACCCATATCCACGGTCGTTTCAATTATATATATATATATATATATATATATATATATATATATATATATATATATATATATATATATATATATATATATATGTATGTATATATATATATATATATATATATATATATATATATATATATATATATATATATATATATATATATATATATATATATATGGGGTGAACCATTTACCAAAATTTAGGTCTGTAAGTTTAAAGCCAAAAAAGTAATAGGCATTTAAAGGAAAAAATTGGGGTTTTCCTCCAAACGTAAAAAGTCGCGATTTGTAACGTCAAAATTGGCAACATTTAGGCAAAGAACCTGAAAGAAATACGGATTATGTAAAGAGTGTTCTGCAAAGCCTTAAGTTTCCGCTTCAACCATTATTGCACTTCATTTTAATAAAATATTTCCAGAAGATTCATTTCATAAACCCTTTCTCTGATGCTTTGGAAGTAGTTTTAGGTAAGTTTATCGTTTAACGTCTATAATTTTTAGCTAATTTTCGTATAAAAAAATTCGTTAATGAGGAGACCGCGGCTTTTGAATTCTAAAAAGATTTCTTCAAATGAGCACAAACTAGGCCCCCTAGAATCTAGAATCCATATCCGGGTTTACATATATACAGGGTGACGCATTTCTACGGTAAAGCTCAATATAATTGTTATTATGCAAGATACGAGAAAACATTGTATATGTTACCTATAGGGTGTCTTGAGCTGCATCTTATAAAATTATTTTGACAATCACAGGATGGCCCATAAGTCGTTGGTGATACTTACATTTTTTTTAACATTCCTTATTGCATTTTTGCACTTTTCATCGAAATATGATGCATGTTTGTAAAAAAAAATCGAGACGCAGTAAGTGCGTTTTGGTAGAGAATTTCATTAAATGCTTTAAAATTCAATAACGCAATTTGCTATTAACCTAAGGTTCGTCAGCTAGGAAACGAGTTTTCTCGGAAACGTTTTAAGTTTATTTTTGGAAAATTTTTGTATTTTTTCGAACAAGTTATTTTGATAAAATATGGTACATTGTTCCTACTATATAGGTTATACCGGTGACCAAATTGATGCCTGCTTCCATTAAAGAGACATATTTGCTATTAGAAACTTTTTTATGAAAATTCACTTCCATAACGCACTTGCTGCGTCCAGACTTTTCTATAATATTTACAGATGTCATTGTAAAGAGGACAATTGGTGTATAGATTAGGTAGGTATGTTTGGATTGTATGTGTGAAGCAGTGGGTGAAAGCAGGTATATATTGTTACAAAGCACTTCAATAGACGTAGGTGCAGTGTTGCCACATTTCCAGAACTTCCCCAACATCTGGAAATTTTTGCACAATCTGGCAACACCGCCTCCTCCTGGGGGTGCCTGGGGTGACCCCCACACACACGAAGTCTCAACCCTCTAGGACCAAAAATAACGAAGTTACCAATTTGTACCCCGTCGGAACGGATAACTGAGGTCTGCGCATTCCGAACATCCTGTATATAGACCCTGTATACGCAGAGACCACTTACACCCTGTATACGCAGAGATATCTTATAGTACGACAAACACCTCTTGTGTAACATAGGAGTGATGACCACATTTGGATCACCTATATATACATCCCCCTGTATACACACGGGACCGATCTGTATTCACAGAGCCTTCTAGCAAAAGAAGGTCCTGGAATATTCTGGAATGGAAGGCTCGCGAAACAAGGCAGAAGGTACGACGTGTATATAAAGACGAAAGCAAGCCAGGACAGACAGTTCAGTTAGAGAATGTTGAAGTGACTCGAAGAAGCAGTAACTAGTGTGAAGTGTTATAGAGTAGCGACTGTAGTTTCAGTGTATTAGTGACTTTTGTACAAATTAGTGATTGTAAGGCCAGATAAACTAAGTGTTTTGTGAGAGAGACATTCTAGAACTTTTATTGTATCCATATTTAGAGAGTAAATAAAGTTGTTTTGTTAAAATTAAAAGTCTCACTTATCCAGAACCCGGAGAAAACGCAACAATATGTATTTAAGATATCATGTAGGTGTGTATCGGTAACACTAATGTAATGTGTTTATGTGAGAATGTGGTTATATGTATCCATTTTGTTGTCAGAAGCTGCGAATATAGTAATTACCTGTTCACATGAGAAAATCGAGTTATAGGTTTGCCGCACTGGGTGTGGTTATGAATTGAAGCGAAATTTTAGGATATAAGTCTGTAGTTCATAAATGAAAAATTAAAAGCCATCCCGTTGCGGAACACACATACACACAGCTTGCTTTCTCATTATCAAGAAAAGTTCGGGACGCAGCAAGTGCGTTATGGTAGTGATTTTTTATTAAATGCTTCGAATTTGAATAACTCAATTTTCTATAAACTTAGAAAGTTTACTTTTGATATGCAGTAAGGCCTTTCCTAAGGAAAGATATCCACCAAATTTCATTAAAATAACTTTGTAATTTTCGGAGAAAATTTTTTTTTTCGAAAGACGAAGAAATTGAAAATTTGAATAACTCAATTTTTTATAAACTTAGAAAGTTGAATTTTGGTACGTTGTAAGGCCTCTCCTAAGGCAATATATACGTTAAGTTTCATTAAAACAGCTTTGTAGTTTTCGGAGAATTTGTTTTTACGAAACAAACTCAAAATTTTCCCGGAAAACCCCATCCGATTTTCCTGGCTAACGAACTCGTTCAAGCCATTAATTATATATATATATATATATATATATATATATATATATATATATATATATATATATATATATATATATATATATATATATATATATATATATATACAGTGGAACAGCCAAATGGAATAAATTCGATAACGGATAAATGAGGGCGTGTTGGGAAAAACGCTTGGACACGTCGATTTGTATTTTTAACTGCGCATCTTTTTCAAGAAAAAAAAATTATATAGGGTGCGTCATGTGACAGTGGCCAATACCAACTTTCTTATTTTAAATACAAGCCCCTGTATATTATTAATTTTTTGGATTCTTCAGAAAATTCTAGACATAATTCATGTACAATGTTCTATACCTATCTTCAACTGTTTCGGAAATATTAAGTATTTTCAGATTTATTACAAAAATTAACATTAAAAATAGAAAATTATTTTATTTCACAAATTCGCTACATTGCATTCAATACTTATTTCCCATTCAGCTCTTGATAATGAGAAAGTAAACAAAAACCATTCCTGCGTTTCTTTTTACTGATATGAAATGAAACAAAAACAAAAACAGTTTTCTTTCTGTTCGTATAAAACTCGTAGCCTTAGCAACTTGTTGTCTGCCTGCATGACAGTAGTGATTAGTGTCAGTGCTATTGTCGTTTGAATTTCGTTAACTGTACGTAATAATATCAGAAAAATGGTTCATTTAACAGAAATGCACAAAATAACCATTCTACAAATGATTGGTTATGGAGATAACACACGGACACAGATGGAAGTGTCTCGCTTATTTCACGAAAAATTTCCAAATTTGCCGCCTGTATCCCAAGGAACAATTAGCAAAATAGAAAAGCAGTTTCGCGAGCTTGGTCATGTGAGACAGATAAAAAAAGTAGCTGCCAATGCAGTAAGTGATGATACGAAATTGGATATTACGCTTGAGTTTCAAGAAAACCCACATACTTCTGGTCGACAAGCAGCCCAACTATTCAACGTTAGCCACACAGCAATTTTTCGAACATTAAAGGAAAGTAAAATGCATCCCTATAAAATGATACCAACTCAGGAGCTCATGGAGGACGATTTCGATAGGAGAACGTATTTTTGTGAACAAATGATGGCAATGTTAGATAACAATGTGATCCAATTAGAAGATGTTTTGTTTTCTGATGAGAGCACATTTACACTTCACGGTCATGTTAATCGTCAAAATTGCCGCTATTGGTCTAATGAGAATCCTCATTGGATGATAGAGGAACATACGCAATATCCTGAAAAAGTTAATGTTTGGGCAGGAATTGTTGGAAATCATATCGTAGGTCCCTTTTTCATTGATGGCAACTTGAATGGGGATAAATATTTAGAACTGCTCCAAAATAATGTCGTGCCAACTTTGACAAACTTATATCCAGATCCAGCAAACCCACAAGTTCCTGCCAATAAAATATGGTTTCAGCAAGATGGAGCACCGCCCCATTACCAAATCAATGTCCGGCAGTACCTGAACCAAATTTTTCCAAATCGGTGGATAGGGAGGCGCGGATCGATAGAATGGCCAGCACGATCTCCTGATCTGTCGCTATTAGACTACTTTTTGTGGGGATATGTCAAAAGTATTGTATACAAAACTAAGCCCCTCAACTTAGATGACTTAAAAAGACGAATCACGCTTGCGATTAGATCAGTCACGCCTGAGATGTTGAGTAATGTTAGAAGACATTTCTATACCAGATTAGCATGTTGCCAGGATGTTCGTGGCGAGCATTTTGAACATTTACTACATTGACATTAATTTTTTTTTGTTTTTTTAAATTATTAAGAAATAATCAGTATTTCTTATTAGAATTTGTGAAATAAAATAATTTTCTATTTTTAATGTTAATTTTTGTAATAAATCTGAAAATACTTAATATTTCCGAAACAGTTGAAGATAGGTATAGGACATTGTACATGAATTATGTCTAGAATTTTCTGAAGAATCCAAAAAATTAATAATATACAGGGGCTTGTATTTAAAATAAGAAAGTTGGTATTGGCCACTGTCACATGACGCACCCTATATAATTTTTTTTTCTTGAAAAAGATGCGCAGTTAAAAATACAAATCGACGTGTCCAAGCGTTTTTCCCAACACGTCCTCATTTATCCGTTATCGAATTTATTCCATTTGGCTGTTCCACACTGTATATATATATATATATATATTGATATGGTTACTAAAGGGGGCCACATATACATATATACACATGCATAAACACATTTTTACCACAAATTCACAAACAAAAACTTACTTCTGGTGTGTGCAATGTCTTGCCAGCGAAAATAATAACCATTTTTACAGGCATAACGTAAGACCTGATTTAAGAAATTCAATCAAAATTGATTACGACATATATATGTGTTAAAAGGAGGCAAGGCAAGTGTAAATGTGTTGAACATTAGGAATGTATGACAAGTTTAATTAGATAGTGTAAGGTATTATTGTTTGCTAGCTGTTATGTAATTTAAGATGTTATTGTTTGTTAGAATTACGGATATTGTTTGCTAAAAGTAAGAATGTCATGTAATCTAGATATAAGATACAAAGACTATAAAGCAATAGAATGTAAATAATGGACAATACAAACTGTATAAGTAGTTTTTAGGTAGCTTAAGATGTTCATGTTGAGTAGAATTAGGGAATTTATGGTGTTATTGTTGTTAGCTTTAAGAATAGTAAGATGTCAAAATTTGAGTGATAAATTTAGGAATGTCATGTCATAAGCTAGATGTAAGTCAGCTGTTTTTATTTAGGACAGACGTCAAACTGACACTAAAATTATTGTTAGGTTAAAAGATAAGAACCAAATGTCAAATTGACTTTGAAACTTTAGTGCAGGTTAACTATTCTGTCATTGACTAACAACAATGAGAAGTATGTATCCGAGGAGATGATGGAAAAGGATTATTGTGTTAAAATTTGTTAGGATGTTTTATTTGAAGCAGGCATAAAGCAGTTTTTTGATTAGTTACGCTGGTTACAAAGAAAAATAATAAACAGAGGGAAAAAGTTTGGATAAAATCATCAGATTGAAATTTTTTGAGATGAAAAAAGATTGAAATTGTCATTAAATTATTAGATGGGAATTTTTGGTAATAAGGATATAGTTTGAGAATTTAGATAGAAGGGGTTTGAAAAGGGATAGTAGCAAGAGGAGAAAGTTTAGTCTACAGGATACAAAAATCTAGAGGGTCGCTGATCCGATAGTCCGACTCAGCAAATACAGGAGAGGCAGCAGAGGCAGCAGCAGTCTGAGTGAGTAGTGTAAAAATAAAATGAGTAATAAAACTCGCTAAAAAAAATAAGTATATAAACTGTGCTTTGGTTTTTTATACGACATATACAAGATACTTACAGAGGCAGGGGGTCCATCTTTTGGCTGTAACTGATAGTCAGCGTGGAACTCTGTGTCTATTGACTAGGTGCCACAATACAGTGGAATTAATAGAAACACCAATAGGTGTCGGTACCGTTAAAATTTATTTTTATTTTTTTTCTTTCCCTTTTATAGTGTAAAATTCAAATAGATATAAGTAATACATAAGGTTTAGGTTTTTGTCATATATGTTAATTTAATAAATATATATTTAAGTTCTGTGAGCATATAAGGACCTTTCCTTTATTTTCTTTAACATATATTTATAGGCATTTTGAGTAAAGATCAGAGGGGGAATACATTTCAAAATTTAAAATTTAATCATACTTTTGGAAATAATAATAAAAATTTTGATAGGACTTGAACCCACTAGCTAAATAAGCTCCCTGTTTTAAGAGCAAGTCAATTTCGTCCATGCTATAAATTTATTTAGGTCTCGGGCAGCAGTGAAGGCACAGGTGGATACACCAAGGTGTAAGTCATATACATACACACACACATATATATATATATATATATATATATATATATATATATATATATATATATATATATATATATATATATATATATATATATATATATATATATATATATATATCTAATACACATATATTTAAAACACACATTTACAATACAGTTCAGAGAGTATTTTACAGATAAGACCTAATCAAAAACTAAGATAATCATAATATTAAACCAAAAATATTTTTTTTCTATTTTAACAATTTCAACCCTATCGTGGGACCTAAAAACCTCAGCAAAAACCACATAACAATATCAATATATATATATATATATATATATATATATATATATATATATATATATATATATATATATATATATATATATATATATATATATATATATATATATATATATATATATATAACTCAAAAAATAATTAACCGATTTCGATGAAACTCGGCAAGTGCCTTTCTCATATAATATATAATAATCATATAACATTGCAACTGACCCCGGATATGGGTTCTAGGGGTCCTAGTTCGCGCTCATTTGAAAAAAATTTTGAAAAACTTTCGATTAGTGAATTTTTTTCAATAAAAATTCACCAATAAAACGTTATTAACTATGTGAAAACTGGAACCTGTGATGAGCACTGATAAGTAGACTTAAAAAACCCAAATCACTGCAACACATATTTCAAAGACCTTACGATCGTTTTGCTGACCACGTTAGCGTCATCAGAGGATGAAAGAATTCCTGAGAGAAGAGACAATTCTTTCATCCTCTGATGACGCTGACGTGGTCAGCGAAACGATCTGAGGTCTTTGAAATATGTGTTGTGGTGATTTGGGTTTTCCAAGTGTACTTAAAAACGTGATTAGTTATTAACTCCTTAGTGTGCAAGTTCGTCAATCAGATGAATTTCTTTTTTTTTACTGCTAATTTTTGCAATAAATTTTAAAACCATAGCATTTGTGAATAAATCATTAATAAAGTATCACAAGCCCCTGCTTCTTGTTCAAAAATTTAGGTGTTGCAACTGTCAACCAAAGCGGGTTAAAAATGGGGGTGAAGTTTTCACTTGCATTATGTCATTTTTTAGTCTAAATTGTTGTGTGTCGGAATATTTTATAAATATTCACAATTATTGAGATACTGAATTGCTTTCATTTGGTTTTTCCACTCTGTATTTTAAATGAAAGCAAAGATTTCACAGTGACCTAGTTCGTCCCTCTAGTCTTAACTCCCTGAATGTGGGGCTAGTCCGTCCCACTGGGTGCATTATGCATTATAATGCACCTCGTTCTATAAAAACCGCTCCTGTTGCATGCATTTATACGAGCTTATTTATATTTAGTATGAAATAGCCTGCTCTGTTAAACATAAACACTAAACGGCCCATTTTACCTCTGTCTATTGAATACGTAATGATCCCCATTAAAACAAAGATGCTCAACCTACATCCCATATTCATATCGTGTAGTCTCATTAATGTCATCATTCTGTTTTTGTTCGTTCTGTGTGTTCGCTTATGTTGTGTTTACCTTTTTAAACTTCCATATAAATTTATGTAAAATGAAGCAAAGAAAAACTGCTGTTTGAGTTATTCAAGTCTAACAAAGCTGGTTTTTTTAATTGCCAAAATTAATTATTATTATATCTATTTTGATTTCGTTAAAATTGAAACTCATTTATTAGTGCATTTTCTTAAAAAAAATTCACTAATGAGGAGATCCCGACTTTTGAATTTTGAAAAAATTTCTTCAAGTGAGCGCTAATTAGGCCCCCCAGAACACATATCCGGGGTCAGTTTCAATTTATATATATATATATATATATATATATATATATATATATATATATATATATATATTTATATATATATTTATATTTATATATATATATATATATATATATATATATATATATATATATATATATATATATATATATATATATATATATATATATATATATATATATATATATATATATGTGTGTGTGTGTGTGTGTATCACACCGATAACTCAAAAAATAATGGGCCGATTTTGATCAAATTTGGTGAATACCTTCCTTTTGCAAATGGCTTGGATAAGTTCGTTAGTCAGAAAAATCGGCCCAGGTTTTCCCGGAAAATTTTGGGTTTTCCTTCAAAAAAAAAATTATATCTCTTAACAAAGTAAGGGCAACCAAATTTGGTACGCTGGTTTATGTCATTATAGGTGAGGTACGTACCAAAATTTAGCTCTGTAGGTCAAAAGACAAAAGAGTTATGGGCATTTAAAGAAAAATAAATTGGAGGTTTCCTCAAAACGTCAAAGTGACAATTTAAAACGTCGAAATTCGCAACATTTAGGCAAAGAACTTGAATCTAATACGGGCTCTGGAAAGAAATGTCTTAAGAAGAATGTTTTACAAACCCTGAAGTCTTAGTTTCAACCGTCATCGTCCTTCATTTTACTAAAATATTTCCAGAAAATTCATTTGAAATAGACCCTTTCTCTGATGCTTGGCAGTAGCCGTAGCTATAGAATTTATCGTTTAATGGTATATAATTTTTGTAGAATTTTCGTAAAAAATCAATAAAGCTCAATATCTCCGTTATTATACAAGATATGAAAAAATATTGTATACATTAATTATACGGTGTCTTGAGCTACACCTTAAAAAATTATTGCTTCCATCACAGGGTGGCCCATAAGTCGTTGGTGATACAAATAATATTTTTTTTAGTGGAAAACGCCTTATGTATATATTTATATATATTTTCCATCGAGCTATAATGCATGTTTGTAAGTTAAGAAATTCTGGACGCAGCAAGTGCGTTATAGTATCGAATTTTGATTAAATGCTTCATATTTGAAAAGCTCAATTTACTATTAACCTATAAGGTTGACCAAGAAACGGATTTTTTCGGTTACATTTTAAGTTTACTTTCGGAAATTTCTGTACGTTTTCAAACAATAAAGTTATTTTGATGAAACATGGCACATTGTTTTTACTATATAGGTTATACTGGTAACCAAATTTGATGCCTGCTTTCTGAAAAAAAACCACATATTTGCTATTAAAAACATTTTTATGAAAATTCACTACCCTAACGCACTTGCTGCGTCCAGAGTTTTTTATATTAATGTGATGAATAAATAAAATTTATATAAAATATTACAAAAATTTAATTTGGCTGCTCAGTCGAAGGCAAATAACGACTTATTTTGGTTGCCAAATTTGGTTGCCCTCACTTTGTTATTTCCGGAGATATCAATTTTTTTCGAAAGAAAACATAAAATTTTCCGGGAAAACCAGGCCGATTTTCCTGACTAACGAACTTATCCAAACCACTTGCAAAAGGAAGGTATTTGCCAAATTTGATCAAAATCGGACTATTTATATTTGAGTTATCGGTGTGATATATATATATATATATATATATATATATATATATATATATATATATATATATATATATATATATATATATATATATGTGTCTATATATATATATATATATATATATATATATATATATATATATATATATATATATATATATATATAAACATATGAAAATTGAAACCGACCCTGGATATGAGTTCTAGAGGGCCTAGTTCGCGGTTATTTCAAGATGTTTTTTTCAAATGACCGCGAACTAATATAATTCTAATTACTATACTTTTTTTAACCGATTTTGGATTTCTATTTTTTATTATCCCCTTTATATATATTTTACATTTTACATAAAATACATCTCCATAAATTGACACAAACTCAGGAGCTCATGGAAGACGTTTTTGATAGAATAATGTACGTTTGTGAACAAATTATGAAAATGTTAGATAACAATGTTATCCAACTAGAATATGTTTTGTTTTATGATGAGTTTCGTTGTACACTTCACGGGCATACTAATTGTCAAAATTGTCGCTACTCGTCCAAAGAAAATCCACAATGTGTGAGAGAAGAACATACAAAATACTTTGGAAATATTAATGTTTGGCCAGGAATAATTGGAAACTATGTTATTGGTCCCTTTCTCGTTGATGCCAATTTGAATGGAGATAAGTATTTAGCATTGCTCTAAAATAATGTCGTACCAACTTTGGCAATTTTATATCCTGATCCAACAAACCCACAACGACCAGCAGGATGGAGCACCAGCGCATTACCAAATCGATGTCCGATAGTACATCGACGTGATATTTCCAAATCGGTGGATAGAGGGCAGAGAATTGTTAGAATGGCCAGCACCCATAGGGATATGTAAAAAGTATGGTAGGCAAAACTAACCCATGCTATTTAGCTGACTTAAAAAGAAGAATAACGATTGCGATCAGGTTGATCACGTTTTGCGATATACCAGTTTGTCGAGATAGATTTTTAGGACTAATATTTGGGTCACTTTCAATTGTATTCAAAATAAGTTTGTGCCCTCGTTGCAGTAGCACGTTCTCGAGTGTTACTGAAAAACTTGCCTGTTTCTCGAGCCCATCTTTTAACATTGGCAAATGTGTCTCCATGAGGGATTACATGATTAGGAAATCTTCTCCGATGTTCTTTAACACTTTTTATATAGTTTCCTTCACAGAAACCTAACACTAATAGCATGTCAACTTGTTCGCTAAATGAAAACTCCTCGGCCATTTTCACAACATTCGGCATATATTACTAAAATAAAATCACTTATTTTCCTGTGTGTGTGTGTGTGTTTTGTTTCTTTAACGTCGGCCTATTTCCGCGACTATGGCCAATCACCGACGCCATGGAGCAGTTTCACCTCACTATCCTGGAAATTTTGCCGAACCCCTGTCTTTCTGTAAGGAGGGTAGGGATCTTTAACGTGCCCAACATCGCATGGACGCGGGACCGACGGCTTTACGCCCCCTCCGAAGGGTGGAACGTGCAGACATTCAACTTGCTCAAATACAATGCCAGAACCTCGGTTGATGTTAATTTTACAGTTTGTACTGAAAAAGTGAAAGGAGTACCCCGGGATAGAACCCAGTACCCTTCGGTTTAGAGGCAGACGTTCTTACCTCTGAACCACCGAGGTTCACTACTTATTTTCCTGATTGATGCTTTTAAATAACACAGCTCTAATACGTGTATTTAGTTATTCGGAATTTTGTTGAAAACGACAAAGTTTTTTGGAAATCAATAAGAGTAATAAAAGTTTTACAATTGAATTTTCCATAAAGTGAAATAATATTTTTTTAAATCCGCCAGTAGGTTAAAAAATTCTGGCACATTTTAAGGGTGAATCATCCCTTATCAACCCCTTAGAATGCTTCAATTGAATTCTTATTACTGTCGATTATTGCTCTTGGTACACACAAAACGTGTACCAAATTGAGTTCTTCTAAGTTAAAGTATAACTGGGATATTGGCTTTTTTGCTGGTGTCTGTGCTGTTTGCTTTCGCTCCTGTTGTCTTCAGCTTGAACTTAAAAATACCCTGCCAAGGGTGAACTTTTTTGGAGAATTTTTGAAGAATTTTTAAGCTTTTATGAGTTTTAGAGCTAGACTTATTGTAATTTAAAATCTCAAGATTTAGCTTTTCTTGTAGTTCAATTTGACTTGTATTTGTTTCATTTTGTTGCATGTAGTAGTTTATGACTGTATACCTGTCATCTTTTATAGCTTGACATTTTTAACCTTTAACTTTTAGACTTAGTGTTGGGGTTAGCTGTTGTTACCTCATTTTATCTAGTATTCCTGTGTTGTACCCTCGCAGAAGTAGCCTACCGGAAAACTCAGGTTTTTCTGACGAGCCTTTTGTAAATTCTAGATTCCCCTGAGGATGACCTATTAAAAAGGGTCGAAACACGTCGGGACAAGGAATAAAAATATTTTTTTGGAAAGAAAAAGCCTTTTTATTCATCGCCCAAAGATGTCAACCCCAAACATTTTGACGTTTAGGAACAATTAAAAATCTGCGGCCAAAGAACGAAAAGTTCAAGGCCATCCAGAAATACAACTCAACTCAACTGATTAATAGTTCGTTGTTTACGCTGCCTCTTTGATATAAAAGCACGGTATAAGAAAGAATGTTTATTGGGGCAGAATGTGCTCGTTTTCTTACACCAATGTTTTGCAAGTGGATTGACCCCACCCTTGCTAACTAGTCGGCTTTGCTAATTAGCGTTGGAAGAAGAATATCTTGAAGATATGGACTGTATGTGGACTGTATTATAACTCTAGGTGCACTGGATTCCAGAAGATTTCAATAATACACTTTTTTATATTTATATATGTTGTATTGTTACTATATACACTTTGAACTTAACATTTATTTACAATTTGCGGTTTTACACTTGATTTAATGGGTTATTCAGGAGATTTTACAATCTTATTAGCTACTTGCTATTGCATTTAGCTGCGTGTATACTTTCTAATTTCGAAGAAAACACTGACTTTTCACTGTGATACTGTACGAACGGAATTTCTGTTGGAAGATTGCAGTTTGAACTGAAGTGGCGTAATCACACTAGCGATGTTTAGGTAGAAGATCGGGATCTTAGAAGTCCCAAAAAGCGATGAAGATGAGTTTCGTTGTAGAACGGCACTGTAGAATTGGCTTAAACGCGCGAGCGGTGTCTAAGTAGAAAATTGGGAACTCGGAGTCCCAAGAATATAAGAGGAGGTCGAACGTAGAACTGACCTGTACCTTGCGAAAAGCTTGCTTTTATCGAGCTTTCGCGTAACGCTAGGTGACGTAGTTGACATAACATAATGTCAGTAATACAGAATGGCCAACTAGGTAGAAGCATTATTTCTAGTGAAGGAAATCCACTAGGTGCATCTAAAGAATACGTCAAAGACAGCTCAAGCTGTTTACAACGATGAACCTAACGGTATATAAGTATTCTTTGTATGGCATTGTTTATGCCTAAACCTAATGCGATACAGACGTCTAGAGGATAAGGATTACCAGCAAATTGGAAAAGATTGTGAGATCCAGAGATAATAATTTCAGGTAGAAGCTTAAATAATAGTGCAACCGAATGAAAGTAAACATTTATTATGCAATGATAAAAGATATTCCGCAACTCGGTAGGGGCAGCTATAACGGGGTTCTAGAAAGGACATCGGGCAATTAAAATATAACTTGCAGAAAATTTGCCTCCGATCCTTCCCTCTCTGTTTCGTAACACGTAGTATAAATACGTGTGGTAGTTGAGCAGTTTACAATTTTTCATCCTCTGATGACGCTAACTTTGTTAGTAGAACGACCGTCAGGTTTTGGAACTTGAAAAGATTGGAAATTATTACAAAGTGAAAAGCTGAAAAAGTTAACACGATTTAAAGTCAGCGGCAGACGTTTTAACCAAATATTTAATAAAACTTTTCAACTCACCAAACTACGAACTAAAACTTAATTTCAACTTTAACGTCACACTATCAATTCGCTTCAGCTCTTGAATTACAAACGACTTTGTCTTGTTTAAGTTGGTAAAATTCTATCGCATGTGGAAAGTCGTCGGAGCTTTAAATAACATCATCTTTTTCTCTATGAAAATCCTTAGAAGGTACATTGACTGTCACGTTTACTTAGGTCTTATCCTCTCACCGCTTGCTTCTAGTGGCAGGAGTGTCACCAGAGGATTGTCTAATACCTTTTCTCCTGCAGGCAATTTAGGATCTCATGTAACATCTAGTAGTCTACTTTGTTTCGTAGAACAGCGTACAAAATGTTCCATTACAGACCAGTAGACTCTCTTAGAAAAGTCAACTCTCCCAAGTGTTTGAGACCGCATATTCAAAAGAATACTTGAAAATGAAATATGCCGTTACCTACATAAAAAGCCTGTAAGCAGCAGTTTTTAATAGTTTTTCTTTTAACGAAAAGCATTAAATTTGGTAGGTAGTATAGCCTTTATAGGACGAACCATGTCCATACACGAATTATAAAATGTTTTTTACGACAATTTTCTAAAAAGTTTTTTACACGAAAATTGCTAGATAACCGTTCTTTTTAACTAAAATTTGAAAACAATTTTTTCATGTGAATTCGCAAAGATTTTTTTTACAATAACTGATTAAAGAGTAATTATTAAATACTATTGTAAAAAAATGTAAAAAAAATTCTACGAAAACTAAAAATATTCTTAGCAAGAAAATTTCTGATAAAATACCTAAAATTCAGGTTATGCCATAAAACTGGAAAAAAAATAAAAATTTAAAACGTTATTAATTAACTTCTCAAAAATTTGAACCCATGGAAATAGAGACAAATAGGCGGAAAAATACTCATATTTTCATTATACAAGCTGTCAGAAATAAATAGAAACAATGTACCATATTTTATCAAAATTACTTATTGCTTAAAAAGGTATAAACATTTTCCGAAAATAAACTTAAAATGTTTTCGAGAAAACTTGCTTCCTAGCCAACGGATCTTAGGTTAATAGCAAATTGACTTATTGAATTTTGAAGCATTTAATGAAAATTCGCTACCAAAATGCACTTACTGCGTCACGATTTTTTTTACAAACATATATCATATTTTGAAGAAAAATTCAAAAATACAATAAGGAATGTTAAAAAAAAAGTAGGCATCACCAACGACTTATGGGCCACCCTGTGATTGTCATAATAATTTTATAAGATGCAACTCAAGACACCCTATAAGTAACGTATACAATTTTTTCTCGTATCTTGCATAATAATAGTTATATTGAGCTTTTCCGTAGAAATGCGTCACCCTGTATATATGTAAACAGACAGTAAACCGGATACAGACTCTAGGGAGCCTAGTTGGCAGTCATTTGAAGAAATCTTTTAAAAAATCAAAAGCCGCGGTCTCCGGATTACCGAATTTGTTCTACAAAAATAAGCTAAAAATTATAGACCGTTAAACCATAAACTTAACTAAAACTGCTGCCAAAGCATCAGAGAAAGTGTGTTTTTTAAATGAATTTTCTGGAAATATTTTTTTAAATGAGGGACAATGATGGTTGAAGCTGAAACTTAAGGGTTTGCAGAACAAGCTTTACCTAATCCGTATTTCTTTCCGGTTCTTTGCCTAACAGTTGCCAATTTTGACGTTTCAAATCGCGACTTTACGTTTTGAGGAAAACCCCATTTTTTTTTCTTTAAATGCCTCTACTTTTTTGTCTTTAACCTTACAGACCTAAAGTTTGGTAAATGGTTCATATATATATATATATAAATCTGCTTCTCTCATCCTGACTCCTCTGATATCTCACAAAACGTCGCCGAAATTATCCAAGCTGGCATGGAATTATTTATTCCACGTACACAGAAAACCTCCTCAGCCACTGAAAAGCCCTGATTCTCTCAATCATCTGACAAGGCCACACTTAAAAAGGTCAAAGCTTACAAAAGACTTCTACAAAATCCCAGTCAAGAAAACCATCAAGCATTTAACGACGCAAGAAACTGCTATGCGCGCATTCTGTCGGAGGCAAAAAGCTGGTTTAGTAACCACATTAAAAACAATGTCCTCTCAAGCTCCAACGGCAACAAATCTTTCTGGACTCTTGCTAAATCTATTGGGAATAATTTCTGCAAGAGCACGTTCCCACCTCTTGTTTCAGGGGATGAAATTGTTTCTACCGCCCTGGGAAAGGATGAACTTTTTGCCTCGTTGTTCTCCGGTAATTTTACTCTCAACCCACCTCCACATGGTCAACCACCAACAGTCCCCAATGTCGTGTATAAAATGATGGATATCATTTTCAAAACTAAAAAGGTAGGACAGATGCTCTCTTCTCTTAATACCAGGAAAGCCTCTGGCTTTGACGAGATCTCAGCAATTGTTCTCAAAAAATTCGCATCAGAACATGCTCCTGTCCTGACTCGTTTGTTTCAGACATCTTACAATAGAGGCATATTCCCTAGTAACTGGAAAACTGCTCTAGTACAACCCGTTCCCAAGAAAGGATCCAAAGCGCTTCCTAGCAACTACATGCCTATTTCTCTCCTTTCAGTAGTCTCTAAAGTGACGGAAAAGTATATAAACACCGAATTACTAAAATTTCTTGAAAAAAACAGTTTAATCCATGACAGGCAGTATGGATTCCGTCAGCGCAGATCAACTGCCGACCTCCTTTCCTTTGTCACCCATTCTTGGAACAAGTCTATGGAACTACACAGTGAATCCCAGATTGTCGCTCTAGACATATCCAAAAGATTCGACCAGGTCTGGCACGCAGCGCTGCTTAATAAACTTCCGGCCTTTGGCCTACCACAAAAACTCTGTACCTGGGCAGCAAATCTGTTCTCCAACCGGAGCATTTCTGTTGTCGTGGATGGCCATTCCTCTAAACTGTATCCAATTAATAATACAGGAGTCCCGCAAGGTTCAGCTTTAACCTCAACTTTGTTTCTTCTCCACAACAATGACCTCCTCTCTAGCATATTCAACCCAGTTTACAGTTACGCGGATGACAGCACCCTCCACTCAAATATACAATATTCTAAGCCTGTCTCTTTAGCCCAATTATATGAGGATCGCAGACTCATGGAGGGTTCTGTCTCTGTGGATCTCCAAAAAATATTAGACTGAGGAAGTAGAAATCTTGTACAATTGAGCTCCCCCAAATCTCAGTCTTGCTTTCTATCTCATAAGAGATACACCAGCTCTTGACCCGTCACAATGAACAACCAAGTTATTCGAAGTAATTAGTCCTTTTCACTTGTTGGCATACCTTATATACTTAACAAATAAAGCCAAACCTTGAATACTGCTCCCACATCTGAGGTGCCGCTGCCTCTTCTACACTCGATATCCTGGACTCCATTCAGAAGAGAGGTATACGTCTCATCGGTGACCCTACCCTCACCCAAAGACTGCCATCACTTGCCCACCGACGTGCCGTTGGTGACCTCTCTCTCTTTTATAAATATCAGACAAGCTTCCTTCCATAGTTCGTCCACCTGCTGCCCCCAACAAATCTACCAGGGGAACAGAGCGAATGCACCCCTTTACTGTCCAGGTCACCAGACATAGAACATCTTGTTATGCCCGCTCTTTTGTCCCGAGGAATTCCAAGTTGTGGAATTCCTTGCCGGCACATATTTTTCCTTCTCCTCCGAACCTCCAAACCTTCAAGTCCAGAATTAACAAGTTGCCTCTTTTTTCCTTGTCTACACCCGGTACGATATTATTTAGGCTGTGAGCCCTCGTGGTGTGTTGTTGAAATACATTTAAAAAAAAGAACACAAGATAAAAATATTTTTTTGATAATAGAGAGATATCAATGGTAACACAAATTCTTCAAATGGGCGTGTACTAGGACCTCTAAAATCGATCTTCAAGGACTGTTTCAATTTAAAATATTAATTTTAGTAATATTTCGTACTAATATTGTACAATTCTTTTGATAATTCACCATGATAATGCACTTGCTGCGCCTCCATGTTTTTTTTATTTATAATGTTTGGCGCAGTCTGCAAACAATTCTTTGTAGTTTAAAATTTACTAAATCATTTGCATAGATTTATTTTGAAGATATTTTGGTGTTACGTTTGCTTTTATTTAATATTATTAGTGAATTTTTATTTAAAAAAATTTACTAATAGAGAGGTATCAATGGTGAGACTTTGCAAAATTTTTTCAAATGAATGCGAAATAGGACCCCTAGGACCCATATCCGGGGTCAGTTTCAATTTTTATATGTTTATATATATATATATATATATATATATATATATATATATATATATATATATATATATATATATATATATATGTGTGTGTGTGTGTGTATCCGTCTGATAACTCAAAAAATACTTAACCGATTTTAATAAAACTTGGCAAGTGCCTTTCTTTTCTTAATGGCTTGGATGATTTCGTTAGCCAGGAAAATCGGACGAGGTTTTCCAGGCAAATTTTGAGTTTTCTTTAAAAAAAAAGTTTTTCTCCGAAAATAACAAAGCTGCTTTAATGACATTCACTATGTGTGTTGCCTTGGCAGAGACATTCCTAGGTACCAAAATTCAACTTTCTAAGTTTATAGAAAATTGAGTTATTCAAATTTTAAGTTTTATTTCGAAAATGTTTTTTTCTCCGAAAATTACACAGTTATTTTAATGAAATTTGGTGGATATCTTGCCCTAGGAAAGACCCTACTACATACCAAAATTAAACTTTCTAAGTTTATAGAAAATTGAGTTATTCAAATTTGAAGCATCTAATAAAAATCACTACCATAACGCACTTGCTGCGTCCCGAGCTTTTTTTCTTTTAGAAAAACGCACACAGTGTCTCCGAAAAAAGGTATATGTGCATAAAATTTAACATTTTACAATAACCAAGAAGTAAAGAAAAAGTTAAAGGAAACACAAATTCCCTGTAAATCTTGTATACTGTCATGCCCGAACTGAATTATTTCAGCCATCTGAATTTATCGAGCAGAAAAAGGTACAACATCTATTTGAATATCACATAAAAAAACTTCCATCTCAGACTGTCGCAGCAAGAAAACACAACAAAAGCTTGAGACCGAGATATTTAGGTAGTCCTGTATTATTCCAGTAAATTAAAAAAGTTAATCTTATAACGGGCTCCTCTGATCCCATTCTTATTCTCTTTGGTTTGTGTTTTCTGCCTGAAGGAACTCAAGGATTTAAAGTTTAGTATATCATCTCCCTGTAGTTTGATATATTTTCCTTCTTTTCCACAAAAGTACAAAAAGTATTTTGGTTTATAATTTTCCAAGACCTTGGAAACTTTCAGGTCGTGTTTTCGACGTGAAGCTTCAGTAAAATGTAGATATGATAAGGTGGCTGACACATGCTTATGTAAAAAAGTAAAAAGCATATCTAACTTGTAAAAAAATCTGAAAAGTTTTTCACCTTATCTAAAATACACTCCTCAAAATTGTCTGAGGCACATAAGTTTTGTGGATATGCGTGATTTTCCTCGAGGTTATTTTACAAATAAATCAAAGCGATGAGGCATTATCATTTACTTCATTAGCTTCTCTAAGAGATTATGTTCATAAACGCTAATTCCAAATAATTATGCATTTTTTTTAAATTTTAACAACACACCACGAGGGCTTAAAGCCTAAATGATATCGTACCGTGGGTATCGACAAGAAGGAAAGAGGCAACTTGTTCATTCTGGACTTGAAGGTTTGGAGGTTCGGAGGAGAAGGAAAAACATGTGCCGGCAAGGAATTCCACAACTTGGAAGTCCTCGCGACAAAAGAGCAGGCATAACAAGATGTTCTATGTCTGGTGACCTGGACAGTAAAAGGGTGCATTCGCTCTGTTTTCCTAGTAGAGCAGCAGGTGGGGGAACTATGGAAGAAAGCTCATCTGAGCAGTGACCGTGCAGATATCTATAAGAGAGAGAGAGAGAGAGAGAGAGAGAGAGAGAGAGAGAGGGGTCACCAACGGCAGGACGGTCGAGAAGGGATGGCAGCCTTTGGGTGAGGGACACCGATAAGAGGTATAGCTCTCTTCTGAATGGAGTCCAGGATATCGAGTGTAGAAGCGGCAGCGGCACCCCAGATGTGGGTGCAGTATTCGAGGTTGTGAAGTATATAAGGTATTGAAATTAGCTGGCGAAAAGTATTTACGAGCCCAGAAGATGAAACCTAATTTCTTAGCAGCCGCTTCTGCAATTGATGTGACATGTTGGTGACAATTGAGATTTCGATCCACAGAGATGCCAACAAGTGAAAATGACTCATTACTTTGAATAACTTGGTTGTTCATTGTGATGGGTCTAGGGCTGGTGTATCTCTTATGAGATAGAAAGCAAGATTGAGATTTGGTGGGGTTGAATTGTACAAGATTTCTACTTCCCCAGTCTAATATTTTTTGGAGATCTACAGAGACAGAACCCTCCATGAGTCTGCGATCCTAATCTATAGATAAAATATAATAGATAATGCATAATAGAACCAACCCACCATAACCTTGTATTGAGATAACCACACTTAAAGGTTGCAACGAAACAAGAAAATGTTACGATCTAACTGTACAGGATGTTCCATTTTGGTTGCAATTGCTGGGTACCTCGATTATTAGTAATGATAGAACCTTGCGGTTTTTGCGAACCTGAGCTACTTTTTTGTGAAACGAAAAATGCCATAAACAAAATTATCATAGTCCTCTTAGTTTCCTAGCGATAGGGCTATATTGAAAATTAAAATTTCGGGACGCAGCAAGTGCGTTATAGTAGTGAATTTTCATAAGAATTGTACACTATTAGTAAGATCTATTATTAAAACTAATTCTTTAAATTTAGATGGACCATGGAGATCGATTTCAGAGTCCCAGTTAGCGATTATTTGAAAAGAAATTATATTTTATATGGAGCAAAAAAATTAAAATTTGGTCTTAGATATAATATGTAAATACTGCAATTGCCTTTAAAAAAATTGTGTTACAAATTTCAGTAAAGTTACAAAAAAGTTTTTCAGGAAAAAATTAATTATTTACAAAGGGAATGTACCTGTCAAATTATAAATACGGAAGGTATTTTTCCTTATTAATTGCTTTGATGGTTTTGTTTTAGTCAACCCATCCAGTTTTTGCAAACAATAAACAACAAAAAAGTTTTTTTAAACAAATTTGTAGTTATCCTCGAAGCTCATTATGTAATTTTTCTTTAATTTAGTACCCACGGTGCGTTTACATAGGTGTTAGTATGGGTCACGATTGAAGGTTCTACCTTAATGGGAAATTTATTGAGCTATCGAATTTGAAATATTTTAACGAAAATTTTCTACCATAACATACTTGCTGCACCCAGACCCTTTCTAACACTTATTTACGGTTGCTGTATCTATACTTTTTGAAAATGATAAAATGATGCAGCTTACTATGTAAGACTGAGAAATAAGGCAACCTCAAAATCATTTTTGGAAAAATATTTAACAAAAAATGAAATGAGATAACAATTTAAACATAAATTGAAAATCTTGGTTCGATATTTCATCGCGGGGGTTCTCCTTCCCCTGATGCATGCCTACGATCACTCTCAATGCATAAACGATGTAAACAAAAAAAATTCCTTTGGAGCAACCCCTAAGTAAGTTACGGAACCTGCGGTGAATATAGAGGTTCTGCGCGCGGTAAACAGGATCTTAAGGAGGTATAGCTGCAAAATGGGAAAAGGCAGCTTAAAGAGGTCCAACTAAGCTGTTTTTTCGCACTTTCCACTTACATTTCCTTTTTATATTCTTCTCCGCCCAACACCCCTATTCACTCTTGGCCCGGTAACTTTCTTGTGGGCTGTTTGCAAGAAATTATTTTTGTGGTTTGGGCATCTAGAAGGGATTCTAAGCATATTTCTGAAAATATTTTTCTAAACACCTAGATATTTATCTACGATTTATTTAAATATCATAGCAGTACAGATAACGTCATCTGTATTTGTCCAACATTGTAGATATTGCATTACAGAATCTGAAGTGATGTCGAGGATTATTTTATTATTAACTTCGAATAACTTTATTTTCCTTTGATTAAACGACTTCAAAATTGGTACACAACCACGTCTGTCCACGTTCTTTTAAGCTGTAAATTTTGGTTTTAATCACTTAGACAATTTGAGGGATATTGCGTTTAAAACAAACAAAAATTTTATTAGGAAAAATTGGCCGTTAAGATTTGATGAACGAACTCATCCAAGCCATTAGCAAAATAAGGGTAATTCCCAAACTTGGTCCAAACCAGTGAAGTATTTTTAGTGAATTTTTTAAAAAAAATCACTAATGAGAAGATCCCGACTTTTGAATCTTGAAAAAATGTCTTCAAATGAGCGCTAATTAGGCCCCCAGAACACATATCCGGGGTTAATTTCATTTTTTATATGTTTATATATATATATATATATATATATATATATATATATATATATATATATATATATATATATATATATATATGAGACATGCTTGGTTCTCGGGTTAAACCGCGTCCAGAATTTATGGAAACTCGACGTTTCGGCTCCTGTTTTGGAGCCATTTTCAAGAGGTATAGGAAATATGTAAGGACACTCTAACGCCTCAATCTGCCTACTCCTTAGAGTGACGGACAAAGGTGGGTAAAGGAAATATGTAAGGACACTCTAAGGCCTCAATCTGCCTACTCCTTAGAGCGGTGGATAAAGGTAGGTTGGGTTGTTGTAGCTCGATTACGGGGCCTCAATCTGCCTACTCTCCAAATCTCGCCGGAGATCGTCTGTGAGGTCTCAGTGTGTTCAACCCTAGGCCTCAGAGAGATCTGGCAGTTCGTTGCAAGTCTTGTCTTATATATGTCGTTCCGTCTACCTGTTGCGTCATCAGTGAAAGTAGTGAGGTCACCGTATATATATATATATATATATATATATATATATATATATATATATATATATATATATATATACCGATAACTCAAAAACTAATGGGTTTTCCATGAAATTTGGTGAATACCTTTCTTTTGCAAGTGGCTTGAATAAGTTCGTCAGCTAGAAAAATCGGCCAAGGTTTTCCCAGAAAATTTTGTGATTTCTTTCTTCAGAACTGACAAAGGAAGGGCAACCATATTTGGTACGCAAGTTTATATCATTATAGGTGAGTAACCTGCCAAAATCTAGCTTCACAGGTTAAAAAGCAAAAAAGTTATAGGCATTTAAAAAAAAATAAATTTGGGTTTTCCTCAAAACGTCAGTCGCGATTTTAAACGTCAAAATTGGTAATATTTAGGCAAAGAACCTGAAAGTAATATGAGCTATGGAAAGAAAATATCTCAAGAAGAATGTTTTCCAAAGCCTGAAGTCTTAGTTTCATTCGTCATTGTCCTTCATTTTACTAAAATGTTTCCAGAAAATTCATTTCAAATAGACCCTTTCTCTGATGCTTTGGCCGTAGCTTGGCTATAGAGTTTATCGTTTAATGATATATAATTTTTGTCGAATGTTCGTAAAAAATCAATAAAGCTCCATAAATCCGTTATTATACAAGATACGAAAAAAATTGTATAAATTAATTATAGTTTGTTTTGATCTTAAAAAAATATTTCGACAATTACAGGATGGCCCATAAGGCGTTGGTGATTCATTTTCCTTTTTTTTTATTCGAGCACGCCTTATGTTATTGCATTTTTGCATTTACCATCGTATTCGGGACGCAGCAAGTGCGTTATGGTAGTGAATTTTCATTAAATGCTTCAAATTTGCATAGCTCAATTCGCTATTGACCTATAAGGTTGACCAAGAAACCAGTTTTTTTGGGAGAGATCATCTCTCTGAGGCCTGGGGTTGAACAGACTGAGACCTCACAGACGATCTCACGTGAGATTTCAGGAGTAGGCAGATTGAGGCCCAGTAATCAAGCTACAACAACCCAACCCACCTTTGTCCACTGCTCTAAGGAGTAGGCAAATTGAGGCCTTAGAGTGTCCTTACATATTTCCTTTACCTCTTGAAAATGGCTCTAGAACAGGAGCCGAAACGTCGAGTTTTCATAAATTCTGGACGCGGTTCAACCAGAGAACAAAGTATGTCTCACATTTAAGACCGCGGAAATCTTTCTGAATATATATATATATATATATATATATATATATATATATATATATATATATATATATATATATATATATATATATATATATATATATATATATATAAACAGATCACTGTCGCTGGAAGGGAGTTCTAGAAGTCCTAGTTCGCGCTCATTTGAACAAAATTTTCAAAAGTGTTTTTTTGTACGAAAAGTAACTATATAGATCCATTTTTATACAAAAAAATAAATTTACTAAATGAGTTAAGATTGGACCCTGTGATGAGCACTGATAAGTACAATTTGGAGAGCCCAATTCATCACAATACAGTTTCTTCATCCCTCTGATCACGCCAGTTTTGTTAGCGAAACGATCTTGATGTCTGAAAATTGTGTTGTGATAAATTGGGTTCTTCAGATTTCTGCTGTAATAAATTTACTAGGAAGATTCCCTATTATGAAGCACTTTTTATGTCAAGACATTTAAATATTAATACGTAAGTTAAATATTAATTGGTCTTATTCAACATTTTATTTCTATATGACAAAATACCATGACTGCAACAACTCTCGATGGATGTTCTTTCCTGCAGGAATCTTCTGCATCGCAGGATTGGAAAGCTACATTTCATATGAGAATAATTATAACACGTAGCATAGGGGAGCTACCACGCCTTCGTTCTACAAACTTGGGTTTTGTTTTCCTGTAAATTAATGAAGGCGAAGCCAACAAGCAAGCCGAAATTATTATTATTACCATACTTGTCTTAAAGCTAAACACATAAAATACCTTCTTGTTATAGAACCCAATAAAATTCTGGACTTTAACATCTAGTTAGCCGACTTCTAAGAAAAGTTTTAACGCAGTACAAGGGTTATCTTAGAGAATTTTCATTAAAATATTTTAATGTTTAATATAACATGAAAGACATCAAATTTCAAATCAAATCGATTATATAGTATAATTCTTACAGTGAAACCATGTGCCATGTTTCACTAAAAAAAATGTATTGTTGGGAAAGGTACAAAAATTTTCCGAACTTAAAATGAAAAGTTTTCCGAAAAAAATGGTCCGATTTTTCCAGCTAATGAAACCTCTTCAAGCTATTTACACAAAAACTACGGCATAATTAAAGTTGTTACGTGGCAGAATGTGATTGTTCAATGTAAACAAAATTGTGACACTGATTTTGTTCTATTTGGCTGTTCCCCACCGCGTAGGGAATATTTTTGGTCTAAATAACCTGCGCTTACTCTATATCCCAATGTCCCAATCGTTATGACTCACCCTATATATATATATATATATATATATATATATATATATATATATATATATATATATATATATATATATATATATATATACAGGCTGATTCATAAATGGTGACCAAAAATGAAACCCCATGTTCTTTGAACAATTTTAGAGAGGGTATGTCCTATAAAAATTTTTCCTATAATGCTGCATTAAAAAGATACAGGGTGTTAAAGTTGAATTTCAAAAAATAAAATTTCCCAATTTTTAAAAAAGTAGCACATATATTTTGCTGAAACTTCGCATGTGTAGGCTGTTATGTAAGGCGCGTATTCTACCATAACAATTGAATCGGCTAATCCAGCAGTGGCGCGCGTACTCACAAGTCATTGGTTACCCCTCAAGAAAAAAACGGGTAAGCCAATGATATATTTTTTTTATTTTTCATTTTCTGAATCTTGTTTTCATTCGTGAACAAAATTACTATCTTGATAATTTTCTGTACGACGCTTATTTTACGAGTAAGCAATGAATCAGGTAAGTGTTTTAGAGCACAGTTCATGATTTTTAACCAGTCGTTGTTTGGTAGAAAATCACAATGATACACTTTTATCAGGCGTATAGTAATTTATTTATTACAATAAATGTTCCAAAATGCCTCCATTGGCCTGAATACACGCACGACATCTTTTTAATATGGAAAGTTTATCGTCTTGAGGATTCATTGTTGCTTGAATATGACGAAAAGCATTATTTATCAGTTGTTGTAGCTGCTCTGGTGTATTTATTTGTTCATTGTAGACCAGTCGCTTAAAATCACCCCAAAGATAGAAGTGATCTTGCAGGCCAATGTATTGGTCCAGTTCTGCCAATCAATCTTTCATTATAATGTTCATGTAGCCATGTAACAACGTTTCGGCTATGATGCGCTGGTGCACCGTCATGATGGTACCACATTATACCTCTTGTTGCTAGTGGAATGTCATCTAGAATGTTTTCTACACGGTTTTCTAGGAGCGCTAAGTACGAAGATCCATTTAAACGTTGTGGCAGGACTTCCATGAACAGTGAGCCGTTAAAAATACCACACCATAAATTAATGGAAAATCTATGTTGAAATGTGCGAGTCCTGGTTACATGTGGATTTTCTAATGACCAGACATGCTCATTATGAGAATTATAAATACCATTTCTTGTAAATGTTGATTCGTCAGACCAGAAGATTAGATTAGGGAATAAGATATTTTGATTGTTCATTTCCAACATCCATTCCTAAAAGACTCGTCGATGCACATTATCTCCAGGTAGAAGGCAATGAACATTCTGTCGATGATATGGATGTAAGGCTTCTCGATGTAAAGTTCTCCAAACAAAGCTTGAGAATATTGTAACTGCGTGGCAATCCCCCGAGTACTTGTAGAAGGTGGATCCATCACTGCGTCCACCACTCTCTCTTCGTCAAGTTGATGTTGTCTTCTACCATTAGCTCTAGCGTCAGGACGTTGTCCAATACCGCACTGCCGAAGTCTTGAAAACGATCGAGAAAAAACCCTTGGTGTAGGTTGACGGCGAGTGGGAAACCTACGTTGATATTCCCGACAAGCAGCTAGAGCATTTCCATCAGCATATCCGTAGATAAAAATTATATCTGCATACTCTTCTGAGGTGTACTCCATTATAAGAAGTAAAAGAGTAGAAAATTTTGCAATTTTATAAAGTTTACCACTAACACCTATTCAAAATAATAACTTGTTAACCTAAATGTCAAGTGACACTTAATGACAACTTTGGCAAACCAGACTACTACTTACTAAAATACAACAAAGATAATCGTCGTACAAAAAATTATCAAGACATTAAATTTTCCATATTAAAAAGATGTCGTGCGTTTATTCAGGCCAATGGAGGCATTTTTGAACATTTATTGTAATAAATAAATTACTGTAAGCTTGATAAAAGTGTATTATTGCGATTTTCTACCAAACAACGACTGGTTAAAAATCATGAACTGTGCTCTAAAACACTTACCTGATTCATTGCTTACTCGACAAATATGCGTCGTACAGAAAATTATCAAGAGAGTCATTTTGTTCACGAACGAAGGTAAGATTCAAAAAATTGGGAAATTTTGTTTTTTTAAATTCAACTTCAACACCCTGTATCTTTTTAATGAAGCATTATAGGAAAATTTTTTATAGGACATACCCTCTCTAAAATTGTTCAAAGAAGATGGGGTTTCATTTTTGGTCACCACTTATGAATTATCCTGTATATATATATATATATATATATAGGGTGAGTCATAACGATTGGGACATTGGGATATAGAGTAAGCGCAGGTTATTTGGACCAAAAATAGGATGATTGGACTAAACATGCCTCGATAAAATGTTGCCGTGAAAAAAGATACAGGCTGTAAGGCTAGATGTATTCTCACCATAATTAGAACCGCAGACCGGTTTCGCTCTAATTAGAGCTCATCAGTACGCTATACTAATTACAGCGACAACACATCTATAAAGTAATTCGGCTATGGTAGCCAGCCACCTGGAACATTGTGAGATATACGACAAGGTCGTCATCTAGGTGCGGAACCAGGTAGTATGCTGTCACGACAGCTCCAAATAACACAAAATGTTATAAAATACAGACTGTGTGCAACCAATCGTTGCTAGTTGTTTGTAGGTACAGTCTCTATTTTATAAAATTTTGTGTTATTTATAGCTGTCGTGACAACATACTACCTGGTTCCGCACAGAGATGGCGACCCTGTCGTACATCTCACAATGCTCTGGGTTGCTGGCTACCATAGCAGTATTACTTTATAGGTGTGTTCTCGCTGTAATTGGTATACCGTATTGATAAACTCTAATTAGAGCGAAACCGTTCTGCGGTTTTAATGAGAATAGGTATATCTAGTCTTACATACATTGTCTCTATATCTCTGTGGATCGAAATCTCAATTGGCACCAACATGTCACATCAATTGCAGAAGCGGCTGCTAAGAAATTAGGTTTCCTCTTCCGGGCTCGCAAATACTTTTCACCAGCTAATCTCTATACCTTATATACTTCACAAATAGGACCAAACCTCGAATACTGCTCCCACATCTGGGGTGCTGCTGCCGCTTCTACACTCGCTATCCTGGACTATATTCAGAAGATAGCTATACGTCTCATCGGTGACCCTACCCTCACCCAAAGGCTTCCATCTCTTGCCCAACGACGTGCCGTTGGTGACCTCTCTCTCTTTTATAGATATCTGCACGGGCAATGCACAGAGGAGCTTTCTTCCATAGTTCCTCCACCTGCTGCCCCCAACAGATCTACCAGGGGAACAGAACGAATGCACCGTTTTACTGTCCAGGTCACCAGACATAGAACATCTTGTTATGCCCGCTCTTTTGTCCCGAGGACTTCCAAGTTGTGGAATTCCTTACCGGCACATGTTTTTCCTTCTTCCCCGAACCTCCAAACTTTCAAGTCCAGGATTAACAAGTTGCCTCTTTCCTCCTTGTCAACACCCACGGTACGATAGTATTTAGGCTGTAAGCCCTCGTGGTGTGTTGTTGAAATTAAAAAAATTAGGGAAGAAATGTGCTGTGGCTGACAATTTGCAAAATTGTTAGTTGCTTGTACACAGTCTCTATTTTATAACGTTTTGTGTTATTTGAAGCTGTCGTGACAACATACTACATGGTTCCACATCGAGATGGTGACCCTGTCATACATCTCACATGTTTAAGATACAAGATCACACCAATAACTCAAAAAATAACAGACCGATTTTGATCAAATTTGGTACATACCTTCCTTTTGCAAGTGGCTCAGACAAGTTCGTTATCCAAGAAAATCGGCCCAGGTTTTCCCGGAAAATTTTGTGTTTTATTTAGAAAAAAAAAAAAGATATCTCCGGAAGTAACAAAGTAAGAGCAAAGTAAATAGTAAATAGTAAAGACGTTAGACAATTGTTAACGTCTTTACTATTTACACCAAACAATTTTTATTTACAATGGATATTTTAACGAAATGAAGGAAAATAACGACTAAGACGCATATCTAGGAGCTTGTTAACATAGGTACTACCGGATATATCTGCTAGTACATACATGTCGACGGTAACCGAGTGGGCTAAGCCCTGTACATCGGATAATCGACTTCTACATGACAAGTTCTAATCCTAGTTAGTGACTTCACTCTCATTTCACTTTACCGTTATCTGATCAGATTTTTGTTATTCCGATTAATTTTTTAGAGATTTTTTGTATAAAACATAATTTAATAAAAAAGAGATGAAAGTTTTAAGACTTAACCCAATTTGAATAGCATATCTGGTTGTTTGCTCTTGCTTTAACTTAGTGAAACCATTCCATATTTAATACAGTCGTAGACTTTTCCCGTGGCTTTACAAGTGCTTGTTTTAGTGGATTTTCTTTAAAAAAAAAACTAATGAAGAGATCCGACTTTTGAATTTAGAAAAAAATTCCTCAAATGAGCGCGAACTAGGCCCCCTAGAACCGATATCCAGGGTCAGTTTCAATTTTATATATATATATATATATATATATATATATATATATATAAAGAGTGAACCATTTAGGTCTGTAGGTTTAAAGACAAAAAGGTTATGGGCATTTATAGAAAAAAAAAAACAATTGGGGTTTTCCTCAAAACGTAAAAAGTCGCGATTTGAAGCTTCAAAATTGGCCACATTGAGGCAAAGAACCTGAAAGAAATACGGATTATGTAAAGAGTGTTCTGCAAACCATTAAGTTTCAGCTTCAACCATCATTGCCCTTCATTTTAATCAAATATTCTACGGTAAAGCTCAATATAATTGTTATTATGCAAGATACGAGAAAACATTGTATACGTTACTTATAGGGTGTCTTAAGCTGCATCTTATAAAATTATTTTGACATTCACAGGCTGGCCCATAAGTCGTTGGTGATACCTACAATTTTTTTTAACATTCCTTATTGCATTTTTGCATTTTTTATCGAAATATGATGGATGTTTGTTAAAAAGCTAGACGCAGTAAGTGCGTTTTGGTAGCGAATTTTTATTAAACGCCTCAAAATTCAATAACTCAATTTGCCATCAACCTAAGGTTCGTCGGCCCTGAAACGAATTTTCTCAGAAACGTTTTAAGTTTATTTTCGGAATTTTTTTGTACATTTTCACACAAGTTATTTTGTTAAAATATGGTACAGTGTTTCTACTATATAAGTTATACCGGTGACCAAATTGATGTCTGCTTGCATTAAAGAGACATATTTGCTATTAAAAACATTTTAATGAAAATTCACTTCCATAACGCACTTGCTGCGTCCAGACATTTTGCTAATAATTTCACAACGTATCCATAACTTTTCTTAACTTACAATTCTTTGGAAAAGATTTTTATGAAAACATAGATAAAAAACTCTGGACGCAGCGTTATGGTAGTGAATTTTTATTAAATGCTTCAAATTTGAATAACTCAGTTTTCTATAAACTTAGAGAGTTTAATTTTAATACGTAGTAAGGTCTTTCCCAAGGCAAGACAAACTTAGAAATTCGATTTAATTTTGGTGCGTATTAAGGTCTTTCCTAGGGCAAGATATTCACCAAATTTCATTAAAATAACTGTAATTTTTCGAGAAAAAAAATTTTTTCGAAAAAACAAATTAAAATTTGAATAACTCAATTTTCTATTAACTTAGAAAGTTTCATTTTGGTACTTAGTAATGTCTCTCCCAAGGCAACATATATTATAAATTACGTTAAAACGGCTTTGTTATTTTCGGAGAAAAATTTTTTTTTAAAGAAAACTCAAAATTTTCACGGAAAACCCCGCCCGATTTTCCTGGCTAACGAACTCATTCAAGCCATTAATAAAAGAAAGGCACTTGCCGAGTTTCATTGAAATCGGTAAATTATTTTTTGAGTTATCAGACGGACATATATATATATATATATATATATATATATATATATATATATATATATATATATATATATATATATATATATATATATATATATATATATATAAACATATAAAAATTGAAACTGACCCCGGATATGGGTTCTAGGGGTCCTAGTTCGCGCTCATTTGAAGAAATTTTTGCAAAGTCTCACCATCGATACCTCTCTATTAGTGAATTTTTTAAAATAAAAATTCACTAAAATTTGCCACCATAACGCCCTTGCTGCGTCAGTGTCTTTAATCCAAAACAAAGAGCAAATAAATGATTAAATAGGACGGAATACCTTAAGCAAACAAACGTTACTGGTTTCGTTGGTTAGAGAATGTAAAGCCCGACTAAACAACGAAATCCAAACATTGTTTGTGAACCAGTTTTCCTCATTTAAATTCAGTCTGGTGTAAAACATTGCAAAAAGTTTGTTACAGGGATGAAATTACACTATAATTCCATTTGGTAAACTAGAATCAGCCACTAATTAATTGTTTAGATTGGAAGTTCACAGTCATCAAAGTTAAATATTGCCCTCGAGAGGTTCCCTAAAGTCGGAACTAAATTTCGTTAAATTTGCATGACTGTGTTCGCCGTGTATGCTTGCCGATTTATATAAAATATGTGTAATGGAAATTGGGCTTAAGTTTCGCTTTATTCGTCGAGATAGCTGACTTGACATCAAGTGCCTGTTTCTAAGTACTTTTCAAGCGAGTATTTTCTGAGCAATTTGAAATATTTAAGAAACTGGTATCTCAAGCTGATGAAGAAGAGTACACTTGGAGAACCCAAATCACCACAACACATTTCAAAAGACCTGACGATCGTTTCACTAACCAAGTTAGCATCATCAGAGGATGAAATCCGAATTTGGCGTACATTTCGGCCTGAAAGACCGTTGCATGGCCTCCGAGGAAAATACTATGACTTACCCTCGGTCCTCCCGAATAAACACCTGCCCCCGTCCCACGCTCCCCACCGGATCAGTCCGTGAACCAGACAAGAGTGCCCCGTGGTATGCCCGGCGTCTCCTCCTGCCATGCCTCACGGTCAGGGATTTCCACTGTAGAGTGTTTTTCCCTGCAAATTCGCTGGCTCGCGACGTCTGACCTCATTTCAAGCATGGGTTCACGATCTCCTGAATTTTGCAGTGGCCCCTGAAGCCTGGGTTGATCTTCAGTCTACCATTGCAGGCTAGTCTGTATAGTCCTTGCCTGGCCTCCCTCATAATAACTAAGTGTAGGAGGGGCAGATCCAGCAACACCTCCAAGGCAGCTGTTGGGGTTGAAGACATGGCCCCTGTGATGCCTAGGCAAGCCATCCTTTGGATCTTATCTAGTTTTTGTTTGACACTGGATTGTGTCACTTTAGGCCACCAGACCAGTGCTGCGTATGTTAACGATGGTCTGACCACCCTTGTGTATAGCCAGTGGGCCATACTAGGTCAGGTCAGGTCATGACTGCCTTACGCAGTATTTTTTTAACGTGACCATTCCAGGTTAGCTTAGAGTCAAATACGACCCCAAGATATCTTACCTCCCTGGCCATTGGAATGTTCCTACCGTATAGAATGAGGGTTATGAGACTATCCCACTTTCTCCTCCTCGTAAACGGTATGACGGTTGCTTTCTCGGGGCTCACCCCGAGCCCTTGACCAACCGTCCACCCTTCCACCACTTTCAGTGCTGTCTGCATGCGCTCCCACACTGACTGTTTAACCTTTCCTCGGACTATGCTAACAATGTCGTCCACATAGCCCTGTACCTCATAACCGCTCCCGAGAGCCTCCCCAGCAGGCCGTCCACAACTAGGCACCAGAGCAAGGGAGACAGAACGCTCCCCTGCGGACACCCCGCCGCGACCCCCACCAGCAGAGTCCCTCCCGCGAGTGAAGTGAACACCGCGCTGTCCCTGAGCACGGAACCGATCCACCTGCAGCAGGTCACCTTTATTCCACGCACCCTGACAGCTGCCAGAACCGATCCGAATGAGGTGTTGCTGAAGGTCCCCTCTATGTCTAGGAAGGCCCCCAGTGCCACCTCCCTGTTCTCCAGCGTATTCTCCAGTTTGAGCACCAGTTTGTGCAGTGCTGTTTCTGTAGAGAATCTTGCTCTGTATGCATATTGTCCGCAGTGTAGGGGATATGCTTCCAGTACACCGCCCCTAATGTGCCGGTCGAACAGTTTTTCCATTGTTTTTAGCAAGAAGGACATGAGACTTATTGGCCTCAGGGACTTTGGCTGGTCTGTTTGACGCCCAGGTTTATGAATGAATACAACCCTGGCCAGTGTCCATGCCCTCGTAATGTACCCCAGAGCCAGGCTGGCCATCATAATGAGGGTAAGAGCCGGCGCCAGTATATCTATCCTCTGTTGGAGCATGATGGGCATTATTCCATCAAATCCCGGGGATTTGTATGGCTTAAAGCGGTTAATAGCCTATCTGATTTTGCTCCCATGGTTTTCCTTTCACTTTTTCGGTACATACTGTACAAGGTCAATTTATTCACACCGTATCTTCGGAAAAATTGCCATTAGGGTAGATACTTTAATGTTTTGGTAATAATATCAGCAAATTTTAGATTTATAGCATTTATCATTTGGTAGATGCGTGGTCTCTCTCAAGTTCCTAATACGTCAAAATTAACGTAAATGCACCAATATCGCAGAAATGGTTGAAAATTAGAACACAATGGTCCAAAAAAGTTGATTTAAAATTTAACGACTAATCCAAATATACAATAAAATATACGGTGTTCTATTTAAAATAAATGAGTTGGTGGCGGTTTCCGGTATAAACGAATATGCCGCCATCTTGAAAGTAGTTTCATTTGAAAGACAGACATTGACTAGGTCTATGCTGAAAATCGATGTTCCTATTACAGTTCGAAAGTTTCTAACCAACCAGTTGTGTGAATCACCCTATACGTATATTTATTTATTTCATTTATTTATTTATCTGCTCTACTGTTACCTATACATTGTGTCTTATTAATGAAAGCACACGATTGTATAAGTAAAAAGTCTGGACGCAGAAAATGCGTTATGGTAGTGAATTTTCATAGAAATGATCTGGCACCAAATATTTTTTATCACTGTTTTTTTTTCTTTTAACGCAGAAATATAAATTTTGGTATACAATTTCCTTTTACTATGGTAAAATTACGTACCGAATTTGGTTGCCGTAGCTTTTCTACTTTTTGAGATAAAAATGTTTTCCGAAAGGAAACCAAAATTTTTCAGAAAACCTGGTTCTATTTTTGTGGATGACGAAGTTATCCAAGCCATTTATAAAAGCAAGGTACATGCCAAATTTAACGAAATCAGACCATTTTGTTTTGAGTTATCGGTGTGATATATATATATATATATATATATATATATATATATATATATATATATATATATATATATATATATATATATATATATATATATATATATATATATATATATATATATATATATATATAGATATATATATATATATATATATATATATATATATATATATATATATATATATATATATATATAGCGTTTTCAAAAAGTTTTCTCCGATGTTCCACCAAAAAAACTTGAGCATAAAGGCTGATTAACGAACTCGACCTCGGTTTTCACCCAAACAAGATTTTTGACAAGATTGATTGTTTAGTTTTTTTGAGTTAACCCTCGGAGACCTACACACACACACAAATATATATATATATATATATATATATATATATATATATATATATATATATACATATATATTAACCTTGACTTTGGGTTCTAAGAACCCAAATTCGTGCTTATCTGAACAAATTATTTCATAAGCTTTTCATCGTGACCTCTCTATTAGCGAATTTTTCTTAATGAAAATTCGCTAAAGTTGGCAAAAAATTAATGCGAAATGTGGGCTTAGAATTGCTACAAATCCTGCAACGTTAAAATTAATCATACTAGCAGAAATCGAGGAAGAGAATGGATTAAAGACGAGGATTAAAAAATCATGACGCGGATATGTCACACGAATTAATTTATCGACTGTGCGAGATAAATTATAATCTGAAAAGCTTCTAGCAATCGCAGTATTAAAGTAGGCGTGAGAGTTTAAAAATCTTCAGAAAATAAAAGATTATATGAAAAGATATTACGCGAGAATTAACCGTTCTACCAAAACAAATGCGGGAGAATATCACCATAGCAATCTAAAGGTTTTGTCGCCACAACCACGACCTTCTGTCCCTAGCAGACCTTTTTGATGAATTTTCTTTAAAAAAGTTCACTAGTAAAGAGATCGCGACTTTTGAATTTTAAAATAATTTCTTCAAATGAGCGCGAATTAGGACTCCTAGAACCCATGTTCGAGGCCAGTTTTAATTTTTATACTTTTTAAACTCGATTTGGAGAAAATCAAAATAATGTAATTTAAGTGAATTTTCTTAGAAAAAATTCACTAATGGGGAGATCCCGAATTTTGAATTTTGAAAACATTTCTTCAAATAAGCGCCAACTGGGACCCCTACAACCCATATCCGGGGTCAGTTTCAATTTATATATATATATATATATATATATATATATATATATATATATATATATATATATATATATATTTATTTATTTGTTATTGTTGATATTAAAAAACCCGGTTTGGTTTTGACTAAAACGAAATCATACTGGCGATTATTAAGGGAAAATAACTGCTACGTTTATAATTTGGTAGATACTTTATTTTTCTTAATATGAATTAAGTTTCCTTCTGGAAATCTTCTGTATAACTCTGATAGAATTTGTAATACAAGTTTATTTTAAAGAGACTTACACTACAGATATAGCAAAATTTAGTTCTTTAGATTCATAGAAACGCACGACTCTTTTGATAATTGAAAGATATAGATGGCAACACTTTCTAAAGAATTCTACAAATATGCGCGTGTCTGTGTAAGTTTAAAGTATCAACTTTACTAATATGCCGTATAACTATAATGTACAATTCTAATGAAAATTCGCTACTATAACGCACTGGCTGCGGCCCAATTTTTTTTATATTATAGGATCAGTACGTTTTAATACCTTCTCGAAATATCCAATAAAATAACAATTATAATAATAACATTAATACGGACATAGAAAATCTACAACGGAAGTTGGGAACATTCCCGTATTGCCATCCAACAAGTAACCCTACCTAGACACCAAGATAGAAGAGGAGCGTTGGTAATTGGTAAGCAGTTGGATCTGCAGATACAGAACCTGCGTACATATTTCCATCGGCAGGCGTTTACTTCTGAACTACACCGTGTCATATGCTAGGCAGATGATTCAACACCGCTATAATTAAGAGAAGGTGAAAGTCGCCATCAGACTGCTCAGGACAAGGTACAATCTTGGATGAAGAAGCCTCTCCATGGGCGACATCTGAATGAGATCTCCCAGGCACATGTAGACAATTTGATGTCGAACTACTGGTTGGTGTACGGACAAATGTTTCCAGAGACCGAGTGGTTTTTGTTGGCCATAGAAGATGAGGTCATTCCAACAAGAAACTAATTGAAGTATAGAGTTGGAGATAATTCGGTCCAAGATGACAAATGCTAATTTGGGTGTCAGTCATCAGAGACTATCCAGCACGTCACCGGAAGATGTCAAACGCTTGTTGCAACAGAGTACAAAGGGAGGCACGACGCAGTTGCTAGAATACTTCATCAAGAACTGGCTCTGAAAATGGGACTTTTAAATCTTAGTAAGGTACCCTACTAACTATATATATATATATATATATATATATATATATATATATATATATATATATATATATATATATATATATATATATATATATATATATACCCCTGAATCAATTCCAGGGAACTCAGGCTACAGGTATAACAATAGTCTTACAAATAAGCGACGTTGATTGATGTGGCCATTCCAAATACCAATAATCTGTAGATTAAGTACAACAAGAAGATCATTAAGTATGGAGGGCTCGAGATGCAAGTGAAGAGACAATAGAGGGAAGATAGTGTCCGAGTGCTCCTGATAGTCATGTCGCCAATTGGTTTGGTTCCTATGAATCTTCAAAAGAACATTAAGAGATTGGGCCTTGGAGAGCATCTTTGTAAGGTTATCCAGAAAGCGGTAATACTTGCAACTGCCCATATCGTCCGTAGATTTCTGGTAAATAAGAAATTGTCGAGTTGTCGTTCGGAACCCGACCACTTGGAAAGGTCTCCATCTGAGCTCAATCCTTTTGGTATCTGAGATACGTTGGATGAGTGAATGTTCTCATTTGAGGGAGTGTGAAAGCCTTTGATGGCAAAGTCGTAAGAATTGCAACAGCACTACCCGTAAACCTGCAAAAGCTCGCCTTAGATACTGGTTCATTTGTCTTGAGCCAGAAAGCCGTAATGTTAAATAATACCGTGTGGCTAGGGAGTTCCTACAAGATACATAGAAATCAAGCTGTCTTAAGTAAGATCCACAGGTTGATAATTGAACCAAGAATATCTTGAGACATCACAGTAGACCATGGTAATAATAATAATAATATTTATTGATATAAATTACACATTGCATAATGTGACAAATAAGTTACGGACTTTGTAACGATTGTGTTTTCCAGCATCGTTACTTTGTTTTTAAAAAACATTTAGAAACCCCCAGGTATCGTAAATAATGGAAATGAACCCTATCTGCATTGAACATTTCAAGTTTTGGTTGCATCATTACTTCATGAAAAGTCGCAAAATCTTTCGACACCATACACCCCTTACTGCCTCTCAAATTCAAGTATCCGAAGGCGCGATATTATCTTTGTCAAGAGAAATCCTTGAACAAGTCAGAACTAATAGCAATACGGGGACAAGGAAAATTCCACTAGTGAAAAGATGTTACGTTTTTTTATGCAAGAGCTGTGAAATACATAGCTAATATCGTTGCGACTTTATCTGTATTTTTCCGTACCGATGATGTCACCTAAAAACGACCGTTTGAGCCGTTCAACAAATGTTCCCGAGAAAACCTTGAATTGTAGACGCGGCGAGGTGAGACGTCAGGAAAAAAGGGTTAGATCTGAACGGACAAAAAGCTACCTCTAGAGGAGTCTCAACTAAACGCTTCTCGAGTAAAGACCGCGCTAGTTACCGTGGCTTATAATTATCTTAAGAATAGGTCATAAAATCCTTTTTCGTTGTCTATAATATCTGGCAACAGTTGTCAGTGATGCTTTTATGTCTTTTGATTGGATTTTGAATTTAAATTAACGAAGTATTTAACAGAAAAACGCGAGTTAACAGTGATATTTTGTTCATGACCCGGTAAATCCCGAACTTTAATCATAAACAGTTTCCGTTTACTGCCGAGCTCTGAAACAATTGGCGTTATAAATTTCATCCGAGCCAAATTCTGTCGTAATTGCTGTGGAAAAGTTCCGTCGAATTAAAGCTAGGGGCCAAGTTGTCTTCTTCAGTCAAGCAGCCAGAAGCGCCTGCTCTATAAAGATTAATGGATAGTACCACGCATTCTCTCCAGTCTTTCCCCCTCGTATTGTAATGGGTAAGCCTATCCTGGGTACTGATATTTGACCTTCCCTTGGGAAGCATCTTCAAAGGTTAAGCAGGTATTTCCAGCTGAGTAAGCTTGGTGAGTATATAAAAACTTTACTGGTGTGAGCAATCAGAACTTTTTAAAGCAGCAATTTAGCGTTTGAACATTTCTAACATGAACTTTCAAGGCAACTTAGTCAAATTTATGTCTTTTTCATGTCAGAGAGCTGTTTGTTAGGGCAACCGTAAATTTCTTGTTTATTCTTTAGAATTTTGTCAATATTGTGATTTTAAATACCTGATACTCAATTTGTAATCAACATATTTTGCTTGTGGAATATTTTAACCTGTAGATTTCTTAATATTTACATTTACAATCATTACGATACGAATTTTATATGAACGTATTTCTTAAATGTAGTTTCACTCAAGGGACTGGCCAGTTAAATATTCGGGGATCCCATTTCAAAATTCATTGAAGAATCAACAGAATTGATTGATAAACGTCAAATTATTTGCATATTAATTTTTGTTTGCTTCTGAGCTGTAAAATACAGTATTTGATTTTTAATATACCTCTAGTATATAATGTTAATTTTTTATGTAACATATAACCATGTTTATCTTATTATTTTGTCACATACCGTATGTAATGATAATTTCTCTTTTCTTGAAACTATTGCTGTCTATTTGATTTTTTTATTTGTGTATGGAACAATGTCCATTTAAAATTTACCAACCATGTTAACTCAATTTTGCTTGTTATTCCAAATTAATTTATATGAATAAATTTAACATTATTGTTAATATTTACATATCTGTTTGATTGAAGAGAAATTCCTCCCTAATATCTCCTTTGTTTTGGCGTCAGCACAAGTAATTAATTTTAACTATCGATTATCTAGATATCTTAATTTTTATATAACCTGGCACTAGTCTGGGGCGCCCACAAATATAGGACTCCAGGCAGCGCAACACAGAAAAGAGCGTGAGTATCAAACTATATCAAGATCTGTCAACCTCCTAAAACTATTACTAATCTTAATAATAATGATCATCTGATAGATAGATATTTTAGGGTAGGGTTTTATAGGCAATCGTGACCTCATTATTGAGCAGATCTATATCCACTTGAGGTTGGTATATTGTGAATACCACGTCTCAAACAAATTATTATTTGAGGAAGGTTACAACTTGTGCTTGTCTATGAAATGCAATTTTGACAATGTTAACGTATAATTAAAGAAGATTAAGAATCTCGACAGCCCCTTGTTCAAATTTAGTTAACTTCCTAGTGCATCTGCTTCACATGTGTTTCACAATATCTGACCCTAATTTAACGCGCAGGGCCAATTAGTTTTCTACAAGTCACTGATTTCCCATTCACAGTTTTTTCTTTATAGTTGTTGTGAGAAATTAGTGCAGTTGACACCGTCATTTGTTTTAGGCTTGTTACTCGATACGCTTCGTTTGTTAGGTGGAAAATATAGCCAAGAAATATTAACATCTTTGCTTGGTTTGCGTCCCTAAAACATTTCTATAGCCTGTTATGTAGAAACTGATAAAAGATCACTAATTTAATCCGATTTTATGTTAAATTGTCCACTATCGTTAATTTTTGTGCATAATATTGTTTCGGCATCTATTTGTGAAACTTAATAAAAGTAACAGTTTAGTCAACGAAGCAAATTAGGCAGACACTTACACACATTTATTTGCCCTTATGAACAGTTTCGCTAACAGTAGCGCCTAGAGAAACGGTGGGGCAAGAGAGACTCTATCTGAAGAGGATTCTGTGTAAGCGAAACCAGTAATTCGATCCACTGAATGCTCATGAGAGTCTGCCGTTTTGATAAATTTTCGTTAAGAAAATAATAATCTATTGAATATTACACACAAACATCAAGTTTTTTTGGCGCAAGATAAAAAAATGTTCGGGACGCAGCAAGTGCATTATAGTAGTGAGTTTTCATAAGAATTTTAAACTAGTAGTAAGGTATATTATTAAAACTAAATCTTTAAATTGAGATGGACCTGGGAGACCGGTTTTAGAGATCCCAGTTAGCGAATATTTAAATAAGTTTCTATTTTCTAGAGAGCTAGAAAATTATAGTTTGGTAGAGATTTATGTAAGTACTGCAAGTCTCAGATATTTTTCCTTTTAGTGAATTTTCTTTAAAAAAATTCACTAATTAGGAGATCCCGACTTTTTAATTTTGAAAAAATGTCTTCAAATAAGCGCTAATTAGGCCCCCCAGAACACATATCCGGGGTTAGTTTCAATTTTTATATGTTTATATATATATATATATATATATATATATATATATATATATATATATATATATGTATATATATATATATATATATATATATATATATATATATATATATATATATATATATATATATATATATCACACCGATAACTCAAAAAATAATGGGCCGATTTTGATTAAAATTGGTGAATACCTTCTTTTTGCAAATGGGTTGGATAAGTTCGTTAGCTAACAAAATCGGCCCAGGTTTTCCTGGAAAATTTTGTGTTTTCTTTAGAAAAAAAAATATATCTCCCGAATTAACAAAGTAAGGCCAACCAAATTTGGTACACGGGTTTATATCATTATAAGTAAGTTACCTACCAAATTTGGCTCTGTAGGTCAAAAGACAAAAAAGTTATAGGCATTTAAATAAAAATAAATTAGGGTTTTCCTCAAAACGTCAAAGTTGCGATTTAAAACCTCAAAATTGGCAACATTTGGGCAAAGAACTTGAATCTAATACGGACTATGGAAAGAGAATGTCTCAAGAAGAATGTTTTACAAACCCTGAAGTCTTAGTTTCAACCTTCATTGTCCTTCATTTTACTTAAATATTTCCAGAAAATTCATTTCAAATAGACCCTTTCTCTGATGTTTGGCAGTAGCCTTAGCTATAGAGTTTATCGTTTAATGGTATACAATTCTTGTCGGATTTTCGTAAAAAATCAATAAAGCTCAATATATCCGTTATTATAGAAGATATGAAAAAAATTGTATACATTAATTATAGGGTGTCATGAGCTACATCTTAAAAAATATTTCTACAATCACAGCGTGGCCGATAAGTCGTTGCTGATACAAATTCTCTTTTTTTTTAATCAAACACGACTTATGTTATTGCATTTTTGCATTTTCCATTGAAATATAAAGCATGTTTCTAAGAAAATAAATTCTGGACGCAGCAAGTGCGTTATGGTAGCGAATTTTAATCAAATGTTTCATATTTGAATAGCTCAATTTGCTATTAACTTACAAGGTTTACCAGGAAACGAGTTTTTTCGGGAACACTTTAAGTTTACTTTCGGAAATTTTTGTACATTTTCAAACAATAAAGTTATTTTGATGAAACATGGCACATTGTTTTTACTATATTTATTTATATCACCTTCTCCTAATAAATGTGTAACTAGTTGCATACGATATTTTAATATATGTATCGATATTTCAAATTTCCCGGCTTTCTGACTCCCACAACTCAAAGGGTATTGGTGAATTCCCTCTTTTTTTGTGAAAAAAATCACTAATGAGGAAATCGCGACTTTTGAAATTTTAAAAAATTCCTTCAAATGGGCACTAGTTAGGCCCCCGAGAACACATATCCGGGGTCAGTTTCAATTTATATATATATATATATATATATATATATATATATATATATATATATATATATATATATATATATATAATATATACTGTATTTGTTTGCTGTACGTTTGTGATTTCTTAACTACAACTAATGTAACACGATGCCTGATAGTTATTTACTATTTATAACTATTATTTACATGGTTTTATTTTATAAATGTAAGTTTATATTTTCAAATTTGGTAGAGCGGGCCACTGATACGATATCTAGGTGCGTGTAAAGTTTTAGTTTAATACTTCCAGTAATTTAAAAGATATTGCGTTTTCAAACAGTTTTTCGCATTTTTTTTCTGAAAATATGTGAGTGTCAAAACTGTCGAACTAATGAAACGAACTAATCCAAGCTATTAACAAAATGAAGGGAATTGCCAAATTTGATTTCGATTGGTGAAGTATTTTTTGAGTTATCGGTTGGATACATCTGTATATATATATATATATATATATATATATATATATATATATATATATATATATATATATATATATATATATATATATATATATATATATATATATAAATAAACTTGACCTTGGATTTGGATTCTAAGGGCCCTAATTCGCGCTCATTTGAAGAAATTTTCCAAAAATTTTACCATCGGTACCTCTTTATTAGTGAATTTTCTTAATGAAAATTCACTAAAAAATACTGTAAAAATTACGTTTTTAGTTTTTCTGCTTAAAACGTCAAAGTCGTGATTGGAAACATAAAAAATGGCAATGTTTAGACAAAGGTCCTGAAACGAATACAGGTTATGTAAAGGAAATGTGTGACAAGTGCATTTCACAAGACCTTAAGTTTCTGCTTCAACCGTCTTTGTCATTATCCTCCATTTTACTAAAATATTTGCAGAAAATGCAAAATTGTAATATAATAGATGGTCTGTTTTAATAAAAAAATAAATGTATCACCAACGACTTATGGGCCAACCTGTGATTGTCAAAATAAATTTATGAGATGCAGCTCAAGATACCCTATAATTAACTTCATTTTTTTCTCGCATCTTGTGTAATAACAGCTATATTGAGCTTTCCTGTAGAAATGTGCCACTCTGTATATAATATATAAACATATAACAAATCTAACCCCAGATGTGGGCGCTTATTTGTAGAAGTATTTTCAAAATTCAAAAGTCGGGATCTCCTCATTAGTTATTTTTTTTTAAGAAAATTAACTAAAATGAAGGCTCTGTAAAACACACTTCAAGGAATGTCCTTCTACATAGCCCGTATTCCTTTCAGATTCTTTGTCTAAACATTGCCAACTTTGAGGTTTAAAATCGCAGCTTTGGCGTTTAAAGAAAAAAAAGTATGCATGCATTATGGTAGTGAATGTTCATAAAAATGTTTTAAATAGCAAATATGTGTTTTTGTTTTAAAGAAAGCAGGCATCAAATTTCGTTACCAGTATGATCTATATAGTAGAAAGAACCTACAATATATCATCAAAATAATTTTATTGTTTGAAAATGTACAACAAGTTTTCGAAAATAAACTTAAAACGTTCCCGAAAAACTAGTTTCCTGGTCAGCGAACCTTATAGGTTAATAGCAAATTGTGCTATTCAAATTTGAAGCATTTAATCAAAATTCGCTACCCTAACGCACTTGCTGCATCCAGAATTTCTTTTCTTAGAAACACGCATTATGATTACGTGGTCGAAATTCTATACATTAAAGGTCAGCTCAGAACTGGCACGGACCGGAGGTATCGGACTATCTAATTAAAACAAAGCATTGTTTTTTCTATTTGAACTGAGCAGATTTTACTAAAAATTCGCTACAATAACGCACTTGCTGCGTCCCGAATTTCTTTTGTTAGAAACATGTATTATAATTTCGTGGTCGAAATTCGATATATTAAAGGTCAGCTCAGAACTGGAACGGACCGGGGAATCCGACTATCTAATTATAACAAAACATTGTTTAATCTATTTGAACTGAGCAGATTTTCTTAGCTAACAAACGTATCCAAGCCACTTGCAAAAGGAAGGTATTCACCAAATTTGATCGTCATCGGCGCATCATTTTTTGAGTTATCGGTGTGAATTAGCACACTTTGGTAGAAATTTTTTCAAAAGTCATGATCTCCTCATCAGTGACTTTTTTTTAAAGAAAATTCACCAAAAACTAGAAAAATTTCAAAGTTATTTTTCTAGTATTTCTTGACCGTTTTTGCGCAAAAACGCTTATCTATCTGTATTTGTCGGTAATATTCAATAGATTTCGTTAACCATATAAAATATTTTGGTTTTGTGCCATCCGCTGATCACCAGTGGCACCCACTTTTTTTAAACCCCGATAACTTTTTCCTTAGGAAGCTAAATTTTGGTACGTGGTATACTTTTTACAATAGACACCTATGTACCAAATGGTGGTGCAATAGCTTTGTTATTTTCAGAGATACAAGCATTTCCGAAAGGAAACTCCAAGTTTTTCCGGAAAAACTGTTCAGATTTACCTGGATAACGACCACTTACAAAAGGAAGGTATTTACCAAAATTTATCAAAATCGGCCCATTATTGACATATTGAGGAGTGCTAAGAAGGACGGAACCGGTCTGTGTTTCCTGATATACACAATATATATATATATATATATATATATATATATATATATATATATATATATATATATATATATATATATATATAACATAAAAAAATTGAAAGTGACCCCGATTATGGGTTCTAGAGGCCCTAATTCGTGCGCATTTATATAAACTGTTTTTAATAAAAACTGGTTCGATATTCGTGGCCAGCAAACCACTTCAGGCTCTTAGTTAAGTTTAATGCCTCTCATTAAAAAAAGACATATATTTACAATTGAAAAGATTACTATGAAAATTCGCTACCATAACATACTTGCTGCATCCAGACTTTGGTATATATTATAGTTTTCAAAAAAAAAAATTAGTTGATTATTTTTATGAAAATTCGCTACCATAATGCACTTGCTGCCTCCAGACTTATATTGATTAAAATTAATTTAGAACAATTTCTTGTTCACACCCCCCAAGGAAGTTATGGGACTGGGAGTAAATAGGGGTGCTGTGCGGGGTAGGCAGGGTTTAAGGGGGATATGGCTTCAAGATGTGAAAAAGAGCTTTCAAGCCCGCTTTATTCTAATTTTCTGCTCATATTTCCTTTTTACTACCCTCCCCGCCCAGCACCCGTACTCATTCCTGGTCCCGTAACTTCCTTGGGGGTGTGAATTTCTTGGGGTTTGTGGATACATGGGGGGAGGGGGGATGGGGCAGGTTTCCGAAAACAGTTTTTTGAAAAACGTTTGGGAGCTAAACTGCAAATTTACCGAAAATTCGCTACCAAAACGCACTTACTGTGTCCAGATTTTTTTCTTACAAACGCATCATATTTCGATAAAAAATGCAAAAATGCATTAAAAAATTTGTTCTACGAAAATTAGCTAAAAAAAATTATACACCCCTACTCACTCCTGGTCCCGTAACTTCCTTGGGGAGTGTGTACAAGAAATTTTCCTTGGTGTTTGTGGACAGGGTAGGGGGGGGGGGTTCTAGGCAGGTTTCTGAAAACAGTTTTTTGAAAAGCGTTCGGGAGCTAAACTGCAAATTTACCGAAAATTCGCTACCAAAACGCACTTACTGCGTCCAGTTTTTTTCTTACAAACGCATCGATAAAAACTGCAAAATTGCATTAACGAATTTGTTCTACAAAAATTAGCTAAAAAAAATATACACCCCTACTCACTCCTGGTCCCGTAACTTCCTTGGGGAGTGTGAACAAGACATTTTTCTTGGGGTTTGTGGATCAAGGGGGGGGCCCTAGGCAGGTTTCTGAAAACGGTGTTTTGAAAAGCGTTCGGGAACTAAACTGCAAATTTACCGAAAATTCGCTACCAAAACGCACTTACTGCGTCTAGATCTTTTTCTTACAAACGCATCATATTAAAAACATATCCTTTTTTAGTTTTGTGCGTTATATCATTATAATTACTGTATATAAAAGGTACAGTTTGCAACCATTTAAAGACAAAATTTTGAAAGTTTCTGTCTTGATCATACACAATTTTTTTTTTTCTAGAAAAATTAACTGAAAACTGAAAGTTTATATTACGCGATCCCATTAAAAGCTAATTCATTTAACTAAAATTTGTTATAATATTCAATAAAGGTTTTTTTGTGTAGCATTGATAACAGTTTTCTTTATCACTAAATGCAATACATATATCACCTAAGCAACGAGATAACAGAAGTAAACAATTAGAAATGTTTATGTAAATTTAATATTTCTCACCTTCCTTGTCGCTAAATATATTCAATCACCTAGGCAACGAGATAACAGAAGTTAACAATCAGAAACCTGTATGTAAATTTAGTTTAATCTTTCTCACCTTCCTTATCGCTAAATCCAATCAATCACCTAGGAAACGCGATAACAGAAGTGGAAAATCGTATATAATATGTTTGTAAATAAATATAATTATAAACAGCTATAAACGCCTCTGATTTTGATGAAACTCGGCAAGAATGTTTCTTTTAGTGAATTTTCGTAGAAAAAATTGAAAACGAAACAGACCGATTTGCGTTAAGAGAAATTTTTTTTTTAAGAAACGCTGAAACACGTCATTTTTAATATTGAGGGGGACATGTTTTGACATAAAACTGAACTTTGTCACATCAACCCCTTAAGGGTGGGGATAACAACACTTATATTTTAAATAGGGAACATGGGTCAAGTGTTACACCATTTGAAAGCTCTTTCTTTTCTGAATTCAGCACACTAATTTTTTTGGAAGTCTTATCAACTCATTTAAAAATTATTCACAGTTGAAGATGCAAAAACGCATTTCAATCATTCCGATAAGAAATGTGCTATGTTTTGTTGGTTTGTAAACAAAAAATTGACTATCAGAACATTTCTTATCGGAATGAGAGAAATGCGTTTTATTATTTCAGTGTATCAGTCGGTTTAATACTGGATAGTACTACCGAAAATTAATTTCACAATGGTGTATTCTGTAGAAGAAAGAGTTAAAATAATTACTCTTTTTTCAAAAACGATGACTGTGCCAACCGTACCACAAATTTGTTTAATGAACGACATCCCAACAGACATGTTAACATAAAATACATTTTGGAGTTAGGTGCAAAGTTTCGACAAAGTGGTTCAGTAGCCAACAAAAAACGGGACCCTGAACGTGAATTTCCGGTTATAAATGAGACTACTGAGATTGAAGTTTTAGGACAAATTGCTGCAGACCCAACTTTGAGGACGAGAAAATTGGCCACTGTTTCAAACATCAAAAGAAGAACTATTCAGCGAATATTGAAGCATCATAAATTTCACCCGTATAAAATGTATCTTGTACAACAACTGAATGAAGATGATTTTGATCGGCGGCTGAAGTTTTGTGAAGTTATGACTGCACGAATAGCTGATAACGGAAACTTTCTATTCAATATATGTTTTTCAGACGAGTGTACGTTTTTATTAAACTCTACAGTCAATCGTCATAATTGTCGTTATTGGGCAGATAATAATCCAAGAAATTTTCACGAAGTCCACACTCAAACAGAAATTGAATGTCTGGACTGGCATTTTTGGAGACCGTTTAATCGGACCAATTTTTCTTGATGGCAATTTGAGTGGCGAAACGTATTTGGAGTTACTAGAAGATATCGTTCTCCCTCTACTAATTGACATTGTTGAAAATGATGATCGCTATCAAGAAAATCAACTAGTGTTTCAACAAGATGGAGCTCCTCCGCATTTTTCACAACGTGTTAGGGAGTTTTTGAACAGAGAGTTTCCAGAGCAATGGTTGAACGTAGAGGTGTTATTAAGTGGACCCCTAAATCACCGAATTTAACTCCTTTGGACTTCTTTCTGTGGGGCCATTTTAAGATTAGAATTTTCTCAACAGAACCGGACTCTCTGGAAGAATTACGACGACGCATTGTTGAAGAATGCCGTCTAATAACTCCACAAATGCTCCAGAATGTCAGAACTCGTTTTGAACAGAATTTGTATTTTTGTATGGAAGCTGGTGGTCAACAATTTGGACACTTAACTGAATAAACATTTTTGAATGTTTGGTTTTGTTTTTTAGTTTTTTTTTTTACGAAAAATTGAGTAATTAGTGCATTTCTTATCACAATGAATGAAATACGTTCTTGCAACTCTATCTGTGAATAATTTTTAAACGAGTTGATAAAACTTCCAAAAAAATTAGTGTGATGAATTCAGAAAAGAAAGAGCTTTCAAATGATGTAACACTCGACCCATGTTCCCTATATAAGGGTTGTTATCACCACCCTTAAGGGGTTGATGTGACAAAGTTGAGTTTTGTGTCAAAACATGTCCCCCTCAATATTAAAATTGACGTGTTTCAGCGTTTCTGAAAAAAAAATTCTCTGGGCGCAAATCGGTCTGTTTCGTTTTCAATGCGCCACCCTATATATATATATATATATATATATATATATATATATATATATATATACATATATATATATATATATATATATATATATATATATATATATATATATCTCACACCGATAACTCAAAAAATAATGAGCCGATTTTGATAAAATTTGGCACGTACCTTCGTTTTGTAAATGGCTTGGATAAGTTCGTTAGTCAGGAAAATCGGACGAGGTTTTCCGGGAAAATTTTGAGTTTTCATTCGAAAAAATTTTTATCTCAAAAAATAAAATAGCCATGATAACCAAAATTGGTAGGTAGGTTTACGATATAAAAAGAAAGCTACACACCAAAATTTAGATTTATATGTTACAAGAAAAAACAGTTACAATAAAATATTTTGTGCCAGATCATTTCTATGAAAATTCACTACCATAACGCACTTGCTGCGTCCAGGCGTTTTATTAATTGCTTGAATGAGTTCGAGCCAGGAAAATCGGACAAGGTTCCGGGAAAAATGTTGAGTTTTCATTCGAAAAAAAAAAATTATATCCAATAATTACAAAGCTATTTTGATGGAGTTTGGTGAATATGTTGCCTTGTGAAAGACCTTACTACATACCAAAATTCAACTTTCTAGGTTTAGGTACATAAAATTGAGTTATTCAAATTTGAAGCATTTAATGAAATTATCTATCATAACGCACTTGCTGCGTCCCGAACTTTTTTTTTATTCAAAAGGCGCGATCTCCTCATTAGTGAATTTTTTAAAGAAAATTCACTGAAAATAAACATTATGCTTAAGTCTAAACGACGGCAACGGATTAGTAAATTATTTAAAAATACTTGGATTGTTTTGAATAAAAGTTTGATTGTCGAAATAATATTAAGAATTTAATATAGTTTACCTATTACATTAGAATTTACCTGCGAAAAAAGAAACAATATACCTATATCTAAACGAAGCAAACATAATAGTAAATTATTTAAAAATACCTGGAAGTAATAATACATTTGTAATCGTCGAAATACGGCTAAAAACATGAAAATTATTTTACCTTATATTTTTAATGAATGCTGCAAAAATCCTGAAGTGTTCCCAAGGATTATTTCCATTTAATGTCACTCACTATCAAATTCACTATTTCACAACACTAATTAGTAAATTTACACTACAATTACACTATCAAACTATTAAAAGGTTCTTCTTATGCGAGAATAATAAATAATGAACTGTCAAAGTACCTATATTAATATGAGAGACTCACTAAAGTGTCAAAAAACACTCAGCCAACTATCAATTAATCGCACCTCGAATTGATATCGCTATTCTGTTTCTACAACTATTAGAACTTTTTACAAACTATCTCTATAATACGTTGAATTATTTTCTTACACTAAATATATAATTAATCACTTTAAAAGTACACAGATGCACTGCAGATGCATCTTGTTTATAAACGTAACGTTTGAAATCACGGCGGGTCTTAATTCACGATTCGACAGTTCTGTCAGGAGAGCTAGCGGTGCACATTGCAACAAGCATTTACCGCGCGTTTCGTCGGCCTACTGGGATGTTATTGAAAGGGCGCTGGTATTGTTTACTGGCCGCGGCACGCGGGCACATGAAGAGTGAGACTAGTCAGAAAACCAGACTTCTGATTCTGTATTACGTCTGGTGCTGCTGGGCTGTGTACGCCTGTGCTCTCCAAGAATGAATTCCACCAATAAATAATCGTCTGGTTCACATGTGCATATCAGGAATGTTGTATAATGGATTAATTGCAAGTTGATTTATGATTTAAGATTAAATCATGGATTTATTTGGTGACACGGCGTTTGTGAGATGATCTTTTCTGTGAACTATTAATAGAAACAAATTTCATTGTCGAAGACGCCAGGATAATAATTTTTTTAAATAAGCGCCAATTAGGGTTACTAGAACTTTTCAGCAGTGGAATCACTGATCTGAAAAAAATCAGAAGCATCAAATCGTGATCTCGTCATAGGCCGATTTTTAGCGAATTTTCATAAAGAAAAATTCGCTGAGGTCACGATGAAAAAAGCTTTTGAAATTTTTCTACAGATGAGCGCGAATTTAGGTGCCTAGAACCCAAAACCAAGGTCCGTTAAAATTCTTATATGTTTATTAATACAGTCTGTACCAAACTGGATGGAAATGTATTGTTATCTCCGTTATTATTAGAGATGGGGAGACGCTTAAGTAGCAATGTTTTGTAGAATTTCATGCTTGTTCCAAATATGACTCGTATTTTGCCCTGACTCTTTTCGTTTTCGTGTTATTTTGAAAAAACAAAATTTGTCGATTCCTTTTTTCTTCAATATCTAAGTAGGCGTTAAGATCAACCCAGGCTTCAGGGGCCACTGCAAAATTCAGGAGATCGTGAAGGAGCCCATGCTTGAAATGAGGTCAGACTTCGCGAGCCCGCGAATGTGCAGGGAAAACAACTTTACAGTGGAAATCCCTGATCGCGAGGCATGGCGGGAGGAGACGCCGGGCATGCCACGGGACGCGCTCGTCTGGTTCACGGACGGATCTGGCGGGGAGCGTGGGACGGGGGCAGGTGTTTACTCGGAAGGACCGAGGGTAAGTCATAGTATTTCCCTCGGAGCCCATGCAACGGTGTTTCAGGCCGAGATGTACGCCATCCTGCACTGTGTGCGGGAGAACAAGAGGAGGGGCTACACCAACAAGCGGATCCTCATAGCCACAGACAGCCAGGCAGCCCTTAAGGCACTAAGTATCCCACGGGTAAATTCCTGGCTGGTGAGTGAGTGCCGAGACGAGACGAGCGACCTGGCTGGGCAGAATGAGGTGACCCTCATCTGGGTGCCGGGTCACTCGGAGGTCAAAGGCAATGAAGTAGGTGACAGTCTCGCGAAGAGAGGGTCAGCAGAACCATTTATGGGACCAGAACCGGCTCTGGGCGTGTCAAAGAGCACTGCCAGGAGAGCCATTAAGTCCTGGGTCAGAAACCAACACAAGGTGTACTGGGCGGACTGTCCAGGGCTCAGACATGGGAAGTCAATAATTGACGGACCCAGTTCAAAGAGAGCTGTGGAGCTGCTAAACCTTAGCAGAGGACAGCTCAGAAACACAACAGGTCTCTTGACGGGACACATGGCCGTCAAGAAACACCTGCATAAAATGGGGCGGTTCGAAGGGGACCTCGCATGCAGACTCTGCGGCGAGGGGGAGGAATCAGCCCAGCACATCTTGTGTGAGTGTATAGCTCTGGACCGGAAAAGACAACTGATCTACGGTCACTCTAGACCGGAGACAGAGCAATATAAAACTTCACCCTACCAATCGCTGTGCAGACTAGTTCAAGGCACAGTGATCTTGGAATGGGTGGAGTAAGACTAAGGGTATGCACAATCAACCAAGGGTTGCGGTGCTATCGGGGCGGCAAGGCCGCGGACGAGCCCTGAGGGAACAAAAAAAAAAGTAGGCGTTAATCTGACATGTCTAAGACTTGCACATTATCAGGACAATTTTTACAGAGTAATCTTTTTGTGTTATTCTCAACTTTGGATTGTCATTTGTTTTTGAGTTACAGGTATCAACGTTTGTTTTTATTATGGCAGCCATATTGGATTTTTTGCTCATGTGATATCCTGTGAAAAGAGCTCTCCAATGATGTACAACATGCTTGAGAAATCTTGTAATTGCACTGACAATTTTGAGAAAAACCGTTTTGAGGTTAGTAGGCTATGAAATCCAATTCCAGAAAACAAATGACAAAAAAAGTGTTCAAAAAGCAGTAGGCCATGGAGTCTAACAATAGACTTCTACTTTTAACATAATTTTCCGTAATGATTCACGATAAAAGAAATAGAAACTTTGAGCACACCAATGAATCGGCGCCCATTATTACAAATGGCATTTTACATTACAACATTATCGTAAAAAATTGTTATAATTTAATTAAATAGGTAAACCTAGTAAATGACTAAATTTACTAACAGAACTCAATAAAAAGCAGATTAATGATTTACGAAGACGCCTTTAAAAAATTTTTGATTTTTAAACCTAAGTCAACTGAAAAACAACAGAAGAAAGGTTGCTATGGATATAACACTATCTCGACAATTAAGAATACTGTCATTCTTAATTATCTGAACAAGTTGAGGTGTATTTAACACGTTGCTTTAAATTTTGTACTAAATAGTTTGTTTCCTGTTTATTTTAAATATTATTCAACAATATGTTCAGTAATGAAGAATATTTTAACATGTTCGAATATTATATTCGTTCTAACCGAAATACTTAGGCAGCTGCAAATTCATATCAAAACAACTACCCAGAAAGACGACAACAAAACACCAAAATATTTCGCAGGATATTGAACGACGGTAGCTTCCACGCAAAGAAACTACCAATGTCTAGAAATGAAGAAAGAAATAATGCCGTCTTACAGGTTTCAAACGAAAACCATCCGCAATCTGTTCGGTTTTATGGTGAACAAATTGACGTTCCGAAAAATTCGGTACACCGTGTATTAAAACAAAGTCATTACCATCCATACAAACCTACAATCGTACAAGGCTTAAATGTTGACGATTACCCTGAGCGACTTCAATTCTACAGATGGTATCAAGGACAATGTCAGCAAGATGAAAATTTTCATTTGAAAATAATATGGGCTGATGAATTCAGATATACAAATTGTGGTGTGTATAATCGCCATAAGGGGCATTATTGGGCAAATGAAAAGCCCCATCTAAAGGAAGAAAGACGACTGCAAGACAGATTTGGTATGTTTGGTTCAGCTTATTAGGTAAAAAACTGTTATTTTTATTTGTAGATTAGACAGTTAATTAAAAAAAAAATCAGGTAACTTCATTGTTGGTCCGTTTTCTTTCGTTTTCTATTTAGTGTATTTTTAAGATTCTATTTTATTATTTGTTGAGTTCCGTTTCTAATTGTGTGTTTTTGTGGAGTTTAAGTTTCTATTTGTTATTGCCGGGTTTCGTTATTAAACTGTTTCACATAATATTAATATTATTACCTAATTAAGTATTGTAAATTAAATGACAATATTTTTTTATCGTCAATCATTACGAAAAATTATGTTAAAAGTAGAAGTCTATTGTTAGACTCCATGGGCTACTGCTTTTTGACCAATTTTTTTTTGTCATTTGTTTTCTGGTATTGGATTTCATAGCCTACTATCCTCAAAACGATTTTTCTCAAAATTGTTAATGCAATTACAAGATTTCTCAGGCATGTTGTACATCATTTGAAAGCTCTTTTCACAGGCTATCACATAAGCAAAAAATCAAATATGGCTGCCATAATAAGAACAGACATTGATACATGTAGCTCAAAAACACATTACAATATAAAGTTGAGAATAGCACAAAAAGCTTACTTTGTAAAAAGTGTCCTGATAATATGCAAGTCTTAGACATGTCAGATCAACGCCTACCTAGATATTGAAAAAAAAATCGGCAAATTTTGTGTTTTTCAAAATATCTCGAAAACCAAAAGAAGCAGGGCATAATACAAGCCATATCTGGAACAAGCATCAAATTCTACAAAACATTACTAATTTAACCGTCTCACTATCTCTAATAATAACGGAGATAGCAATACATTCCCATCCAGTTTCGGATACACTGTATATACTTATTATTTATTATACTTATTTATTTGTAATTAGAATTATACATCGCATCTTACAAATAAGCTAAGCTTGTTGTTGTATTGACACAATTTCTTTCAGCATCCTCCCAAACCCCTGCTAGCACCAAAACTTATTTTAATAAATGTCACTTTTAATTATGTTCTTAAATTTGTTTCTTCTGCTATATATATATATATATATATATATATATATATATATATATATATATATATATATATATATATATATATATATATATAGACTTTGCAACTGACCTTGGATTAATTCGTGCTCATTTGAAGAAAATTTCCAAAAGTCTTACCTCTCTATTAGTGAATTTTCTTAATGAAAATTCACTCAAACTTATAAGCATTTAGTAAAAAAATGTTGTGTGCCAGATCCTTTCTATGAAAATTAAATTCACTGCCATAACGCACTTGGCACGTCCAGACTTTTTTCACCATTGAATCATTCAATATTTCAAGCATGTTTCATATTCATTACCACATTTTTCAATCTTCGCTCTGGTGCTGTCTTGAACTTTGTGGCTTTTTGTTTTCATCAAAGTACCTATACCTAACAATATTCAGCTCAGGATTTATCTGCATTTATTTCATCAGCTGTAATGAAATTCAATTCTTGATTTAGGAATATCGTTTTTAACGTCAGCTCGGGTTATTCACGGCTTTGCAAATTCAATTGGATATCAGCAATTTTCCACTTAAAGAGTTAAGGCATGACCCTTTATCCAAGAGAATAATTTTACGCTCCAGCGTGTTTATCTCTAACTTCCAGTGGAATAGAAAACCAGATTTCTGGATTACAGATATGGCTAGGTTATATAAATTTCGATATAAAGTTATATTTAAATTATCTGTAAATTTTAAAATATTATTGTTATACCAAATATTATTGTTTAGGCGAATGTATAATGTCACTATATAAACTATAACTAACTAAAATTTAGGGACGCAGCAAGTGCGATATAGTAGCGAATTTCTTAAGAATTGTTCACTATTATTATACGGATATTAGTAAAATTAATACTTTAACTTTACGCAGAATTTAAAGTTCGATTTTAGAGGTTCTACTACGCGCACATTTGAAGACTTCTTTCGAAAGTGTTACCATCGATATCCCTCTATTATCAAAAAAATCTTGCGTTCTAACTCCGTTTGAGAAAAATGTCCAAAACTCAATTTTCTATGAAGCTAAAGAGCTACATTTTGCTATATCTGTAGATAGTTGTAAGTCCCTTTAAAAGAAACTTGTTTCACTAATAGAGAGGTATGGGGTTAAGGAGTCGCGGGCCAAAGGACTCCAGGGGGCAAGCTGAGGAAGTGGAAATAACAACATAAACTCTCGATGAAGCTTTCCCCAAGACCGTCATGCGCGGTAAAAATCCGCATCCTGCACGAGGTGACCCTGCTAATAACTAAACATGACGGATCTAGACAAGGAGGTCGAACTAAACTCCCCCAATCTACGGTGTCACGTGACCCGTGCCTATGGATGGATGGCACCAGGGCGATGGTGTCGTGAACGGAACCTCTGGAGTACCAGGCAACCCTCCAGAGTAACCCGCCTTGCACCACACAGGGGGTTCTGATGGTGTGGACAGTATTTCCCCCATTCTCGTGGGAACAACATGAAGATAATAATAGAGAGGTATCGATGGTGAGACTTTGCAAAATTTTTTTCAAAAATGCGCGAACTACGACCCCTAGAACCCATATCCGGGGTCAGTTTCAATTTTTATATGTTTATATATATATATATATATATATATATATATATATATATATATATATATATATATATATATATATATATGTATATATATATGTATCCAACCGATCATTCAAAAAATAATCTACAGATTTCGATGAAACTTGGCAAGTGCCTTTCTTTTATTAATGGCTTGGACGAGTTCGTTATCCAGGAAAATCGACTAGGTTTTCCCGGAAAATTTTGAGTTTTCTTTCAAAAAAAAATTGTTTCTCCAAAAATTACAAAGGTATTTCAATTAAATTTTTTGGACTTATTGTCTTGTATAGGGCCTTACTACGGACCAAAATTCAACTTTTTAAGTCTATAGAAAATTGAGTTATTCCAGTTTCGATTTTTTTTTTTTTTCGAAAAGCAAAGAAGTGTTTTCACATTCGCCGAAGAAAATAATGTAGCATGTTATTTCTCAAGAGACTTGATTAGCAGGGCGCAGATGGATGAACCTGTATTACAAAAGGCACCGCGAAGTAGCTCAGAGTAAAGCTCAATCCATGAATCCAGCAAGGGCCCAAAAAGTAAATAAGGCAACTGTAAATAACTATTTTCAAAAGCTAAAACAAGTGTTGATTGATTTAAATTTTGTAAATCAGCCACAATTTATTTACAATATGGACGAAAAAGGATGCCGTCTCACTCTCCATCATCAGCAACAAGTTCTTGCCGGGTGAGGAAGCGAGAGGGTCCATCTTATCGCTCAAGAACACGCAGAGAGCGTTACCGTTGTAGCATGTGGAAACGTTTTAGGTCAGGCCATCCCTCCTATGATCTTTGTTAAAGGTAAGCGCCAGAAATCGCAGTGGATAGATTCAATGCCACCAGGTACATCAATAGAAATGACTGCGAGAGGAAGTATGACTGCAGCCACATTTGTCAAGTGGTTAGACCATTTTGCTAGGTACAAAACGGCTGGACGTTGTTTGTTGATATTTGATGGGGCACGTTCACATTTAGATGCTAATATTGTAGAAGCTGCTGATGCACATAATGTGACCCTTCTTTGTATCCCGAGTAACACAACGCATCAGCCGCTCGATAAAAGTGTGTTCCGCTCATTTAACATTTTTGAGACGAGGAAGTTCTAAAGTATTGGGTGCAACAAACTGATCGTAATACTACGAAAGGAAGATTTGAAATCATTCTTAGTGAAATTTGGCCCAAAACAATGTCGCCAGCAAACTTAATATCAGGATTCTGAGCCACAGGGATATACCCATTCAATCCAGATGTGATACCAGAAGCCGCGTTCGTACCTAGCACATTGACTGAAAGACCTCTGCAGGAAGCGGTTGCTCAAGAATCTAATTTACAGGATGATGATTGCAGTAAAGATGAAGACTCTAATGGGAGCATAAATCACAACGAATTAGATTCTCATTGGCCAGGCTCCGAGATAGTACCACTAGCAATATTACGGGGAAGATTGTCTCAAACTTCACCCGAGTTGCCTCCTGAGTCAAACATTCGAGAAAATTCACCTTGCTGTTCACGCTATCTCCAAAAGTCTCCTGAATTACGTCTTGGGATAAACGACGACCATAACTTACCTAAACCTTGCTCAGACAAGTCTGATAACCAACAAGATTCACCACAAGCTAATGAAATGTCTTACAGTTTCAGTAATTTACTTCCAACACCCAAAATAAAAACTTCGACTACGCCACGGCGAAAGGCTTTAAATTCATCAGCCCAAATAGTAAGAAAAGACATATTTGCAAAAGCAAAACCTAACACAATTGCAGTTCAAGCATCAACCCGAAAAAACGACCTATAAGCAGCAACCTCTTGAAAAAACTAAGCCAAAAAAGGAGAATCTTGGTATTGTTTCATTTGTGACAGAGGTGAAGTCTTGGATATGCGCTGCTGCATTTCGTGCTTCAGGTATGTGCATGAACAATGCGTTGGACTATGCAGAGAAGACAAAACACCGTTTGTGTGTCCCACCTGTTCACAATAGATTAATCGTTTTTGTTTGTACGCTAACAATTATTCTTTTCTTGCCCTGTGATGTGTTTATTTTTTTGTAACAAATGTTGTAATACAGTTTCTTTTATATTTTTACAATTTTGAAATATTGGCCTTATTATGATCACCCCATTCCTATTAAGGCCAATGATTACTAAATCATTTTAATTTATTTTCATTTTTGTAATACAGTTTTAATAGAGCAATAATTTTTGTAATACAGTTTTTTTTACCTTTTTGATATGTTGGCCTTATTATGAACACCCTGTTCCTATTAAAGCCAATGATTACTAGATCATTTTTTAACTTTGTTAATAAATTTACCACAAAAATAAAAATAAATTTACATACTAATAAACCCAGCAATAAATCCCCCTTAGTTTCGTATCAATTTATAATAAAAGTCTTGCAGTAAAAAACCTTAAACCTTAACATGGCCTTACATGGTACAGGGACCTTACATTCGCATGAAATTTAGCGCTTTTGGACGCAAACTTTGTCTCGGTATTAGGAAAGAAATGGTCCAAGATTGATAATTTACAAAATTCTTAGTTGGTTGTACAATGTACATAGTCTCTATCTATAAAATTTTATGAAAACTAGAGCTGTCGTGACAACATACTACCTGGTCCTGCACCGAGATGACGTCCCTGTCGAATCTCTCACGATGTTCTTCAATCTGACATCTTGCAATAACTTCCATTGTTTAGATTTTTATCTACGATTTATTTAAATAGCATAGCAGTACAGATAACGTCCTCTGTCTTTGTCCAACATTGGAGATATTGCATTACAAAATCTGAAGTAATGTCGAGGATTATTTTATTATTAATTTCGAATAACTTTATTTTCCTTAGATCAAACGTCTTGAAAATTGGTACACCACCACGCCTGTCTATTTATTTTAAGTTGTAAATTTTCGTTTCGATCACTTAGACAATTTGAGAGATATTGCGTTTAAAAAAATATTTTTTAATTTTTTATGAAGAAAAATTGGCCGTTAAGATTTGATGAACGAACTCATCCAAGCCATTAGCAAAACAAGGGCAATTCCCAAATTTGGTCCAAATCAGTGAAGTATTTTTTGACTTAGCGGTTATATATATATATATATATATATATATATATATATATATATATATATATATATATATATATATATATATATATATATATATATATATATATATATATACATATATATATATATATATATATATATATATATATATATATATATATATATATATATATATATATATGTATATAAACATTTCAACTGACCATGGAAATGGGCCCCAGAGGCCCAAATTCACGCTCATTTGAAAAAATTTTCTCAAAGTCTCACCATCGATACCTCTCTATTAGTGAATTTTCTAAATGAAAAGTCACTAAAATGTGTGGATTCGCAACTGGAATGAGAATACTACAAACTTATATACGAAACGAAACCGAAGCATAATACACGTTCTGGTCAAATAATTTGGGTAAAAAAAAACGCCTATAGTTCAATTACTAAATATTTCAATCAGATATTTTTAAAGAATTCCATAAAGGTGCTAATAGTCCACCCCTGTAGAAGCACGCGTGTGTGCATTACAATTTTCCAGTAGCTTGTTGAAGTGACGCGAGGAGAAAAAAGCTCGAGTATGAGTATCCAGTATGACAGTGGGCCATGATATTCATACACGTTGTTCAGAGGCGACTCGAAAGTTATTCAGGAACGGTACAATGGCTCAATAAGTGCAGAGAGTATGCAAAATATCCCCCACAGAAAAAACACTCGTGAGCATAGCGTGATGTCTCATTGTTGTACTAGGCAGGATAAAGAAAATTGTGCTACGGGGTCTCATCAGAAAGAAAAAAAAAAGAAAATAGATAGATTGATCATAACGTTGCTCTGATTATTAAATAAGTTACATGAAGAAGGCAAAGATAGTGGAGGCTAAATTTGATTTATATTAAAACTATTGTCACATGTAGTTAAAAATCAATTTGAAACTGACATACTGATTAAACGAAACCGTTTGCATGATGTTTGTGTGAGATCCTATAAGCTGTTACATTTCCCAAAATAAGGCCCGGCCCATCTCTATTGCAACACGGCCATAATGATAATAATAATTGTTTATTGATGTCTTTGCACAGTGGTGCATTACACAGGTCATGTACTTATGCGTATAAATGAAATCACAAAAGTGATAACATACATCTTATTCACAAATATACATACAAATCAGCAGCATAGGTCAAAACACACAATTAAAACCTGCATGAATATATAGAAACATAAAAATGTGGATTAACACCAAAACAAAAAACAAAACAGAACAAATACAGCACAAAACAGAACAACTTAACAAAAGTCCCGCGATACAACAATATCCATGCATGGCGTGGGAGCGTTTATTTTATGCGATAAGCAAAATATTCATCAAATGAATAAAAAGCATTGCTTATCAAAATGTTCTTAATGGCAGACTTGAATTTGTTGTTATGTAAATTTCTTATATTCTGAGGGAGTTTGTTATAAAATTTCATTCCATAGTGGTTGGTTCCGTTCCTTGTTCTTTTTAAGCGAGTGAAATCGACTGCGAAGTTATCTTTACTGTGAATGGTACTGTGCCTATTGAAGTCTGATTCTTCGCACTTAACATATAAAAGACACTGCAAAATATAGACACAAGGTATTGTATCTGAAATCTTCTAAAGTGGCCATGACAGTCATCTCTATACCCCAAACCGCCCAGGATTCGGATTGCCTTACGTTGGGTTGCGAAAACAAATTCAGAGTGTGGTGAGTGCCCCCATACCAGAATGGCATAAGTTAAGATACTATGCACACGTCCATAGTATGCACTTTTTAAGGTGGGAGTAGAGACTTTGACCGAAAGACTCCGCAGGAGAAACATGCAACGGGATGCCCTCTGACATGCATAGATGCAATGTGAGTCCCAAATCAGCTTGTTGTCGACTATAACTCCAAGGAACTTCACAGGCTCGGTGTTAGCGCCAATGACGAGATTGTGCTTTAACGAAAACAATAAAGACTCCGATTTTAGGCTGTTCAAGTTAACCGAAAGACTCCGCAGGAGAAACATGCAACGGGATGCCCTCGGACATGCATAGATGCAATGTGAGTCCCAAATCAGCTTGTTGTCGACTATAACTCCAAGGAACTTCACAGGCTCGGTGTTAGCGCCAATGACGAGATTGTGCTTTAACAAAAACAATAAAGACTCCGATTTTAGGCTGTTCAAGTTAACCGAAAGACTCCGCAGGAGAAATATGCAACGGGATGCCCTCTGACATGCATAGATGCAATGTGAGTCCCAAATCAGCTTGTTGTCGACTATAACTCCAAGGAACTTCACAGGCTCGGTGTTAGCGCCAATGACGAGATTGTGCTTTAACGAAAACAATAAAGACTCCGATTTTAGGCTGTTCAAGTTAAGCTGATTTGCCGAGAACCAATCCTGACAGACATATTTTATTCTGCTAATGGTAGAGTGTATTGTATTGATGTTTGGATCTGAGAAAGCAAAAGTCGTATCATCAGCAAATAGAACAAAATTACCCATGTCAGTTGATTTTGGTAGGTCGTTGATGTATATCATGAATAAAATAGGCCCAAGGAACGACCCCTGTGGCACACCGTATTTTGGATCTAATGTAGGTGATTTTTCACCATTAGCTGACACAAACTGAGATCGGTCTTCCAGGTATTATTTAAAAAAAGTGATACTGTCAGTATCGAAGCCGTAGAACTGAAGCTTGTTTATTAAAATATCATGAAAGACACAGTCAAATGCCTTAGACAGGTCGAAAAACTGTGCATAGGTATGCTCACCCCTCTCGAAGCCCATGCAAACATCATCCACCAGCCTACTTACTGCATAACACCTTACAATCGGATGCTGGTGTACAGGGTGTCCCATTTTGGTTGCAATTGCTGGGTATCTCAGTTACTATTAAAGATAGAACCTTGCGGTTTTCGCCAACGTTAGCTACTTTTTTGTGAAACGAAAGATGCCGTAACCAAAATTGCGTCTTAGTTTTCGAACTAGAGGGCGATATTAAAAATGTTGCAGAGATTACGTTTTTTGGAGAAAAAGTTCAGGAAGTACCATTAAAATTACTTTGAAAATGTTTAGTTTTTCCTCTTAAACATCAAAATCGCAATTTAAAACGTTAAAATTAGCAACAGATATATATTACTAGGTAAACAAAAAATGTTGTACATCTTTTTAAGCACACTGCTCACACGGAGGAGTGTGAGATTTGGCGTAGTTGCAATTTATATGGAGAAGGCTTTCATTAAAAAAGTCTGGACGCAGCAGGTGCGTTATGGTAGTGAATTTTCAAAAACATGTTTTTAATAGCAAATATGTCTTTTTTATGGAAGCAGGCATTAAATTTGGTTACCAATTACCGGTATAACCTATATAGTACAAACAATATACTATATTTTATCAAAATAACTGTATTGTTTGAAAGTGTACAAAAAATTTCCGAAAATAAACTTAAAATGTTTCCGAAAAAATTAGTTTCCCAGCCAACGAACCTTGGGATAATAGCAAATTAAGCTATTGAATTTTATTTTTTTTAATGAAAATTCGGTACCATAACGCACTTGTTGCACCACGACTTTTTTTCTTACATACATGCATTGTGTTTTGATGGGAAATGCAGAAATGCTATAATATAAGGCGTGTTCGATTAAAAAAAACACTTTGTATCACCAACGACTTATGGGCCACCCTGTAATTGTTAAAATAATTTTATAAAAGGTGCTGCTCAAGACATCCTATAATTAACGGATATAATATTTTCTCGTATCTTGTATAATAACGGATATCCTGAGGTTTACTGTAGAAATGCGTCACTCTGTATATATGTACAGATAACAACTTAAACTAACCCCAGATATGGGTTATAGAGGTCCTAGTACGGGCTAACTTGACCACATGCTTTCAAAATTCAATTCCCCAATGACGAATTTTTTACGAAAATTCGCTTAAAATGTATACCAGTAAACCATAAACTCTATAACGAACATCACTGCCAGAGCATCAGAGAAAGGGTCTATTTGAAATGAATTTTCTGCAAATATTTTAGTAAAATGAAGGACAATGACGGTTGATACTGAAACTTAAGGTTTTGTAAAACACACTTCTTGCTACATGTTCTCTACATAACCCGTATTCGTTTCAGCTTCTTTGCCTAAATGTTGACAATTTTGACGTTTCAAATCGCGACTTTGACATTTTAAGAAGAAAAAGTACACATTTTTTAAAGTAATTTTTCTGGTAGTTCTTGACCTTTTTCCGCCAAAAAAACTAATTTTCTTCTGTAATATACAATAGATTTTGTTACTGACACACAATATTTTGTTTTCTGCGTTTTTCTGGTCATCAAAGGCACCCCAAATTTTTTTTCTTTAAATGCCTATAACTTTTTTTTTCTTTAAACTTAGAGATTATGATACTTTGTATACTTTTTATAATATAAACTTGCATACCAAATTTGGTTGACATAGCTCTGTCAGTTCTAAAGATACCAAAAATTTACGCAGGAAAACCCAAAATTTTCACGGAAAAGCTGGTCTGATTTTCTTCTATAACAAAGCCACTTGCAAAAGGGACGCACTCAACAAATTTTGTCAAAATTAGTCATTTATTTTTTGAGTTATCGGTGCCACAGATATATATATATATATATATATATATATATATATATATATATATATATATATATATATATATATATATATATATATATATATTTAGAGAGAGAGAGAGAGAGAGAGAGGGTGACGCATTGAAAACGAAACAGACCGATTTGCGTCCAGAGAATTTTTTTTTGAGAAACGCTGAAACACGTCAACTCTAATATTAAGAGGGACATGTTTTGACATAAAACTCAACTTTGTCAAATCAACCCCTTAAGGGTGATGATAACAACCCTTATATTTTAGATAGGGAACATCATTTAAAAGCTCTTTCTTTTCTGAATTCAGCCCACTAATTTTTTTGGAAGTTGTTCTTCGCCACTACACCCTCAGACTAATTGACTCATGCAATTTCAGCCTTGGATATTCAACTAGCCATATTTTCAACTTGACCTTAAATCTGCTAAAAACCAACCTGACCTGACCTGACCTGACCTGATATCATTAGACAAATGACCATATAACCTAGGAGCTATAAAGCTAGCACATCTCTCATTATCGATCCTCTGCCGTAGAGTATCCCATGAGTCAGATTTATAAATTATGGCAGTATCATCTGCGAAGGTCACTACATCTCCTACTGACGGCAGCAGAAGTAAGCTATTTAGGTAAATAGTGAAAAGTGTTAGGGCAAGTACGGTACCATGGGGTACACCACAGTCAATAGTTTGTGGTACACTATATTCATCCCCCAGCTTAGTTATTTATACTCTATTCGTCAAGTAACTCCTCATCAGAGAGAATGCAGCACCTCTGAAACCCACGACCTCCAGAACTGTCAGCAGCCTGTCGTGGTTGATGCTATCAAATGCTTTAACCACATCTAAAGAGACTTACACATTCACCCTTATCAAGCGCTCTATATATTTGATCCGTACCACGACATATTGCACCCTCCGCCGAAGTTCCCTCTCTGAAACCATATTTTCTGAAAGTAGTCGATGTTTCTGCAAATATTGTGACACTCTTTTCTTTATCATCTTTTCGGCAATTTTGGCCAGATTCGAAATCAGTCGATAGTTATTCGGGTCCAAAGAAGATCCCGATTTATGAATTGGTCTAACAATTGTGAATTTGAAATGTGGCGGAAATATTCCCGTCCACAAAAATTCGTTGACCAGATAGGCCAGTGGCTCTGCAATATACATCCCTACGGTTCTAAGCAGATCAGACTTTAGATCATCATGTCCCACCGCTTTCCCAACCTTTAGTGCGTTTAGATATTTCTCAACTTCATATCTATCTGTTGGTGTAAGGAAGACAGTATATCGAGACGGACTTCTTCTTTTATTAAAACTGTGACCTTACTGTGTTGCCTTGTGTAGAACTTTTCCTTTGCAGAGATATTTCATGTTTGGGGAAATTTGTAAGGATTCTAACTGCATGGATTAAGTAGCAGAGTATCAATTGGCTAAACTTCACCTGCAAATAAATTCAACACAATTTTGTGGTAAATCCTGGTATATAATTCATCAAGACCATATAATACAAAAGAAACTGGCTGCACAAGCATAGGCCGAATTAAAGGGGAGATGAAGTGCAATACGGCATATTGTTAATGGCTTGTTCCATGCGATGAGAATCTCTCACCAACTTCAGCTAATAATTGGGTTTTTAATGATTTCTATCTCCAGATTTTATGTTATTATACCTCAGTGTATCACACAACTGTGTGGAAAGACGTAACAAGAATATAATAAGAATAAATAGTTATATCTGGTAGGGATCAGAGGTTTATGGGGCGTAATTGGGATATATGAGGGGATGCTAATTGTTGTATTGAGACTGCGGAGGTAATTTGAAAGGTAAAACCAACGGGGTATTATAATGGACCTGGACCTAGTTTCGTATATCATACGAAACAAAAGGGGAGTAGAAGGTTTTGATAGAAGATACTTGTATTCTCGACGTCTTTCTCTTCCATAAAAAAATTGTAAAAAGATCCAGATTATTTATTGACTTTCTTTTTAAAGCAGATTGTGTGACATGGAACAATAGCATGTAACATACTAGGTAAGCGCAAACATTTCCCGGCATGAAATTTTTTGTAAGACATGGTTAAAGTCTTTTTTTATTTAAGAAAATATAAGAGATAAGATATAATTAAATAATAATTAGATGACAACAATAAAGACAACAATATCATAAAAAGGAGCAGTTAAAGTTTATTAGCACTAGATCTGGTTGAATAATGGACTTTACTTCAGAAATGTCAGGAGCGGGTATGGTTTTCTATGTTGGATCCTAAAAGTTCGGTCAAGTTGTTTGGTATGTTTGAGGATATCCTATTTGCTTCGTATATTGGGCATTCCACAAGGAGATGTTGAACAGTGCATTGTGTATCACAGTAAAAACAAACAGATGGGGGCAGCTTCTTCATTATATATTCGTGGGTGAATCTAGTATGGCCTATTCTCAACCTGAATATGACTGTCTGATTTTGTCTTCCATTTGGAAGTGGTAGCTTATCATTTACTCTTGGTTTGATATGGACTAGTTTTGAGGGTTTAGTCTCCCACTTTTTTTGCCATTTGCTAGAGATAACTGTTTCTATATTGATCTTGATATCCTCGTTCGTATGGATTTAGTAGACTGGATCGTTGCAGGAAGTGGCGACCCTTTTTGCAAGTGCATCCACAATTTCGTTACCTTGGATACTTACGTGGGAGGGGGTGAACATGAAAATGAGTTTCTTTTTATCTGCAATTATGTACGTCATTTGATTTCTTATTTCCCTTGCAATGTGGTGTTTGGTTAAAGTCTTATTAGCCTTCGAAAAAACAAAAATGGAGTTTAGGTTAACAAGTTTTCTTGTAAGTGACACTTGTTCATCACAATATCACAAGTCGCGAAAATTGAGTATGGAGCTGTTATTAAATTCCGTAAGTACCCGACAAGGTCTTCCAGCGCAAAGGATTAAAGATATAATCATCTTAATTTCCCGGAGCATGAGCTCCTTACTTCCTTTAGATTGCATGGAGGCGTGTGCGTATACGTCAGTAGCAAAATACCCTGCACCAGACTCCCCAATTTAGAAGCTGGAAGAAAAGACATACTTTGGATGAAACTCTCTCTCAGGGCTGCAACTAAATTCATCTGTTGAATTTACCGGCCACCTTCTGACGACAAATTTGTACAGCTCTTCGGGTACCTTTCGGAAAAAACCGACCATCTGATTTCTGAATATCCTTCCTCCGAGATCACTATTCTTGGTGACTTCAATGTCCATAATAAGGAATGGCTAGAATCTTCAAAAACGGATCCACAAAGTAGAGCAGCGAAGGCCTTTGCAGTCAGCAATTCTTTAGCCAATATGGTTCAGCAACCTACTTACTTTTCTCGCATCCCAACACACAGCTCAAATCCCTTGGATCTCCTTCTTACTAAAAAACCTGAATGCTATAAGATATCAGTCACCCCCTTTACCACGGCATGTTCACTGCTTTCTGCTCAATGCAACTCGAGGTCACAGTCATCACACGCACGTGTCGTTTGGCACTACAACTCCGCGAACTGGGACGAAATGCAGGATTACTTTTCCTCATTTTCATGGGCGTCTGTTTGCTTCTCTCATCCTGACCCCTCTGATACCTCACAAAACGTCACTGAAACTATCCAAGCTGGCATGTAATAACTTATTCCACGTACACAGAAAACCTCTTCAGCCACCTCAAAAGCCCTGGTTCTCTAAATCCTGTGACAAGGCCAAACTTGAAAAGGTCAGAGCTCACAAAACGCTTCTACACAATCCCAGTCAAGAAAAGCGTCAAGCATTTAACGACGCAAGAAACCATTATGTTCGCATTCTTTTTGAGGCAAAAAAACTCGTTTAATAACCACATCAAAAACAAAGACTTCTCAAGCTCCAACGGCAGCAAACCCTTCTGGACTCTTGCTAAATCTATTGGGAATAATTTCTACAAGACCACGTTTCTACCGCCCTGGGCAAGGCTGAACTTTTTGCCTCGTTGTTCGCCGTCAATTCTACTCTCAACCCACCTCCAATTGTTCAACCACCAACAGTCCCCAATGTCGCGCATAAAATGACGGATATTATTTTCACGACTAAAAAGGTACGAAAGATGCTATCTTCTCTTAATACCAGGAAAGCCTCTGGCCTTGACGAGATCCGAGCAATTGTTCTCAAAAAATGCGCACCAGAACTTGCTCCTGTCCTGATCTTCTGTTTCAGACATCTTACAATAGAAGCAGATTCCCTAGTAACTGGAAAACTGCTCGAGTACAACCCGCCCCAAGAAAGGATCCAAAGCGCTTCCTAGCAACTACAGGCCTATTTGTCGCCTCTAAAGCAATGGAAAAGTATATAAACACTGAATTGTTAAAGTTTCTTGAAAAACACAGTCTAATCCACGACAGGCAGTATGGATTCCGTCAGCGCAGATCAACTGCCGACCTCCTTTCCTTTGTCAGCTATTCTTGGAACAAGTCTATGGAGTTACACGGTGAATCCCAGATTGTCGCTCTAGACATATCCAAAGCAATAAACTAGGTCTGGCACGCAACGCTGCTTAATAAACTTCCGGCCTATGGCCTACCACCAAAACTCTGTACCTGCACAGCAAATTTCCTCTCCAACCGGAGCATTTTTTTGCCGTGGATGGCCATTACTCTAAACTGTATCCAATTAATGCAGTAGTCCCTCAAGGTTCAGCTTTAGCCCCTACTTTGTTTCTTCTCCACATCAATGACCTCCTCTCTAGCACATCCAACCCAGTTTACAGTTATGCGGACGACAACACCATCCACTCAAATATACAATATTCTAAGCCTGTCTCTTTAACCCAATTAAATGGGGATCGCACACTCATGAAGGGTTCTGTCTCTGTGGATCTTCAAAAATATTAGACTGGGGAAGTATAAATATTGTAGTATTCAACGCCACTAAATCTAAGTCTTGCTTTCTATCGCATAAGAGATACACCAGCCCTAGACCCATCACAATGAACAACCAAGTTATTTAAAGTCATGAGTCCTTTTCACTTGTTGGCATTTCTGTGGATCGAAATCTCAATTTGCACCAACATGTCACATCAGTTGCAGAAGCGGATGCTAAGAAATCAGGCTTCCTCTTCCGGGCTCGCAAATACTTTTCACCAACTAATACCTTATATACTTCACAAATAAGGCCAAACCTCGAATACTGCTCCCACATTTGGGGTGCCGCTGCCGCTTCTACACTCGCTATCCTGGACTCCATTCAGAAGAGAGCTATACGTCTCATCGGTTATCCTACCGTCACCCAAAGGCTGCCATCCCTTGCCCACCGACGTGCCGTTGGTGACCTCTTTCTCCAGGTCACCAGACATATAACGTCTTGTGATGCCCGCTCTTTTGTCCCGAGGACTTCCAAGTTTTGGAATTCCTTGCCGGCACATGTTTTTCGTTCACCTCCGAACCTCCAAACCTTCAAGTCCAGAATTAAGAAGTTGCCTCTTTCCTCCTTGTCGACACCCACGGTACGATAGTATTTAGGCTGTAAGCCCTCGTGGTGTGTTGTTGAAATATATATATATATATATATATATATATATATATATATATATATATATATATATATATATATATATATATATATATATATATATATAAATTAGCTGAAGGGATCTACGGGGAAAATTATCCGTCTTATTCTGTAATCAGGTCAGGTCAAGTCAGTATTAAGCGATCGACGTTTAAAAGTGGAAGAATTATCAATAATGTCGGGGCTTTCAGATAAAAGTGTTCATCGAATCCTCCACCTACATTTAGGCATGAATAAAGTTGGTGCAAAGTGGGTCCCCAGATATCATTCAGCAGTTCAGCGTCAGCGTCGTGTTGAATATGCCCAATCCTTTTTTGGAACTCTGTGCAGGAAACTATGTGGATGTGTTGCGTGACAATTGTCACAGTGAATGAAACTATGGTTCGCTGCTATAATCCTTTGTACAAAAAGGAGTCGATGGAATAGAGACTAGTTCGTTTACCTAGACGCGATATAAATACACTGTAGCTAGTAGTTTAATTTTAGAATTTTTCTTCCTCTGGAGATGTTGACATGGTCAACGAAACGATCGTAAGGTCTCTGAAATATGTGTTGTGGTGATTTGGGTTCTCCAAGTGTACTTACTGCCATATCCAAACCAAAATTAAAAGAGTCGTATGTTGCCGTGAGCAGAATTGAGAAAGCTTTAAACTGAGGTGTCAGTCAACATAGGGTGCTATTTAAAATTTAATAGTACTTGCCGCCCCTACCTAAGTGCTAGGTTACAAGACACCAAAACTCACACCATCATGGGTCCCCGTTGAAAACAAAGTGGACGTGCCTCGGCTTTTTTTCTTTTTTTTTTAAATTCCGATATTTTCCACGTGGCAAATTTTAATTGGCACACCTGTAAGCTTACTTCATACCTAAGCAGATATTATGACAAAAGCTTTTTTTCTTTCTTTAACGTCGGTCTATTTCCGCGACTGTGGCCAATCACCGACGCCAGCGAGTAGTTCCACCTCACTATCCTGGAAATTTTGCCGCACCCTGCTTTTCTGTAAGGAGCGTAGGGATCTTTAACGTGCCCAACATTGCATGGACACGGGACCGACGGCTTTACGCCTCCTCCAAAGAGCGGAACGTGCAGATATTCAACTTGCTCAACTTACAATGCCAGAACGTCGGTTGATGTTAATTGTACAGTATGTACTGAAAAAGTGAAAGGAGAATGCTAGGATCGAACCCGGTACCCTTCGGTTAAGAAGCATACGTTCTTACCACTGAACCACAGAAGCTCTAACAAAAACTCTGATCTCTTGGATCGTAAAATCACAATAAATACACATCGATACACGCCTGTGTTTCTATATTACACACCAATCCCCCCATAATAAGCGTCACTAGCTTCACTAGGTGGTAATATCTATCCATCTAGGCTAAACTCGTACTCCGATTCCTATTTCTCAGTCAATGCACTCCCATTGTAAATAACCTATATTTTGTAATGCGTTACCTTTCACTCAAAGTACATTACTTTGAGTTTATGCTCTGTGACATTTTATAACATGGGAATGATTAATGTAATGCAGATGACTTTAAAAGGTCTTAAAAATGAATTTATTGTTTGTTTTATTACCAGTCTTGTGTGCGGTACATGATAATAAACCACGCTTAGCGATTTTGATGTCTTCTGTTGTTAGATTGACTGTCTCTTACCTTTAAATGAAACCTGTCTGGGAAAGTCACATTATGTGACTTGTTCTACATGGCCAAACACAGAAAATAGTTTAGAATAAAGAACATATGTCATCACAATCACAGTATAAAGGTGATGTTACCTTTTGGTCACAACAATGACCCTCTGTCTACAGCAATTCCTTTCATTTGGTTATGGCTTTCACTTTCGCCAGTTAACTTTTTGATTAACATAAATAAATTTTATAAACGATTGATTTCCCGTAAAATACATTTAAATTTGTAATACAAATAACTAATATCAAGTAAACGTGATCTACAAATATAATACCTAGTGAAGAGTACACTTGGAGAACCCAAATCACACATCTTTAAAGACCTGACGATCGTTTCACTATCAAAGTTAGCCTCATCAGCGGATGGAAAATTAAGTGAAAGCATCGTTAGGTCACTATCTCCAAGTCTACTTATCAGTGCTCATTACAGGTTTCAATCTTCACTTAGTTAATACTGAGTGAATGTGAGCAACATAATCTAAGTAGGGAATGAATCGCTAAGTGAGTCATTTTTCCTTTTATTGCGTCTGGCCTCAGCATGTGACTGAAAACTACTCAGCTTCTTATTGTTTATTGTTCTCAAGCTGCGTTGTTAAATCTTTAGGTCACACGTGGTTGGTATCGACTCAGCTTTCTATCATCAATTGATTAATGTTTATGTGGTTCTCTTCTTGTCTGTTGTCTTTCTACTTTGTATTTATTAATGGTCTTATTATATCAGGTGTGTTATCTCACAACTCATTAACCCGGCAAGTGATAGGTGAAGAAGTATGACCAGAACAGACACCATTAGGGTCTTTTGGATCCCAATAAAAAAATTGGTTATCTCATATTAAATAAAATGTTAAAGATAGTTTTGGAGTTTTTTAAAATGTTTTTAGCAAATTTCCATTAAGAAAAATTTGCTAGTAGAGAGGTCACGATGAAAAGTTTTTGAAAAAATTTCTACAGATGAGCGCGAATTAGGGTCCCTTAAATTTTTTATATGTTTATATATATATATATATATATATATATATATATATATATATATATATATATATATATATATATATATATATATATATATATATATATATATATATATATCGCAGCGAACTACTAAACTCAATTAAACTTGGCAAAAATCTCGTTTGGGCAAAAACCGAGGTCATCATCGATAATCAGATTTTATGCTCAATGTTTTTCCGTTGGAGAATCGGAGAAAACTTTTTGAAAACGCTATATTTTTGTAAGTATCAGAGTAACTGGAATGAAACTTTACACGTGGCTAGAAATAGTGCAAATAAACCTATCTTGTGAATTTTAAGTCATTTGCTACACAATATTTAGTTTTTTTCCAAATTTAAAATAAAATCCCACGACATGCGTTGAAATGACTTAGTGGTTAAAGTCCAATGCCTGACATGCAGAGTAGTTTACTGCCGCGCGTAGATTGACTATTTATAAAACACGTATAAACCATACATCAACGGTAACCAAAGTAAATATATACCAGGCCGAAAACATACTACCCGAACCAAGAATCGTGAAGTCTCGGCCGCAATTTTGGAAAATGACACACGACATGAAATTAAAAATTTGTCAAGTGATTGTTATTTAACTGGGGAATTCAATCAATTATTAAAATACACTATGTTTGTGGCTTTATTAACGGTCTCCAAATTTCGTTTCTAGGTAACACTGAATGCTGTCGAAACTGTCCTGTTCTTCCCTGGGAATTCCTTGAAGCACGTCGAGGGCATCTCCTCTGAGAGCTACTATTAACGAGGTCGCATTCTCTCTCTCGCCCCAACCATTTGCTGTAGCAGCGGCTTTAAATTGGCGTAGCTAAATACCCCACAGGACTGAGCCATCAAATGTGGGAACCTTAATTCTTGCGACCGGGCTATCTTCGAGCCTGATGTTTCCTTTGGCTAGGGTTTCGCACTTATTTTCTAGTGATTGTATTTTCTTATGCACTTCCTCTTGTATATTCGTCAACTTGTCATGTACATTGTCGCTGATACTCCTTACTCTGCTTTCTACTTGTTGGAAGATGTCGTCTTTTACCTGCTTTATACGTTCGTCCACACACGAAGTAATATTCTCAATTCTGCTGGTTTGTTCTTGCAGAATTTTCTTTGTTTCTTCATCTTTTCTTCTGGCTTCTTCGTCTCTTTTTCGGGCCTCTTCATCTCTTTTTCTCATTTCTTCTTTGACTTCTTCGTCTCTTTTTCTCAGTTCCTCTCTTATCTCTTCGTCTTTTTTTCTGACCCCTTCATCTCTTTTTCTCATTTCTTCTTTGGCTTCTTCGCCTCTTCTTCTGACCACTTCATCTCTTTTTTTCATTTCTTCTTTGGTCTCTTTATCTCCTTTTCTCATTTCTTCTTTCGCTACTTCGTCTCTTTTTCTTACTTCTTCATCTCTTTTTCTGGTGTCTTCAGCACTTTTTCTCATTTATTCTTTGGCTTCTTCGTCTCTTTTTATGGCTTCTTCTCGTGCTAATTTAGCTTTTTGTCCATTTTTTTAAATCATTTCCAATAGCTGGGCGTCCATACTGGCTGTTGCGCTACGTGTCTTAGGCATAAACGTACTTAAAGCTGATACACAGTTTATTCTGTTTCAAAAACACACCCAGTTATGACTTACTGCTGACACTGATCTTCCAGAGATTCTAGAAGTTTTCATGTTCTTCAACGAACATTATGGAAAATATTTCCACTAGCAGCTTGAAAATCCCACTTCTGACACCAGTTGTTACGTTCTACGGGGTTCTGGATTCGTTGACTAACAAAACACAGCTAATTTATTATAAGCAACTATTTTCCAACACCAGTATCAACTAAAAGATTTATCTCTATTATTAAATGCCCATAGATCTATATTCCACCATTATCCTTCTATAGTCTCTTCTTAAACACCAACACTTACTGCTGACTCGCTTAATACACTATGATCACTATTCTACACCACACCGACTTAATACTGAACTAACTCACTCTATGTGCCGTTCGTTTATTTATACTGTCCATAGAGATTCGAGACCTTCTACACTTTTCTACACCTGTCACTTCTGGTCTCTTCTAGAAATATAATTCCAGAGTGTTCGCTCTTACCAACACACTTTATAACAGACACCTGACCATAGAAGCAACAAAGTCCATAAACTTAATTATCATAGACAAATGTAACAATATGATCTCTTCATCACAGTTGGGGATCAAGGATAATTACAGAGGGTTGTATAGCGATGATCTGGTTATTAAATCTTATATTTGCGGGTAGTCCTGTATGCGTTTTATTGAATACACACAATTGGAAATTGATAAATTTTTGCCCCTGATGATTCAACTTTCAAAATAATACGTCAAACATTTTTATAGATACCAAGGAAAATCCAAACCTAATTTATCTTTTTACCATCATGTTTCTCTTTTAATTTTAGCTCTGGGCTGAGGTAGGTTCAGTTAAATCGTAATATTTTCATGCCAGTAATCTACCGATGTTCCATGTACCATTGACTTTTGGACCCCTCTGTATAATGGAATCACTAACTCTAAATCAATTTCCAGGTGAGATCGAGTGTGAAAACCAAATATGAGCCAAACGAGTATAATGCTACAGATGGAATTTCGATGGTTAGTGGGATATTACACCAGGTGTGACACTCCAGTTACCAGATATGCATTTAAATTGCATATTTAGAGGATATTATCCCGGTACTGCATTAAGCTGCAGTAATGGCTGTTTTCAAATGTATTACCAATTTCATGTGGTTAATATCAAGATAATATGGCGCTTATACTTATAGACAAGTGTATGAAACTGATTATGGGGATTAAAAAAACTGTAATGAAAATTCAAAGTTTCTGTTGTTTTCAAAATCACGTTTAGCCAAATAATTATAACGCAAACATTACCATCATTATAAAATAGCCAATCACAGTAATATCCTGTATTTTATAATGTTAAGGTAATTATTTACTTTCTGCACATAGGTACATACGACTTTTATAGAATTGTATACACAACTCTGTTTTAGGGTGTAGGTGACGAAAATCACCATAAAAATGAGGCCAGAAGCAAACTTTTGTAGTTATTTGGATTTTTGTAGGAAACGCGTAAGTTGCACTCACTGTTGCAACATGTTTTTATCATAATTTACACATTTTCGGGGATCGTTAGTTTTATAGACACGATACAGTATGTATACACGATATAACTCATCAATATTTATCCTTTTAGCGAATTTTCATCAAGAAAAATTCGCTAATAGAGAGGTCACGATGAAAAGCTTTTGAAAAAATTTCTTCAGATGAGCGCGAATTTGGTAGAGCGATAACTCAAAAAATACTAAACTGATTTCAATCAAGTTTGACAAAAATCTTGTTTGGGCGAAAACCGAGGTCGAGTTTGTTAATCAGCCTTTGCACTCAAGTTTTTCATGCAGCAAGTTTGAAACGCAGCGCATGCATATACGTCACATGTTCGAAAACGAAGACGTGCCTGTCAAATGGTACGCACAACGTATAGGATAAACACTAGTTGTTAGTGGTTTTGAGCGTGTGAGAAACTGTTTAATAGTGTTTATTTTTATTTTAAAAAATTCACTAATAGAGAGGTATCGATGGTGAGACTTTGCAAAAATTTTTTCAAACGAGTGCGAACTAGGATCCCTAGAACCCATATGAACCCGTATTATATGTTTATATATATATATATATATATATATATATATATATATATATATATACACTCATGGAAAGTGTAACAATGGTGAAATAAAACCCATATGCAAAGGTCGTTTGGAAATATATATATATATATATATATATATATATATATATATATATATATATATATATATATATATATATATATATATATATATATATATAAAGTAAGAGCTTTCAACACTCGACCCATGTTCCCTATTTAAAATATAAGGGTTGTTATCACCACCCTTAAGGGGTTGATGTGACAAAGTTGAGTTTTATGTCAAAACATGTCCCCCTCAATATTAACATTGACGTGTTTCAGCGTTTCTTAAAAAAAATTATCTGGACGCAAATCGGTCTGTTTCGTTTTGAATGCGCCATCCTATATATAGACCGATTTGCGTCCAGATAATTTTTTTAAGAAACGCTGAAACACGTCAATTTTAATATTGAGGGGGACATGTTTTCACATAAAACTCAACTTTGTCACATCAACCCCTTAAGGGTGGTGATAACAACTCTACATTTTAAATAGGGAACATGGGTCGAGTGTTACATCATTTGAAAGCTCTTACTTTTCTGAATTCAGCACACAAATTTTTTGGAAGTTTTATCAACTCGTTTAAAAATTATTGAAAGTTGAAGATGCAAAAACGCATTTCACTCATTCCGATAAGAAATATGCTGATAGTCAATGTTTTGTTGGTTTGTAAACAAAAAATGGACTATCAGAACATTTCTTATCGGAATGAGAGAAAAGCGGTTGATTATTTCAGTTTATCCGTCGGTTTGATACTTGATAGTACTACCGAACATTAATTTCACAATGGTGTATTCTGTAGAAGAAAGAGTTGAAATAATTACTCTTTTTTTTAATGATGACTGTGCCAACCGTACCGCAAATTTGTTTAATGAACGACATCCGAACAGACATGTTAACAGAAAATACATTTTGGAGTTCGTTGCAAAGTTTCGACAAAGTGGTTCATAAGCCAACAAAAAACGGGATCCTGAACGTGAATTTCCGGTTAGAAATGAGACTACTGAGATTGAAGTTATAGGACCAATTGCTGCAGACCCAACTTTAAGCACGAGAAAATTGACCACTGTTTTAAACACCAAAGAAGAACTATTCAGCGAATATTGAAGCATCATAAATTTCACCAGTATAAAATTGATCTTGTACAACAACTGAATGAAGATGATTTTGATCGGCGGCTGGAGTTTTGTGAAGTTATGACTGCACGAATAGCTAATAACGGGAACTTTCTGTTCAATATCTGTTTTTCAGACGAGTGTACGTTTTTATTAAACTCTACAGTCAATAGTCATAATTGTCGTTATTGGGGAGATAATAATCCAAGAAATTTTCACGAAGTCCACACTCAAACTCCACAGAAATTGAATGTCTGGACTGGCATTTTTGGAGACCGTTTAATCGGACCAATTTTTCTCGAAGGCAATTTGAGTGGCGAAACGTATTTGGAGTTACTAGAAGATATCGTTTACCCTCTACTAATTGACATTGTTGAAAATGATGATCGCTACCAAGAAAATCAATTAGTGTTTCAACAAGATGGAGCTCCTCCGCATTTTTCACAACGTGTTAGGGAGTTTTTGAACAGAGAGTTTCCAGAGCTATGGATTGGGCGTAGAGGTGCTATTGAGTGGCCCCCTAGATCACCGGATTTAACTCCTTTAGACTCCTTTCTATTGGGCCATTTAAAGACTAGAATTTACGCAACAGAACCAGAGTCTCTGGAAGACTTACGACGACGCATTATTGAAGAATGCCGTCTAATAACTCCGCAAATGCCCCAGAATGTCAGAGCTCGTTTTGAACAAAATTTGTACCTTTGTATGGAAGGTGGTGGTCAACAATTTGAACACTTACTTAACTGAATAAACATTTTTGAACGTTTAGTTTAGTTTTTTAGTTTTTTAACGAAAAATTTACTAATTAGTGCATTTGTTATCACAATGAATGAAATATGTTCTTGCAACACCAACTGTGAATAATTTTTAAACGAGTTGATAAAACTTCAAAAAAAAAATATTGTGCTGAATTTAGAAAAGCAAGAGATTTCAAATGATGTAACACTCGACCCATGTTCTCTATTTAACATATAAGGGTTGTTATCACTACCCTTAAGAAGTTGATGTGACAAAGTTGAGTTTTATGTCAAAACATGTCCCCCTCAATATTATAATTGACGTGTTTCAGCGTTTCTTAAAAACAGCTTCTCTGGACGCAAATCGTCTGTTTCGTTTTCAATGCGCCACCCTGTATATATATATATATATATATTATATATATATATATATATATATATATATATATATATATATATATATATATATATATATATATATATATATATATATATATATAGAACACAGATCTCCCCATTAGTGCATTTTTCGTTTTACGCAAAATTCGCTAAAAACACATTTAAATACACAATAGTTAGCTGTATATGTCAGTGTTACTCTTATTATCGACTTCAGTCAAATATTCAAAGTTTTTTGTCATGTTTTTTATGTAATAATTTGTTCAAGAGAAACTCGCGTTATATGTAAGTGTTTTAACCTTTGTATTTTTCCTATGTAACTTGTAATTTTTTTTCTTTCGCTATTATAGCCTTGATAATGGAATAAATTATTCCGAAAGCTCGGAAATTAATACAGAGTTTTTATTGCAACTGACGGCTATCCCGCAATTTTTAGAATATATATATATATATATATATATATATATATATATATATATATATATATATATATATATTTCCAAACGACCTTTGCATATGGGTTTTATTTCACCATTGTTACACTTTCCATGAGTGTTTTGAGTGTTTTTTAATGAAAAATTCACTAAAAATGCAACTTTGGATATTGTTGTACAATTTAAAGTCCTTTTTTGAAGCTGAAAAATTGTTAAGAATGGCTGCTTGGCAGCTGAAACACGTAAGGTTTTTGAGAGATAAAGTTTGGAAAAAAAGTCTTTCATTCAACTGTTTATGATGTCAACCATAGATTATTCGACGTTTAGAACTAATAAATTAAAAAGTTAGATTATATATTTATTTGATTAATTTTATTAATTTCTTGCAGTACTTAATATTATAAAATACATTCCCTTCGGAAAGGGTTGCATTCTATAAAGACAACTGCAATTTTTACGCCATCTTTGCAAGGCACTTCATAAATTTGTATATAAGATAAAGGCCTCCTTAAAATAAAACCCCTCATGTTTGTACAAGTTCTAAAACGTTACCTTTTACTTTCACTGGAAACGTAAAAAGGCAGTAAAATTTAAAATAAACCAGAAGCTCATAAAATTAGTGTATACTGGAAGAGATCACGACCCTCATTAATACTGTCTACAATATCTCAGTGTTCCTCGGCTTTACGACTGTACCGGCAGCGTTTCAGCTTCTGAAACGTCACTGTCTCATTCTGCCTTATTGACTGAAAATCCTCTAGATCCTTTGCCCCCGGTATAGAGCAGTTATTTATAAATATAACAGGAAGTTTTGCAGTGGCGGTCCGTTGAGCGCATTAGAGGGAGACAAATTCAAAATAATTGTTAACTTTAAGTGGAATAGACGGTAGCATTAACATCTTTATTTTTAACACAGCATACATTTTTGTCTGAGAATAATTATTAAATTCATACTTTTCAACAAGAGTTAAAAATATTGCAAAAAAACTTTTGTAATGGAATGACTTATTTTTCGTTACGTAATAGAATTGGCGATAAGAATTCTACAAAATAATATTACATGCTTCTATACCTAAATCAAATAATTTTAGAGTGATATAAAAAAATTGTAGGTATCATCAACGAGTTATGGGCCATCCTGTGACTGTCAAAATAATTTTATAAGATGTAGCTCAATACACCCCATAGGTAATATATACTTTTTTTTCTCGTATCTTGCATAATAACAATTAGATTGAGCTTTACCGTAGAAATGGGTCACCCTGTATATAGGTAAACAGAAAATAAACCCGGATATGGATTCTAGGGGGCCTAGTTTGCGCTCATTTGAAGAAATCTTTTTAGAATTCATAAGTCGCGGTCTCCTCAATAACGAATTTTTTCTACAAAAATTAGCTAAAAATTATAGACCGTTAAACCATAAACTTAACGAAAACTTTCTGGAAATATTTTATTAAAATGAAGGCCAATGATGGTTGAAGCTGAAACTTGAAGGGTGTGCAGAACACTCTTTACATAATCCGTATTTCTTTCAGGTTCTTTGCCTAAATGTTGCCAATTTTGACGTTTCAAATCGCGACATTTTACGTTTTGAGGAAAACCCCAATTTTTTCTTTAAATGCCTGTAACTTTTTATCTTTAAACTTACAGACCTAAATTTTGGTATATTTTTCACCCTTTATATATATATATATATATATATATATATATATATATATATATATATATATATATATATATATATATATGTATATATATTGAAGAAATTGTTTCTAAATTCAGAAGTCGGGATCACCTCGTTAGTGATTTTTTTTCAAGAAAATTCACTAAAGCAAGCACTTGTGAAGCCACGGAAAAAATCTACGACTGTATTAAATATGGAACGGTTTCACTAAGTTAGGGCAAGAACAAACAACCAGATATGCTATTCAAATTGAATTAAGTCTTAAAACATTAATCTTCTCTTTATCAAATTATTTTTTATAAAAAACTCACTAAAAAATTCATCGTAATAACAACAATCTAATTAGATCACGGTAAAGTGAAATGAGACTAACTAGGATTAGAACTCGTTATGTAGGAGTCGATTATTCGATGTACAGGGAGTAAGGCCACTGAGCTACGGTTGACATGTATTTACTAGCAGGTATATCTCATAATACATGTTAATTGTTAAATGTTTTACAATTTACACACAACCATTTTGATTTACAATGGATTTTTTGCTCATATTTTAACGAAATCAAGGAAAATAACGACTTAGACACATATCTAGGAGCTTGTTAGTCAGTTCTTGTAGTATTTTTCACTCACATTCGTACTCAATAAATTTTGACGTTTTAGCTTTCTTGAATCAGTTTTAATTCATTAATATATATATATATATATATATATATATATATATATATATATATATATATATATATATATATATATATATATATATATATATATAGATAGATAGATAGATATATTGTGTCCCAAACTGGATGGTAATGTATTGCTATCTCCGTTACTATTAGAGATAGGGAGACGGTTAAATTGGCAATGTTTTGTAGAATTTCATGCTCGTTCCAAATATGACTGGTATTTTGCCCTGCCTCTTTTCGTTTTCGAGTTATTTTGAAAAAAACAAAATTTGTCGATTTGTTTTTTCTTCAATATCCAAGTAGGCGTTAATCTGACATGTCTAAGACTTGCACACTATCAGACCACTTTGTACAGAGTAATATTTTTGTGCTATTCTCAACTTTGGATTGTCCTTTGTTTTTGAGCTACAGGTATCAACGTTTGTTTTTATTATGGCAGCCATATTGGATTTTTTGCTCATGTGAGCCTGTAAAAAGAGCTTTCCAATTAAGTACAACATGCTTGAGAGATCTTGTAATTGCACTGACAATTTTGAGAAAAACCTTTTTTAGGATAGTATAGGCTATGAAATCCAATACCAGAAAACAAATGACAGAAAAAATAATGAATTGAATTGAAAAAATTTAATTTCCCGTGTTAAGTATAATGTTCAGAGCTAAAATATCGCGAAAAAATGATGATTATAATAATAAATTATAATTCCTCCAAATGTGCCGCCACTGTTTTCTCTCAAATTCATTTCTCTGTCTGTTTCCTAGTTGTCGTCACAAATTGAAAATTGTTTCAAATAAGCCCATGTCGGTAAGCCGTGTTAATGTTTACCAAACTTGCGTTCTAAAAATACACACATCAGGTGAATTTATTGACTGGGTGAACACTAAATTTCTCGGAATTAAGTGTTGTTGACGGTTCACTTTAATCTGATCCGACTGAAATGAGATTATCTTACGTATTACATGTCAAAGTTTTGTACTACATGTGCTTTAGAGGTTTCAGGTATTTAATTACTACAGGGGGTTCTGATTACGTACCTTCCCATTACCTAAAAATTGATTAGATCAGCCTTTAATTGTTGAATAAATGTGATATGCTAATGATTCATGTTTTTTTGCTTACGATGCAGATTTTGCACCTGTATGCGCTTTTAAGAAATTAAGATTAAACAGCTTGCTCTTAATATACCTATATATAATTTTAATAGATCCAATAGGAGTATCTAAAAAATTTTAAACTTTAGATTCAACTTACTAGTGACCAGTTTTTAAATTATATAATCAAATTATATTTATTATTAAATTTGTGTGACATTCCATTCTAATCCAATTTTGCCTTCTTCTAGCTTGTTGCAGAATTCGCTTAAAAGAAACGAAAATTAAAAATATTTCTTGTTCCTCTTCTCTTTTTTCTGACAATTTTTTGTCACTTTATACGTATCAATCACTTTCCGCGCACCAATTTTCCTTTACTTTAACTTATAATTTTCATTAATTATTCACAAAAACTCTTGTGTATCATTAACTTGTAACTCCACAGAAAAGGTTTCGTTGATATATTATAACCACCAACTTCTTTCAATTTCCATTCTTATTTTAAAACTTGTCATTAACCTGGTAGTAAACTTTGACGCCTGTCATGCAACTTTTAATGTCATTTTCGGGAATGTAGGAACGTGAGAATTCCTTAGGAAATAATGTCGATCATTTTCTTTTTGGAATCAGAAGCGGCGGAGAATGCATCATGCACACCTCATTTAGGGGAGACTGGGGGAATGGTGCCTCTAAGCTTTGTTTGATTTTTTTTTGTTACTTTCTTCTAAATACCTTAAAAAATAAGGGAATCGTTGAAATAGATCATCTCTTACTTAAATCTTTATTCAAAAGTAAACAAAAAATAATAAAATTTGTTGTACAGGAAAAAAGGAAAACCCTACATGGCTATCATTACCCCAACTATAGTTGAACTTAGAACCTAGACTACATATCCGGGGTCAGTTTCACTGTATATATATATATATATATATATATATATATATATATATATATATATATATATATATATATATATATATATATATATATATATATATATTTGCTTAGGAGTTTCCTACATGTTTCTATCATTATCATCAGGTACTCAATTACTAATCGAAAAAAGTATATACCCTTCATTACCTTAGGAGTTTCCTACATGTTTCTATCATTATCATAAGGTACTCAATTACTAATAGAAAAAAGTTTATACCTTTCATTAACTTAGGAGTTTCCTACATGTTTCTATCATTAGGTACTCAATTACTAATAGAAAAAAGTATATACCTTTCATTATCTTAGGAGTTTCCTACATGTTTCTATCATTATCATAAGTTACTCAATTACTAATAGAAAAAAGTATATACCTTTCATTACCTTAAGAGTTTCCTACATGTTTATATCATTATCATAAGGTACTCAATTACTAATAGAAAAAAGTATATACCTTTCATTACCTTAAGAGTTTCCTACATGTTTCTATCATTATCATAAGGTACTCAATTACTCATAGAAAAAAGTTTATACCTTTTATTACCTGAGGAGTTTCCTACATGTTTCTATCATTATCATAAGGTACTCAATTACTAATAGAAAAAAGTATATACCTTTCATTACCTTAGGAGTTTCCTACATGTTTTAATCATTATCATAAGGTACTCAATTACTAATAGAAAAAAGTTTATAACTTTCATTACCTTAGGAGTTTCCTACATGTTTCTATCATTATCATAAGGTACTCAATTACTAATAGAAAAAAGTTTATACCTTTCATTACCTTAGGAGTTTCCTACATGTTTCTATCATTATCATAAGGTACTCAATTACTAATAGAAAAAAGTATATACCTTTCATTACCTTAGGAGTTTCCTACATGTTTCTATCATTAGGTAGTCAATTACTAATAGAAAAAAGTATATACCATTCATTACCTTAAGAGTTTCCTACATGTTTCTATCATTATCATAAGGTACTCAATTACTAATAGAAAAAAGTATATACCTTTCATTATCTTAGGAGTTTCCTACATGTTTCTATCATTATCATAAGGTACTCAGTTACTAAGAGAAAAAAGTTTATACCTTTCATTATCTTAGGAGTTTCCTACATTTTTCTACCATTATCCTTAAAGCACTCAATTACTAATAGAAAAAGTTTATACCTTTCATTATCTTAGGGGTTTCCTACATGTTTCTATCATTATCATAAGCTACTCAATTAGGTACTAATAGAAAAAAGTTTATACCTTTCATTATCTTAGGAGTTTCCTACATTTTTCTACCATTATCCTTAAAGCACTCAATTACTAATAGAAAAAGTTTATACCTTTCCTTACCTTAGGAGTTTCCTACATTTTTCTACCATTATCATTAAGGTACTCAGTTACTAAGAGAAAAAAGTTTATACCTTTCATTACCTTAGGAGTTTCCTACATTTTTCTACCATTATCCTTAAGGTACTCAATTACTAATAGGAAAAAGTTTATACCTTTCATTATCTTAGGAGTTTCCTACATGTTTCTATCATTATCATAAGCTATTCAGTTACTAATAGAAAAAAGTTTATACCTTTCATTACCTTAGGAGTTTCCTACATTTTTCTAACATTATCCTTAAGGTACTCAATTACTAATAGAAAAAAGTATATACCTTTCATTATCTTAGGAGTTTCCTACATTTTTCTACTATTATCATAAGGTACTCAATTACTAATAGAAAAAAGTATATACCTTCCCTTACCTTAGGAGTTTCCTACATTTTTCTACCATTATCATAAGGTACTCAATTACTAATAGAAAAAAGTATATACCTTTCCTTACCTTAGGAGTTTCCTACATTTGTCTACCATTATCATAAGGTACTCAATTACTAATAGAAAAAAGTATATACCTTTCCTTACCTTAGGAGTTTCCTACATTTGTCTACCATTGTCATAAGGTACTCAATTACTAATAGAAAAAAGTATATACCTTTCCTTACCTTAGGAGTTTCCTACATTTGTCTACCATTATCATAAGGTACTCAATTACTAATAGAAAAAAGTATATACCTTTCATTACCTTAGGAGTTTCCTACATTTGTCTACCATTATCATTAAGGTACTCAATTGCTAATAGAAAAAAGTATATACCTTTCATTACCTTAGGAGTTTCCTACATGTTCTATCATTATCATAAGGTACTCAATTACTAATAGAAAAAAAGTATATACCTTTCATTACCTTAGGAGTTTCCTACATGTTTATATCATTATCATAAGGTACTCAATTACTAATAGAAAAAAGTATATACCTTTCATTAACTTAGGAGTTTCCTACATGTTTCTATCATTATCATAAGGTACTCAATTACTAATAGAAAAAAGTATATACCTTTCATTACCTTAGGAGTTTCCTACATGTTTCTATCATTATCATAAGGTACTCAATTACTAATAGAAAAAAGTATATACCTTTCATTACCTTAGGAGTTTCCTACATGTTTCTACCATTATCATAAGGTACTCAATTACTAATAGAAAAAAGTATATACCTTTCATTACCTTAGGAGTTTCCTACATGTTTCTATCATTATCATAAGGTACTCAATTACTAATAGAAAAAAGTATATACCTTCCATTGCCTTAGGAGTTTTCTACATGTTTCTATCATTAGGTACTCAATTACTAATAGAAAAAAGTATATACCTTTCATTATCTTAAGAGTTTCCTACATGTTTCTATCATTATCATAAGGTACTCAATTACTAATAGAAAAAAGTTTATACCTTTCATTACCTTAGGAGTTTCCTACATGTTTCTATCATTAGGTACTCAATTACTAATAGAAAAAAGTATATACCTTTCATTACCTTAGGAGTTTCCTACATTTTTCTACCATTATCCTTAAGGTACTCAATTACTAATAGAAAAAAGTTTATACCTTTCATTACCTTAGGAGTTTCCTACATGTTTCTACCCTTATCCTTAAAGTACTCAATTACTAATAGAAAAAAGTATACACCTTTCATTACCTTAGGAGTTTCCTACATTTTTCTATCATTATCATAAGGTGCTCAATTACTAATAGAAAAAAGTTTATACCTTTCCTTACCTTAGAAGTTTCCTAAATTTTTCTACCATTATCATTAAGGTACTCAATTACTAATAGAAAAAGTTTCCACATTTCCTTACCTTAGGAGTTTCCTACATTTTTCTACCATTATTCTTAAGGTACTCAATTACTAATAGAAAAAGTTTATACCTTTCCTTACCTTAGGAGTTTCCTACATTTTTCTACCATTATCCTTAAGGTACCTAATTACTAATAGAAAAAAGTTTATACCTTTCCTTACCTTAGGAGTTTCCTACATTTTTCTACCATTATCCTTAAGGTACTCAATTACTAATAGAAAAAAGTTTATACCTTTCCTTACCTTGGGAGTTTCCTAAATTTTTCTACCATTATTCTTAAGGTACTCAATTACTAATAGAAAAAAGTTTATACCTTTCCTTACCTTAGGAGTTTCCTACATTTTTCTACCATTATTCTTAAGGTACTCAATTACTAATAGAAAAAGTATATACCTTTCCTTACCTTAGGAGTTTCCTACATTTTTCTACCATTATCCTTAAAGTACTCAATTACTAATAGAAAAAGTTTCTACCTTTCCTTACCTTAGGACTTTCCTACATTTTTCTACCATTATCATAAGGTACTCAATTACTAATAGAAAAAAGTATATACCTTTCATTACCTTAGGAGTTTCCTACATTTTTCTACCATTATCCTTAAAGCACTCAAGTCCTAATAGAAAAAAGTTTATACCTTTCCTTACCTTAGGAGTTTCCTACATTTTTCTACCATTATCCTTAAAGCACTCAATTCCTAATAGAAAAAAGTTTATACCTTTCCTTACCTTAGGACTTTCCTACATTTTTCTACCATTATCATAAGGTACTCAATTACTAATAGAAAAAAGTATATACCTTTCCTTACCTTAGGAGTTTCCTACATTTTTCTACCATTATCCTTAAAGCACTCAATTCCTAATAGAAAAAGTTTCTACCTTTCATTACCTTGGGAGTTTCCTACATGTTTCTACCATTATGATAAGGTACTCAATTACTAACAGAAAAAAGTATATACCTTTCCTTACCTTAGGAGTTTCCTACATTTTTCTACCATTATCCTTAAAGCACTCAATTCCTAATAGAAAAAGTTTCTACCTTTCATTACCTTGGGAGTTTCCTACATGTTTCTACCATTATCATAAGGTACTCAATTACTAATAGAAAAAAGTATATACCTTTCCTTACCTTAGGAGTTTCCTACATTTTTCTACCATTATCCTTAAAGCACTCAATTCCTAATAGAAAAAGTTTCTACCTTTCATTACCTTGGGAGTTTCCTACATGTTTCTACCATTATGATAAGGTACTCAATTACTAATAGATAAAAGTATATACCTTTCCTTACCTTAGGAGTTTGCTACATTTTTCTACCATTATCTTTAAAGCACTCAATTCCTAATAGAAAAAGTTTCTACCTTTCATTACCTTGGGAGTTTCCTACATGTTTCTACCATTATCATAAGGTACTCAATTACTAATAGAAAAAAGTATATACCTTTCCTTACCTTAGGAGTTTCCTACATTTTTCTACCATTATCCTTAAAGCACTCAATTCCTAATAGAAAAAAGTTTATACCTTTCCTTACCTTAGGACTTTACTACATGTTTCTACCATTATGATAAGGTACTCAATTACTAATAGATAAAAGTATATACCTTTCCTTACCTTAGGAGTTTCCTACATTTTTCTACCATTATCCTTAAAGCACTCAATTCCTAATAGAAAAAGTTTCTACCTTTCATTACCTTGGGAGTTTCCTACATGTTTCTACCATTATCATAAGGTACTCAATTACTAATAGAAAAAAGTATATACCTTTCCTTACCTTAGGAGTTTCCTACATTTTTCTACCATTATCCTTAAAGTACTCAATTACTAATAGAAAAAAGTTTCTACCTTTCATTACCTTAGGAGTTTCCTACATGTTTCTATCATTATCATAAGGTACTCAATCACTAATAGAAAAAAGTATATACTTTTCATTAACTTAAGAGTTTCCTACATTTTTCTACCATTATCATAAGGTAACTAAAACAACGATTCTACTAAATCACATCACTGAGAATCCATTAGCAAATTAGTCACCTAACTCTTTTTCTCTCAATTAACAACAAAATCATCTGTATAAATTGGGGCATTAAAATTCACACATTAATCACAACACGAAAGTTTTTTTTACAAATTTTATTAAAATAAACTTACAAATTACACGTAATAATATCAGTTTCAATATACAATAAAAACTAGCATTAACTACAATCGTATTAAATCAATCCTGATTAACTAACTGGGAAAAATGGGAACTGGCGTCCATCATTAAGATCTCTGGAACGTCGAATTCAACTATTTTTCCATTACTCATCACTAATACTCTATCGGAATCTAAAATAGTTTGAACTCTGTGAGCAATCGTTATCACTGTACATTTCCTAAAGGCAGATCTTAAAGTTGTCTGTATGTGACGATCAGTATCATGGTCCACATTGGCTGTGGCTTCGTCAATACATAAAATCTAAAATGGGAAGATAATTTTTGTTAGAAAATGATATTTGTAGCTCAAAGACTAAACAAACACAGAGATTAAGAATAAAGTAAAAAAAAAGCAACAAGGTAGATCAAATCTTATAAAGTGCAAGGTTTCTGTGTACCATCGCATTAGTCCGACTGCCCTTTCAAAATAATAATAAGAATATTTATTTTCATCACAGGTAGGAGATATGAGGTCAATAAGTCAGTGACTTTTTGAATTTCCTGCCTCTTCACAGGAAGCACAACACTGCTCCTGTCAAGAAGCATCTGTCAGTTGACTCCTGTCAAATTTTCAACAAGCTGCGTCATTTAGTTTGTGTTAGATAGCCATTGAAAGCAGACAACCTCTTGAGTTATAACGAAAATCGAAAAAAGTGAATTTCGTGTGTTCATCAAACATTATTTATTGCGGAAAAAAACATCACTCAAACCAAGGCTAAGCTTGATAAATACTATGGGGACTCTGCACCATCAATTTCCATGGTAACAGAGTAGTTTAGTGAATTTCGTTACGGCCGTACAAGCACAAATGACGCCGAACGTTCTGGACACCCAGTTAAGGTCGCTACACCCGAAACAATTGAAAAAATTCACGATATGGTGTTGGGTGATCGGAGATTGAAAATGCGGGAGATTGTGGAAGCCATAGGCATATCACACGGCTCAGTGGTTTCGATTTTGCATGATCACTTGGGTATGAGAAAGCTATCCGCAAGATGAGTTTTTTTTATTTTTTTTATTTCAACAACCCACCATGAGGGCTTACAGCCTAAATACTATCGTACCGTGGGTGTTGACAAGGAGGAAAGAGGCAACTTGTTAATTCTGGACTTGAAGGTTTGGAGATTCAGGGGAGAAGGAAAAACATGTGCCAGCAAGGAATTCCACAACTTGGAAGTCCTCGTGACAAAAGACATAAGCCTGAGATTTGGTGGGGTTGAATTGTACAAGATTTCTACTTCCCCAGTCTAATATTTTTTGGAGATCCACGGAGACAGAACCCTCCATGAGTCTGCGATCGTCATCTAATTGGGCCAAAGAGACAGGCTTAGAATATTGTATATTTGAGTAGAGGGTGCTGTCGTCCGCGTAACTGTGAACTGGGTTGGATGTGCTAGAGAGGAAGTCATTGATGTGGAGAAGAAACAAAGTAGGGGCTAAAGCTGAACCTTGAGGAACTCCTGCATTAATTGGATATAGTTTAGAGGAATGGCCATCCACGACAACAGAAATGCTCCGGTTGGAGAGGAAATTTGCTGTCCAGGTACATAAACATGACTTTAATTCCAAATTCTCACCTTTTCTCGTTCTCTAGATACTTCTAATAGGCCATCAAGTTTGGCATACCCGGTATATTTGGTACTGCATAGTTAATGGGCACTTAATACAAGGTTGAGATTGAAATAAAATATGTAATTCAATGAGTGAAGATTGGAACCTGTGAAGAGCACTGGTAACTACAATTTGGAGAACCCAAATCATTACAATAAAATTTTTAGAGACGATTGTTTTGCTAACAAAGTTAGCGTCATCAAAGGGATGAATAAACTCCATTCATCCATCATTCATTTTTCATTCCTTCTTCGTTGCCGAAACGATCGTCAGGTCTAAAAACTGTATTGCGATGAATTGGGTTCTCCAAATTGTACTTAAAATATGTAATAACAAATCTAACATTATATATATATATATATATATATATATATATATATAGGGTGGCGCATTGAAAACGAAACAGACCGATTTGTGTCCAGAGATTTTTTTTTAAGAAACGCTGAAACACGTCAATTTTAATATAAGGGGGACATGTTTTGACATAAAACTCAACTTTGTCACATCAACTCCTTTAGGGGGGTGATAACAACCCTTATATTTTAAATAGGGAACATGGGTCGAGTGTTATATCATTTGAAAGCGCTTTCTTTTCTGAATTCAGCACACTATTTTTTTTGGAAGTTTTATCAACTCTTTTAAAAATGATTCACAGTTGAAGATGCAAAAACGCATTTCACTCATTCCGATAAGAAATGTGCTGATAGTCAATGTTTTGTTGGTTTGTAAACAAAAAATTGACTATCAGAACATTTCTTATCGGGATGAGAGAAATGTGGTTTATTATTTCAGTTTATCAGTCTGTTTGATACTTGATAGTACTACCGAAAATTAATTTCACAATGGTGTATTCTGTAGAAGAAAGAGTTGAAATAATTATTCTTTTTTCAAAAACGATGACTGTGCCAACCGTACGGCAAATTTGTTTAACGAACGACAGAAAATACATTTTGGAGTTAGTTGCATAGTTGCGACAAAGTGGTTCAGTAGCCAACAAAAAACGGGATCCTGAATGTGAATTTCCAGTTAGAAATGAGACTACTGAGATTGAAGTTTTAGGACAAATTGCTGCAGACTCAACTTTGAGCACGAGAAAATTGGCCACTGTTTCAAACATCAAAAGAAGAACTATTCAGCAAATATTGAAGCATCATAAATTTCACCCATATAAAATTCATCTTGTACAACAACAGAATGAAGATGATTTTGATCGGCGGCTGGAGTTTTGTGAAGTTATGACTGCACGAATAGCTGATAACGGGAACTTTCTGTTCAATATCTGTTTTTCAGACGAGTGTAGGTTTTTATTAAACTCTACAGTCAATCTGCATAATTGTCATTATTGGGCAGATAATAATCCAAGAAATTTTTACAAAGTCCACACTCAAACTCCACAGAAATTGAATGTCTGGACTGGCATTTTTGGAGACCGTTTAATCGGACCAATTTTTCTTGATGGCAATTTGAGTGGCGAAACGTATTTGGAGTTACTAGAAAATATCGTTTACCCTCTACTAATTGACATTGTTGAAAATGATGATCGCTATCAAGAAAATCAATTAGTGTTTCAACAAGATGGAGCTCCTCCGCATTTTTCACAACATGTTAGGGAGTTTTTGAACAGAGAGTTTCCAGAGCAATGGATTGGGCATAGAGGTGCTATTGAGTGGCCCCCTAGATCACCGGATTTAACTCATTTAGACTTCTTTCTATGAGGCCATTTAAAGAGTAGAATTTACGCAACAGAACCGGGGTCTCTGGAAGAATTACGACGACACATTGTTGAAGAATGCCGTCTAATAAATCCACAAATGAACGTTTGGTTTTGTTTTTTAGTTTTTTTTTTAACGAAAAATTGACTAATTAGTGAATTTCTTATCACAATGAATGAAATACGTTCTTGCAACTCCAACTGTGAATAATTTTTAAACGAGTTGGTAAAACTTCCAAAAAAATGAGTGTGCTGAATTCAGAAAAGAAAGAGCTTCCAAATGATGTAACACTCAACCCATGTTCCCTATTTAAAATATAAGGGTTGTTATCACCACCCTTAAGGGGTTGATGTGAGAAAGTTGAGTTTTATGTCAAAACATATCCCCCTCAATATTAAAATTGACTTGTTTTAACGTTTCTTAAAAAAAATAATTCTCTGGACGCAAATCAGTCTGTTTCGTTTTCAATGTGCTACCCTGATCTATATATATATATATATATATATATATATATATATATATATATATATATATATATATATATATATATATATATATATATATATATATATAATATACTAGGAAAAATCAAAAGGAAACACCTAATTCTTATTATTCTTACCTTAGCATTATGAAGCACTGCCCTCGCCAAACAAATAAGCTGCTTTTGTCCGGCAGAAAAATTACTTCCAGAAGCTTCAACTTTATTGTCCAGACCACCTAGTCTCTTAATTACTTCTGCTAAGTTCACTTTGTTGAGTGCAGACAAAATTTCTGCTTCTCTGAATTCGCCCAGAGGATCCAGATTGTCTCTAAGCGTCCCACTAAATAAAAATGGATCCTGGGGAATACAGAATAACCTGGACCTAAAATTTATAAATATTATTACATTCTATAAGCCACTAAAACTAAATTATATAGAATCTATACATGACCTCATGAGAAGAGGATTGAAGAACGGTACCAGCTAGCATCTAGAGGTACTACATGCTCAAATTTATAATAGAGAAATTAACAGGTGACAACATACCTTAAGGCAGCTAGTGATAAGGTTAAAATGTTAACGGAATCTATGCAAATGCTCCCTGAAGATAATTCAACCATTCGAAATAAGGCAGCTATCAAAGAACTTTTCCCAGCTCCGGTTCTTCCAACAACACCAATCTTTTCTGAAGGTCTTGTTTCAAATGTGACACCTTTCAGGGAAGGAGACAGGTGTTCCCTAAAAAATGTAAGCAGGTAAATAGTACAGATGACATCATCTATCACAATGTTATACACAAGACATAGAAACCATAGTATCCTCATATACAATTTTCTTTTCGTATCGCTAGTACTAAAAGGGATGTTATAAGGAAATAAACTGGCTCTCGAAACATTGTTGAGACATTTAAAGATTATTTTGAAAGTATGTATTCGCTAGTACTTTTGACTTCTTTGTCGCATCCAAATTTGGTTTGTCTTCTCATTCTGCAAACATTGAGGAGATTAAAAATAAACAAAGTTTTTTTGTGGGGTGTAGTTGGCGCATCTGATGACCAAGCTAGTGGTTCCCGTGTACTGTCTACTACTATCTTTGCGACATATCTTCATGAGTATAGAGCTGTCTTTTCTTCTTCTCCTTCCACTTTTCCATACTGCCCCTGTCTGCTTTAAGCGATTAGGGGTTCGGGCAATCTAGTTGGTGGTTTTCTCGCTTCGCCAGTTCTTGTGTCTCTCTTTTATGGTCATAGCTTGTCGGACAAATTCCATCACTTTTTTCCATGAGCTCTTGTCTTTCAACATAATTGGTACCAGGTCGTCGATATTATGTATCCCTACAGAGAAGATGGTGGTACTTCTCATCTCATTGAATTTGGGCAAACAAAAATGCAATGTTCTACCATGTCTTTTTCCCCGCAGTAGATATATCTGCTCTTGTTCTCGTCTAACTTTCCCATGTGTTTGGCGTAGGATATGAAGTATCCGTGGCCTGCAAGTATATAGTTATTCATCCATTAATAAATTTTCAATGGTATATTCTGTCCACAATGTGCGGGTACATAACAATCAGGATACTTCATACTTTTGCCGTCCGTACATGCTGGCCAAAATTGAGTAACCACTGATGGTTATTCCTAGATACACCAGGGTCTTCCGCTGGTTTTATCCTGGTGTCCTTTAAGCGGAACGAAAAATCGCCCCTGATTTTTGGACTCTTTATGATGTCTTTGCAGGGGCCAGCTGGAGTTCTTTGGCCGTCATCCATCTGTCTACTCTTCTTAATGTTTCGTTCACTCGAAACCTTAGTATGTCTTGTTATGATACCTCTACTAGGAGTGCTAGGTCATCAGCATAACCAACTATAGTAACTCCTTCAACCATTTTTAGCTTGAGGATTCCATCATAGATTATATTCCAGAGGATAGGACCCAGGATGGATCCTTGCGGGACTCCTGTCGTAATAGCCATCATCTCTCCCCTCACAATGTTGATCTTTCTGTATCAGAAGTAACTGCTTATGATGTTGGTCAGGTACTCAGCGATGTTTCTTCTTTTCAGATCTCCTATGACTTTGCCCCAGATAGCAGTGTGGAAAGCATCTTTCACATCGAGAGTGATCAGTGCACACCATTTCTCGCTTGTGATTTTTGCGACTTCTGTGACAAATCGACAAGTAGCTTTCACTATATACACAGCTATATCAAGGAAGGCTGTAATCTGGTAGAAATAGATTACAAGGGGTATAGTTATAAACACGTGTGGTTTCAGTCCAATACCCAGCTTTATTTTAAAAGGCTGTGCTTATCCCATTCAAATTATTTTCTAATTTATTTTATGATGTTCCTAGCTCGCAACAATTTGGCATATAACTAGGTTATGTCTAGTATCCAAACATGGTAATATCTCCGATATTAGAAACTACCATTATGTTGTTATTTTGCCTAACGGCCTTCAAGGGAATTCTTTATAGCTGTATTTACTTGTACGGCAGAAGTTATGTTTCTGATTCCCAACATGGATTTGCTGAAAGACGATCTACAGTTTTTAATTTAGCTCTATCTACTCAATACATTGCTTAAGCTATTGATGTTGGTAATCATGTAAATGTAGTGTAAAGAGACAGATCGAAGGAATTTGATAAATCTAATCACCCTTCCTTCAACATGCTTTATTTTTCATTAATTGTTGTCTGTTGTTCCCCTTACTTGGTGAAACTGTTGCATACTAAATACAGATGTATAGACGGCATAATAAATGAGTGCTGCCGGTTACAAGGAAGAAAACAAGCAGTTGTTAAGCAAGGTAAGAAGTATCTACATCCGCTTTCTCTTTAAACAAAGCTTTGGCTCAATATGTTGCTTTTTGGAGAGTTCTTCAGAGCTGCATCACTGACTATTATAGTGCCGTGTTAAAAATGTCACTTCTGCCTGTAGGCGGGGACAACAAAACAATAAAAACTGTGAGTTTTTTCAATCTTTAAGACAGGAACTATTGAGTGAAATGTAGGTGGATGTGTATTGCGCAGACAGTGCTAACTCAGAGACAGAAATTTTTATCGAGAAGATAAGATCTAGTATCACAGGTAGCACCCTCAACAGAAAAATAAAAAAAGGGAAGGTTAAGAGAATTCAATGGATCACAGCGGGGATTGTTAGGGCTTGTAATAGGAAACGTGACTTATATGGACAACTGCATCGACACCCAGATGATAGTCAACTTCGAAATCAATTTAACTGTTATATAAATATGCTGAATGACATAAGAGCAAGCAAAATGGACTTTTACAGTGAAATACTACAAAATGGCAGGGGTAGTGCAAGAGATGTCTGGAAGCTTGTCAATTCTGTAGCCTACAAGGAAGAGAAAAAAGAGTTACGAGAGATTAAAAGTGATAATGTGGCTATAGGAGATAGAAAAACAATTGCCTGCAAATTCAATGAATATTTTCCTGCAGAGGGTAAGAGATTAACAGGAAAAAAAAATCACAAGAGAAAAACACAGTGGCATCTAAAATCGTGTTTTTTTTTTGGAGAGGCGACAAAAGAAGAAGTTGAAGGGATTATTAAAACACTAAGGCTGGCAACTGCTCCTGGGTAGGACGGCATAAGATAAAAGTGGTGACAAAACTTTAATGGAAAACTACAGACCTACATCGCTTATTTCCAACATTGCAAAGACTTTGGAGAAGGTTATAAAGCTTAGGATGACCAGGTACTTAAAAGAATTTAGTTGCTGTCAGAGACAATATGGATTTTGTGAAGGTAGATCGGGGCAGGATGCCATAGTGTATGTGACTAAGATGGTTATCGCCGAGAAGGATAACGGATCTCCAAGTATGTGGATTTTTGTGGATCTGGCAAAGACCTTTGACACTGTGTACCATGGGAATCTGTTGGATGTTTTTGAGTCGGGTTTAGAGGAAACACACACAAGTTGTTATAGAGTTACCTTCTGGAAATAAGACAGTGTGTAAATATATGTGAATTCCTTAGTGAACAAAAAATAATAGAATATGGAGTTCCACAGGGCACAGTCATTGGTCCCATAATGTTCAACATATACATTAACAAAGTGTTTGCACAGTTGTCTCAGGGTACTGTCGTGGGCTATGCAGATGATATAGCCACAGGTGAGAAGTGTGGGAAGAGTTGAAAGGTACAGTCGAAGAGGACTTCAAAAACATAGCAGCCTGGTTTGATTCCAGATTGCTTACAATCAACTTCGGCAACACAAAATCTTTGCCGTCTTGTAGCTATGCCAGCGACTTGGTATTATACGTGGCTTTGGAGGTTGAAGATGAAGGTAATGGCACCGTGCGGATAGATGTCGTGAAGACGGTAAAATACCTGTGGGTGTGGGTGGACTGTCATCCGAGATGGGATGAGCACATAAACAATCAGGTGTGCAAACTATGATTTTTGAGCAGCAGGTTTAAAGTGTACCGATATAGCATTTATTAAGCTTTTTTATGTAAGTAAACTTTTTATTAGTTTGTATTTTTCTGTATTTTATGAATAAATTATTATTCTTATAATCATACTTTGAACAAGCTGCAATTTGTTCAATATAAAAATTGAGTATTCGTATGTCACCTCTGATGTACCACATGTGTCTGTTTTGTTACCCGTGGTCTTCATCATCTATTATATTAATGATCTTTACATCATGTTCCAGGAGGTAATCTATTTGCTGACAATTTTAAAATGTACCCGTCAAAGTTAGAAAAATCTGCAATCCGATATTGAAACGTAGCATCTTACCTGTATCTAAGAATGACATTATCAAAGCTGATAACCCCTTGTTGAGGCCATCCAAAGGGAGGATCCGTTACAAAGTAGGTTGGCTCTATTGGAAGCTCTTCAATGTACTGGTCAACTCTTTCTACAGCGATCATTTCTCTTTCAGTCTCTGTGAAGGCGTTGACAACTCCGCTTAAGGCCCCTGTTACTGACAAGGCATAGGACATGGCTAGACCTATAAGACCTACAAAAATACATATAAGTGATTGAAAAAGTAAACACGGCGTTAATTTTTGCTGATAAACACTTTCAGATAAATAATACGGAAAATTGCATCGCTCATGTGGTTATATAAGTTAGTTAATAATAAGATTGATTGTACAGAACTGTTAAGCCAAATAAATTTTAGAGTACCTGAACTAAGAACCAGATATAGTGCAATATTTTTCTTCAAGAGCACGAAGACTAATAGATATATGTATTCTCCAATAGTATATAAGCAACGTTTGTACAATGTATGTATGGATAACAGTGATATTTTTCATGACTCGTATGCTACGTTTAAAACAAATGTTATGATGTCTCTTGTGAATAGGGAACTTGCAATATAAGTATGTTAGTCTGTTAGATTAGGTTACTATATAATGTTAAGTGAAATGTTTATTATAGTGTAAGTCATGTTATCTTCTTTAGTTCTTCTCTGTAATTGGGCGTAGAGCCTGTAGAGAAATGTAATAATAAATAATTAATCAATAAATAAAATAATGTTTCATTTTAAACATCAGCCAAAGATAAGTACAATTTGAAGAACCCAGTTCATCACAATACAGTTTTCAGACCCGACGATCGTTTCGCTAATAAAATTAGCGTCATCAAGGGGATGAGTTTACTCATTCGCTTGATGATGCTAACTTTGTTAACGAAACGATCGTCGCGTCACAAAACTGTATTGTGATGAATTGGGTTCTCCAAATTGTACTTATCAGTGCTCATCACAGGTTCAATTCTTCACTCAGCATTGGTTCTTGGGTAGAATTTATCAAAACTCGACGTTTCGGCTCCTGTTTTGGAGCCAGTTTCAAGAGGTAAAGGAAATATACTCTAAGGCCTCAATCTGCCTACTCCTTAAGGCAGTGGACAAAGGTGGGTTGGGTTGTTGTAGCTCGATTACGGGGCCTCAATCTGCCTACTCCCCAAATCTCGCTGGAGATCGTCACTAAGGTCTCAGTGTGTTTAACCCTAGGCCTAAGAGAGATCTGGCAGTTCGTTGCAAGTCTTTTATTGTATGTATCGTTTTGTCTACCTGTTTCGTTATCAGTGTAATGAGTCGGCACACGGTCAATTAAGTCAGGGGCTTTTGTCACGGTACTTAAAGGATTAAGAGGATTGTAGGTATTTGTTGAATAAGGGGGCTTTTGTCCCGGTACTTAAAGGATTAAGAGGATTGCAGGTATTTGTTGAATTAGGTAATGGGGAAATAAAATTTAATTTATTGTCTTTTTGTGCGTTTGTAATGAAGATATAATAGGTTTCCAAGTAATCGGAAGACCAATATCATCTCCCTTATTTAAACAATCGGGACGTTTTTCGATTTCGATTGCTTCACGGATAATTCTGGTTTTGAAGTTGTAAACCGGGGCTATTGTTTTGGCATTGTTAAAGTCTATTTTGTGTCCTCTATGAATATGATGCATGGCGAGCGCCGAGGAGAGGTCGGATTTTCTAGCTGCTAATTCACTAAAATGGATTAAGGAAACAAGTTGACTAATATTGTAGGTAATAAAAGAAAGTGTGGTGACAAGGTCTAAAAAAAGCATACGTCTTTTCATTCGCACAGTTAAAATGTCATGAAACTGGTATTCTAAGGATCTGAATTAATTTGCAGCATGTAAAATCTTTACTAACCTGGATCGGCCACGTCAAAATTATGTTGTATAACAGCTATTAAACTAACACCAGCGACCATAGCACACCCTATAAATTGTAGTCTGAGTCCCATCCACCTTGCAGCAGCCTGGCTGGCAAACTGGGCCTTCATGTTACCATCAACATTGTCCTCATTGTCTCTCTTAAAACGCTGTGTTACTCTCATCGCTCTTATTGTTGTCAAACCTGAAATAGTGAAAAGAGAAGTTGGTAACTAATAATTTAAGTAAGCACTGTGGTCGCGACTCTACTAGGCATAATATTCTATACAGACATAGCAGGGGCGGCTCCTCAATAAGTGCGCCTGTTCGCGCGCACTGACGCCTGCCGTGGAAAAAATAATATTTTTGCTATGCTATATTTTAATAAATTTTTATTCACTTTTTTACCTCCTGCATTCAACAAACAAAATTAGTATATCGAGGATCACAGAGAGTCAGCAGCCATTAATACAGAATACAGAATCAGAATAAGTATAGTGTTAATCGTTGCAGACGTTATATACATCCATATCCATATAAAGCAGTCGGGCGGCGGTGTGTATTTTTCGGCGCTCTCGGGAAATGCCATACTGTAGTGTGAAATGATCGAAATCGATCTTCGTCGAAAACGACCGAATAAGCAATCTGTTGTGCGCTATAAAATTACACACTTTCAGTATGTGGTGGACTTTTGGCAGAGCGTGTGTACCCACTACCTAGTAATTTTCGTCTTCGCGTCGGATTGATTTTTAATTAGATCATTTTGTTGCTGTTTACATGTTCTAACAAGACAATTATTATTATTATGATGGCCACTACTTCGGGTTGCTTAATAAGTGGACAAAATAATTGTGATACTGTGATTAATTCAGTGGATAATATTTTAAATTTAAAGGTTAACTTTTTAAGGGACCTTTTAACTACTATAACGTATAACTAACTAGCGGAAAACTTGGTAAGTAGTTAATAATTATTAAGTTTAGTAAGTAGGTTTTTTTCGGGAAAAAAATGGCGAGCCCTTCATTTTTAGTGAAGTTTTATTTTAAAAAAATTAACTAATAAAGAGGTATCGATGGAGAGACTTTGCAAAAATTTTTTCAAATGAGCGCGAACTAGGACCCCTAATGTATATATATATATATATATATATATATATATATATATATATATATATATATATATATATATATATATATATATATATATATATATATATATATATATATATATATATATATATATGTATGTATGTATGTATGTATGTATCCAACCGATAACTCAAAAAATAAGCAACTGATTTCGATGAAACTCGGAAAGTGCCTTTCTTTTATTAATGGCTTGGATGAGTTCGTTAGTCAGGAAAATCGAATAACGTTTTCCGCGAAAATTTTGAGTTTTGTTTAAAAAAAATCTTTTTTTCCTAAAATTAAAAAGGTATTTTAATGAAATTTGGTGGATATGTTGCCTTGTAAAAGACCTTACTACACACTAAAATTCAACGTTCTGCATTTTTAGAAAATTGAGTTATTCAAATTTTGAGTTTTCTTTTGAAACAAAATTTTTTCTCCGAAAATTACAAAGTTATTTTGATGAAATTTGGTTGATATGTTGCCCTGGGTAAGACCCTACTATACACCAAAATTCAACTTTCTAAGCTCGTAGAAACTTGAGTTATTGAAATTTGAAGCATTTAATAAAAATTCACTACCATAACGCACTTGCTGCGTCCCGAACTTTTTTTCTTGCACACCCCCAATGCATTAAGACACGAGCCGCTACTGAGACATAGAGACTTTTCGCTGGCTTCATAATACGAGAACGGGTCAATAAGCCCGTGACTTTTTGAATGAAACACAGGTTTTTTGACAAAAAATCATTTTATTTTTCAACATAGTCTCCTTTGAGCTCTATACACTTCTATGTACACTTGGAGAACCCAAATCACCACAACACATATTTTTTTAAAGACCTTACGATCGTTTCACTGACCACGTCAGCATCATCAGAGTATGAAAAATGCTCATCGCAGGTTCCAGTTTTCACATAGTCTATACACATCGTCCAACGTTTCTCCAATTTTTTTTATCCCTTCCAAAAAATAAGATTTGTTGAGGTCCTCAAAATAGGTATTTGTTTGTGAGATGATTTCATCATTGGAGTCAAATCGTTTTCCGCTGAGCCATTTCTTTAACTTTGGAAAGAAGAAATAGTCACTCGGTGCTAAATCCGGAGAATAGAGCGGATGAGGGAGCAATTCGTAGCCCAATTTATTCAATTTCGCCATGGAGAATACACATGTGAGCACCCTTGCATTGTCTTGGTGGAAAAGAACTTTTTTCTTGGCCAAATGCGGTCGTTTTTTCTACAAATCGTCATTGAATCGCTCCAATAAGTTGGTATCATATTTGCCATTGATTGTTCTTCCCTTTTGTAGGTAATCAATGTGGATTATACCGCGTGCATCCCAAAAAGAAAAACGGTCGCCATGATTTTATTGGCTGACAAACCCACCTTGGCCTTCTTCGGCGCCGATTCGCATGTGGCCTTCTTCGACGCTGATTCGCACGGAGAAACCCACTATTTTGAATGCTGCTTGGTCTCTGGTGTGTTGTGGTGAATCTATGCTTCGTCCACAGTTACGAAACGGCGCAAAAACTCGCAAAAACGTTGTCACACGATTACGTTTGTGGTCTATTGTCAGCAAACACGGCACCCATCTTGCGGATAGCTTTTTCATACCCAAATGATCATACAAAATGATATGCCTATGGCTTCCACAATCTCCTGCACTTTCAATCTCCGATCTGTCAACACCACATCGTGAATTTTTTCAATTGTTTTGGGTGTAGCGACCTCAACTGGGTGTCCAAAACGTTCTGCGTCATTTGTGCTTGTACGGCCGCAACGAAATTCAGTGAACCACTTTTTTACCATCGAAATTGATGGTGCAGAGTCCCCATGGTATTTATCAAGCTTAGCCTTGGTTTGAGTGATGTTTTTTCCGCAAAAAATAATGTTTGATGAACACACGAAATTCACTTTTTTCCATTTTCGTTATAACTCAAGAGGTTCTATGCTTTCAATGGCTATGTATCACAAACTAAATGCTGCAGTAGTGTTGTGAGAATACATAATAAAATATTCGTCGAATTCGAATATTGAAATATTCGTATTAATCCGAATATCTGTGGTAGCGTGATACGGAATACGGAATCGTACGTCGTACTTGTACGATAGAAAAACTCTATGAGCCGAATGACGTGTACTGTGTACTGCAACTTCAGTAACAGTAGCAATTGAATACGTATTCGGTATTTGGTATTCGTATTCGTAATAACAAATATGAATCTGAACCGACATAACCTGTACCCGCAATCTTATATAAGAATCGAACATTTTTCTATATTCCTAGAGTTAGACGTATTCTATATTTATTGTGTCAATTATATTACACAAGTTTGTTAAAACGAGAAGTTGGATTAAAAACGAAAATTTTCTGATTCAGTTACTATAAAATGAATTTTTATTACTAAACATAAAATAATGAGCACAACAGAATTTCTTTGGTTTAGTTATTGGTCACCATTATTTATCAATTACAAAAAAAACTTAACATGACCTTTTCCTATATTTAAAGTTTAAAACTAAAAATATCTTGATGATCACTGAACAGTAATAATAAAATATATATTTATTAAAAATAACCATTCATTATAAAAATTAAAAAAAAAAATAACGAAAAAACTATATCGGAAAAATGTAAAAAACTGTATCTTTGTTTTTTTCCCAACAAAAGTAGAAATACATAAAGTCTCTTATTAATAAAAGAAAATTGCTGACTAAATGACAAATGAGCAAATGACTATTCCGATTCCATATTCCCTGTTCCGTAATCGTATTCGGTCATGCGTAACCACAACCACACCATTCTCCCCCTGCACGTATTACATATTATATTTAGCACGCCTACGTTCTTGTTCTTACTATAATACCCCTTCCTCAGTGGCGGATTTGCCCTAAGGCCCAGTAGGCCCGGGCCTAGGGCAGCCAGATATTAGGGGCGGCCAATGAAGTAAATTCATTATATAGTCTATATGATGGGTGCTGAGAAAGGGGCGGCTGGTACTTACTACATGGCCTGGGGCCTAGGGCAGCCAAGACTGCAAATCCGCCACTGCCCTTCCTAATGTGAAAACGTATTCGGATGATTAATCTGAATATTATTTTATATGAATCCGTATCATTCGAATATAAAAATAATCCGAATATTTACAACACTATGCCGCAGCTTGTTCGAAATTTGACAGGAGTCAACTGACAGATGCTTGTTGACAAGAGCAGTGTTGCCCTTCCTGTGAAGAGGCGGGAAAATCAAAAGTCACGGAAGTATTGACCCGCCCTCGTATAATCAGGACACCCCACATGTATGTAGATGTTTTATTTAGACAACTACAAAAGTGAAAAATGATTTTTTAGAATTAGAAGAAAACGTGTTTAAAGTAATTTTTTATTAACACAACAAGATACTTACCTTGCAGAGTTTCATTGAAATGATTGTAAACAGGTGACAGAGAAACACTGGAAATCCTTTTTAATTCTCTAGAGGTTAGTCTATAGTAGTGTTGAATCCAATGGTAAACTGGTATCAGTGGAATTAGAATCATACAAATCCAAGGCATACCATATATCGTTATAGCCACAGTTCCTATAAAAATTACATTTCATTGAGTTAAATATAAATTATCAGATAAACTAAACAGAAATAATAAACCAATTATTGTCTCACCTAGAAGACCAAAAAACTGAGCCAATAAGATATTCATAATAAATGGAAGTGAATCATCAATGGTGTATGTATCACTTGAAAAACGGTTAAGAATCCTGCCTAATGGAGTGATGTCAAAAAATGTGGATTTTGCCTAGAATAAATCAGAAAACATAATAATAAATTAATATACCTAAGAACCCATTATATAATTATAATCTAAAGATGAGCTTGTCTGCCTGAGCATTCATTTCATTAGACCTCTGCATTTCATCAATTCTGCCAGGTCCAAAAGATTTCCCCTTAGTTCGTCTTTTAACGAATTAAAAAAAAAACAAATTCGCTAATGAGGAGATCTGTGTTTATATATATATATATATATATATATATATATATATATATATATATATATATATATATATATATATATATATATATATATATATACATATATATTAGAGGTGTGCGAACCCATGTTTTGTTCGAACCGAACTATGAACGAACCCAAGCAAATATGTTGCATCGAACTTCGAACCTCTAAAATAGTATGTCTAAGGTTCACAGTCGAACTTCGAACTTCTTAGAAATTCAAAATCGAACATCGAACTATTTCCTTAAATACAAAATTTAGGAATATTGCAACATGCAATATTTGATATGTAAGAGATTCCCACTCTTTTTACAAAAAAGAAAGGTTCGACAAATTTGCAGGTTGATTGGGTGAAAATGCCTTCTGGTGCTGATCTTTGTGCAGATGGGTCAACGTTAAATCAAAAACACAAAAGCAAACAATATTTTAAACTTTTTTTAGATTTCTAGATCTATAAATAAGCTCAATTATAAATATGTTGTTGTTTGGTATTGGCTAGGCAGTTTTAGCAAACAGATTGAGAGGGTTCAAAGTGAGCATGATTGGTATAAAATAACCACTTACAACTCTGAACTGTCTCCTGATTGTGAATATTTAACTGTTTTGGCTCACTGTTAAATAATGCATGTTGAAACCAGTATTTTCCAAAGGCAATCGGCAATTATCCTCAAATTCTGAAAATTTACATTACCGATCGCCTTCGAACACCACCATCATAATGTTGTTACTAAAAAAGGTGTTGGGGGATAGGATATACGAAAAAGATAATTATGTAATTGCTAAATGGCTTGGTCGTGTCTCAATGTGTCCCATCTACTGTCAAAAATATTCATGAGTGAAATCTCCTGAAACTACGCTATCGACTCAATGAGACCGATAACAAGTTAAAACGCCGCCACCGAGTTAAAGGGGCCGCAACTTCGCTACCTTTGGCAACATTCAATGCCTGTAAAGTTAAATTTCGAAGTATTTTTGAGCAACGAACTCTGAACTATTTTTAAGAATTACATATTTCGAACTTCGAACTACTTCAACATCGCTAGTGCGAACATATTTTCGAACCGAAGGTTCGGTTCGAGTTCGGGTTCGGTTCGGAATTTCGAAGCTTCGCACACCTCTAATATATATATATATATATACATATATATATATATATATATATATATATATATATATATATATATATATATATATATATATATATATATATATATATATATATATATATAAATATATATACACGACCGATAACTCAAAAAGTAATGGACCGATCTTAATCAAATTTGGTGAGTACCTTCCTTTTGCAAGTGCCTTGGATAAGATGGTTAGCCAGCAAAATCGGACCTGGTTTTACCGGAAAATTTTGTGTTTTCTTTCTAAAAAAATTTATATTTCCGTAAATAACAAAGTAAAGGCAACCAAATTTGGTATGCGTGTTTGTATTATAAAGAGTGAACTCTGTACCAAAATTTAGGTCTCTAGTTTTAAAGACAACGAAGTTCTGGGCAGTTAAAGAAACAAATTTTGGAGTTTTCCTCAAAACGTCAAACACGCAATTTTAAACGTCAAAATTGGCAATGTTTAGGCAAAGAACGTGAAATAAATACGGATTGTGAAAAGAAAATGTTGCAAGAGGAGTGTTCTGCAAACCCTTAAGTTTCACATTCAACCGTCACTGCCCTTCATATTACTAAAATATTTACAAAATATTCATTTCAAATACCCCCATTTCTCTGATGCTTTGGCTGTCGGTTTAGTTAAGTTGATGCTTTCGCTGTAGATTAAGTGAAGTTTATGGTTTAACGGTCTATAATTTTTTTAGCTAATTTTCGTAGAACAAATTCGTTAATGCATCTTTGCATTTTTTATCGAAATATGATGCGTTTGTAGGAAAAAAATCTGGACGCAGTAAGTGCGTTTTGGTAGCGAATTTTCGGTAAATGTGCAGTTTAGCTCCCGAACGCTTTTCAAAAAACTGTTTTCAGAAACCTGCCTAGAGACCACCCCCCCCCCCCCCCCCCATCCACAAACCTCAAAAAACATTTCTTGTTCACACCCCCCAAGGAAGTTACGGCACCAGGAGTGAGTAGGGGTACTGGGCGGGGTAGGTAGTAAAAATGAAATATGAACAGAAAATGCGAAGAAAACTGCTTGAAAGCTGCCTATTTGAAGCCATATCCCCATTAAACCCTGCCTACCCCGCACAGCACCCCTATTTGCCGCAGGTCAGGTAACATCGTGCCGGATTTCGTATATTACTTTACTGAAAATGTTGGCAAATATTCCCGCCGTTGCAAATGTAATAATCACAGTTTATGATGTATTATTATGTAGTAATTATGACTGTTACTTAGGCTAGATAATCCCTCAAGGATTATCGACTTCGTGACAATATATATATATATATATATATATATATATATATATATATATATATATATATATATATATATATATATATATATATATATATATATATATATATATATATCCGAGCGATAACTCAACTGATTTCAACCAAACTTAGCACAAGTTTTCATTTCGTTACAATCGCAGACGAGTTTGTCAATCAGCGCACATATTTTTCCCCAAAAAATTTTAAAAATATTTTTGTGTTATGACAAGGTAACATTGCCGTTAAAATGATTGATGATCTTCACCAATTTTAATATGTAAAAACTGTTAATTACTTACCTTAACAACTGATCTCAGCAACAACTTATGAATGTTTGTAGCAGCTACAACACCACCATAAGCAAAAAGGAACGCTCTAAACAAAGTAAAAACGTTGTTTACCACAGCAAATACTATGTAGACTTCTAAATAATATCGTGTCTGGTCAGTTTTGGCGGTCAATGTCACAGTATCAAATTTCTGGTAGTTGTTACTATTTTTGAAATTGCCAAAACCATTAGCTGCAAAAGTAAAATTGGTGGAGTTATCACTGTTATTGGTAACCCAATGGGAGAGCCACCAGTCTGTGCTGTTTCTGGAAATCTGCATCAAAGTAACTGCGAAAAGGATACTGAAACTTATTAGATGTCCTATAGCTTTCCAGTATGACGCGTAAACGCCGAATTGGACAGTACCAGTCTCACTAATTTCGTGTACAAGTAGACTATCGTCGTCTTCTTTGGGTGGGGGTTCCGATTTGAGACTGCTTAATAGCGAACTGGTTGCTGCAGAATCAGATTGGTAGCTTTCTTCTAATTCTATGTCGATTGGTAGATTGTCGTCTATTCTTGACAAAACGTCCAATGGTTTACCTAAAAAATAAAATAAAAAACTGTTAATCAGAAAAATTGTTGTGTACCACATAATCAAGGGGGTTAAAAACGAACATATGTGGCCACATGTAGAAAAACCTTTTGATTTAAATAAATCAAATCCTTTTAATGCCGACTGTATTTTCATTTTTTCGACATACTGACGTGTTTAACTGATGTCGCGCCTATATAAGGTTTTGAAAATAACGTGAAAATGACATCAGATTGTTTAACCCTTTGAAGCACGAATTTCGATGTTATTTGCAATTCTAATGACATTTGGTATATATCATCTTAATGTGTAGAAAAATGATGTAGTGCACTTCTTTGTTGCAAAAAAAAACATTTATTTTAACTTTTGCAAGTGGTTTCGATATGAAACCACAATGCAAGTGAACACATACAAAATCGAAAGATTACATATATTTTATATTATTGATGATAAGTTAGAAAACAGTTTCTTTTTGCCAGTAAACACAACCCGACTTTACACTGTATGCAGCTCCATCTGGTTCGATGAGGTTTTTCGACCGTACTACACTGAGCACAGCGTCTTGATGTTCCGTGCACAGGTAGATGTTTTGCTTGATCACGCCGTTGATCTATTGGCACATAAGGCTTAAATCTGGATACAACTTTTTTAGTAGAAGATGGCCTTCCGCAAGAGCCTCTTGAAACAGAAGCCCCAATCAAACTCAGTATTACTTCACATCGGAAAATTTTGAGGCTCATAGCACTTTTGGTCCTCCGTTTGAATATTATATATGAGTTGACTACTTATGTATCGAGAAAATGCCAAAATAGATGGTGGTACCATTTTCTGGATTTCCGATCGATGGCGTAGTAAGGTTTCATCATATCAGCTTTGTCAACTCCACCCATATACCTTCGGTAGTCTACAACTGCTTTAGGGCAATTGACTTCAGTCATACTTCCATCTTTCTCCCTTTTATTCACTTTAGTTTGATCTGCAGGAGAATGTATAGTAGAGAACATCTGAATAGTTCTTTTGTCCTTCCACTTGATACAAGATACTTTGTCTAAACTGCCCAATCAAAATCACCTCGATTCATTTCCTTATCGCCTTTCAATCCAGTGGAAAGATTTTTTTCTGTTTGCGCATACAGTTCCACACACGTAGATTTTATTTTCTTGTAAAGAAAGTAAAAGGTCAGTTGTTGTGAAATAGTTATCAAAGTAAGCGTGGTGCCCTTTTCCTTCGAGACCCTTAGTCACGTCAAGCACTACCCGTTCACCTAAACCCATCTCAGATTTATCTTGTTGCTTTCCTGTATATAATTCAAAGTTACTTAGATAACCTTCTTTATCGGCGCACGCCCAGATTTTAAACCCCCTTTTTACAGGTTTCATTAGCATATATTGCTTGAAAGCTATTCGGCCTTTGAACTTCACGATGCTTTCATCAACTGACACTTCTTTTGATGGGCAATAATATTTCTGGAAGTTTTTCTTTAGGAGTTCAATGTATGGTCTGATTTTAAACAATTGATCAAAACCGGGCTTCCCTTTTTTTGCCATTGTGGCATTGTCATTGCAATGGAGGCTAGTTAGCAGGGAGCCAAAACGGTTTATGCCCATTTTTGATGCTATGAAATCATCACGTAGTTCTGGACGCGAAGACCAGTAATCGCGAAAGGAGGGAGACTTTTTTATACCCATGAGCAAATTTACCGCTATAAAAATTTTCATTTCCTCCTCAGTTGTCGGAATAAAGTTTCTTTTTTCCTGGGTAGCATACAAGTTTGTTTGTTCTGTAACCAGACAAATAGCATCGTCAAAAATAAGCAAGAAGAAATCTATAGGTTTTGTGACATCAGGTGGAACTTCAGAGCTGGGACCAGTTAGTTGCTGAAAATGATTTAGATTCGGAGCAATTTCTTGTTTTCTCCAGTTCACAAAGTGGATAAGTGGTATATCATCTTCTAAATCGCATGGGTCGTCATCTATGTCGCTCCCAATTGCCAAATCGTCGTCACTCAAAATAGTGTCCTGAGCAATCGCTTCGGTAGTTTCATTATTTTCAATGATGTCTTCAATCATTTCTTCCTCTTCTTCCTCATATTCGCTTATTACTGACTCTCCATCAGAAGGAATTTCATCAAGCAGAGCGTAAGCTTCATCCGAGGTTAGTTTTGACAAATTGATTTGTTTTTTTTTATCACTTGCGACAAATCAATTTGATTTTCCATCCTAACCTAAACAAATTTACTTTAGTGCATTGCACGCACACTGGTTTCGCCGCGAAACCATATCCGGTCAACAAAAACAAATTTACTTTACTGCAAGCACACTGGTTTAGCCGCAAAACCATATCCGATTGACAAAGTAAAAACAATAAACTATGTAATCAAGTATTCTTACCTTTCTATTAGTGTCTCAGTAACACAATCGTCCAAAAAAACGAAGTAGTTAAAACACTTTTTATGAAAATGTAGATAAAAATGAAATCATTCATAAAACGTGGTTTCTTTGACAAATTCTAACGAATACTAGCAATACAGTGTTCGCCAATTGCAAACTTGCGATGGAGATCAATAGATGGCGCACTAATACCCAAGTAGGAAGTGTGGTTTCACTGTAAAACCAGTCTACATATAGAAAAAAACATTAGGTAAGTGTAAGACTCGATGCATTTTCGCAACAATTAAAACCGTAGACCGGTTTCGCTCTCATTAGAGCTCTTCAGTACGGCATACTAATTGCAGCAAAAATGCACCAAAAGTAATACGGCTATCGTATAGCCAGTCTCAAAATACTAAGTGAGTGGTGGACGTGCCGCCACCTAGTTGCGAAACCAAGTAGTATGCTGTCACGCCAGCTCCAAATAACACAAAGTGTTAAAAAAATAGAGACTGTAAACAACCAACTAACAATTTAGAAAATTGTCAGCCCTGACCCATTTCTACCCCAATATAGGGACAAAGTATGTAAGACTAGATGCATTTTCGCAACAATTAGAACCGGTCTACGGCACGTCCACCACTCACTTAGTATTAGGTAAGTGGTTTCTGTGTCAAACCACTTTGCTTCAAAGGGTTAACTGGGATCCATTGCATTTCCCAGCTAGTACGAAAAATTATGGATACACAATAAGATATATCTCTAACTGTAAGTAACTTACCAATCTGTTTGATGGTGCCATTTTCCACAAGAAGGATCCTGTCAGCATGCACGAGAAACTGCAGATGATGAGTACATAATATTCTCGTTTTATCCCTTAATAGTCCAAGAATGCACTGATGGAATATGTGTTTAGCTACTTTAGGATCGACTGCAGAAAGTATATCGTCTAACAGATAAACGGATTTGTCCTGGTAAACTGCTCTGGCAAGGGCAACTCGTGCTTTCTGGCCTCCTGACAGCGTCATTCCACCTTCTCCAACGCCTGAGGTGAAATAATACAAACACTAATAGTAACAACAAGATTAACATTATATTACAAGTACATACAAGCTTATTTATTTATGACGAACCAGTTATTGAAAACCAGTTCTCTAAGTTTAATGAGTTGTTTTTGTTTTATTTTCAGTAGCATTTCTATGGCAGATGAATCCTGGGTAAACCAAGACGTCAGACTTTCGGGAGACAGCCTAAGACTACTCTTCGATATGCAGAGGCATTACCCGTTGTTAAGAGAGACTTACATTGAAGCAAAAAGAGTCCATAGACTATTAATTTTAGAAACGAAAAGAATTTTTTACAACCAACAAATTGAGGAATCAGATAATAAATCAAAAAGCCTGGACGCAGCAAGTGCGTTATGATAATGAATTTACATTTAAATGTTTTAAATAGCAAATATGTGTTTTTTTTTTTAAGAAAACAGACATCAAATTTGGTTACCGCAGTAAAACATATATAGTAAAAATAATATACCATATTTCATCAAAATAACTATATTGTTTGAAAATGTAAAAAAAATTTCGAAAATAAACTTAAAATGTTCCCGAAAAAACTAGTTTCCTGGCCAACGAACCTTATAGGTTCATAGCAAATTGAGCTATTCAAATTTGAGGCATTCAATAAAAACTCGCCACCATAACGCACTTGCTGAGTCCCGAATTCATTTTCTTACAAACATGGATTATAATTTCATGGTCTAAATTCCATACATATAAGGCTGGCTCAGAACTGACACTGATAAGGGGAATCCGTCTGTGTAATTAAAAGAAAACATTGTTTAATCTATTTCAACTGAGCAGATTTTCCTGGTTAACGAACTTATCCAAGCCACTTGCAAAAGGAAGGTACTTACCAAATTTGATCCAAATCGGCCCATTATTTTTTGAGTTATCGGTGTGATACATATATATCTTTTAGTGAATTTTCGTAGAAAAAATTCACTAATGGGGAGATCCCGACTTTTGAATTTTGAAAAATTTTTTGCAAATGAACGCGAACTAGGACCCTTAGAACCCATATCCGGGGTCAGTTTCAATTTTTATATGTTATATATATATATATATATATATATATATATATATATATATATATATATATATATATATATATATATATATATATATATATATATATATATATATATATATATATATAAACATATAAAAATTGAAATCGACCCCGGATATGTGTTCTCGGGGGCCTAATTAGTGCTAATTTGAAGGAATTTTTTCAAAATTCAAAAGTCGAGATCTCCTCATTAGTGATTTTTTTAAAAGAAAATTCACTAAAAGCAGCTTGGAAAATTATAAATTGTCTTTCTGGTAAGAACTGTTAGTCGAATCGCAATTGTAGCATAAGTATAAAATACAAAAATTAATTAATCACAGATCCCCTCCAGGTTTCAAATGCTTTTAATGAGTTTTTTGTCGATTCTATTGAGGAACAATTGAATGCCATTCCTGTCACTGGGCTGGGTTCTCGGGAGTCTCTCTCACCTGACATGTTTCTGATCCCATTGTCGGGGAATGAAATATATAATATTATTATGAAGCTAAATTACAAAAAGTCTTGTGGGGCGGAGGGAATTCCACCTTTTTTGGTGAGGAGAGTCGTTCATCTCATCGTTAAGCTGCTTACGTTTCTAGTGAATCGGTTGCTTCAGCATGGTGTGTTTCCAAAACTGTATAAAAAAAGTAGAGGCATTGCCTTGTACAAAAAAGGCGACCCAACATCTATTAAAAATTATACACAGGTCACTATAGCAACCACCTAAGGTCCTGGAGCTGGCCATGCTGAAGAGATTGACCTCTTTTTTAGACAAGTTCGAAATACTGAATCCAAATCAATATGGGTTTAGGAAAAATAATTATGTTATAGATGCGATATATAAGTTTCACGAGAACATTCTAGGGTCGGTCAACGCTGGTGGGTGTCCTGTTGGGGTATTTTGTGACCTCAGTAGGGCATTCGACAGCGTTGATCATAGAATCTTGTTGTCTAAATTGGCGGACTATGGTGTAAGGCTGGGGGCTTTTTTTTCCTCCCTCAGGACTCGTCCGCGGCTTTGCCGCCACGATAGGCCTACAATAGCTGGGGGCTTGGTTTGACTCCCATCTCTCCAACATAAGTCAATTTATTGAGGTGTCTTCTGGTGATGACGGACTCTATGGTAGTAGATCGAAGACAATTTTACTCAAGTACGGAGTCCCACAGGGTTCTATATTGGGCCCTGTGTTGTTTAATGTTTACGTAAATGATCTGGCTGTGTTACCCAATGTTGTTATGTATGCCGACGACACTACCATTTTTATTACAGCTAATCTGGATAAAATTGAGACCCAGTCCAATGCTGCCTTGGATAGCCTGTCACACTGGTTTTTGCAGAAAAGACTTCTCGATAATATTGACAAGACAGGCGACGTGAGATTTCGTGCTGGACGTGGGTGATCTGGCCTGCCCGTAGTTTTGAGGATGGGAGGCGAAACATTGCAACTCCTTGCTACCCTAAAATTTTTTGGCATTCATCTGCAGAGCAACCTTCGCTGGTACATTCACTGTGGTCATGTGACGAGTGCCCTTGGTTCTGTGTTTCACGTCATTTTTTATTTAAGATTTATCGTGGGCCTTGAGCAGATAAAAAATATATATTACGCATACGTCTTTTCCAGGTTGTCCTTTGGAGTGATCTTTTGGGGTTTATCGCCAATGTTGGCAGACGTTTTCATTACCCAGGAAAAAATAGTCAGGTGTATGCTCTTTGCAACACGTTTGAGTTCTTGTAGGTCTCTCTTTGTGGAGTTTCGCAATATGACACTGCTGTATATATATATATATATATATATATATATATATATATATATATATATATATATATATATATATATATATATATATATATATATGTGACCTGTGAGTCTCTAGCTTATTATTTATGTTAATGAAGGAATGAGAGTGTTTATTTTCTCTTGACAACTTAAAATCATATGTTCAGTGTCTCCACATTCAAGCCCTCCACATTCACAGTTTGGATCATCCCACATATTTATTTTGTCTAGATGGGAAGGGACCAATGAATGTCCAAACCTTAATCTGCAAATCTTAACTGTAGTAGGCTTGGTTATCTTTACAAAAGTAAACCACGGAACTGCGGGTGGAATAGGCTAATTAACCGATACAGAATTTAATACAACTTATGTGTTATCTTACCCGTCAAGTCGCCAGCAGGCAGAAGATGGATGTCCTCAGCCAACCTGCACACACTTAAAACTGTCCTGTACCTGTTATCTTCATAGGTCTTGCCAAAAAGTATATTATCACGGATGGTGCCACGCTGAAGCCAGGGCTGTTGAGTCACATAACCAAAACCTTAAACAATAAAAAATGTTGAAAATGGCATGTATTAGAAGCGGGATACTGTAAATAGGGCAGGGATAAGTTGATTACTAGAGTGGTTTTCATCTAGTTTATATGTGAAAATAACTCTACTGACAAATAATACGAGGGAAAACTAAAAAACTTCCTTAAACTTAATATATAAAAACTACTTGCTGTTTTAATGAAAAACCATGAAGCGAATTTTCATAAGAATTCTACACTATAATTATACCACATATTAGGAAAGCTAATACTTTAAACTTATACAGACTTTGAAGATCGATTTTAGAGGTCCTAGAACGCGCACATTTGAAGAATTCTTTCGAAAGTGTTACCATCGATATCTCTCTATTGTCAAAAAAATCTCATGTTCTAACTCCTTTTGAGAAAAATGGCCAAAACTCAATTTTCTATTGAGCTAAAGAACAAAATTTTGTTAAATCTGTAGATAGTGTTAAGTCTCTTTAAAAGAAACTTATATTACAAATTTCCTTAAAGTTACAAAAAAATTCCAGAAGGAAACTTAATTCATATTTAGAAAAGTAAAGTATCTGCCAAATTATAAACGTAGCAGTTATTTTTCCTTATTAATCGCCAGTATGATTTCGTTTTAGTCAACCTAATCAAACTAGTTTGTTCAATATCAGCAATAACAAAGTTATAATTTCAGACTTAAAGGTGGCACACTTATTTAGGCGTTTTAAACAAAAATGAGATCAAAACGTATGAAATCTGTGCACTATTGTTTCTCCAAATGTCAAAATAAAACAAAAAAACATACATTCATCGAGCTGGATTCGATTGCGTAACCTTCTGCTTAAGAGGCAACGACGCTGTTCCCAGTGCCATCTAAGTATACTTCAACAAACGTTTTATTTGCGTGATACCTTAGATCGGCTTCATGTACGGGATATTATATTTAAAGTATACGTAATTAATTACAGAATTAGTAGAATTACCATTGAAACACATCCCACGACTGTTTCGGTCTTATATGATGTCTTATGTTTAGATTTAAAGATAAAAGAAACTATTTTAGAGTCATTTTTATAGAGACTTTGATTGATCTTGTTTACATTTCTAGTATATTATACGACAGCATAATATATCTATGCTGCGCTAAAACTGTATTTGAGGCTGTTCATAAATATACAAATATAGTGTCTTTATATTGATTGATTGAATCCCCCCAGTTAAATCACAATTACTTGGCAATTTTTTTATTTCATGTCGTCTGTCAATTTCCATAATTGCGGCCGAGATTTCACGATTGTTGGTTCGGGTATTAGGTTTTATGCGTGATATATATTTAGTTTGGTTACCTTTCATGTATGGTTTATACCTGTTGTATGAATTAATCTACGCGTGGCAGTTAACTGCTCTGTCTGTCAGGCATTGGACTTTAACCACTAAGTCGTCTCAACGCATGTCTTTGGGATTTTATTTTTTATTTGGAAAAAACTCTAAATATTGTGTACCAAATTACTTAAAATTCACAAGATTTTTGCCAAGTTTGATTGAAATCAGTTTAGTATTTTTTGAGTTATCGCTCGGATACCTACACACACACACACACACACACACACACATATATATATATATATATATATATATATATATATATATATATATATATATATATATATATATATATATATATATATATATATATATATATATATATATATATATATATATATATATATATATATATATATATATATATATATATATATATATATAGTGTGTCCACGGATTGAGTGTGGGTAAGGTATAAGTGACAAAAAATTTTTGAATTAGATTATGATATTCTGGGAATCGCTCCTGCTTTGTCTTAAACTAAGATGTTGAGGAAATGAACAAAATCATTTAATATACAGGCTGGTTTAGAACTGATTTAATTAAATGTGTTAAGAGTGAACTACCTTCGTTTATAAAGATACCGCAAAAAGTTATTAACAAAACTTGTTTAGAATTAAAATTTATGACAGGCTCTCAATTTTCAGCCAGATCAGCCTAGTTTGAAATTTCAAGTAAATTATTAACATTTTTCCCTATCAACATGGAGCTTTTTACCTGTCGTTTTCTGCACGCAGGTGCGCAAAGTAAGTAACCATGCAATGTTAAATAATAATTTATTAGTAAAATACAAAACGCTTATTGCTAACAAAAATCAAAATGAACAACGAAAAATAAAGAAATTATTCAAATGTGCTGCCACCAACCGATACACATAACTCAGCCCGTTTAGTAAATGCTTTGTAGGCATCTTGAATATGTTGAATTGGAATACCGTCAATTGCCTCTCTCAACCTTAGTTTCAACAATTCAAGATCGTTGTTTAATGGAGTCGCATAGACTTTCTGTATGAGATAGCCCCATAAATAAAAGTTCATTAAGGTAAAATCGGGACTTCTGGGAGGCCAAGGTATTGGCCCATATCGACCAATCCACCGCCCAGGAAATTCGCGATCTAACCATTCTCGAACGATTCCTGTTGCATGTGCTGAGTGGCCGTCATGCTGAAAGTATGCTGTTTGTCTATCTTCTAGTGACATGGTATGCAAATGGTCTTGAAGAATATTTTCCAGCATTTCCAGATAACTGTACTGGTTCATATTCCGCTCAAAAAAATATGGCCCAATTATCCCAGTGTAAGAAACAGCTCACCACACATTTACTTTTTTATGGCATTGTCTTCTGCAATTAACTCTATAATTTGGATTCTCCATAGACCAATGCCGTGTATGCTGGGAATTTTCCACCCCATTAGTGGTGAAAGTGGATTCGTCCGAAAAAATAATATTTCTGCCAAAATTCTGATTTTGTAGATATTGCTCGCCGTACCATAAACAAAAATATAATCATTTTGACTTGTCAGTTTCTTCCAAAGTGTGTATAAGTTTTGCTTTGAAAGGTTTCACCTTGTTGGTACGATAAATTTGTTGCAAATGCGATTTGCTAATATTGCCAATTTCTAATGCCCTTCTTCTTAATGATAATTACGGAAAACGCCTAACAGAATCAATAGCTAATGGAGCTGCAGCATTGTCTTTTTCATTTAGGTCAGATTTTGTCTTCTTAACATTAAAAACAGTCCCAGTATGCATAAATTTTGTAACAGCTTTTTTTACACCAGTAGCGGAACCCTAAATAATTTGGCCAGCGTACAAGAAATTTTCTTATCACTTCCTGATTAGAATGTTCTTCACCCAAACCATAACACTGCACAATAAACACTTTTTGTTCTGTTATTAATATTTTTAAATACAGAAGCTTGCCGTTCGTGACAAATAAAATATATTAATATATATATATATATATATACACATAAGCATACAAAAATTTTAACGGATCTTGGTTTTGGGTTCTAGGGATTAAATACGCGCTCATCTGAAGAAAATTTTCCGAAAGCTTTTCATTGTGACCTCTCTAATAGCGAATTTTTCTTGATGAAAATTCGCTAAAAACTACTTGCTGTTTTAATGAAACCACACCCTTTCTTGTATTTAACAAAGAAAAAGAAATAAATAAAAAATAATATAAATAACATTATTAAAGGAAGGTCAAATTCACCGTCATAACATATTATAGAGGAAGTAAATGGTACTTACCTGATTCTACTTGGCTTATTCCAATGTATCCGTCATGCATGTTTAACTCTGCAAGTATGGCAGCTAACAAAGATGATTTCCCAGCTCCCACAGGGCCCACTACACCGATTAATTCACCCTAAAATTAATTACACCTAATTTATATCCAAACTAGAAAAGTATATAGAGCTTTTGCTAGGGGAATTTAAAGCTGCTTAAAAAAATTGATCAAAAAGTGACCAGATATATTTACCGAAACAAATTTTGGCAGGTTATTACAAGTATGCAATTTCGGCACACATGATCTTTATCAATTCAAGGTCACCTATGACTCAGTGAAAAAGGAAAAAGAGGTAAACTTGTTGAAATACTCGGAGACTTTAAAATACATGCAAATATAGTAAAGCTAGTAATTATGACGTAGGTAACACCACATGTGCAGTTAGGGTTAACGGGAATGTCAGAAGGGTTTGAGGTGGTAAGAGGTGTAAGGCAAGGTGATTCACTGTTAATATTATTGTTTAATGTAGTTCTGGAGAAAGTGATAAGGGATAGTGGCATAAAGTATTTTACAGAGGTCATCAGAGCCTTTGTTTCGTGGACGATATCTTATTATTGTCCAGAAATAGAAAAGAACTGCAAAACATCACTAGAAGTTTGGCGGAAGAAGTGGACAGTGTAGTGCTTCAAATAAATAAAGACAAGAGCAAGAACGTGACAATCAGAAAGGCTAAGGAAACTAACAGTGAACCTTTTATAGTGCAAATTGGAGTGAGAAGTGTGTTAGACTTTAAAGTGGTTGGAAATTACATGTACTTAGGTGTATTAATAGACAACAGATGTGATGAAGATGTAGAAGTTAACCTAAGCATAGCAAAAACTAACAGATGCACAGGAGGACTTATTAGTTTTCTCAAGTCGAAGAATATTTCACGCACTACAACGCCTACAGTGTATAAAGCCGTAATAAGAGCAATATTGACTTGTGAAACATAGACAATGAACGAGAGAATGGGGATATGGGAAAGAAAAATACTCCGCAGAATATTAGGAGGCAAGAAAGTAGATGGAATTGGGGAAAGACGTACAACTGCGGATTGCTTTATTATTATATATATTTTAACCACACACCAGGAGGGCTTACAGCCTAAATACTATCATACCGTCGGTGTCGACAAGGAGGAAAGAGGCAACTTGTTAATTCTGGACTTGAAGGTTTGGAGGTTCAGAGGAGAAGGAAAAACATGTGCCGGTAAGAAATTCCACAACTTGGAAGTCCTCGGGACAAAAGAGCGGGCATAACAAGAAGTTCTATGTATGTTTTCCTGGACAGTAAAAGGGTGCATTCGCTCTGTTCCCCTGGTAGATCTGTTGGGGGCAGCAGGTGGAGGAGCTATTGAAGAAAGTTCCTCTGAGCAGTGCCCGTGCAGATATCTATAAAAGAGAGAGACAGGCCACCAACGGCACGTCTATGGGCAAGGGATGGCAGCCTTTGGGTGAGAGTAGGGTCACCGATGAGACGTATAGCTTCTAAATGGAGTCAAGGATAGCGAGTATAGAAGCAGCAGCGGCACCCCAGATGTGGGAGCAGTATTCGAGACTTGGTCTTATTTGTGAAGTATATAAGGTATAGGGATTAGCTGGTGAAAAGTATTTCGGAGCCCGGAAGAGGAAACCTAATTTCTTAGTAGTCGCTTCTGCAATTGACGTGACATGTTGGGGCCAATTGAGATTTCGATCCACAGAAATGCCAACAAGTGAAAAGGACTCATTACTTTGAATAACTTGGTTGTTCATTGTGATGGGTCTAGGGCTGGTGTATCTCTTATGAGATAGAAAGCAAGACTGATATTTTACAAGATTTCTACTTCCCCAGTTTAATATTTTTGGAGATCCACAAAGAAAGAACCCTCTATGAGTCTGCGATCCTCATCTAATTGAGCTAAAGAGACAGGCGTAGAATATTGTATATTTGAGTGGAGGGTGCTGTCGTCTCCGTAACTGTGAACTGGGTTGGATTTGCTAGAGAGCAGGTCATTGATGTGGAGAAGAAACAAAGTAGGGGCTAAAGCTGAACCTTGAGGGACTCCTGCATTAATTGGATACAGTTTAGAGGAATGCCCATCCACGACAACAGAAATGCTCTGGTTGGAGAGGAAATTTGCTGTCCAGGTACAGAGTTTTGGTGGTAGGCCATAGGCGGGAAGTTTATTAAGCAGCGCTGAGTGCCAGACCTGATCGAATGCTTTGAATATGTCTAGAGCGACAACAATGAATGTATGGAGAACCGCCTGTACCCCATATATAAAAGCACGTCGCCCACAGTGGCTGTGCTATCTAGAGCGAATAGGTGAGCAGAGAATAGCGCAGAAGTGTGTTTGGTTATATCCAGAAGGTAAGAGCAAGTAAGACAGTCCAAGAAAAAATTGGCATGGTGCAGTTCAACAAGACTTGCAAGCACGCCGCCTACAGTGGCTGGGCCATCCAGAGCGAATGGGTGAGGAGAGAATGCCAAAGAAGCGTGCTTGGTCAAATCCAGAAGGCAAAAGTAAGGACGAAAGACCAAAAAAAAGGTACCATGACGCAGCTCAAAAAGACTTGCAAGAAAAAGGAGTCCAAAACTGGAACATGATTGCAAGAGATAGGAAGCAGTGACAATACACCACCAAGCTATGAGCTTAAATGGCCTTTGAGCGCTTATATCCATCTATCTTCAGCCTTGAACAATTAGAAAAATGTCTTTTCTACTTACCTTTTTTACCCGTAGAGTAATTTCTTTTAACTTAAACACATAAGTATCTTCTTCAATGTGACGTTCGACATGCTTACTTTTGTCAAGGAACAAAGATTTTCCCTTTCCCTTGCGTTTATCTTTCTTGTGAGATTCCTCTTCTGTTGCATGTAGTTTATGTTTTTCTTCTTTGTTTAAGACTTTTCCCCAAGAAAAGCATCCACGTCTGATAACTACCTCGCAGTTCTCATTATCATCTATGAGATCATCATCGTAATACAAATCTAAATCTAAGTCAGGCAACTAAAAACAAAATTGAAAAATAAGCTCATGATTGTACTCAGAGACAAAAAAATCACAAATAATTAAAAATTGTGGCTTACTTACATCCAAGAGCCGTTGTATTCTCTTAACCGATACCCAGGCTTCAGTCATTCCATTTAAAACCCAAGGAAAAGCATTAAGAGGACCAATAAGCATGTTTAGAAGGGCAATACTTGTGAAAACGGTTGTAGCAGTTAGTTTATTGCCCATCAGGGAGTACGTAGCAAAAGTCAAAATGGAAATTACCACGGGAGTAGTAGCCCAAAAATAGACGCAAAGGGCATCTAAATATTTACGAATTTTTAGATATTTGAGTTCTTGTTCTCTTAGTTCTGAAACAAAATGGGAGTAGTGTTACGGGAAAAACATGCTTTGTAGTATATTAAGGTTTTTAAAGCAAACCTAAGGAAAACTGAGTATTAACACACCTAAAAGTTAACTGCTTAAAATCATGATTTGCATTTCAAACATTTTTTTTTGTGGTAAAATTTGTTTTCATTTTACAGCACAGTGAACTATAGATAGATAGATAGATAATTATATTACCCTTTGATCAGGTACATACATACTACAGGCACGTCAAAGAATTAGATAAACATAAAATGTCAGTCTTAAATAATTATAAAAAGAGATTTAAAAAAAATAACAACACCACTTTACATACAGAACTCACTACAAAAATATACAATCAGTTTACATTAAACCTAAATTTACAGTCACAACGGTGATATTTTTACAACCATTAATATCATTTTCTCAGTTGGTCAGGGCCTGTACACCTTTCAGTAAATTCATGGATATTATAAAAAGAATTGTCAACCAAAAATGATTTTAACTTATGTTTAAAGCAGCTCAGTGCATCCACTCCTGACGAAGCATATCAAAATAAAAACAGCCAGCATATACAGGTGATTTCTTGTATGCCATATACTGGTAATTTGGCAAGTGGATGTCATTTCTTGCCTAGGTAGTGTAGCTGTGAACTGCACCGTTTTTAATAAACCTGTTCCTACATGTATATGTGTATGCCAGCACACTATACACTAAAGCAAAATACACATTAATGAGAGAAGTTTCATTTAAGATGTTCTTCAGCATCATGACGCAAAAATAGGCATTACCCTATGTATTCGATATACTTTTTTTTAAATTTTTTATGATTTTTTAATTTATTTTTTATTTCAACAACACACAACTATGGCTCACAGCCTAAATACTATCGTACCATGGGTGTCGACAAGGAGGAAAGAGGCAACTTGTTAATTCTGGACTTGAAGGTTTGGAGGTTCGGAGGAGAAGGAAAAACATGTGCCGGCAAGGAATTCCACAACTTGGAAGTCCTCGGGACAAAAGAGCCGGTATAATAAGATGAACATCTGGTGACCTGGACAGTAAAAGGGTGCATTCGCTCTGTTCCCCTGGTAGATCTGTTGGGGGCAGCAGGTGGAGGAACTATGGAAGAAAGCTCCTCTGAGCAGTGCCCCTGCAGATATCTATAAAAGAGAGAGAGAGAGGACACCAACGGCACGTCGGTGGGCAAGGGATGGCAGTCTTTGGGTGAGGGTAGGGTCACCTATGAGACGTATATCTCTCTTCTGAATGGAGTCAAGGATAGCGAGTGTAGAAGAGACAGCGGCACCCCAGATGTGGGAGCAATATTCGAGGTTTGGCGTTATTTGTGAAGTATATAAGGTATAGAGATTAGCTGGTGAAAAGTATTTGCGAGCCCGGAAGAGGAAACCTAATTTCTTCGCAGCCGCTTCTGCAATTGATGTGACATGTTGGTGCCAATTGAGATTTCGATCCACAGAAATGCCAACAAGTGAAAAGGACTTACTACTTTGAATAACTTGGTTGTTCATTGTGATAGGTCTAGGGCTGGTGTATCTCTTATGAGATAGAAAGCAAGACTGAGATTTGGTGGAGTTGAATTGTACAAGATTTCTACTTCCCCAGTCTAATATTTTTTGGAGATCCACAGGGACAGAACCCTCCATGAGTCTGCGATCCTCATCTAATTGGGCTAAAGAGACAGGCTTAGAATATTGTATATTTGAGTGGAGGGTGCTGTCATCCGCGTAACTGGGAACTGGGTTGGATGTGCTAGAGATGAGGTCATTGATGTGGAGAAGAAACAAAGTAGGGGCTAAAGCTGAACCTTGAGGGACGTGTAACTGGGAACTGGGTTGAATGTGATAGAGAGGAGGTCATTGATGTGGAGAAGAAACAAAGTAAGGGCTAAAGCTGAACCTTGAGGGACTCCTGCATTAATTGGATACAGTTTAGAAGAATGGCAATCCACAACCGAAATGCTCCGGTTGGAGAGGAAAGTTGCTGTCCACGTACAGACTTTTGGTGGTAGGCCATAGGCCGGAAGTTTATTAAGCAGCGCTGTGTGCCAGACCTGGTCAAATGCTTTGGATATGTCTAGAGCGACAATCTGGGATTAACCGCTTAGTTCCATAGACTTGCTTCAAGAATGGGTGACAAAGGAAAGGAGGTCGACAGTTGATCTGCGCTGACGAAATCCATACCGCCTGTCATGAATTAGACTGTGTTTTTCAAGAAATTTTAGTAATTCGGTGTTTATATACTTTTCCATCACTTTGGGGACGGGTTGTACTCGAGCAGTTTTCCAGTTACTAGGGAATATGCCTCTATTGTAAGATGTCTGAAGCAGACGAGTCAGGACAGGAGGAAGTTCTGGTGCGAATTTTTTGAGAACAATTGCTGGGATCTCGTCAAGGCCAGAGGCTTTCCTGGCATTAAGGGAAGAGAGCATCTTTCGTACCTTTTTAGTTTTGAAAATGATATCAGTCATTTTATGCGCGACATTGGGGACTGTTGGTGGTTGAACATTTGGAGGTGGGTTGAGAGTAGAATTACCGGCGGACAACGAGGCAAAAATCCAGCCTTGCCCAGGGCGGTAGAAACACTTTCATCCCCTGAAACAAGAGGTGGGAACGTGCTCTTGCAGAAATTATTCCCAATAGATTTAGCAAGAGTCCAAAAGGGTTTGCTGCCGTTGGAACGTTTTTCAAAAAAATGTTTTCAGAAACCTGCCTATGGCCCCCCTGGATCCACAAACCCCAAGAATTTTTTTGTTGTTTACACCCCCAAAGAAGTTACGGACCAGGATTGAGTAGGGGTGCTGGGCGGGGTAGGTAGTAACAAGGAAATATGAGCAGAAATTTCTAATAAAACGGGCTTGAAAGCTGTCTTCTTCACATCTTGAAGCCATATCCCCCTTAAACCCTGCCTACCCCACACAGCACCCCTATCCCCCCAGGTGCCGTAGCTTCCTCGGTGGGTAGGAACAAGATATTTTTCTTGTGGTTTATGTAGCGAGGGTGGTTGTATGCACGCGAGAGGGAAGGAAAATCCCCACGACGAAGCAGACACCCCAAGCCCCCCACCCCTGTCACACGTCGAAGGAGGAGGAGGGGGGATTCTTCGTTGTAGACATTTTCCTTCCCCACCGTCGTTGCAGAAACCACAAGAAAAACTTCTTGTTCATACCCCCCAAAGAAGTTACGTGACCTGGGGCAAATAGGGGTGCTGTGCGAGGTAGGCAGGGTTTATGGGGGATATGGCTTCCAATAGACAGCTTTCAAGCAGTTTTCTTCGCATTTTCTGCTCATATTGCCTTTTTACTACCTACCCGGCCCAGCACCCCTATTCACTCCCAGTCCCGTAACTTCCTTAGAGGGTGTGAACAAGAAATTTTTCTTGTGGTTTGTGCATCCAGGTGGGGTCCTAGTAATGTTTCTGAAAAAAATTTTTTAAAGCGTCCGGGAGATAATTTGCAAATTTACTGAATTTTCATTAAATCCTTCAAATTTCAATAACTCAATTTGCTATTAACGTAAGCTTTGTTGGTTAGGAAACCAACATTTAAGTTTATTTTCGGAAAATTTGTGTATATTTTCAAACCATAAGTAATTTTGATAAAATATAGTACTTTGTTTCTACTACATAGGCTATACCGGTAATCAGATTGATGCCTGCTCGCATTTGCTATTAAATTTTTTTTAATGGAAATTCACTTCCATAACACACCTGCTGCATCCAGACTTTTGAAAAATGTTTATATATTTTCAAACAATAAAGTTATTTCGATGAAATATGGTACATTGTTTCTACTATATAGGAAACCAAGTTTGATGCCTGCTTTCATCAAAGAAAGACATTTGCCATTAAAAATATTTTAAAAAAAATTCGCTACCATAACGCACTTGCTGCGTCCCGAACTTTTTTTTTAAGACAAATAATGCTAATACAGCACACTGTACATACTAGCAACTGTACACATAGAGAATCCAACTTATACACCAGTACCTATTCTTAGTTACATAACTAACAGGAATAATATAAAATCTAATCCCGCGTGGGTCATTATCGACCCCGTGGGCATTAATGGGTTAATAACACAGAGAGGAAAATGTAAGTTGTGTAGAATTTTTGTAATATCTGCGAGTGTATAATAATTGTAAATCCACAGCTCAAACTATATTAAACTTGTCGATTTTAACAAATGGGGTCATCCAGACAATAACTTCAGCAAAGTTAACCCTGAAAACGTAAAAGCAAGTCTGATTACCTCCACCAATCACCTACTAAATTGTCTCATCTGAACGTAAACAGAAGAATAACTCACAAAAACATAAAAATAACCCCGCTCATTCCGGTTTATCAAAAGATTAATCAAAAGCCAACTGCCGCCATTTCAGAAAGATAACACAAAGAGAAAACACTAGCAAATATACTCACTGGTCACAATCCGGATGAAATGCTGCTCCCAGACGTACAGTTTTATTGCCTTTATGCCTCGCAGAATCTCTGTAATCAGTTTAACTCTTGCATCCTTCTTCTCCATTAGTTTCGTTGAAGTTTGACCTATTTTGTTCGCTACGGCCTTGTTTACAGGTATTAGGAATATGCTAAAGCCGACGCCGGCTAAAAATGCCAGTCCCACTTGGGTATACAGCAGATACAGTGTAACTCCGAGCTTTAACAAAAAATCAGGAACTGCAGGTCATAAATGCTTGCAACATTTAAATTTTAACATTTTAGTACCACTATAAGTACAGGCAATAGAGAATTTGTTTCTGTATTAAACTACATGAGTTTTTTTTTTGATAGATACGTTCTGAATGACGTACTGAATGTAAAAACACAAAATCCTTACAAGTTAGGAGGGCGGAAGTGCCGCCATTTTGAGAAAAACCGTTTCGGCCTATATCTCCGCAGCCGTGCACTTTAGGCCAAAAATGGTGATGACCTTTATTGTAGATAATTACATTTCTCATCATTTTTGTAAAATATCTTTTTTTGTATCACTCACCGTTTACAACTTATAGGACTATTAGCATTCATTTATTGACTTTTTTACCTATATCTTTGTTAATAATTGCTTAAAAAATAAAATGCTTAAAACTTAACTTTTTAATCGACAAATTTTCTATTTTTACTTAAAACTTTTTTTCTCAAATTAATATTAGTGAATTTTCTAAAAATAAAAAAAAATCACTGAAGAGACCTTCCTTTTGCAAGTGGCTTGGTAAGTTCGTTAGCCAGGAAAATCGGCCAAGGTTTTCCCGGAAAATTTTGTGTTTTCTTTCAAAAAAATCATATCTCTGGAAATAACAAAGTAAGGGCAACCAAATTTGGTACACCGGATTAAATCATAATAGGTAAGTTACCTACCAAAATTTAGTTTTGTAGCTTAAAAGATGAAAAACTTATAGGCATTTAAAAAAAAATTGGGGTTTTCCCCAAAACGTCAAAGTCGCGATTTAAAACGTCAAAATGGGCAATATTTGCGCAAAGAACCTGAAACAAATATAAGCTATGGATAAAAAATGTCTCAAGACGAATGTTTTACAAAGGCTCTAAAGTCTTAGCTTCAACCGTCATTGTCCTTCATTTTACTAAAACATTTCCAGAAAAAATTGTCGATTGAAAAGTGCAACATTTAACGGGTTATAACTTTGAAAATATTGAGTTGAGAAAAAAGTTTTCAGTAGAAGTTGTAGGAAATTTGTCGATTGAAAAGTTAAGTTATAAGCGTTATATTTCTTAAACAATTATTAACAAAGATATAGGTAAAAAAGTCAATAAATGAATGCTAATAGTCGTATAAGTTGTAAACGGTAAGTGATACAAAAAAAAAATAAAAAAAATATGAGAAATGCAATTATCTACAATAATGGTCATTACCATTTTTGGCCTGAAGTGCACGGTAACGGAGATATAGGCCGCAACGGTTTTTCTCAAAATGGCGGCACTTCCGCCCTCCTAATTTGTAAGGATTTTGTGTTTTTACATTCAGTACGTCATTCTGAACCTATCTATCAAAAAAAAACTCCTCTATTGCCTGTACTATATCACATAAATGAATTATTTTAGCAATATTGAGAAAAAAGGCCTTGTGGAAGGTGATTCAGGCAAACTTTTCGTACCTACTTATAATAATAATTTTTATCTGACATATTCAGCGTATACAATGGACATACAGACTAGCACACTTGGAGAACCTAAATTGATTTCTACTTCTATAGTATTTAAATAGACTTTCAGGTAAATGCCGAAAAACGAGAATGGAATTTTTTTAATCGCAGAGGCAACCTTTGGTTATTATATCCTCAATTGCCGGAAGAGGTTATTGAACTTCCCTTTATTACACCAGTTGGCAGCTTAGTGACCCTTGCTGATATTTTCGTTTGTCGGAAATATCTGTATTGTTTCCTTATTTCTTGGGCGCACGTTTGTCAGTATTCATATATATTTTACAAAGCTCTCTATCAAATGACTGGAGATGGGAGGTGGTGCGAGATTCATAAATTTTTTATTATTATTATTATATTTAGCGATATATATATATATATATATATATATATATATATATATATATATATATATATATATATATATATATATATATATATATATATATATATATATACATACTTTCGAAAGCGTTCAATTGTCCTGGTTTTCTAACATTTAAAATCAATTTTAAATTCTCCTCATTAACGTGGTGATTATTATCCAAAATATGTCGGGTGACGGTAGATCTATCTATAGTCCCGTATTTTAATTGTGCTAAGTGTTCTTTGAATCTATATGCAATCGGTTTTTTGTTTGTCCAACGTATTTAAGATCACAATCTCTACAACTTATTTCATAAATTCCCGACATTTTGGCCGCACTATAATTGTCTCTTGAGTTACCTAGCAGGTTTTTAAAAGTATTTTCTGTCGAAAATGTTAATTGCAAGTTGGGTTTAAAAAAAATGCTATCTAGACCGCTCGTGATTCGAGTTTCGAAAGGTAAGCAAACAAAGGTTTTTTTTCCGCTTTCTCTCTTATAAACGTAGTTGATTCTGCTAACATTATCTTTGTTTTCTGTTTGTTAATTAAATTCTCTACTAGACAAGCAGTGTATCGGTTATATTCGGCCACGTTCTTAATATAATTTAATTCTTTGGTATATCTACTTTTACTTAAAGGAAAACTAATTAATCTGTTTACAAAAAAATTCAGGCTGGGCACGTTTTGTGCGTACGTATGATGTGAGTCATTCGGAATGTAGCTTAGAGTGGTGGTTTCTTTTCTATGGACATCAAATTCTAAAGTATCTTTATTCTTGATAACTAATACATCTAGAGTAGATAAGCTATGAGAGTTCTGGACCACAAAAAACGCACATTTCAAAAATGCACAATTTTTAAAACCACGCCTCTTTAGCCGCGCCCATTTACCTGAAATTGACCAATCAGAGGCCGCTTTTCACCGCAAATACGCCCATTTTGTACACATTTAGCCAATCAGGGGGTTCTGAACCAAAAAAGCTAAGGGCTGATTTTGCCCTAACACATTTGGAGGTGGGGTTCTGGACCAAAAATTCTAAGGAAAGATATTAAACAAAACTATCAGAGATTAATTAATAAACTAATAAGCGGTGATAATTACATTGGTTGAAGACTCCATGATTTAAAGTTACGTCACCACAACCTTTTCGACAGACAGCACAGACAGGACTGTTAGGCAGCTGTCTGTCTTGTTTGTCCGTCTGTCCTGTCTGTGCTGTCTGTCCTGTCTGTGCTGTCTGTCTTGTCTGTGCTGTCTGTCTTGTCTGTGCTGTCTGTCGAAAAGGTTGGGGTGACGTAACTTAAAATCATGGAGTCTTCAACCAATGTAATTATAACCGCTTATTAGTTTAGTAATTAATCTCGAATAACTCCGATAGTTGTGTTTAGAATTTTTGGTCCAGAACCCCACCTCCAAAAGTGTTTGGGCAAAATCAGCCTTTAGCTTTTTTTCGTCCAGAACCCACCATGGGTGGGATTTATGTAGGAGTGAAGCGCTCTGATTGGCTAAAAGTCTACAAAATCGGCGTATTTGCGGTGAGAAGCGGCCTCTGGTCAATTTCAGGTAAATGGGCGTGGCTAAAGAGGCGTGGTTTTAAAAATTATGCATTTTTGAAATGTGCGTTTTTTGTGGTCTATAACTCTCATAGTTTATCTACTATCTAGAAAGTGTAATTTATTATTTACTTCTAGTTCGTGGGTAAATGTTATGGAATCAAATGTATTGTTCAACTTGGCGATAAAATCTTCTATTTTGCAAATTTTTGTGTTAAACACCGCGAAAATATCACCCACATAACGGAACCACACTCTAGGAAAATATTCACTTTCATTTTCAAGATCTGTTTCAAATTTACTCATGAAAAGTCCGCAATAAATGGCGATAGCAGATTGCCCATTGCCGTCCCTTGGGTTTGTTTGAAAAAATTCATTATTGAATTGAAAAATATTTTGTTTCATACAAAGGTTAGTTAAGGTTAAATATTCTTTGCAGGAATTTTCATTTATGTTATTCATTTTTAGCAACTCTTCTAAATACTTTAACGTTTGCTCCGTGGGAACGCTGGGAAACAATGAGGTTACATCAAATAAAATCGAAACCTGGGCTTCAACAAATGTAACCTCTTTAATTTTATTTTACAAATTCAAGTGAATTTGTTACTGAAAAATTTTTCTGCTTGACGGGCAAGCTTTTAAACTCATTTGTCAACCACTTTGCTAAATTGTATGTTGGGGAATCTATATCTGAAACAATAGATCTCATTGATTTTCCCGGTATAAGAATTTTTGGGAGACCGTATTTTTTTGGGGACTTTAGGATTTGAAACTTGTAACTTTCTTCCCAGATCTTTTGATATAAGGTTGTGGCAACTCTTTAAACTATTTTTAACGTCCGAAATTATTTTAAGTAGCGGGTTTTTATTGAGGTTTTTATACGGTCCTGTCTCTATGACGTTATAAACTCTATATCTATATTTGCAAAGAATATTTAACCTTAACTAACCTTTGTATCAAACAAAATATTTTTGAATCCAATACTGAATTTTTTGAACAAACCCAAGGCACGGCAATGGGCAATCTGCTATCGCAATTTATTGCGCACCTTTTCATGAGTAAATTTGAAACCGATCTTGAAAACGAAAGTGAATATTTTCCTAGAGTGTGATTCAGTTACGTGGATGATATTTTCGTAGTGTTTAACACAAACATTTGCAAAATGGAAGATTTTATCGCCAAGTTGAGCAATAAATTTGATTCCATAAAACTGACCCACGAACTAGAATATAATAATAAATTACCCTTTCTAGATGTACTAGTTATCAAGAATAAAGAGACTTTAGAATTCTATCTCCATAGAAAAGAAACCACTACTCTAAGCTCTACTCCGAATGACTCACATTATACGTACGCACAAAAAGTGGCCAGTCTGAATTTTTTAGTAAATCGGTTAATTAATTTTCCTTTAAACAAAAGTAGATATACAAAAGAATTAAATTATATTAAGAACGTGGCCAAATATAACGGATACACTGCTTGTCTAATGGAGAAATTAATTAACAAACAGAAAACAAAGAAAATGTTAGCAAAATCAACAACTTAACAACAAGTTGATAAGAGAGAAAGCGGCAAAAACATTTGCTTGCTTACCTTTCGAACCTCGAATCACGAGGAGTCTAGGTAGCATTTTTAAAAAGCCAACTTGCAACTAACATTTTCGACAAAAAATACTTTAAAAAACCTGCTAGGTAACCCAAAAGACACGGATAGTGCCGCCAAAACGTCGGGAATTTATGAAATAAGTTGCACAGATTGTGATCTTAAATACGCCGGACAAACACAAAAGATATATTGCAATTAGATTCAAGGAACACTTAGCACAACTAAAATACAGGACTATAGACAGATATACCGCCGCCAGGCATATTTGGGATAATAATCACCACGTGAATGAGGAGAATCTAAAATTAATTAAAAAAGTTAGAAAACCAGGACAATTGAACGCCTTCGAAAGTATATATATCGCTAAATATAATAATAATAAAAAGTGTATGAATCTCGCGCCGCCCCCCATCTCAAGTCATTTGATAGAGACCTTTGTAAAATATATAAATACCGACAAAAACGCGCCCGAGAGATAAGGAAACAATACAGATATTTCCGGCGAACGAAAATATCAGCAAGGGAACATTTGGAGAACCCAAATTACCACGACACATCTTCTTAGAGACCTGACGATGGTTTCACTAACAAAATTAGCGGGCTTCATCAGAGGATGGAAAATTCTAAAGTACCTTCCCTTTGCAAGTGTTTCGTTAGCCAAGAAAATCAGCTAGTTTTTCCCCGAAAATTTTGTGTTTCCTTTCGAAAAATGTATATCTCTGGAAAAAACAAAGTTATCGCAGCCAAATTTTGTGCGCCGGTTTGCGCCATAACAAGTAAATAACTTACCAAAATTTAAATCTGTTGGTTTAAAGACAAAAAAGTTATAGGCATTTAAAAAAAATGGGATTTTCTTCTTAAAACGCCAAAGTCGCGATTTGAAGCGTCAAAATTGGCAACATTTAGGCAAAGAACGTGAAACGAATACGGGTTATGTAGAGAAAATGTAGCAAGAAGAGTGTTTTGCAAACCCTTAAGTTTCCGGTTCAACGGTAATTGTCCTTTTTACTAAAATATTTGCAGACAATTCATTTCATATAGACCCTTTCTCTGATGTTTTGGCAGTAGTTTTAATTATAGAGCTTATCGTTTAATGGTTTACAATTTTTAGCGAATGTTATATCCGTGATTATACAAGATACGAGAAAAAATTGTATTTGTTATCTATGGGCTGTCTTGAGCAGCATCCTATAAAATTAGGTTTCCAATCATAGGGGCCCATAAGTTGTTGGTATACCAATATATTTTTTTAATCGAACAGACTGATATTATTACTTTTTTGCATTTTCCATCGAAATATAATGCATGCTTATAAGAAAAGAAACTTAGGACGCACGAAACGCCTTATGGTAGCGAATTTTCATGATATGTTCCAAATTTCAATAGCTCAATTTACTATTAAGTTAACGTTAGTTGGCTACCTCTGATGACGCCACCTTTGTTAGTGAAACGATTGTCAGATCAAGTTCTCCAAGTGTACTTATCACATGTTTTAATTATAAAATTATTTTTTTTCATTTTCATAAAATTTAATATACATTAATTATAATAAAATATCTACGTAAATATTCATGTTTGATTAACACAAACTACTAATAAAGGAACTGAGGAGTAACTAATATAAAACTTACCTGAAATGGTATACTCCAAAGGGCATGGAAACTTGGGCAAGAATTAACAATTCTATCTGTATCTGTTGACATAAAATTTACAATCTCTCCAACAGAAAAAACGGAGTTTAATACAGTGCTACTAACAGTCAAAGTTTTTCTATAGACAGTTGTTACTAAAGCGCCTCTCATTTTTATACCAATCAATGACATAAGAAAGTTAAAATGGCTATCACAGAAAGAAGCTGAAAACGATAAAAGTTAGGTAGGTAATAAAAACAGAGAAAACCACAAATTATAAATACTCGCCTATCAGGGTAGTAAGCGTTAACCCTGCAGCATAAATGTAACCCCATTTTACATCTTCTTCCTTATTTTCAATAAAATTCACCAGTCTATTTAACAACATTGGACCAGCAAAACCAGCACAGTCAGCAATCAGTCTTAAAATTCCAACAGAGTAAAACTGTAGCCAAAAACATTGGTGCAAAGCTCTAAACAAAGAGACATTATGTCGCTTAACTTGGATGAAAGATAAATCGGGTGATGTCGGTGTGTCTATACTAGAAATAGATTGGGAACCTGGCTCTGAAATTGATTATTATACATTTGTTTAAAGTTGCAAATAAGAAAATTTAGTTGTTGATACAAATGACAAGCTAATTACCACTTAACTCCCGCTGCCTCAGCTGTTGAATGTCATCTATATTTCCAGTCAAAGCTTTGTCTAATTTATTGCTAACCGCACCAGAATTTAATGATACAGGCAAATCATAAAGATCTTCCGTTGTCTTCAGTTTGCCTTGAACGCCTTTTTCCATCAAGGGGTTAACCCAGTAAAATAAAAGTTTCGACAACCAACTGTCATCCTCTGTTGCCACACCAAGGTAACTTGGATCACCCTCTTCTGAGAATCTTATGTAAGCACTCTCGTGTAAAAGCGATTGACTTTCACCGATCTAAAATAATTTTTTATTACTTATACTTAATATGGTCAGGTTTTATTTATATTAGTAAATCTTCTTAATGAAAATTCATTAATAGAGAGATGACAATGGTGAGACTTTAGGAAAATGTTTTGGAATCAGCGAGAATTAGGGCCCCTATAACCCACATGATATGTGAATATATTTAACCCCCAGTGGGAGTGACTTTCACCCTCGCTGGGGTGAGACATTCTATTAGAGTTCAGAAAAGTGCCCCCCTTGCAGGCAAAATCGAAATGTTTTAGGATTTTTCGAAACTCTCACCAGTTCTCGGAAAAACCTGATGCAACGTTTTATAATGGACACCATGTACGTATATACAGAGTGGCGCATTGAAAACGAAACAGACCGATTTGCGTACAGAGAAATTATTTTTTAAGAAACGCTGAAACACGTCAATTTTAGTATTGAGGGGGACATGTTTTGACATAAAACTCAACTTTGCCACATCAACCCCTTAAGGGTGGTGATAAGAACCCTTATGTTTTAAATAGGGAACATGGGTCGAGTGTTACATCATTTGAAAGCTCTTTCTTTTCTGAATTCAGCACACTAATTTTTTTTAGAGTTTTATCAACTCGTTTAAAAATTATTCACAGTTGGAGTTGCAAGAACGTATTTCATTCATTGTGATAAGAAATGCACTAATTTGTCAATTTTTCGTTAAAAAATAACAACTAAAAAACAAAACCAAACGTTCAAAAATGTTTATTCAGTTAAGTAAGTCCTCAAATTGTTGACCACCAGCTTCCATACAAAAGTACAAATTTTGTTCAAAACGAGCTCTGACATTCTGGAGCATTTGTGGAGTTATTAGACGGTATTCTTCAACAATGCGTCGTCGTAATTTTTCCAGCAACTCCGGTTCTGTTGCGAAAAATCTACTCTTTACATGGCCCCATAGAAAGAAGTCTAAAGGAGTTAAATCCGGTGATCTAGGGGGCCACTCAATACCACCTCTACGCCCAATCCATTGCTCTGAAAACTCTGTTCAAAAACTCCCTAACATGTTGTGAAAAATGCGGAGAAGCTCCATCTTGTTGAAACATTACTTGATTTTCTTGATAGCGATCATCATTTTCAATTAGTAGAGGGTAAACGATATCTTCTAGTAACTCCAAATACGCTTCGCCACTCAAATTTCCATCAAGAAAAATTGGTCCGATTAAACGGTCTCCAAAAATGCCAGTCCAGACATTCAATTTCTGTGAAGTTTGAGTGTGGACTTCGTGAAAATTTCTTGCATTATTATCTGCCCAATAACGACAATTATGACGATTCACTGTAGAGTTTAATAAAAACGTACACTCGTCTGAAAAACAGATATTGAAGAAAAAGTTCCCGTTATCAGCTATTCGTGCTGTCATAATTTCACAAAACTCCAGCCGCCGATCAAAATCATCTTCATTCAGTTGTTGTACAAGATGAATTTTATACGGGTGAAATGTATAATGCTTCAATATTCGCTGAATAGTTCTTCTTTTGATGTTTGAAACAGTGGCCAATTTTCTCGTGCTCAAAGTTGGGTCTGCAGCAATTTGTCCTAAAACTTCAATCTCAGTAGTCTCATTTCTAACCGGAAATTCACGTTCAGGATCCCGTTTTTTGTTGGCTACTGAACCACTTTGTCGAAACTTTGCAACTAACTCCAAAATGTATTTTCTATTAAGATGTCTGTTCGGATGTCGTTCATTAAACAAATTTGCGGCACGGTTGGCACAGTCATCGTTTTTGAAAAAAAGCGTAATTATTTCAACTCTTTCTTCTACAGAATACACCATTGTGAAATTAATTTTCGGTAGTACTATCAAGTATCAAACCGACCGATAAATTGTAATAAGAAACCGCGTTTCTCTCATTCCGGTAAGAAATGTTCTGATAGTCAATTTTTTGTTTACAAACCAACAAAACATTGACTATCGGCACATTTCTTATCGGAATGAGTGGAATGCGTTTTTGCATCTTGAACTGTGAATAATTTTTAAACGAGTTGATAAAACTTCAAAAAAAATAATGTGCTGAATTCAGAAAAGAAAGCGCTTTTAAATGATGTAACACTCGACCCATGTTCCCTATTTAAAATATAAAGTTTGTTATCACCACCCTTAAGGGGTTGATGTGACAAAGTTGAGTTTTATGTCAAAACATGCCCCCCTCAATATTAAAATTGACGTGTTTCAGCGTTTCTAGAAAAAAAATATTCTCTGGACGCAAATCGGCCTGTTTCGTTTTCAATGCGTCACACTATATATATATATATATATATATATATATATATATATATATATATATATATATATATATATATATATATATATATATATATATATAGAAACTGATCCTGGATGTGGGTTTTAGGGGTCCTAGTTTGCGCTCATTTGAAGAAATTTTTTCAAAATTCAAAACTCGGGATCTCCCCATTAGTGGTTTTTTTAAAAGAAAATTCACTAAAAAACGCGACGATCACTCACTAACCAAGTTAGCGTCATCAGAGGATGAAGAATTCAAAATGTATTTAATTGTGGCCGTTTACTGTCAGGACTGCTGCATTTTATTGACTGTGATATACGAATTCTTTACGCAGATCACGACGTACTTACCTCAGTATACCTGCGTCCAAAATTCAAATATGTCGAAGACCCTTCACTTGGTATCAAAGTCAATCCATAAACAACCTGGACTATTACCCGACAAAGGCTAAAACCGTACGACATGTAAATAAAATAACCCGGCCTAACAGCCTGTTGATAAATTAAGGTGTGACTCCTTAAAGATATAAAAGACAGCACCAGTAACAAAGTCCAAATCACACACACGAAAACTGGTCCTCTCGGACTCAGGGTCAGCCTTTTTCTCAAAACTAAAACGTAACAGAAGTGCGATAACCACGCTATACCTTCTACAGTGTATAAAAAGTAGTTAACGGGCTGCACTTCTTCGGAAGACTTATTTATAGCTATGTAAACCTCGAGTATGGGCAACAAGGCTAAAATTAAGGCTAATAAACATCGAAGGTTAATGGAATATAACTGGACTTTGCCTCTGGAAACGTAATGGATTTGCCTGCCGAAGTAATAGGCCGATGAACAGGCTAAGAATACAAGGGCTGGAATTTGAAGGAATAATTGTTGAAAGCAGAATCCCATATCGTGGCGTAGCGGAGACCAGATCTGGAGACCTTCTGGGCCACAGAACGCAGTCCAACTCCAGTTCCATTCTGGGGAATCCTTAATAGTAATATTGTCCATTGTTAGCCCTCAAGATCCCTGAAAAGTAAAATAGATTAGAAAGATAATGTACAGAGCGAAAGACTTAACAGTAGTCGCCTTCTTGTTCCCTTAATTTGTGTTTAATAATATTAATAATACATTTATACGTTGTTCTATTCTTATATGTAATTTCAGCAATTTAAAGTTTAATAATTAATAACATAAACAAAGAAATAATTACAAAAACAGTAAATTTATTCAGTGGCGCATTTACCAGTACGCTTGGTACGCTGATGCCTAGGGTCTCGAGCAGCAGGGGTCCATATTATATACAAAAATATTTTTGAAACGCTATATTTTTGTAAGTATCAAAGTAACTGGAATGGGACCTTACATGTGGCTAGAAACGGTGTAAATAAACCTATTTTGTAAATTTTATGTAATTTTCTGCACAATATTTAGAGCTTTTTCCAAATTAAAAATAAAATCCAAAAGACATGCGTGGAGACGACTTAGTGGTTAAAGTCCAGTGCCTGACAGACAGAGTAGTTAACTGTCACGCGTAGATTGATTCATACAACAGGTATAAACCATGCATCAAAGGTAACCAAACTAAATAAATACCAGGCATAAAACATACTACCCGAATCAACAATCGTGAAATCTCGGTCACGATGATGGCAAATGACAGATGACATGAAATACAAATTTGTCAAGTGATTGCTATTTAACTGTGGGATTCAATCAATTTTTAAAATACACTATATTTGTAGCTTGATGAACGGCCCCAAATACACTTTTTGCGCAGCATAGATATATTATGCTGTGGTTTTAGACTGAAGTGTCCCATAATATAGCAGAAATGTAAACAAAATCGAGTCACGTCTATAAAAATGATTCTAAAATAGTTTGTTTTATCTTTAAACTTTAACATAAAACGTCATATAAGCCCGAAACAGTCCTTGAATATTTTTCAATGGCAATTCTACTAATTCTGTAATTAATTGTTACGTATAATTACAATAGAGGCATATTCCCTAGTAACTAGAAAACTGCTCGAGTACAACCCGTCCCCAAGAAAGGATCCAAAGCGCTTCCTAGTAACTACAGGCCTATTTCTCTCCTTTCAGTCGTCTCTAAAGTGATGGAAAAGAATATAAACACCGAATTACTAAAATTTCTTGAAAAACACAGTCTAATCCACGATAGGCAGTATGAATTCCGTCAGCGCAGATCAACTGCCGACCTTCTTTCCTTTGTCACCCATTCTTGGAACAAGTCTATGGAACTACACGGTGAATCCCAGATTGTCGCTCTAGACATATCCAAAGCATTCGACCTGGTCTGGCACGCAGCGCTGCTTAATAAACTACCACCAAAACTCTGTACGTGGACAGCAAATTTCCTCTCCAACCGGATCATTTCTGTTGTCGTGGATGGCCATTCCTCTAAACTGTATCCAATTAATGCAGGAGTTCCTCAAGGTTCAGCTTTAGCCCCTACTTTGTTTTTCCTCCACATCAATGACCTCCTCTCTACCACATCCAACCCAGTTCACAGTTACGCGGACGACAGCACCCTCTCTTTAGCCCAATTAGATGAGGATCGCAGACTCATGGAGGGTTCTGTCTCCGTGGATCTCCAAAAAATATTAGACCAAATCACACATTTGTTTGCTTTCTCATAAGATATACACCCGCCCTAGACACATCACAAAAAACAACCAAGTAATTAAAAGTAATGAGTCCTTTTCACTTGTTCGCATTTCTGTGGATCAAAATCTCAATTGGCACCAACATCTGACATCAATTGCAGAAGCGGCTGCTAAGAAATTAAGTTTCCTCTTCCGGGCTCGCCTAAATACTATCGCACCGTCGTTGTCGACAAGGAGGAAAGAGGCAACTTGTTAATTCTGGACTTGAAGGTTTGGAGGTTCGGAGGAGAAGGAAAAACATGTGCCGGCAAGGAATTCCACAACTTGGAGGTCCTCGAGAGAAAAGAGCGGACATAACAGGATGTTCTATGTCTGGTGACCTGGACAGTAAAAGGGTGCATTCGCTCTGTTCCTCTGGTAGATCTGTTGGGGGCAGCAGGTGGAGGAACTATGGAAAAAAGCTCCTCTGAGCAGTGCCCGTGTAGATATCTATAAAAGAGAGAGAGGTCACCAACGGCACGTCGGTGGGCAAGGGATAGCAGCCGTTTCTGCAATTGATGTGACATGCTGTTGCCACTTGAGATTTCGATCCATAGAAATGCCAAAGGACTCATTACTTTGAATAACTTGGTTGTTCATTGTGATGGGTCTAGGGCTGGTGTATCTCTTATGAGAAAGAAAGCAATACTGTGATTTGCTGGGGGTGAATTGTACAAGATTTCTACTTCCCCAGTCTAATATTTTTTGGAGATCCACGGAGACAGAACCCTCCATGAGTCTGCGATCCTCATCTAATTGGGCCAAAAAGACAGGCTTAGAATATTGTATATTTGAGTGGAGGGTGCTGTCATCCGCGTAACTGTGAACTGGGTTGGATGTGCTAGAGAGGGGGTCATTGATGTGGAGAAGAAACAAAGTAGGGGCAAAAGCTGAACCTTGAGGGACTCCTGCATTAATTGGATACAGTTTAGATGAATGGCCATCCACGACAACAGAAATGCTGCGGTTGGAGAGGAAATTTACTGTCCAGGTACAGAGTTTTGGTGGTAGGCCAGAGGCCGGAAGGTTATTAAGCAGCCCTGCGTGCCAGACCTGGTCGAATACTTTAGCTATGTCTAGAGCGACAATCTGGGATTCACCGTGTAACGAAAATTCACTAAAAGCGATAGCAATTATTGGTGACTTTGCTATATGTTGCAAAAATTTTAGTACAAACAAACAAACGAAAAAAACAATGCTCACATATATCACCCAAGTCACTACACGTTTTTGCAAATAGATCAGTGGCGGCTTGTGACTTTGGGCGTAGGGACAAAGTATGTAAGAATGCATTAAGCCTTACATACTTATTTGTCCCTATATTGGGGTAGAAATGGGCCAGGGCTAACAATTTTTTAAATTGTTAGTTAGTTGTATACAGTCTCTATTTTTTAACACTTTGTGTTATTTGGAGTTGGCGTGACAACATACTACTTGGTTCCGCAACTAGGTGGCGGCACGTCCGCCACTCACTTAGTGATTTAAGGCTGGCTATACTATAGCCGTATTACTTTTGGTGCATTATTGCTACAATTAGTATGCCGTACTGAAGAGCTCTAATGAGAGCGAAACCGATCTACGGTTCTAAATGTTGCGAGAATGCATCAAGCCTTACATACTTTGTGAAAAAAAATGTTAAAAAAATTGGTGGTAACTCAAGTAAACGGCCAGACAGACAATGTCAAATCCGGGTTTGTCAAGATTAACTGACGGCGCTGGCAGTATGGTCTACGTCTTACCATAGCAAACACATAAGGTTGAAGCATGGTAGGTTGTGAGAGAATAGTTGAGACTTATGTGTCGGTCAGACAGACAGAAAATATCAAATCCGGGTTGTCAAGATCATGTGGTCGTCGCTGGCAGCACGGTCCACGTCTCCTGTGGCACTTACTCAAGAATTTAAAACAGAAAAGATGTTAAGATGGGGGTAGTTGTAGTATGCAGGAGGGGAAGCAAACCCCCCACGACGAAGTATCAGTCCTAACCCACCGTGCCATATACAAAAACACGACTGAGTGGAATTTGAGAAATATATAGTGAAAGGTAACTACAAGGGAAGGGGTGTACAGGAAAAGAGCATGTCTATAACAAGCGAAAAATAAAATTGTAAAAAATAAAATCTATTTTTAACTTACCGCACCAAATTTAAAGGTAAATAACTCAACAAGGACAAGGAAGCAAAAGTAAAAATTGTGTCAACGTGCATCTAGAATGCCCAAATTTATCTATCAGCAGCCGATTTATCTAAAACTGTCCGTGGACTAAACTGCAAATTTACCTTTTATTGTTGTAATTTGTTGTGTTTTGTTTCTTTAACGTCGGCCTATATCCGCGATTCTGGCCAATCACCGACCGCAGGGAGCAGTTTCACCTCATTATCCTGGAAATTTTGCCGAACCCCTGCCTTTCTGTAAAGAGGGTAGGGATCTTTAACGTGCCCAACATCGCATGGACACGGTACCGACGTCTTTACGTCCCCTCCGAAGGGCGTAACGTGCAGACATTCAACTTGCACAAATACAATGCCAGAACCTTGGTTGGTGTTATTTGTACTGAAAAAGTGAAAGGAGTACCCTGGGGTCGAACCCAGTACCCTTCGGTTCAGAGGCACACGTTCTTACCCCTGAACCACCGAGGCTCTTCATTATTGTTGCAATTGTTGTTATAGTTATTATTGTTATAGTTTGATTTTATTTTGACGTTAAAAATATTGACACATTGGTATGAGGTAGACATTTTGAAGCCGTCATCTGTCATTTTTTATTCTATTTTTATTTTAATAAGAAATTTTTTGATCACATCATAACGCAACGGATTTTTATTTGTAGTTGTCATGAAAACGTAGGTATAAATAATTTCAATTTTACCTTGGCTTGGTGCTGGTGATGCTGTCACGCAGCGAAACCAGTTACATAGAAGAAAACGAACACTTGTGAAGAAACCAGAAAACTACGTTTATATTAGTGAATTTTCTTAAAAAAAATTCACTAATGAGGAGATCCCGACTTTTGAATTTTGAAAAAATTTCTTCAAATGACCGCGAACTAGGCCCCCTAGAACACATATCCGGGGTCCGTTTCAATTTTTATATGTTTATATATATATATATATATATATATATATATATATATATATATATATATATATATATATATATATATATATATATATATATATATATATATATATATATATATATATATATATATATATATATATATATATATATATATATATATATATATATATATATATGTATCACACCGATAACTCAAAAAATAATAGGCCGATTTTGACTAAATTTGGTGGAAAAATTCCTTTTGCAAATGGCTTGGATAAGTTCGTTAGCCAGGAAAATCTGCCCAGGTTTTCCCGGAAAATTTTGTGTTTTCTTTCGAAAAAAAAATTATATCTCCGGAATTAACAAAGTAAGGGCAACAAAATTTGGTACGCTAGTTAATATCCTTATAGGTAAGCCACCTACCAAAATTTAGCTATGTAGGTCAAAAGAGAAAAAAGTTATAGGCATTTAAAGAAAAATAAATTGGGGTTTTCCTCAAAACGTCAAAGTTGCGATTTAAAACGTCAAAATCGGCAACATTTAGGCAAAGAACTGGAATCTAATACGGGATATGGAAATCAAATGTCTCAAGAAGGATCTTTTACAAACTCTGAAGTCTTAGTTTCAACCATCATTGTCCTTCATTTTACTAAAATGTTTCCAGAAAATTCATTTCAAATAGACCCTTTCTCTGATGCTTGGCAGTAGCCTTAGCTTTAGAGTTTATCGTTTAATGGTATATAATTTTTGTCGAATTTTCGTAAAAAATCAATAAAGCTCAATATATCCGTTATTATACAAGATATGAAGAAAATTTGTATATATTAATTATAGGGCGTCTTGAGCTACATCTTAAAAAAATATTTCTACAATCACGCAGGGTGGCCCATAAGTCGTTGGTGATACAAATTTTCTTTTTTTTTTTAATCAAACGCCTTATGTTATTGCATTTTTGAATTTTTCAGCGATGCATGTTTGTAAGAAAAGAAATTCGGGACGCAGCAAGTGCGTTATGGTAGCGAATTTTCATTAAATGCTTCAAATTTGAATAGCTCAATTTGCTATTAACCTATAAGGTTGACCAAGAAGCGAGTTTTTCCGGGAACACTTTAAGTTTACTTTTGGAAATTTTTGTACATTTTCACACAATAAAGTTATTTTTATGAAACATGGCACATTGTTTTTACTATATATGTTATACTGGTAACCAAAATTGATGCCTGCTTTCTTAAAAAGGAAACACACATATTTGCAATTAAAAACATTTTTATGAAAATTCACTACCATAACGCACTTGCTGCGTCCAGAGTTTTTTTTATAGTATGGAGCGGTTGAACCAAATAAGGGGCAACGACAATTTTATTAATGAATTTATAGGAATACGTAAATGACGGTCACGTCGCGGTCTTTGAGAAACTCAATTTGTGATTCTAACATCCGGTTTTGTTAAGTTTTAAAAGTTTTTCACTATTTACTATTTTCGAATTACCTTTTTTTTACTAATAAAACAATAGGAGCAAATTTTCCGATTGCACTACCTATTTTCTCGGTTAAAGATTGTCTTTATTTATTTAGGTAAAGTTAAAAAGTTTGTTAGTATAATAAAGACTTGAGGCAAAAAGTAAGACCATGGATTCTTAACACCTGGTGCAACAATATAGTAAGCTCTTAAAGCATATATGTACCGAAATCTGGACTAAACAGTAAATCTTAACAAACGGAGTATTTTTAGTAATGCATTTTTTACGCTAAATAAAAACTATCCATGCTCAAATTTGTTTATTTCTTAAGATCAAGATCAACAAACCCCTGGACGCCTGGACTGTCCTTGTCCTATATAATATTGCTAGCGACATCTCCACGCAGAACTCTGTACACATGGCCTTTCATTTGTTTACATCAATTCATTCAAAGACGTTTTCTTATGTCATTCTAGAATGTAAAGTGTAATCGTGATTTTAAAAAGCTGGTATTTAATATAAATTGTGTCCAGACATATTATGATTTTAACGTTTTAGCATAATGGAGTGAATCACGAGTCCTCCACTTGCTTAAAGCTGTTATCAAGGGAGCAAGAAGACATCTCATGTTGTGACTTATCGGTAGCGCCTCGACAGGATATTAAAACTAGAACTTACCTGCATTTAAAAAGTTATTGTCACTGTTAAAACCATTCCACTGTTTTGGTAAGTAACATATTTTTCACTCGATAAAAACTGCACAGTCTTTTCTATGACTCACACAACTCACAAACACATTCTTAGGTTATTTCATGCTATTTGCGACATTAATTCATTTAGCAGTGTTCCGAACCTGAATATCATGGCTTGTAGCTTGTATTGCAGTTGACACGTAGTCGTTGAGTTCCCATTCCCGTAGATGTCGCCACAATAAGGACGCTCAATAAAACTCGCGTGCCCTGTTGTCAAGCTTATGGAAAATATGTAAAACTGGTGTCAATTGGTAATTATCGTTGTCTAGTGCTAAGAGAAAATTAAATTTGTAACAAAAACGTGGCAAGAGGTTAACAAAAGTTAAAATCTAGAGCCCTATGTGTAAAATTGTGATGCCAAAGAATAATAAATATATTTTCTTAATTCTATACCACAAGCAATGTAGTCTTTTAGAATTATTAGTATATTACATTAGTTTCTAGTTATTAGTGAATTTTTATTTTAAAAAACTCGGGACGCAGCAAGTGCGTTATGGTAGTGAATTTTCTTAACTATGTTTTTATTGCAAATATGTCTGTTTTCTTTTTATTTAAGAAAGCAGGCAGCAATTTTGGTTACCAGTATAACCTATATAGTAAAAACAATGTGCCATGTTTCATAAAAATAACTTTATTGTGTGAAGATGTACAAAAATTTCCAAAAGTAAACTTAAAGTGTTCCCACAAAAACTCGTTTCATGGTCAACCTTATAGGTTAATAGCAAATTGGGCATTTCAAATATGAAGCATTTGATCAAAATTCGCTACCATAACGCACTTGCTGCATCCAGAATTTCTTTTCTTACAAACATGCATTATATTTCGATGGAAAATGCAAAAATGCAATAACATAAGGCGTGTTTGATTAAAAAAAATAAGAAAATTTGTATCACCAACGACTTATGGGCCAGCCTATGAGTGTAGAAATATTTTTTGAAGATGTAGCTCAAGACACCCTATAATTAATATATAAAAATTTTTTTCATATCTTGTATAATAACGGATATATTGAGCTTTATTTATTTTTTACGAAAATTCGACAAAAATTATATACCATTAAACGATAAACTCTATAGCTAAGGCTACTGTCAAGCATCAGAGAAAGGGTCTATTTTAAATTAATTTTCTGGAAATATTTTAGTAAAATGAAGGACAATGACGGTTGAAACTAAGACTTCAGGGTTTGTAAAACATTCTTCGTGAGACATTTTCTTTCCATAGCCCGTACTAGATTCAAGTTCTTTGCCTAAATCTTGCCAATTTTTGACGTTTTAAATCGCAACTTTGACATTTTGAGGAAAATCCCAATAATTTTTTATTTAAATGCCTATAACTTTTTTGTCTTTTGATCTACAGAGCTAAATTTTGGTAGGTAGCTTACGTATAATGATATAAACCCGCGCACCAAATTTGGTTGCCCTTACTTTGTTAATTTTGGAGATATAAATTTTTTACAATTTTTTGCGAAGGAAAACTCAAAATTTTCCGGGAAAACCTGGGCCGATTTTCCTGGCTAACAAACTTATCCAAGCCATTTGTAAAAGGAAGGTACTCACCAAATTTAATCAAAATCGGCCCATAATTTGTTGAGTTATCGGTGTGATATATATATATATATATATATATATATATATATATATATATATATATATATATATATATATATATATATATATATATATATATATATATATATATATATATATATATATATATATATATATATATATATATATATATATATATATATATATATATATAAACATATAAAAATTGAAACTGACCCCGGATATGTGTTCTGGGGGGCCTAATTAGCGGTCATTTGAAGAAATTTTTTCAAAATTCAAAAGTCGGGATCTCCTCATTAGTGAATTTTTTTAAGAAAATTCACTAAAAATCACTAATAGAGGTATCGATGGTGAGACTTTGTAAACATTTTTACAAATGAGCGCGAATTTGGGCCCCTAGAACCCATATCCGGGGTCAGTTTCGATTTTTATATGTTTATATATATATATATATATATATATATATATATATATATATATATATATATATATATATATATATATATATATATATATATATATGTATGTATCCGATAACTCAAAAAATAATTAACCGATTTTGATGAAAATCGGCAAGTGCCTTTCTTTTATTAATAGCTTGGATGAGTTCGTTAGCCAGGAAAATCGGACAAGGTTTTCCGGGAAAATTTTGAGTTTTCTTTCGAAAAATTTTTTTTCTCCGAAAATTACAAAGATATTTCGATAACATTTGGTGTACATATTGCTTTGGGAAAGACCTAACTATGTGCCAAAATTCAGCTTTCTAGGTTTACAGAAAATTGAGCTATTCAAATTTGAAACATTTATTTTTAATATCACCGCGTTTCATTGACCATGGCTTATATGATATCTAGTATGTCGTTGCCCTGGTAACGGAACATTTGATATTACTGCGCATGTCTGTTAGACGCTGTAACTGACGTTTATCGTATGGTATGAGATTGTTTATATGTTTATTTGTTTGAGTCGACGAATTATTTGTGTTTTTTGGGAAATTTTTATATACAAGTGCAAATTATTCCTTTATTAATGTTAGTGGGTGGATTAAACAGTGTTTGTTATGTTTTATCAACACATATAAAGGATCAAAGTTTTACAAAAGGGGCTGATATGCAACAGGTTAGTTATTTTCTCTTTGATGCTATGGCGGTAGTTTTAGTTATGTTTATGGTTTAACGGTCCATAATTTTTAGCTAATTTTCGTATAAAAGATTCGTCAATGAGGAGACCGCGACTTTAGAATTTTAAAAAGATTTCTTCAAATGAGCGCAAACTAAGCCCCCTAGAATCCATATCCTGGTTTACGTTCAGTTTTGATCTGTTTACATATATACAGGGTGACGCGTTTCTACGGTAAAGCTGAATATAATTATTATTATACAAGAGACGAGAAAAAATTGTATAAGTTAATTATAGGGTGTCTTGAGCTGCATCTTATAAAATTATTTTGACAATCACCGGCTGGCCCATAAGTCGTTGGTGATCCCTACAATTTTTTTTCGAACAGCCTTATTTTATTGCATTTTTTATCGAAATATGTTTGTAAGAAAAAAAATCAAGACGCAGTAAGTGCAATTTGGTAGCAAATTTTTATTAAATGCTTCAAATTTCAATAACTCAATTTGCTATTAACCTAAGGTTTGTTGGCTAGGAAACCAACGTTTAAAGTTTATTGTCGGAAAATGTTTGTACATTTTCAAACAATAAGTTATTTTGATAAAATATGGCACATTGTTTCTACTATATAGATTAAACCAGTAACTAAATTTATGACTGCTTGCATTAAAAAGACATATTTGATTTTCAAAGCTTTTTTATAAAAATTCACTGCCATAACGCACTTGCTGCGTCCAGAGTTTTTTTTTGTGTAGAAAACTTAATTTAAATATCCTTGTCCTTAAACTCAAATTCATCTTTCTTTTGTCAATGAAATTGAATAAATTATGTTTATCATACAAAACTTTGTCATCTAAATGAGAAATAATTTTATAAGATGTAGCTCAAGACACCCTATAGTTAACGTATACAATTTTTTCTAGTATCTTGTATAATATAACAGCCATATTGAGCTTTACCGTAGAAATGCGTCACCCTGTATATAGGTAAACAGTTAAAAACTAAAACTAACACCGCATATGAGTTCTAGGGGTCCTAGTTCGTGTTCATTTAAAGAAATCTTTTCAAAATTCAGAAGTCGCGGTCTCCTCAATACTCAATACTAGCGAATTTTTGCTACGAAAATTCGCTAAAAATTATAGAGTATCAAACCATAAACTCTATAACTAAAACTACTGCCAAAGCATCAGAGAAGGGTTCTATTTGAAATGAATTTTCTGGACATATTTTAGTAAAATGAAGGACAATGACGGTTGAAGCTAAGATTTGAGGCTTTGTAAAACATTCTGCTTGAGACATTTTCTCTACATAACCTGTATTTGTTTCAGGTTCTTTGCCTAAAAGTTGCCAATTTTGATGTTTCAAATCGCGACTTTGACGTTAAAAGGAAAACTATAAAATTTCCAAAGTAATTTTTCTGCCATTTCTTGGCGTTTTTGTGCTAAAAAAAACCGAATCTTTGTCCAACCCTTATCGGAAACATTCTGCCAATATTTTTATTAGTGAATTTTCTTAAAAAAATTCACTAATGAGGAGATCTCGACTTTTGAATTTTGAAAAAATTTCTTCAAATGAGCGCTAATTAGGCCCCCCAGAACACATATCCGGGGTCAGTTTGAATTTTTATATGTTTATATATATATATATATATATATATATATATATATATATATATATATATATATATATGTATTTATATATATATATATATATATATATATATATATATATATATATATATATATATATATATATATATATATATATATATGTATATATATATATATATATATATATATATATATATATATATATATATATATATATATATATATATATATATATATATATATATATATATATATATATATATATATACGTATCACACCGATAACTCAAAAAATAATGGGCCGATTTTGATTAAATTTGGTGAATAAATTCCTTTTGCAAATGGCTTGGATAAGTTCGTTATCCAGGAAAATCTGCCCAGGTTTTCCCGGAAAATTTTGTATTTTCTTTCGAAAAAAATTTATATCTCCCGAATTAACAAAGTAAGGGCAACCAAATTTGGTGCGCGGGTTTATGTCCTTATATGTAAGTTACCTACCAAAATTTAGCTCTGTATGTCAAAAGACAAAAGGCATTTAAAGGCATTTAAAGAAAAATAAATTGGGGTTTTCCTCAAAACGTCAAAGTTGCAACTTAAAACGTCAAAATCGGCAACATTTAGGCAAATAACTTGAAACTAATACGGGCTATGGAAATCAAATGTCTCAAGAAGGATGTTTTACAAACACTGAAGTCTTAGTTTCAACCGTCATTGTCCTTCATTTTACTAAAATGTTTCCAGAAAATTCATTTGAAATAGACGCTTTCCCTGATGCTTGGCAGTAGCCTTAGCTATAGAGTTTATCGCTTAATGGTATATAATTTTTGTCGAATTTTCGTAAAAAATTAATAAAGCTCAATATATCCGTTATTATACAAGATTTGAAAAAAATTTGTATATATTAATTATAGGGTGTCTTGAGCTACATCTTAAAAAAATATTTCTACAATCACAGGCTGGCCCATAAGTCATTGGTGATACAAATTTTCTTTTTTTTTTTAATCAAACACGCCTTATGTTATTGCATTTTCCATCGAAATATAATGCATGTTTGTAAGAAAAGAAATTCTGGATGCAGCAAGTGCGTTATGGTAGCGAACTTTGATCAAATGCTTCATATTTGAATAGCTTAATTTGCTATTAACCTATAAGGTTGACCAAGAAACGAGTTTTTCGGGAACACTTTAAGTCTACTTTTGGAAATCTTGGTACATTTTCACACAATAAAGTTATTTTTATGAAACATGGCACATTGCTTTTACTATATAGGTTATACTGGTAACCAAAATTGATGCCTGCTTTCTTAAAAAGAAAACACACATATTTGCAATAAAAACATTTTTATGAAAATTCACTACCATAACGCACTTGCTGCGTCCAGACTTTTTTTGTGTTCCACATATACGATATATAGGCCAGAATCTCCTGCTTTGGATTTATTTTGTAAATCATATTTAAAATCATTATCGAATGCGGTCTCCATCTTATCATTGTTTACATTTCCGCCTCATAAAAATGTAAACAATGATAAGATGGCTAAGAATAAGGTTTCTGGCATATTAAAGTGAAATTTAAATTAAAATCTTATATATAATTTCCTCTTACCTGCTATAATAAACAAATAAAAAGATTTTACTTGGTATAGTTTTTTAAACTTCCTACGTAAAATGGTAACTAAACAACACCCTTATTAAAATAATATCTCACGCCACTTAAACGTGCTGAACGCTACCAATGACACGACAAGACTTGAAGCAGATGTAGTTTGTAAACAAGAAGTGTTGGATGAAATATGTTTCACAAAGTCTTAAGTTTCTGTTTGAGTTGTTAGTTTTTTCATTTCATTAAAATGTTTGCAGAAAATTTAGTGGAAACACACCATTTTTGCCTTTTAGTGAATTTTTATTTTAAAAAAATTCACTAATAGAGAGGTATCGATGGTGAGACTTTGCAAAACTTTCTTCAAATGAGCGCGAACTAAGACCCCTAGAACGCATATCCGGGGTCAGTTTTAATTTTTTATATGTTGGTTGATTGTGCATACCCTTAGTCTTACTCCACCCATTCCAAAATCATTGTGCCTTGAACTAGTCCGCACAGCGATTGGTAGGGTGAAGTCTTATATTGCTCAGTCTCCGGTCTAGACTGACCGTAGATCAGTTGTCTTTTGCGGTCCAGGCTTTACACTCGCACAAGATGTACTGGGCTGATTCCTCCCCCTCGCCGCAGAGGTCCCCTTCGAACCGCCCCATTTTATGCAGGTGTTTCTTGACGGCCATGTGTCCCGTTAAGAGACCTGTTGTGTTTCTGAGCTGTTCTCTGCTAAGATTTAGCAGCTCCACAGCTCTCTTGGAACTGGGTCCGTAAATTATTGACTTCCCATGTCTGAGCCCTGGGCAGTACGCCCAGTACAATTTGTGTTGGTTTCTGACCCAGGACTTAATGGCTCCCCTGGCAGTGCTCTTTGTCTCGCCCAGAGCCGGTTCTGGTCCCATAAATGGTTCTGCTGACCCTCTCTTCGCGAGACTATCAGCTTCTTCATTGCCTTTGACCCCTGAGTGACCCGGCACCCAGATGAGGGTCACCACATTCTGCCCAGCCAGGTCGCTCGTCTCGTCTCGGCACTCACTCACCAGCCAGGAATTTACCCGTGGACTACTTAGTGCCTTAAGGGCTGCCTGGCTGTCTGTGGCTATGAGGAACCGCTTGTTGGTGTAGCCCCTCCTCTTGTTCTCCCGCACACAGAGCAGGATGGCGTACATTTCGGCCTGAAATGGCTTGGATGAGTTCGTTAGCCATGTAAATCGGACAGGGTTTTCCGCGAAAATTTTGTGTTTTCTTTCGAAAAAAATGTTTTTCTCCGAAAATTACAAAGCTGTTTTAATGAAATTTACTAGATATGTTGCCTTGGGAGAGACGTTACTACGTACCCAAATGCAACGTTCTAAGTTTATAGAAAATTGAGTTATCCAAATTTTGAATATTCTTTCGAAAAAAATTTTTTCTCCGAATATTACAAAGTTATTTTAATGAAATTAGGTGGATATCTTGCCTTAGGAAAGACCCTACTACTTACCAAAATTAAACATTATAGGTTTATAGAAAATTGAGTTATTCAAGTTTGAAGCATTTAATAAAAATTCACTACCATAACGCACTTGCTGCGTCCCGAACTTTTTTTTATATAAAGCTACGTTAACAAGACATTCGATTATTCCTGGAGGGGTGACCGGTTGTGGAAATTCGGCAAAGTAATGCGTGAAATGTGATTGATAGGTTCTTACATTTATGTCCAAATTGTTACCTCATTGCACCTGTCTAAAATGTTTGCAAAAAACTTCATTTCGATTAGATCTATTTGCTATCACTGATAAGTACACTTGGAGAAACCCAAATCACCACAACACATGTTTTTAAAGCCCTGACGATCGTTTCATTAACAAATTAGCGTCATCAGAGGATGAAACGTTGTTAGCGAAACGACCGTTAGGGCTTTAAAAATATGTGTTGTGGTGATTTGAGTTTCTCCAAGTGTACTTATCAGTGTTCATCACAGGTTCCAATTTTCACTTAGTGACGCAGTGAAAGTTAGTTTATTTGAACCACCCTCAAGCGTCTAGGATCAAGTACCTACACAGAATACCAATACAGTTGTAGTCGTTCAAACGTTTAGAATGTTTTCATCCTCTGACGACGCTAACTTCGTTAGTGAAACGATCGTCAGGTCTTTAAAAATATGTGTTGTGGTGATTTGGGTTTCTCCAAGTGTACTTACACTGTGTTATCAGCTACAAAAGTCTGGATGCAGTAGCTGGCTTATGATATCGAATTTTCGTTAAAAATAATTGTCTTCATGAATTGTACTTACACTGTGTTATCAGCTACAAAAGTCTAGATGCAGTAGCTGGCTTATGATATCGAATTTTCGTTAAAAATAATTGTCTTCATGAATAAACTATTGGTTAAATAGTACATAAGTGTTGAGGAAAGTCTGTGTGCAGCAGGTGGTTAATGGTAGAGTACTTTAATAAATATATTTCAATTCCAAATAACTAAACTTCCCATTTAGCTAGAATATTTAATTCTAATACACGGTAAAACTATGTAAGGCTAGATGCATTCTCACCACAATTAGAACCGCAGACCGGGTTCGCTCTAATTAGAATTCGTCAGTATGGCATACTAATTGCAGCGAAAATGCACCTATAAAGTAATACTGCTATGGTAGCCAGCCTCGCAAAACTAAGTGAGATGTAAGACACGCTTTTCACACGTGTCGCCATCTTGTGGTGAGAATGCATCTAGCATTATATACTTTGTCCCTATATGGGGGAAGAAATGGGCCAGGGCTGACAATTTACTAAATTGTTAGTTGGTTGTGGCAAATAGAACGAGTAGTGAGGAAGGGAGTAGCGGCCCTCTGGCAGCTGCGTCGTGTTATAGGGAGCACCTGGGGACTTAATCCTCGGATCCTTCATTGGATCTACACTGCGATCGTCAGGCCGATAATCCTCTATGGGGCGTTGGTCTGGTGGTGTGGTGTGAACCAAACTACCAGCAGGAAGCTGGCCAAACTCCAAAGGCTGGCAATCCTGGGTATCACAGGAGCTATGAGGACGACACCCTCAGCCGCGCTAGAGGTCTTGTTGATGCTGCCACCGCTTCCCACCTGCATCAGAAGGGGGACTATGGCGTTGCATCTTAGAATGCGAGACTCAGGAAACTGGTGCGGAGAGGGAGCAGTAATAGGGTATGCAAGAGTCGCCAAGGAGGTGGAAAAGGAAATTCCGATTTCCGCTATAAAGGTGCGGGATGCCGAGGACGATATTAGGTTGACTAGGCCATACACCCTCAGGATCCCTAATAGAGATCAGTGGAGGGAAAAGGAGGTTGCATTCCAGCCCGCAAGCCTGGTCTGTTTCACCGACGGATCGTGGCTGGAGGACCAACAATCCTCCGGGGCAGGAATATACATCGAGGGCCTGGGGGTGCGCGAGAGCTATGCTCTTGGCGCATATACCACGGCATTCGAAACAGAGGTGTCTGCTATCCTGTCTGTGGCCAATAGACAGGATGTGAAGAGGAGTCCCGAGAGATGTGTCTGCTCGGATAGCCAGGCGATCCTCCGGGCAGTCTGCACGGCCAGAATCAGGTCAACACTGGTTCAGGAGTGCGCTGACGCCCTCAGTGGACTAGCCAGAACGAAGGAGGTGCAACTGGTGTGGGTTCCGGGACACGGTGGCGTAGCGGGGAATTAGGTGGCGAATAATCTCGCAAGACTCGGTTCCCAGCGGCCGTTCTGTGGACCGGAGCCTGCGATAGGCATAAGTAGGAAGACACCTTAGACAGGTGGACCGAGGAAGCAATGGAGAGGCACTGGGGGTAGGTTTGTGGCTGCAGGCAGGCGAGGGACTTCGTGGAGGGGCCGGACAGAGATAAAGCTGTCTGGCTACTCGGAAGGAGTCGACCAACGCTTCGCCGCATCCTTGTGGTGCTGACAGGCCACTGCGCCTTAAGAAGACACCTCACATTGATAGGCGTAGAGAGGGATCCCATTTGCCAGGAATGCGGCGAGGATGAAGAAACGTCCTACCACTACCTGTGTGAATGCGAGACTTTTGGGAGTCTTCGAGCAGAATTGTTCGGATCGAGGACTCTGCAGAGGAATCAGGTAAGTACCGTCAAATTGAAGACCGTCACGGCCTTCATCTCGAGGTCGAGGCGGTTTGGCGACGGCACCGAGGAAGAGTAGTGCATGGTTGCTGGGTTGCTGGGGTTGGCAAAAAGGGCCCATTGTAGCCTACTTGCTTTGCGTTGGCCTCCCCACCACTGCTACTACTACTACTACTACTACTACTACTACTAGTTGGTTGTACACAGTCTCTATTTTTTAACACTCTGTGTTATTTCGAGCTGCCGTGACAACATACTACTTGGTTCCGCAACTAGATGGCGACACGTGTAAAAAGCGTTTCTTACATCTCACTTAGTTTTGCATGGTAAAACCTCTATAAATGCATCATATGCAATAAATTTTACTATGATATACCATCCGCACATTTTAATTTTCTATACCTAATACTAAAATATTTGTGTGGAGTAGGTCTATTAGCATAGTTTCTCTTGTACACAAATATATCTTCAACTGTACAATTACATATTTTTTTATTTACTATTGTTGCAGACAAAAACCATAAAATGACCATGGACGTGGAAATGAATCCTCGAGTTGCAGAAGAAAACGACAGTGAGCCAAATATTGTAGCAGATCCTACACTTGCTGCAATAATCAACCGTCTAGTAGAAAATCCAGATATTGTCTTCAAAAGTCAGCAGAGGGGAGAAGCTGATCTGTCAAACCAAGAAAAAAACAAGCTAGCATTTGAGATATTCCACAAAAGCAAAGCAAATTTTCTCACAAGGTACGGAAAATATCTGTCAATGGAACATCTAAAATATTTCGATCAGTTTACAATTGATTCAGATGAAATCGAAATTATTCTGCGGGACCTGCAACATTCGATGCTTTCTCACTCAGTCGACGTGAAGAACAGAAGATACGAAGCCCTTTTAAGAATGATACAAGAGGGTTCTTACTTTTCTGATGTAGAAATGATGAAGAGAAATCCACTTTTATATGAACAACTGGTTGGTCAATACCTAACTAAAGAAGAAAAAATAATACGAGACCGAGAAAAGATGTACCAACAAGAAACCTTCGTCAGGATCTTGATGGAAGGTATAGAAAGAGATAATGCTGAAATTAAGAAGCAAAAACAGGAAGAATATGAAGACGAAGTAATGGAGGAAGAAGAAGATACCGATGAAGATATGACAAGTGATAGAGATAGTCCGGTACCATGCACTTCTAGGTGGGGAGAATACCATGAAGATACAAAGACTGAGATTGCAAGGATTAATAGAATGAATAGACAAAGAAGAACAAATCGGCAATCAGCGGCTGCGATGACAGTTGAAGAAAGAAAGCTGCTGAAAGAAGAATTTATTACGAGCATGTATCAGAGTTTTCTAGATGGGAAAGATGAAGATTTTGATTACAATAGTGTAGATAATAATGAACAATATGATAATATAGATATAGTAGACCACGATGAAGAAGAGAAGTATTTTGACAGCGAAGAACCTAAAAATGTAGTAGAAAACGGTGCTGAAGAAAGTTCTGAAGATGAGCTGGATATTTATATGAGTGCACTAAATAATCATCCGGCGGTGATGCAGTTATCAAACGATATCAAGAAAATGTAAGTTTATGTATCCATCATGTATGTACATGTATTATAAGTTTAAAATAAATAAGTGACTTGTTATTCGTTATCAGTTATTTTTGAAAAAAAGAATCATTAACATTATCACAGTCGAAAGGCGATGCCATTGAGTCGTCGGAACTACGACCCTTCGGCTCTAATGGTTCTTTTCATTTTGTTGTAGCTTCCGGACTTCTTTGAATGGGCCGGGTTGTCCAGGAGTTTTTCTCTTGGTCGACCTCTTCCTTTTTAGTTAATTTTAATTAAGAAGATTCACTAATAGAGACGTACCAATGGTAAGACTTTCTGAAAATTTCTTGAAATGAGCGCGAAATAGGGCCTCTGGATTCCATTTCCATGGTAAGTTAAAATATATATATAGCCGGAGCGTTTCTGTTGCCGTGGATGGCCATTCCTCTACACTTTATCCAATTAATGCAGGAGTCCCTCAATGTTCAGCTTTAGCCCCTACTTTGTTTCTTCTCTACATCAATGACCTCCTCTCTAGCACATCCAACCCAGTTCACAGTTACGTGGACGACAGCACCCTCCACTCAAATATATAATATTCACAGCCTGTCTCTTTAGCCCAATTAGATGAAGATGGCAGACTAACGGAGGGTTCTGTCTGTGGATCTCCAAAAATATTAAGCTGGGTAGGTAGAAATCTTGTACAATTCAACTCCACCAAATCTCAGTCTTCTCATAAGAGATACACCAGCCCTAGACACATCACAACGAACAACCAAGTTATTCAAAGTAACGAGTCCTTTTCACTTGTTGACATTTCTGTGGATCGAAATCTCAATTAGCACCAACATGTCACATCCATTGCAGAAGCGGCTGCTAATAAATTAGGTTTCCTGTTCCGGGCTCGCAAATACTTTTCACCAGCTAATCTCTATACCTTATATACTTCACAAATAAGGCCAAACCTCGAATACTGCTCCCACATCTGGGGTGCCGCTGCCACTTCTACACTCGCTACCCTGGACTCCATTTAGAAGAGAGCTATACGTCTCATCGGCGACCCTACCCTCACCCAAAGGCTGCCATCCCTTGCCCACCGACGTGTCGTTGGTGACCTCTCTCTCTCTTACAGATATCTGCACAGACACTGCTCGAAGGAGCTTTTTTCCATAGTTCCTCCACTTGCTGCCCCCAACAGATCTACCAGGGGAACAGAGCGAATGCACCCTTTTACTGTCCAGGTCACTAGACATAGAACATCTTGTTATCCCCCTCTTTTGTCCCGAGGACTTCCAAGTTGTGGAATTCCTTGCCGGCACATGTCCTTCTCCTCCGACCTCCAAACCTTCAAGTCCAGAATTAACAAGTTGCCTCTTTCCTCCTTGTCGACACCCACGGTACGATAGTATTCAGGCAGCCCTCGGTGTGTGTTGTTGAAATGTATATATAAAAAAATGTTTATATGTACCCAACCGCTAAATTAAAAAAATACTTCACTGATTTGGACTAAATTTGGGAATTTACTCTTATTTTTCTAATGGCTTGGATGAGTTCGTTTATCAAATGCTAACGGCCAATTTTTCTTAATAAAAAATTAAAAAATATTTTCCAAAACGCAAAATCTCTTATCTAAGTGATTAAAACTAAAATTTACAACTTAAAAGAACATAGACAGACGTGGTTGTGTACCAATTTTCGAGTCATTTGATCAAAGGAAAATCAAGTTACTCGAAATCAATAATTAAATTATTCTCGACATCACTTTAGATTCTGTAATACAATATCTACAATGTTGGAAAACCAGATGACGTTATCTGTACTCTTATGCTATTTAAATAAATCGTAGATAAAAATCTAAACAATGGAAGTTATTGCAAGATGTTAGACTGGAGCACATTGTGAGAGATACGATAGGGACGCCATCTCGGTTCAGGACCAGGTAGTATGCTGTCACGACAGCTCTAGTTTGCACAAAATTTTATAGATAGAGACTATGCACAATTTACAACCAACTAACAATTTTGTAAATTGTCATCCTTGTCACAGAGAAGCGTGTACGCTCTGCGCATCTAATTGCTAATACCTTATTAGGATCTTATAATATAAAACAACTAGGTATCTATATTCTAAAGTTAATACAAATAGTAGGTTAATAAGAACCAAACTTTTAATTTTAACTTAACCTTAACAAAATGACTGTAGTAATATATTATGATTGTAACATCCAATAAAACAAATATGAAAGTGATAGGCAAACTGAATGTAGATTGTAGATATTCTATGTATTACCTAGTGAACTCTATACAGAATTCAATGGTACAGAATTCAATGGTTAGGTATTACTAAAGTGAAATAAAATTCTTCCAAGAAGAAATATACCTACCTCAAACTAATACAGTAAGTACTTATAATATACAGGTAGGTACTACAACAGATGTTTGGGTAAAATAATTAAAATTTTAATTTCAAAATTTTGTGTTTATACTTATTTCATTTTCAAAAACTATGAAAAGAGCAATAGTAAGTAAGTGTTAAAAAGAGTTTAAGTGAATTATGGTAGCGAATTTTAATACAATTTTTCAAAAGGTGATAACCCAATTTCCCATTAAAGTATAATATTCAGTTTTGATACATAGTAAAACCTATATAAAAGCAGCGTGGATACTAAATTTAAAAAATAACACAATGAGCTTCACAGATAATTACAAATTTGTTTTAAAAAACGTTTTTTGTTATTTTATTTGCAGAAACTGATTCAAGCGTTTAATATGGAAAAATACTTACCTGCCATCTATAATTTCATAGATGCATTACGTTTGTAAATAAAAATTAAATTTTCCGTAAATTTCCAGATTAGCACATGGTGGGTGTTTAGAAAAACTTTTCAGAAATATGCTTAGAACTCTTTCTGGATGCCCAAACCGCAAGAATAATTTCTTGCAAACAGCCCACAGGAAAGTTACGGGACCAAGCGTGAATAGGGGTGCTGCGCGGAGAAGAATATAAAAAGGAAGTGTGAGCGAAATGTGCGAAAAAAACAGCTTAGTTGGACCTCTTTAAGCTGCCTTTATCCCATTTTGCAGCTATACCTCCTTAAAATCCTGTTTACCACGCGCAGAACCTCTATATTCACTGCAGGTCCCGTAACTTTGTTAGGGGTTGCTCCAAAGGAAATTTTATTGTTTACATTGTTCTTGTTTATTAATTAAGGGTGATTGTAGGCATGCAGATGGGGAAGAAAAACACCCGCGACGAAGCAGCGAACCAAGATTTTTAGTTTATGTTTAAATTGTAATCTCATTTCATTTATAAAAAATATTTTTCCAAAAATGATTTTGAGGTTGCCTTGTTTGTCAGTCTTACATAGTAAGCTGCAATATTTTATTATTTTCAAAAAGTATGGATACAGCAACCGTAAATAAGTGTTGGAAAGGGTCTGGGTGCAGCAAGAATGGAAGAAAATTTTCGTAAAAATATTTCAAGTCCGATAGTTCAATAAATTTCCCATTAAGCTAGAATCTTCAATCTTGAACCATAGTAACACCTATGTAAACGCATTGTGGGTACTAAATTAAAGAAAAATAACAAAATGAGCCTCGCGGATAACTTACTAGAGAAGAGACTTTCTTAGGATCTGTGACAGTACTATTTCTATGTCACAGTTCCATGAAACGTGTGTGGCCTGTAAAAACCGTTGATAACATCTCAGCCGTAGGCCTGTCCAAATTAAAAATGACTGGAGAGACCAGCTGAGTCTAGTTCTTTCTCAGCACTGGCAAAATACACTTCTCTAACTTGCTGGACAAGCTTAATAATCAGTTATGCTGTCATCAAATGTCTCACTCATTAAACCTGACAGGGCCCGATCAATATCAGTTAAGAGTCACATAGATATCAGTTAGTTCTTTAACACCTAACTTAAAAATTTCCCACCAGATTAGATGATCCTGTTTCTGGTTTGATAATTGAATCAATATAATTACTTATGCAGTCAATGTGTACCTGCTCACACAGAAGCTTGTTATCAAATCTCCAAAGTTTTAGCACAGCTTCCCGCTCTTGGATTATCAGCAAAACAGACAGTACAAAATGATTTGAGAAGGACGGTAACAGTTTTGACGAAACGACACGTGGTGTGGGTATTTCTGTTGTGTAGGAAAGGAGCCGGAAACGCAAAACGCTTGAGAAAATAATATAGAAGATACTATTAGATGGTTCAAATGACTGGTGGTCTTCCGTTAATCCACAATAGCCAAGGTCACATGTAACATGCTAAAGCTTCACACAGAAGCAATTGCTTATGTAGTGTTTTTGTCTTTATGACTTTAGGCAGTGCCGGCCTTAACCACCCAGGCGCCCCGGGCGAGTCATTCATTTGGCGCCCTTTATTATATGATAATGATATAATACTTATGTATAATTATATATTAAAATAATAAAAGAAATTAATTGGGTAGCACATTTGTTTTAAATTTAAGATAACTCTAAGCTTCTCTGGCAGTTGGTTGAACTCGAAACATGTTAAAACTTTACTTTTCTAGCTTTTTTGGCAGCAAATTCTCTAATAAGATAAGAAAATCTAGGTTTACTGCAACTTGATTTTCCATGGACAGTGAGGCCAAACTGGTCAATCTGGTTTGAGACATTGTAGACCGCAAGTAGGTTTTTATCAATTTCAGTTTGGAAAAACTGCGTTCACCACTTGCAATAGTCTGGTATTGTTAACAGAATACGCAACGATATCCAAGTGTTGGGATATAATTCTTGAAGGTTATGCTTCTTGATAAAGTTGAAGGCTTCAATAGGCGTTGCTTGAGTGTCTTCAAGATAATGTTGCAGGCCTAAAATTTCATCGCACAACAAATTGCCATCGATATCTGATTTAAAGTTGACAGTCAACTCTTCCTGTAATTTAGCACAATGTTTTAATAATCGTTCTTTATTTTGATTCTTTTTTATGTTAAACAAGAAACTCCACGTCGTACAAAATTTTTTGCATCTGTTCAAATCTTTCTTTTCTAAATATAAGCGCGGTATCCAAAGGCATTAAAAAATTCGCGGCGTCCCTGTGCTCCGGCGCCCTGGGCGACCGCCCGGGTCGCCACCCCCCCTAAAGCCGGCGCTGACTTTAGGCGCAAACTCTATGTAATAAATTTGTATTACATGTTTTAAAACTATTTTCAATCGCAATTTTGTTATGACTGTTATTAAAAAATCTCGGGACGCAGCAAGTGCGTTATGGTAGTGAATTTTCATAAAACTATTTTTTAATAGCAATAATGTGTGTTTTTTTAAGAAAGCAGGCATCAAATTTGGTTACCAGTATAATCTATATAGTAAAAACAATGTGCCATGTTTCATCAAAATAACTTTATTTTTGAAAATGTAAAAAAAAATCCGAAAGTAAACTTAAAGTGTTCCCGAAAAAACTCGTTTTTTGGTCAACCTTGTAGGTTAATAGCAAATTGAGCTATTCAAATATTAAGCATTTGATCAAAATTCGCTACCATCACGCACTTACTGCGTCCAGAATTTTTGTTCTTACAAACATGCATTATATTTCGATGGAAAATGCAAAAATGCAATAACATAAGGCATGTTTGATTAAAAAAAAAAGAAAATTTGTATCACCAACGACTTATGGGCCATCCTGTGATTGTAGAAATATTTTTTTAAGATGTAGCTCAAGACACCCTATAATTAATATATACAAATTTTCTTCATATCTTGTATAATAACGGATATATTGAGCTTTATTGATTTTTTACGAAAATTCGACAAAAATTATATACCATTAAACGATAAACTCTAAAGCTAAGGCTACTGCCAAGCATCAGAAAAAGGGTCTATTTGAAATGAATTTTCTGGAAACATTTTAGTAAAATGAAGGACAATGACGGGTGAAACTAAGACTTCAGAGTTTGTAAAACATCCTTCTTGAGACATTTGATTTCCATATCCCGTATTAGATTCAAGTTCTTTGCCTAAATGTTGCCGACTTTGACGTTTTAAATCGCAACTTTGACGTTTTGAGGAAAACCCCAATTTATTAGTGAATTTTCTTAAAAAAAATTCACTAATGAGGAGATCCCGACTTTTGAATTTTGAAAAAATTTCTTCAAATGACCGCGAACTAGGCCCCCTAGAACACATATCCGGGGTCCGTTTCAATTTTTATATGTTTATATATATATATATATATATATATATATATATATATATATATATATATATATATATATATATATATATATATATATATATATATATATATATATATATATATATATATATATATATATATATATATATATATATATATATATATATATATATATATATATTTATATATATATATTTATATATATTTATATATATATATATATATATATATATATATATATATATATATATATATATATATATATATATATATGTATCACACCGATGACTCAAAAAATAATAGGCCGATTTTGACTAAATTTGGTGGAAAAATTCCTTTTGCAAATGGCTTGGATAAGTTCGTTAGCCAGGAAAATCTGCCCAGGTTTTCCCGGAAAATTTTGTGTTTTCTTTCGAAAAAAAATTATATCTCCGGAATTAACAAAGTAAGGGCAACCAAATTTGGTACGCTAGTTAATATCCTTATAGGTAAGCCACCTACCAAAATTTAGCTATGTAGGTCAAAAGACAAAAAAGTTATAGGCATTTAAAAAAAAATTGGGGTTTTCCTCAAAACGTCAAAGTTGCGATTTGAAACGTCAAAATCGGCAACATTTAGGCAAAGAACTTGAATCTAATACGGGGTATGGAAATCAAATGTCTCAAGAAGGATCTTTTACAAACTCTGAAGGTTTAGTTTCAACGGTCATTGTCCTTCATTTTACTAAAATGTTTCCAGAAAATTCATTTCAAATAGACCCTTTCTCTGATGCTTGGCAGTAGCCTTAGCTTTAGAGTTTATCGTTTAATGGTATATAATTTTTGTCGAATTTTCGTAAAAAATCAATAAAGCTCAATATATCCGTTATTATACAAGATATGGAGAAAATTTGTATATATTAATTATAGGGTGTCTTGAGCTACATCTTAAAAAACATTTCTACAATCACAGGATGGCCCATAAGTCGTTGGTGATACAAATTTTCTTTTTTTTTAATCAAACACGCCTTATGTTATTGCATTTTTGAATTTTTCAGCGATGCATGTTTGTAAGAAAAGAAATTCGGGACGCAGCAAGTGCGTTATGGTAGCGAATTTTTATTAAATGCTTCAAATTTGAATAGCTTAATTTGCTATTAACCTATAAGGTTGACTAAGAAACGAGTTTTTCCGGGAACACTTTAAGTTTACTTTTGGAAATTTTTGTACATTTTCACACAATAAAGTTATTTTGATGAAACATGGCACATTGTTTTTACTATATAGGTTATACTGGTAACCAAAATTGATGCCTGCTTTCTTAAAAAGGAAACACACATATTTGCAATTAAAAACATTTTAATGAAAATTCACTACCATAACGCACTTGCTGCGTCCAGAGTTTTTTTCTTTAAATGCCTATAACTTTTTTGTCTTTTGACCTACATAGCTAAATTTGGGTAGGTAGCTTACCTATAAGGATATTAACTAGCGTACCAAATTTGGTTGCCCTTACTTTGTTAATTCCGGAGATATAAATTTTTTTCGAAAGAAAACACAAAATTTTCCGGGAAAACCTGGGCAGATTTTCCTGGCTAACGAACTTATCCAAGCCATTTGCAAAAGGAATTTTTCCACCAAATTTAGTCAAAATCGGCCTATTATTTTTTGAGTTATCGGTGTGATACACATATATATATATATATATATATATATATATATATATATATATATATATATATATATATATATATATATATATATATATATAAACATATAAAAATTGAAACTGACCCCGGATATGTGTTCTAGGGGGCCTAGTTCGCGGTCATTTGAAGAAATTTTTTCAAAATTCAAAAGTCGGGATCTCCTCATTAGTGAATTTTTTTTTAAGAAAATTCACTAAAACAATAATTACTTTGGCTGAAATTTTACTCTGCCGACAATACTAAATACAAACGTGAAATACTTTTCCACAAGAGAATCCTATTGAAGATCTTGGAAACAATCCAGGCGATAAGAGTTAGAAACTTGTAATAATTACTTCCCCTTTAGCAGGTAAATACATCAAAATGACCATTTACAGGTGTTTTCTTACACTAATTACCCATTAACCTGATTAATACTAGGTACTGATAGCAAGTTTCACTAGACATTACCGTAGAATATAAACACCAGTAGCTTCTGTCTACGAAAATCTACAAAAGGGAGAATTAGGTATCTCAAATCTTTTTGGCGTATTATGACAAATGATGGTAGTATTAGAAATATTTCATTACATATCACCACAAGAGCACAACACATGTCAATAAAAATATAAAATGGAACAAAAGCGTGACATACACTCAATTTAAAACAAACTAAAATCAATGTAAGTGAACAGTATTCAAAAAAATCTGAACGCAGCAAGTGCGTTATAGTAGTGAATTTTCATAAAAATGTTTTTAATAGCAAATATGTCTTTTTAGTGAATTTTCGTAGAAAAAATTAACTAATGGGGAGATCCCGATTTTTGAATTTTGAAAAAATTTTTGCAAATGAGCGCGAACTAGGACCCCTAGAACCCATATCCGGGGTCAGTTTTTTAGTGAATTTTCTTAAAAAAAATTCACTAATGAGGAGATCCCGACTTTTGAATTTTGAAAAAATTTCTTCAAATGAGCGCTAATTAGGCCCCCCAGAAAACATATCCGGGGTCAGTTTCAATTTTTATATGTTTATACATATATATATTTATATATATATATATATATATATATATATATATATATATATATATATATATATATATATTTATATATATATATATATATATATATATATATATATATATATATATATATATATATATATATATATATATATATATGTATCACACCGATAACTCAAAAAATAATGGGCCGATTTTGTTTAAATTTGGTGAAAAAATTCCTTTTGCAAATGGCTTGGATAAGTTCGTTAGCCAGAAAAATCTGCCCAGGTTTTCCCGGAAAATTTTGTGTTTTCTTTCTAAAAAAAATTATATCTCCGGAATTAACAAAGTAGGGGCAACCAAATTTGTCACGCAGGTTTACATCCTTATGGGTAAGTTACCTACCAAAATTTAGACATGTAGGTCAAAAGACAAAAAAGTTATAGGCATTTAAAGAAAAATAAATTGGGGTTTTCCTCAAAACGTCAAAGTGGCGATTTAAAATGTCAAAATTAGCAACATTTAGGCAAATAACTTGAATATAATACGGGCTATATAAATAAAATGTCTCAAGAAGGTTCCTTTTGCAAATGGCTTGGATGAGTTCGTTAGCCAGGAAAATCTGCCTAGGTTTTCCCGGAAAATTTTGTGTTTTCTTTCGAAAAAAAATTATATCTCCGGAATTAACAAAGTAAGGGCAACCAAATTTGGCGCGCAGGTTTCAATTCTTACAGTTAAGTCACATACCAAAATTTAGCTATGTAGGTCAAAAGCCAAAAAGGTTATAGGCATTTAAAGAAAAATAAATTGGGGTTTTCCTCAAAACGTCAAAGTGGCGATTTAAAATGTCAAAATTAGCAACATTTAGGCAAATAACTTGAATATAATACGGGCTATAGAAATAAAATGTCTCAAGAAGGATGTTTTACAAACCCTGAAGTCTTAGTTTCAACCGTCATTGTCCTTCATTTTACTAAAATGTTTCCAGAAAATTCATTTCAAATAGACCCTTTCTGTGATGCTTGGCAGTAGCCTTAGCTATAGAGTTTATCGTTTATTGATATATAATTTTTGTCGAATTTTCGTAAAAAATCAATAAAGCTCAATATATCCGTTATTATATAAGATATGAAAATTTTTTGTATATATTAATTATAGGGTGTCTTGAGCTACATCTTAAAATAATATTTCTACAATCACAGGGTGGTCCATAAGTCGTTGGTGATACAAATTTCCTTTTTTTTTTTAATCAAACATGCCTTATGTTATTGCATTTTTGCATTTTCCATCGAAATATAATGCATGTTTGTAAGAAAAGAAATTCTCGACGCAGCAAGTGCGTTATGGTAGCTAATTTTGATCAAATGTTTCATATTTGAACAGCTCAATTTGCTATTAACCTATAAGGTTGACCAAGAAACGTGTTTTTTCGGGAACACTTTAAGTTTACTTTTGGAAATTTTTGTACATTTTCACACAATAAAGTTATTTTGATGAAACATGGCACATTGTTTTTACTATATAGGTTATACTGGTAACCAAATTTGATGCCTGCTTTCTTAAAAAAACACACATATTTGTTATTAAAAACATTTTAATGAAAATTCACTATCATAACGCACCTGCTGCGTCCAGAATTTTTTATATGACGAGGTTTTCCGGGAAAATTTTGAGTTTTCATTCGAAAAAATTTTATATCTCCAGAATAAAGAAAGTAAGGGCAACCAAATTTGGCGTGCGGGTTCAGATTATCATAGGTAAGCTACCTACAAAAATTTACCGCTGTATGTTAAATGACAAAAAAGTTACAGGAATTTAAAGAAAAATAAATTTGGGTTTTCCTCAAAACGTCAAAGTCGCGATTTAAAATGTCACAATTGGTAATATTTAGGCAATGAACCTGAAATTAATGTGAGCTATGGAAAGAAGAAAATGTCTCAAGAATAATGTTTTACAAAGCCTGAACTCTTAGTTTCAATCATCATTGTCCTTCATTTTACTAAAATATTCCTAGAAAATTCATTTAAAATGGACCCTTTCTTTGATGCTTTGGGAGTAGTGTTGGCTATAGAGTTTATCGTTTAATGGTATATCATTTTTGTCAAATTTTCGTAAAAAATCATCAAAGCTCAATATATCCGTTACTATGTAAGTTACGAAAAAAATGGTATACATTAATTTTAGGGTGTCTTGAGCTACATCTTAAAAATATTTCCAAAATTACAGGGTGGCCCATAGATCGTTGTTGATTCAAATTTTCTTTTTTTTTTTTAATCGAACACGCCCTATGTTATTGCATTTTCCATCGAAATATAATACATCTTTGTAAGAAAAGAAATTCGGGACGCAGCAAGTGCGTTATGGTAGCGAATTTTCATTAAATGCTTTAAACTTGAATAGCTCAATTTGCTATTAACCTATAAGGTTGACCAGGAAACCAGTTTTTCGGGAATAATTTAAGTTTAGTTTCGAAAATTTTTGTACATTTTCAAACAATAAAGTTATTTTGATGAAACATGGCACATTGTTTCTACTATATAGATTAATGCCTGCTTTCTTAAAAAACATGTTTGCTATTAAAAACATTTTTATGAAAATTCACTACCATAACGCACTTGCTGCGTCCAGAAGTTTTTTTAATTAATGCAGGGATTAAAGTTGGTTACCGGTATAATCTATATTGTAAAAACAATGTACCATATTTCATCGAAATAACTTTATTGTTTAAAAATGTACAAAAAGTTTCCGAAAATAAATTTAAAATGTTCCCCAAGAAATTGGCCCTTTTCTTTTCGGCCAACGAGCCTGTTCAAGCTATTTGCCAACCCAGCAAGATATAACTATTAACAAAAAGCTTTGCGACCGAACTCCCAAAAAAATTTACACGAAAATTTGCAAACAATTTTTTCACGAAAATCCGAAAAAAAAATTTTTGCAATAACTTATGAAACATGTATTACCAAAATGTCACAAAAATCTTACGAACAATGATTTCTACGAAAACCCAAAAAAAAATTTCTGCAAAATTTGACTATTTTTCTTACAAAAATTTTTCCTAAAGAATACATACAATTCAACTTATAACAGAGCTTAAAAAATAGGAAAATGCAAAAAAACATTTCCAAAACTAGAGTCTGTAGGTATAGGGGGTTTTTAAATTTGAAAAAATTGCGTTACGACAGTTCGAATTTTCCCAAATTCAGTCACTATTTGAGAGAGCTCTGTATTTTTTTATCTCCATAACACACCACGATGGCCTTTTTTATATTATCTAAGTTGCAGCTCAAGACACCCTATAAGTAACGTATAAAAATTTTGTTCGTATCTTGCATGATAACAATTATATTAAACTTTACCGTAGAAATGTGTCACCCTGTATATATGTAAACAGAAAGTAAACCCGGATATGGATTCTAGGGGGCCTAATTTGAAGAAATCTTTTTAGAATTTAAAAGCCGCGGTCCCCTCATTAACGAATTTTTTCTACGAAAGTTAGCTAAAAATTATAGACAATTAAACCATAAACTTAACTAATACCACTGCCAAAGCATCACAGAAAGTGTCTATTTGAAATGAATTTCCTGGAAATATTTTATTAAAATAAAGTTCACTGATGGTTGAAGCTAAACAGAACACTCTTTACATAATCCGTATTTCTTTCAGGTTTTTTTGCCTAAAAGTTGCCAATTTTGACGTTTCAAATCGCGACTTTTTACGTTTTGAGGAAAATCCCAATTTTTTTTCTTTAAATGCCTCTAACTTTTTTGTCTTTAAGTTAACTTAAACCTAAATTTTTGTAAATGGTTCACCCTTTATATATATATATATATATATATATATATATATATATATATATATATATATACACATATATATATATATATATGTATATATATATATATGTATATATATATATATATATATATATATATATATATATATATATATATATATATATATATGATTGAAACTGACCCTGGATATGGGTTCTAGAGGGCCCAGTTCGCGCTTATTTCAAGAATTTTTGTCTAAATTTAAAAGTCAGGATCTCCTCATTAGTGATTTTTTCAAAAAAAATTCACTAAAACAAGCACTTGTAAAGCCACAGGAAAAGTCTACGACTGTATTAAATATGGAACGGTTATGGAACTAGATATGCTATTCAAATTACATTAAGTCTTACGTTCATCTCCTCTTTATCATTTTATTTTTTATACAAAAACTCGCTAAAAATTCATCGGAATAACAATAATCCGATTAGATAACGGTGAAGTAAAATGGGATTAAAAAAATTGATAAAAAGTAGTCACTAACTAGGATTAGAATTCGTCATGTAGGAGGCGATTATCTTTCCGATGTACACGGCTTAGCTAAATTGGCCACGCTCGACATATGTGTACTAGCAGGTATATCCCGTAATACATGTTAGTCGTCTAACGTCTTTACTATTTACACAAAACAATTTTGATTTACAATGGAATTTTTGCTCATATTTTAATGAGATAAAGGAAAATAACGACTTAGACACATATCTAGGAGCTTATTAGTCACTTCTTGTCGTATTTTTCACTCACATTCGTACTCCTACCTAATTATCAATTTTGACGTTTTAACTTTCTTGAATCAGATATAATTAATTAAAAATTAATTTATCTCTAACTTTTTTGTCTTTTAACATAGAGATCTGAATTTTCGCACATAGGATATTCTTTATGACAGAAACCAGCGCATCAAATTTGCTTCCCCCTACTTTCTTATTTCCGGAGATATAAACTTTTTTCGAAAGAAAACACAACATTTTTCAGGATAATCTGGGCCGACTTTTCCTGACTAGCGATTTTATCCAAGCCACTTTCGAAAGGAAGGTATGTACCAAATTTGATCAAAATCGGCCCATTATTTTTTGAGTTATCGCTGTGATATATATATATATATATATATATATATATATATATATATATATATATATATATATATATATATATATATATATATATATATATATATATATATATATATATATATATATATATATATATATATATACTTATATACATATAAAATTGAAACTTGCCCTGGTTCAGGGTTCTAGGGGGCCTAGTTCGCGCACATTTGAAAAAAAGTTTTCAAAATTCAAAAATCGGGATATCCTTCTTAGTAATTTTTTTAAACAAAATTCACTAAAAGATCATACTTAGCCTACCGTTTAAATTTCATTTTGCTTGCTGCATGTATTGTGGTCAGTTTTCAGGATAACTAGATATCAGTATACCCTCGTATATTTTGTTTTTAAGAGTTTTTTTTAACTATAACTTGAATATTTTACACAACAATAACAAATCAATTAGTTATTCAATGGAGATCGCCACAACAATGTAAAGAAAACATTTAAATACATATGGCCAATGTCCAGAGAAAGTCTAGCTCAATGAATACTTATGCTTATTATTATCAAGAGGTACTTGAATTCACAACTGTTAAAGCAATATGATACTCATAAAAGAAGACGAGTAGAATAACAATTGAAATGTCTTTCGATTTCATTATTTGTGTCCTGTTCGTTTGTAACGAGTTTAATACGTGTTACAGTTCAATATAGTGCTTTCATTTCCTGGGATTGCTTCATCCTCTACTAAATATTCACTATGGATCAAATGTGTATCAGTTTTACTACTTCCCTTAACGCCAAAGGAATTACCTTCCTTACCAAGTAATGGAGAAAGTTAAAGTATATTTTTGGTACACGACAGAAGGTACTTTCATAGAGAAAATATATACAGTAAGCAATCTTTATTTGGAAGTAAATTGGGGACCCTAGACTTTTTTTTTCTTTAACGTCAGCCTATTTCCGCGACTATGGCCAATCACCGACGCCAGGGAGCAGTTTCACCTCACTATCCTGGAAATTTTGCCGAACCCCTGCCTTTCTGTAAGGAGGGTAGGGGGATCTTTAACGTGCCCAACATCGCATGGACACGGGACCGACGGCTTTACGCCCCATCCGAAGGGCGGAACGTGCAGACATTCAACTTGCTCAAATACAATGCCAGAACCTCGGTTGATGTTAATGTTACAGTATGTACTGAGAAAGTGAAAGGAGTACCCTGGGATAGAAACCAGTACCCTTCGATTCAGAGGCACACGTTCTTACCCCTGAACCACCAAGGCTCTTGACCCTAGACTTGTTCATTATGTATACACGTTAAATTACCCGATTATGGTGAAACATGGGAAAAACCTGTGTCTCTGTTTTGCCCTAGGACGAGTTTGTTGACCAGTTCCAACAAGATTCCACTGGCACCATATTTTAGGAAACTTTCATTAGGAAAAGAAAATTCACGATGGTAAAACTTTCGGAAATTTGTTGAGCGTAAATTAGGGACCCTAGAACGCAAATCAAAGGTCCGTTTTAATTTTTATATGTTTATATATATATATATATATATATATATATATATATATATATATATATATATATATATATATATATATATGTATATATATATATAAATTGTGTGTCTGTCCGAGCGATACTCAACTGATTTAAACGAAACTTGCCACATATATTCATTCTATTATGACCGCGGACGAATTAGTAAATCAGCTATAACGGACATTTGTTCCCCGCAAAAATATACAAAAATATGTTTGAAAACGCGATATTTTTGTAAGTATTAGAGTAACTGGAATGAGACTTCACATGTGGGTAGAAATGATGGAGATTAACCTATGCCGTGAATTTTAAGTACTTTGGTTTACAGTATTTAGAGTTTTTTACAAATTAAAAATAAAATCTGAAAGACATGCGTTGAGACGACCTAGCGGTTAAAGTCCAGTGCTTGGCACACAGCGTAAATTGATTCATACAACAGGCATAAACCATACATAAACGGTAACCACAAAATAAAAGCATGCATAAAACATACTACCCGAACCAACAATCGTGAAATCTTGGCCACAAATATCGCAAGTGATAGGCGACATGAAATTAAAAACTTTCCAAGTGATTGTTTTATAATTGTAGGATTTAATCCATTTGTAAATACATTATATCTGTAGGTTGATAAACGCCCCCAAATACTGTTTTAGACTGAAAGTGTAGAATAATATAGTGGAAAAGTAAACAAAATCAAGTCGTCTTTATAAAAATAATTTTAAAACAGTTTGTTCTTTTAACTGGCCAGAGAGGGTAATTCAATTGATACAAATTACATTTAAGAACCTTATTTTTATCACCAATAACATTTTTTTTCCTTTGCTGTATGTCTATTTATCAATATATATATATATATATATATATATATATATATATATATATATATATATATATATATATATATATATAAATATATATTTTTAGCATAACACTACATACATGCAATATTTTCATTATCACCATTGAATAAAGAATGCATGTTTGTGTTTTACTTCTGCTTTTGATTTGACATTAATTCCTCACACAAATTCCCGTAAGTGCAATTTCCGTATTTTAAAGAAAATAATTTGGAGGTTATCTAGATACCTTTGTTTGAGACTTTTATCGAAGAGCCAGAGAGTCTTCTACTGGAAGTCTTAGAAATATGAGATTTTTGGTTAAGACTAATACCACCATAAGTATGTAATAGTCACTAGGCGGCTATATGGAAAAACGTGGGGGGCTAAGACCTAGTGTGGCCCACTGGCTGTACACAAGGGTGGTCAGACCATCGTTAACATACGCGGCACTGGTCTGGTGGCCTTAGGCCTAACAATCGCTGTGCAGACTAGTTCAAGGCACAGTGATTGGGTGGAGTAGCAAGACCAAGGGCATGCACAATAAGCCAAAGGCTGCAGTGGTATCGGGGCGGAAAAGACGCGACCGAGCCCCGAGGGAGAATATATATATATATATATATATATATATATATATATATATATATATATATATATATATATATATATATATATATATATATATATATATATATATATATATATATAGAAACTGGTCCCTTGATATGGGTTCTAGGCCGCCCAGTTCACGGTCATCTGAAGAATTTTTTTCAAAATTCAAAAGTCAGGATCTTCTTATTAGAGAAGGTTTTAAAAGAAAATCACTAACAGATAGGGCATCCTAACCAAGCTTAATAGATAGAAATTGTTGCACAGGATTAAAGCAAGGTCCTAACGGAAGATCGCAGATTGTGGAGATGGGGTTTTTAACTAAGCAGGGTAGTATAATTTATTTTCTACCAAATTTGATTTCTTTCATAAAGAAGACATTTTAAAAATTCTAAGCACTACCAAAATTCCCAACTACTTTAAACGCACTTGCTGCGTACAGACTTTTTTTTTAAATTGTGCGTATCCGTCAAAGTTGGTACAAGACAAGAAAACTTGTCATTAAATCTCTATTAATATTTTACTGTTAGCTTCGCTTACATATTGCCATGCAAATTAAATTTGTATATAGGTATGTATTTAACAATTAACTGGCCACAATTTCTCTTTTCTAGTCGAAAGTGTTATTTTACTTGTAGCCTTTTGGTGGTCACGAACATCTGCTATAATTTGACACACATATAACGCCGGTCATGTTGTTGCCATAACAACGCGGCGTGCCGGCCACTCTGACACTGCAGCAGCAACTACTGGACTTTATCAATATGATTTTCTAACAGACTGACGTTTAGAATTCATTTTCTTCTCAACTATTGGAAAGTAGTAATAAAAAGTGGTTGTTAGCAAAATGTAAGCAGTTTATATTTACTTTTATGGATTTCTTTATTGTAGAAATATCTTGAGGTATTAGATGGTCTAGAAACACTAAATCAGTATTTGTGTAAAGACTGTTTCTTTTATACCCTTCCGTTCCCTATTGTAATATGGATTTGTTTATCCAAAGAAATACTGGTAAAAACGAGCTGTCTTTATGTAAATAGTTACTCAATTGTATTCCATTTGGTAACGACGTTCTATTGTTATTAATAATAATAATAATAATAATAACAATAATAAAACTCCGCCATGGTCGGTCCCAAGCCCGGATGAGAAAGGAGGACGGGGTGGAATAACAACCACGTGAAAAAACCAGGTTCCGCCTGGTCCGGACGGTAGAACCCTGTAAGGGCTCCTGGCCAGGGTTACATGCACTTCCGATCCCTATTACCTTTCCCCATCTACCAACAACCTAAATCCGCATCCCAACCAGAGGTGTCTTTTTTCCTTCCTTTGTTCTAGCTTCTCACCCAAAAAAAGAACAAAGGGGGACATCCCATGAAGATGGAGAACAATGAAAGCCTCGGAAAAGGGTCGCTGCCTGGGGAGCGCCAGGGCATGTCTGGAGCTGGTGCTGGGCATGGCAGTATGCGGGACACCAGCGGCAGGAGGCTGATAAGGCGAGTCCCCGTCATTCAACAAGGTACAGCCGAAAATGACAACCGTGGAGTGGAACCAACAGAAGGTGTCGAAGAAGCGAACACCACTTTGCTTGCTGGCTCGCCCCCAGTTAGGAGGGCTGCTTGCAGGAGATAACGCACTAAACGAATATGATGGACACTTGAAATGAACATAGAAGTACTTCGCACGTTCTACTACGTTAATCAGTGCAACGAAGACACTCTCTCCACACTGAATTCACGAAAAGACATCCGGAGTTAAACTTAACGGAGCAGAACATAGTTGACAGAAAAAATTTGATTGTGAGGAAAGGACACCTGACCACGACTGAACGTGAGGAAATCAAACGAGAAATAGGCAACTCAATTCAGCAGCGGGACCTCTTTGGACAGCCTGAAGACGGAGCGGAAACTGAACAATTTCGTACCGACACGGCCGATCTTGCCGTCGAGAGCCCACCAGTACCCCAGAAGTTAAGGAGAAGCTACTCAGTTCAATAGCGTACTTTGGGGGAGTTGATCCACTTGTTAGGCCAGTGATACGGGTGTTACGAAATATAACTAGAGCCAAGGCAATTATCTCAAAAATCAATAATGTCCTTGCCGAGTACCTGAACCCACACCACGACCTGCGCGAAGTGCATCTGGCTTTATATTGCTCAGCAGTTACAGTTGTTGAGCTGAAGGGCCAAAAAACCCTTTCTTCAAAGTCAAATCACAAAGTCCAAGACGACAGAAAGCCTGAATGGAAAAAACGCTTAAAAGGATATCAATGAGCCCAGAGGCAAAATCGACATCATATCAGAGTTTTTGGATGGTAGTCAATCAAAGAAAGTGCATCGAAAGATTAGGATCATTGCAAGAAAAGCCAAGGTAGATACTTCCCACACTGACCAACTCTTGGATCTAAAGGCATCAAATTTGGTTACCAGTATAACCTATATAGTAAAAATAATGTGCCATGTTTCATAAAAATAACTGTATTGTTTGAAAATGTACAAAAATTTTCAAAAGTAAACTTAAAGTGTTCCCGAAAAAACTCGTTTCTTGGTCAACCTTACAGGTTAATAGCAAATTGAGCTATTTAAATATGAAGCATTTGATCAAAATTCGCTACCATAACGCACTTGCTGTGTCCAGAATTTCTTTTCTTACAAACATGCATTATATTTCGATGGAAAGTGCAAAAATGCAATAACATAAGGCGTGTTTGATTAAAAAAAAAAAAGAAAATTTGTATCTCCAACGCCTTATGGGCCAGCCTGTGATTGTAGAAATATTTTTAAGATGTAGCTCAAGACACCCTATAATTAATATATACAATTTTTTTTAATATCTTGTATAATAGCGGATATATTGAGTTTTATTGATTTTTTACGAAAATTCGACAAAAATTATATACCATTAAACGACTCTATAGCTAAGGCTACTCCCAAGCATCAGAGAAAGGGTCTATTTGAAATGAGTTTTCTGGAAATATTTTAGCAAAATGAAGGACAATGACGGCTGAAACTAAGACTTCAGGGTTTGTAAAACAATCTTCTTGAGACATTTTATTTCCATAGCCCGTATTATATTGAAGTTCTTTGCCTAAATGTTGCCAATTTTGACGTTTTAAGTCGCAACTTTGACGTTTTGAGAAAAACCCCAATTTATTTTTCTTTAAATGCCTATAACTTTTTTCTCTCTTGACCTACATAGCTAAATTTTGGTACGTAACTTACCTATAAGGATATAAACTCGCGTGCCAAATTTGGTTGCCCTTACTTGTTAATTTTGGAGAGATATATATATTTTTTAAAGAAAACACAAAACTGTCCGGGAAAACCTGAGCCGATTTTCCTGGCTAACAAACTTATCCAAGCCATTTGCAAAAGGAAAGTATTCACCAAATTTAATTAAAATAGTTTATTATATATTTATTATATATATATATATATATATATATATATATATATATATATATATATATATATATATATATATATATATAATATATAATAAAAATTGGCAACATTTAGGCAATGAACCTGAAAGAAATACGGATTATGTAAAGAGTGTTCTGCAAACCCTTAAGGTTCGGCTTCAACCATAATTGCCCTTCAGTTTACTAAAATATTTCCAGAAAATTCATTTAAAGTAGACCCTTTCTCTGATGCTTTGGAAGTAGTTTTAGTTAAGTTTGCGGTTTAATGTTATATAATTTTTAGCTAATTTTCGTAGAAAAAATTCGTTATTGAGGAGACCGCGACTTTTGAATTATAAAAAGATTTCTTCAAAAAAGCGCAAGCTAGGCCCCCTAGAATCCATATCCGGGTTTACTTTCTGCTTACATACATACAGAGTGACGCATTTCTACTGTAAAGCTCAATATAATTGTTATTATGCAAGATACGAAAAAATGGATACGTTACTTATAGGTGTCTTGAGCTGCATCTTATAAAATTATTTTGACAATCACAGGCTGGCCCATAAGTCGTTGGTGATACCTACAATTTTTTTTGTGAACATTCCTCATTACATTTTTGCATTTTTCATCGAAACATGATGCATTTCTTTAAAAATAATCGAGACGCAGTAAGTGCGTTTTGGTAACGAATTTTCATTGAATGCTTCAAAACTCAATAACCCAATTTGCTATTAACCTAAGGTTCGTCGGCTAGGAAACGAGTTTTTTGGAAACATTTTAGGTTTCTTTTCGGAAAATTTTTGTACATTTTCAAACAAGTTATTTTGATAAAATATGGTACACTGTTTCTACTATAAAGGTTATACCGGTGACCAAATTGATTCCAGCTTGCATTAAAGAGACATATTTTCTATTTCAATTTTTTAGTGAATTTTCGTAGAAAAAATTCACTATTGGGGAGACCCCGACTTTTAAATTTAAAATTTTGTTTTGCAAATGAGCTCAAACTAGGACCCCTAGAAACCATATCCGGGGTTAGTTGCATTAAAGAGACATATTTGCTATTAGAAACATTTTTATGAATATTTACTTCCATAACGCACTTTATGAGTCCAGACTTTTTTAGTATACGTACCTCCGAAGCGAGTACTCGAAGAGAGTTGAATGTAAGTGTGAAGTTTTGCAGGGTGTACCATTTTTTCTTCTAAAATTGACGTATTTCGTTTTTTTAAATAAATATGCAGAATAATTGAAATACTGAATTTATTTCGTTTGGCTGTGCCCACACTGTATATCTCCATCACACCTGTTAATCGCACAATCGTTATATACCATCATATGCCCATTTAAATGAGAATATTTTTAGCCTTAAACCCTTAAGTCTCTGTACAAACACAAACTATGGAGTCAAAAAGCTTACTGAAACTGCCTAGTAATTTTTCCTACTGTATATTGCAAAAATGTACATGAACAAGAGGTCTATGAACATATTTTACATGATGTAATAATTAAATAGACAGAACCTCGGTGGTTCAGTGGTAAGAACGTGTGCCTCTGAACCGAAGGGTACTGGGTTCGTTTCCCAGGGTCCCTATTAACTTTTTCATTAAATACTGTAAAATTAACATCATATAAGGTCGTGGCATTGTATTTGAGCAAGCGAAGGTCTGCGCGTTCAGCCCTTCGGAGGGTGCGTAAATCGTCTGTGTGCATGCGATGTTGAGCGCACGTTAGAGATTTCTACCCTTCTTACAGAAAGGCAGGGGTTCGGCAAAATTTTCAAGATAGTGAGATCAAACTGCTCCCTGGCGTCGGTGATTGGCCATAGTCGCGGAAATAGACCGACGCTAAAGAAACAAAACACACACAATTAAATAGAAATAAGAAAAGTTATGTATTTAATGGATCGGTTCTATTGATACACATAATTAAATTTATATATATATATATATATATATATATATATATATATATATATATATATATATATATATATATATATATATTTACCTGTGGCTAATAGATTCGTCTGAAGCCATACCAAAGCTGTTTTGTCACACACACACACACACACACATATATATATATATATATATATATATATATATATATATATATATATATATATATATATATATATATATATATATATATATATATATATATATATATATATATATATATATATATATATATATATATATATATATATATATATATATATATATATATATATATATATATATATATATATGTTGGCGCATTGAAAACGAAACAGACCGATTTGCGTCCAGATAATTTTCTTTTTAAGAAACGCTGAAACACGTCAATTTTAATATTGGTGGGGACATGTTTTGACATAAAACTCAACTTTGTCACGTCAGCCCCTTAAGGGTGGTGATAACAACCCTTATATTTTAAATAGGAACATGGGTTGAGTGTTACATCATTTGAAAGCTCTTTCTTTTCTGCATTCAGCACACTAATTTTTTTGGAAGTTTTATCAACTAGTTTAAAAATTATTCACAGTTGGAATTGCAGAACGTATTTCATTCATTGTGATAAGAAATGCACTAATTAGTCAATTTTTCGTTAAAAAAACTAAAAAACAAAATCAAACGTTCAAAAATGTTTATTCAGTTCAGTAAGTGTTCAAATTGTTGACCACCATCTTCCATACAAAAGTACAAATTTTGTTCAAAACGAGCTCTGACATTCTGGAGCATTTGTGGAGTTATTAGACGGCATTCTTGAACAATGCGTCCTCGTAGTTCTTCCAGAGACTCCGGTTCTGTTGCGTAAATTTTACTCTTTAAATGGCCTAATAGAAAGAAGTCTAAAGGAGTTAAATCCGGTGATCTAGGGGGCCACTCAATAGCACCTCCACGCGCAATCCATTGTCCGGGAAACTCTCTGTTCAAAAACTCCATAACACGTTGTGAAAATGCGGAGGAGCTTCATCTTGTTGAAACACTAATTGATTTTCTTGATAGCGATCATCATTTTCAACAATGTCAATTAGTAGAGGGTAAACGATATCTTCTAGTAACACCAAATACGGTTCGCCACTCAAATTGCCATCAAGAAAAATTGGTCCGATTAAACGGTCTCCAAAAATGCCAGTCCAGACATTCAATTTCTGTGGAGTTTGAGTGTGGACTTCGTGAAAATTTCTTAGATTATTATCTGCCCAATAACGACAATTATGACGATTGCCTGTAGAGTTTAATAAAAACGTACACTCGTCTGAGAAACAGATATTGAACAGAAAGTTCCCGTTATCAGCTATTCCTGCGGTCATAACTTCACAAAACTCCAGCCGCCGATCAAAATCATCTTCATTCAGTTGTTGTACAAGATGAATTTTATACGGGTGAAATTTATGATGCATCAATATTCGCTGAATAGTTCTTCTTTTGATGTTTGAAACAGTGGCCAATTTTCTCGTGCTCAAAGTTGGGTCTGCAGCAATTTGTCCTAAAACTTCAATCTCAGTAGTCTTATTTCTAACCGGAAACTCACGTTCAGGATACCGTTTTTTGTTGGCTACTGAACCACTTTGTCGAAGCTTTGCAACTAACTCCAAAATGTATTTTCTGTTAACATGTCTGTTCGGATGTCATTCGTTAAACAAATTTGCGGTACGGCACAGTCATCGTTTTTGAAAAAAAGAGTAATTATTTCAACCCTTTCTTCTACAGAATACACCATTGTGAAATTAATTTTTGGTAGTACTATCAACTATCATACCGAGCGATAAACTGGAATAATAAACAGCATTTCTCTCATTCCGATAATAAATGTTCTGATGGTCAATTTTGTTTTTGTTTACAAACCACCAAAACATTGTCTATCAGCACATTTTTATCGGAATGAGTGAAATGCGTTTTTACAGTTCCAACTGTGAATAATTTTTGAACAGGTTAATAAAAATTTGTGTGCTGAATTCAGAAAAGAAAGAGCTTTCAAATGATGTAACACCCGACCCATGTTCCCTATTTAAAATATAAGGGTTGTTATCACCACCCTTAAGGGATTGATGTGACAAAGTTGAGTTTTATATCAAAACAGGTCCCCCTCAATATTAAAATTGACGTGTTTCAGAGTTTCTTAAAAAAAATTCTCTATACGCAAATCGGTCTGTTTCGTTTTCAATACGCCACCCTATATATATATATATATATATATATATATATATATATATATATATATATATATATATATATATATATATATATATATATATATATATATATATATATATATATATTAAAAACCTAGGTCATCCAGAGTGGTGTACTTTGGTTAAAGTCGGTTTTACATATCTCGACTAATAACTGTAGGGGCGCTGCTGTTTCTCCAAAAACACATAAAACTGGGCTTGTTTTTTATGTGTGTATATTCTGGCCTCAAGGCGAACTCATTCAACCACGGTCATTTTTAGTCTAGTAGTCTGAAAAAAAATTACTAATGAGGAGACCCCAACTTTTGAATTTTGAAAAAAATTATTCAAATGAGCACGAACTAGCCACTCTAGAACTCATATCCAGGGTCAGTTTAAATAATTTATATATATATATATATATATATATATATATATATATATATATATATATATATATATATATATATATATATATATAATATGTACCTATTTCAGTAGCAAGACGCTAGCTCAAACTGAAACGAAGTACTTTCTCACGCTGTAACCGATTACCCATTTGACACAGTTATAACAAAGAAGGCGTGGGTTCCAAATTTGACGGCTAGACGGTTCTTATATCACAGAAGAGTATCAGTGAAGTAGTAGTGATATATTTGATTCAACAATGAAGGCGATATGCATTGGTATATAGTGAATGAGGAACAGCCGATACTCGGAGGAGGGTCAGGAAAATAAATAAAAGTGGAAGGGAGGTTGGTAGTCCTCTGATGGACTTCTTCAATGTTATGACCAGTCTTCAGTTCTTCATATTCACTGTCTAACAACAACACTTAATCATATGGTTAGGTACCGTCTGATAGTACAATTTTTTTTACTCGCGTCTGATAATTTATTGTTTAAATTTTTATCACTTGGATTTCCCTTTTTTTTCGTTAATTAAAATTTTGGGTTAAAAAATTTAGTGCAAGAAAATTAATTTAGTGTTTTCTTCTTTACTTAATTTATTTTTATTTTCGTTTCTGTAAATATTGTGTTTAAGTTTTGTGATATGAAGAGAACATAAGCTGCTAAAATAACACTCTTAGTTTCGTTTCGTTGTGATATTCATGGATCAAATTTACTAACAGCTCGATAGAAGTTAAAAGTCGGTATGTATAAAATATATTTACACTTTTAATGTCTAATGACATTTTTGCATATTCTATGGCCTGTTTTGCTTGTTTTTATATTGTCCAATATCATATTTAGATGGCGCCAAACTGAAACAATAATTATAAATTTATAACGAATTTAAAACTTGATCTTAACATTAAGCTTAACAAAAACTTCTCTGATATCTCGGAAACTACAATAGCAGAAGTGATAGGAAAATTTTTCGTTGCCAAATTGGTCAAGAGCAACTCAACGAAAGTATTCTGAAATTTCAGATATGACTGCGGGGGCGGGGGGGGGGGGGGGTTTGTTGTGGTAGGGGGTAGAGTTGCTAGGGAGAAAAACAAAATTAAAATTTTCTGACAAAATTCCAGGACTAGCTACAGATTTAATTACATTTTTTAAAAACCTAGGTCATCCAAAGTGGTGTACTTTGGTTAAAGTCGGTTTTCCATATCTCGACTAATAACGGTAGGGGCGCTGCTGTTTCTCCAAAAACACATAAAACTGGGCTTGTTTTTTATGTGTGTATATTCTGGCCTCAAGGCGAACTCATTCAACCACGGTCATTTTTAGTCTAGTAGTCTGAAAAAAAATTACTAATGAGGAGACCCCAACTTTTGAATTTTGAAAAAAAATATTCAAATGAGCGCGAACTAGCCACTCTAGAACTCATATCCAGGGTCAGTTTAAATTTATATATATATATATATATATATATATATATATATATATATATATATATATATATATATATATATATGTATATATATATATATATATATATATATATATATATATATATATATATATATGTATGTATATATATAATATGTGTGTGTGTATCACACCGATAACTCAAAACATAATTAATAGATTTTGATAAAATTTGGTAAATACCTTCCTTTTGCAAGTGGCTTGGATAAGATCGTTAGCGAGGAAAATCGACCCAGGTTTTCCCGGCAAATTTTGTGTTTTATTTCCAAAAAAATCTATATGTCCGTAAATAATAAAGTAGCGGAAACTAAATTTGGTCAGCTGGTTTCTGTCATTTAGAGTATTCTATGTGCGAAATTCAGATCGCTATGTTAAAAGATACAAAAGTTAGGGGTAAATTAGTTTTTAATTAATCTAAGAAAGTTAAAACGTGAAAATTGATAATCATGGTAGGAGTACGAATGTGAGTGAAAAATACGACATGAAATGACTAACAAGCTCCTAGATTTGTATCTAAGTTGTTATTTTCCTTCATTACGTTAAAATATGAGCAAAAAGGCCATTGTAAATAAAAATTGTTTGGTGTAAACAGTAGATGTAGACAATTAACATACTACCGGATATAGCTGTTAGTATGTCATGTCGAATATATCCGAATGGGCTAAGCCCTGTACATCCGATAATCGAGTCCTATATGACGAGTTCTAATCCTAGTTAGTGATTTCACTTTTTATCATTTTTTTAAAATCTCATTTCACTTTACTGTTATCTGATTAGATTGTTGTTAGTTCGATGAATTTTAGCGAGTTTTTGTATAAAAAATAATTTAATAAAAAGGAGATGAAATGTTTTAAGATTTAATTTAATTTGAACATCATATCTGGTTGTTTGTTCCTGCCCTAACTTATTGAAACCGTTTCATATTTAATACAGTCATAGACTTTTTCCGTGACATTACAAGTGCTTGTTTTAGTGAATTAAAAAAAATCACTTATGAGGAGATCCCGACTTTTGAATAAAAAAAAATAATCTTCAAATGAGCGCGAATTAGGCCCCCTAGAACCCATATCCAGAGTCAGTTTCAATTATACATACATACACACATATATGTATATATATATATATATATATATATATATATATATATATATATATATATATATATATATATACGAACCAAAATGTAGATAAAAAAGTTATAGGAAGAAAAAACAATTGGGGATTTCCTCAAAACGCCAAAGACGCGATTTGAAACGTCAAAATTGGCAACATTTAAGCAAAGACATACGGATTATGTAAAAAATGTTCTGCAAACCCTTAAGTTTCAGCTTCAACCATTATTGCCCTTCCTTTTATCAAGATATTTGCAGAAAATTAATTTCAAATAGACCCTTTTTCTGATGCTTTGGCAGTAGTTTTAGTTTATGGTTTAACGGTCTATAATTTTTAGCTAATTTTCGTATAAAAAATTCGTTAATGAGGAGACCGCGACTTTTGAATTCTAATAAGATTTTTTCAAATGAGCGCAGACTAGACTCCCTAGAATCCATATCCGGGTTTACTTTCTGTTTACATATATACAGGCTGACACATTTCTACGGTAAACCCAAACATAACTGTTATTATGCAAGATACGAGAAAAAATTGTATACGTTGCTTATAGAGTGTCTTGAGCTGCATCTTATAAAATTATTTTGACAATCACAGGGTGGCCCATAAATTGTTGGTGAAACCTACAATTTTTTTTGAACATTTCTTATTGAATTTTTGCATTTTTGCATAAGAGTAATGTATGTAGCCTACAGTTATTCTGACCAGCGCTGTATAGATAGGTCTGGGAGTTCCACTATATTCATTATATGTATTTTATTAAAACAGGTTGATATTTGTTTTGATACATTTCCTTCTATCAATTCGTTCCAGTTCGTTCAGATGCTTTTTGGTTCATACAGTGTTTTACTTCCACTACGTAGCCCTAAGATCTCACTAACAGGCAGTCTTCTCCTTCAAGTCTTCCTTTCTTGACCAATTTATCCGCCTCTTCTATGCCGCTGATACCTTCAAGTCTTTGACCCCTGCAAATATACATTTCAAACACTTCTGCATAATTTTAACTAGTTTGCTCATAATCTTGCAAATTAGTGGATTGATAATTATACTTCTGGGGTTATTCAGGGCTAACAGTAGAGATAATTTTTTATTACTTTTTCATTTATTTATTTATTAATTTCAACAACACACCACGATGGCTTACAGCCTAAATACTATCGTACCGTCAGTGTCGACGGGGAGGAAAGAGGCAACTTGTTAATTGTGGACTTGAAGGTTTGGACGTTAGGAGGAGAAGGAAAAACATGTGCCAGCAAGGAATTCCACAACTTGGAAGTCGTCAGGACAAAAGAGTGGGCATAACAAGATATTATATGTCTGGTGACCTGGACAGTAAAAGGGTGCATTACCTCTGTTCCCCTGGTAGATCTGTTGGGGGCAGCAGGTGGAGGAACTATGGAAGAAAGCTCCTCTGAGCACTGCCCGTGCAGATATCTACAAAAGAGAGAGAGGTCACCAACGGCACGTCGGTGGGCAAGGGATGGCAGCCTTTGGGTGAGGATAGGGTCACCAATGAGACGTATAGCTCTCTTCTGAATGGAGTCCAGGATAGCGAGTGTAGAAGCGGCAGCAGCACCCCAGATGTGGGAGCAGTATTCGAGGCTATATGTCGACAATAATTAGATATGTACTGTAAGAGCCAGGAGTAACTAAGTCGAGGGCCTTTAATACAGCAATTGTTTCGGCAGTGTAAATAGATGCTTTCACACATAATTTAGGTGAATATTTGCTGTTATTGTGGGCACAGTATATTCCTGCTCCAGCGCCGTTTTCTGATTTTGAACCATCAGTAAAGATTTTAGCAGCTAATTGATATTCTGCCAGTAAGTATATGTATAGATGGTTCTCCTCCAGAGACTGGTAGCAACTATTTTTGGTCTTATTAGCATTGTCAGGTATTATGTTTTGTTATTTTCACGCTTACTGGTTATTAGTTCGGTTATTAGTTCGAGGTCTAAATTTGACCTTGCTAGTGGATGTGGGTTTTTGAGTCTTCAATAGTGGTTTTCATTTATGTATAAGGATAATACATGGATATAGTGGCATGGCTTTAAGCGCCCTCCGAAAATCGAAACATGCAGACATCCAACTTGCACAAACACAATGCCACAACGTCGGTTGATGTTAATTTTACAGTACGTACGGAAAAAGTAAAAGGGAAACCCTGGGAATCGAACTAGATACCAGAGGTATATGTCCTTACCACGGGATAGGACTTTGCTAGTGGTGGTGGGTCTTTGAGTCTTCAATGGTGGTTTTCATTGATGTATAAGGATAATACATGGATATAATGGCTTGGCTTTACGCCCCCTTCGAAGATCGGAACATGCAGAAATTCAACTTGCTCAAATAAATGCCACAACCTCGGTTGATGTTAATTGTACAGTATGTACTGAAAAACTGAAAGGGAAACCCTGGGAATCAAACACCTCGGTTCAGAGGTACATGTCCTTACCACTGAACGACCGAGGATCTCCCCACAATCTTAAATAATTTAGATTCTTCAAAACAAACCTCAGAGAAGTGCATAATCACTTTTAAATTTTTTAGGCAAATCCAAAAAATTCGTTAAGTTAGAGATATCGGCCTCTAGTAAATGTACTAAACATTCGTGGGACACATATTTTTATCTATATTTACTTTTTAATAACACAATTTTTATTAATATTTTTTTAAAGTTTTAATTATTTAACTCACAATTTGCTAATGGAAACCCATTCTTATGAGAACTCGCTACCATAACGCATTTACTGCACCAGGACTTATCATATTATTAGTGAATTTTCGCAGAAACAATTCACTAATGGGGAGATCCCGACTTTTGAATTTTGAAAAATTTTTTGCAAATGAGCGCGAACTAGACCCCATATCCGGGGTCAGTTTCAATTTTTATATGTTTATATATATATATATATATATATATATATATATATATATATATATATATATATATATATATATATATATATATATACATATATATATATATGTAGGTATCACACCGATAACTCAAAAAATAATGGGCCGATTTTGATAAAATTTGGTATATACCTTCCCTTTGTAAATGGCTTGGACAAGTTCGTTAGTGAGGAAAATCTGACGAGGTTTTCCGGGAAAATTTTGAGTTTTCACTCGAAAAAAATTTATATCTCCGGAATTAACAAAGTAAGGGCAGCCAAATTTGGTGCGCGGGTTCATATCATCAAGCTACCTACCAAAATTTAGATCTGTAGCTTAAAGGATAAAAAAGTTACAGGCATTTAAAGAAAAATAAATTTGGGTTTTCCTCAAAACGTGAAAGTCGCGATTTAAAATGTCAAAATTGGTAATATTTAGGCAATGATCCTGAAATTAATATGAGCTATGGAAAGGAAATGTCTCAAGAAGAATGCTTTACAAAGCCTGAACTCTTAGTTTCAATCGTCATTGTCCTTTATTTTACTAAAATATTCCCAGAAAATTCATTTAAAATAGACCCTTTCTCTGATGCTTTGGCAGTAGAGTTTATCGTTTAATGGTATATCATTTTTGTCAAATTTTCGTAAAAAATCTTTAAAGCTCAATATATCCGTTATTATGCAAGTTACGAAAAAACTGGTATACATTAATTATAGGGTGTCTTGAGCTATATCTTAAAAAAATATTTCTACAATCACAGGCTGGCCCATAAGTCGTTGGTGATTCAAATTTTCTTTTTTTTAATCGAACACGCCCTATGTTATTGCATTTTGGCATTTTCCATCGAAATAGAATACATCTTTGTAAGAAAAGAAATTCGGGACGCAGTAAGTGCGTTATGGTAGCGAATTTTCATTGAATGCTTCAAATTTGAATAGCTCAATTTGCTATTAACCTATAAGGTTGACCAGGAAACCGTTTTTTTGGGAACAATTTAAGTTTACTTTCGAAAATTTTTGTACATTTTAAAACAATAAAGTTATTTTCATGAAACATGGCACATTGCTTCTACTATATAGATTGATCGCTGCTTTCTTAAAAAACATCTTTGCTAGTAAAAATATTTTTATGAAAATTCACTACCATAACGCACTTGCTGCGTCCAGAAGTTTTTATTATATTGTGCAGTAAAATGTACGTTTCCAGGACAATGTGAAGTTGAGTTGTTAGGAATTAAAATATTCTTCGAAGATTCGCTTCCATAACGCACTGACTGTATCCAGATTTTAGTGAATTTTCTTAAAAAAAATTCACTAATGAGGAGATCCCGACTTTTGAATTTTGAAAAAATTTCTTCAAATGACCGCGAACTAGGCCCCCTAGAACACATATCCGGGGTCCGTTTCAATTTTTATATGTTTATATATATATATATATATATATATATATATATATATATATATATATATATATATATATATATATATATATATATATATATATATATATTTATATATATATATATATATATATATATATATATATATATATATATATATATTATATATATATATATATATATATATATATATATATATATATATATATATATATATATGTATCACACCGATAACTCAAAAAATAATAGGCCGATTTTGACTAAATTTGGTGGAAAAATTCCTTTTGCAAATGGCTTAGATAAGTTCGTTAGCCAGGAAAATCTGCCCAGGTTTTCCCGGAAAATTTTGTGTTTTCTTTCGAAAAAAATTTATATCTCCGGAATTAACAAAGTAAGGGCAACCAAATTTGGTATGCTAGTTAATATCCTTATAGGTAAGCCACCTACCAAAATTTAGCTATGTAGGTCAAAAGACAAAAAAGTTATAGGCATTTAAAGAAAAATAAATTGGGGTTTTCCTCAAAACGTCAAAGTTGCGATTTAAAACGTCAAAATCGGCAACATTTAGGCAAAGAGCTTGAATCTAATACGGGCTATGGAAATCAAATGTCTCAAGAAGGATCTTTTACAAACTCTGAAGTCTTAGTTTCAACCGTCATTGTCCTTCATTTTACTAAAATGTTTCCAGAAAATTCATTTCAAATAGACCCTTTCTCTGATGCTTGGCAGTAGCCTTAGCTTTAGAGTTTATCGTTTAATGGTATATAATTTTTGTCGAATTTTCGTAAAAAATCAATAAAGTTCAATATATCCGTTATTATACAAAATATGAAGAAAATTTGTATATATTAATTATAGGGTGTCTTGAGCTACATCTTAAAAAATATTTCTACAATCACAGGATGGCCCATAAGTCGTTGGTGATACAAATTTTCTTTTTTTTTAATCAAACACGCCTTATGTTATTGCATTTTTGAATTTTTCAGCGATGCATGTTTGTAAGAAAAGAAATTCGGGACGCAGCAAGTGCGTTATGGTAGCCAATTTTCATTAAATGCTTCAAATTTGAATAGCTCAATTTGCTATTAACCTATAAGGTTGACCAAGAAACGAGTTTTTCCGGGAACACTTTAAGTTTACTTTTGGAAATTTTTGTACATTTTCACACAATAAAGTTATTTTTATGAAACATGGCACATTGTTTTTACTATATAGGTTATACTGGTAACCAAAATTGATGCCTGCTTTCTTAAAAAGGAAACACACATATTTGCAATTAAAAACATTTTTATGAAAATTCACTACCATAACGCACTTGCTGCGTCCAGAGTTTTTTAATATTTTATTGTAGTCGTCTTCCTAAAAATCACAAGTAATTCAGAATGATGCTTTCAGCACAGACAGTTGATTGAGCTAACTCAAGATTCCTCAGGACCCAGTTTGGCTTCTTATTTTATTACGCCATCCACTTATTTCGATGACCGTATAATTAGACAACAATTAGTCGTCGTAAATTTTAACAGAATTAATTGAAGAATCAGATGAAGATAGTAATCTGTACATCTACAAGTCTCAGTTTGGCAATAAACCATCGGAAGAAATGAATGCAATTATTTTTGGCTATACTGAAACTGCTAAATGACTTAGGCTCTGTTAAATATAATGCTAAATATTAATTGGGAGATATAAAATTTTTATCACAAGAAATATGTTGCTAATAAATCATCCAAAATCAAAAAAAAAAACTTTTACTTTAACTAACAGTTAGAAATTGATGTGTGACAAGGGATAAAAAATTGTTAAAAAAGAAATTGTCCAGAGAAGAGAAAAATTTATCCACATTCTTCATAGTTGTTAATGTTAGTTTCGTTTAAATAATGTATATATATATATATATATATATATATATATATATATATATATATATATATATATATATATATATATATATATATATATATATATATAGTGTGTCCACGGATTGAGTGTGGGTAAAGTATAAGTGACAAAAACATTTCGAATTAGATTATGATATTCTGGGAATCGCTCCTGCTTTGTCTTAACTGAGATGTTGAGAAAATGAACAAAATCAGTTAATATACAGGCTGGTTTATAACTGATGTAATGAAATGTATTAAGAGTAAACTACCTTCATTTATGAAGATACCGCAAAAAGTTATTAACAAAAATTGTTTAGAATTAAAATTTATGACAGGCTCTCAATTTTTTTTTAGCTGCGACTTTATTTAAATGACGTTCGTCGGCTTCTGTGATTAGGTGTACTTTATAAAATACTTGAAGCTGTATTAAAAAAAGTCTTTACCATAATTAAACTTGGGGTAGGTTTGCTTTCACCTCAACCAATAAAAAAAGTAAAGTAAACGCACAATTGGACATTCGAAGGCGAGTTGCATAGCTACTTCAGCTCTGCCTTGTTCTTCGTTTCCCGGGATACTACTTATTTGGAAAATTGAAACGTCAATTTTATTTGTCATGAAAGGCAAGCTTCTGTATTTAAAAATGTTAACAACAGAACAAAAAGTTTTTATAGTGCAGTGCTATGGTTTGGGTGAAGAACATTCTTATCAGGGAGTGATAAGAAAATTACTTGAACGCTGGCCAAATTATTCGATTTCCGTTACTGATGTAAAAAAAGTTGTTACAAAATATATGCGTACTGGGAGTGTTTTAAATGTTAAGAAGACAAAATCCGAACTAAATGAAGAAGACAATGCTGCAGTTGCATCAGCTATGGATTATGTTAAGCGTTTTCCGAAATTGTCATTAAGAAGAAGGGCATTAGAAATTGGCAATATTAACAAATCGCATTTGCAACAAATTTATCGTACCAACAAGGTGAAACCTTTCAAAGCAAAACTTATACACACTTTGGAAGAAAATGACGAGTCAAAACGATTAGATTTTTGTTTATGGTACGGCGAGCAATATCTACAAAATCACAATTTTGGCAGAAGTATTATTTTTTCGGACGGATCCACTTTCACCACTAATGGGGTGGTAAATTCCCAAAATGCAGGGCATTGGTCTATGGAGAATCCAAATTATAGAGTTAATTGCAGAAGACAATGCCATAAAAAAGTAAATATGTGGTGTGCTGTTTCTTATACTGGGATAATTGGGCCATATTTTTTAGCGGAATATGAACCAGCACAGTTATCTGGAAATGCTGGAAAATATTCTTCAAGACCATTTGCATAACATGTCACTAGAACATAGACAAACAGCATACTTTCAGCATGACGGCCACCCAGCACATGCAACAGGAATCGTTCGAGAATGGTTAGATCGCGAATTTCCTGGACGGTGGATTGGTCGCTATGGACCAGTACCTTGGCCTCCCAGAAGTCCCGATCTTACCTTCATGGACTTTTATTTATGGGGCTATCTCAAACAAAAAGTCTACGCGGCTCCATTAAACAACGATCTTGATTTGTTGAAACTGAGGTTGAGAGATGCAATTGACGGTATTCCAATTCAACATATTCAAAATGCCTACAAAGCATTTACTGAACGGGCTGAGTTATGTGTATCGGTTGGTGGCAGCACATTTAATTATTTCTTTATTTTTCGTTGTTCGTTTTGATTTTTGTTAGCAACAAGCGTTTTGTATTTTACTAATAAATTGACAGCTGCCAAAGTGTGCCGTTATTGGGACTCTTTTTTAAGACGAATAAGATAGCGTGTGTGACATGTCTCTATCGTCTTTTGTTATCCAACAACCCGCCTCAACTTTCATTTTTCTTATGGTCGCCATATTGGATTCGCCGATTTTTGGCAAGAGCGTAAAATTTCCACTCTAGTGGAGTCTCACAAGTGCATAAAAGATTTCAATATCATCGAAATATCACACGTCGTAAACTTGGGTCTTCTTTTTTTCCTAAGGAGCCCATGTTTTATTTGTCAGAAAATAACATTAATAACTAATGTATTAAACGCATTGAATTTTCAATAGAACACGAACTTAAATAACGACTTAAAATTAATAAGTAAAGTCTAATTAAGTTCTTAACTGCTTCGTAACTGGTTCTTATTTTACAGATTTGCAAAATGAGGTCCATCCATGCATCGAGACATTTTTGACAAGTGGTAACTGTTTTTCGTATAACCTCTACAAGTGTATTTCTGTTAATACTATTTCTAAATGTGTCCAAAACTCTTTGTCTCAGGATTTCTATGGTCACAGGAGGATCAAATTCATAGACCTCATTCTTTGTGTGACTCCAGAGGTAGAAATCTAAGAGTGAAAGGTCAGGGGATCTAGGAGGCTAAGATATTGGACCATTTAAGGAAATATTTCCTTCGTTAAACTGCTCTCTTAAGAAGTTCCTGACTTGAATGGTGTTGTAAGCCGGACATATATCCTGTTAAAACAGGGTTGTTCTAAACTCAGCTTTGGTTAAAGTAGCTCTTAAAGCCGGCACAACCTGGTTTCTCAAAAGCTCTACGTATCTTTGTCTGTTTAGGTTGTAGTCAAACATAAATGGTCCTATAAGTCAATTTCCTGAAATGATTAATAATTTACAATAGGTGCCCAATTAAAAAATCTAAGATAGATCAAATTACCAATGATCCCACACCAAACGTTAATTCCAAATCTGATTTATAGACGTCTCTCTGCCACTTCGTGAGGGTTTTCTACAGCCCAATGATGGGTGTTGTGGTTATTAAAAACTCCACAATTCGTAACCGTACTCTTATCGAACCACAATACATGATTAACAAAATCGTGATCTTCATTACACTCCCTAGTATACCAATCACAGAAATTCGTCTTTGAAAATCAGTTTCATTAAGTGCTTGAACTATTGTGTGTTTGTATGGATAGTCCCTGTTCTTTTTTAACACTCTGTGTACCGTTGATTTTGACACACGAATTTTTCGTTTTACAGCTTGTAAAATGTTTCTGTCGCGATTTTCATTTTCAATATTGTATTCTACATACAGACTAGGAGACCACTTCTCTGGCTTCACTGACAAACAAAATTAGAACCCTAAAAACTACACAACATTTACATAATCGAGAAAGATCTCTCACACAAACACATAAGTTCTACAAAAGATTTGAAAACTTAAGTGATAACATTTTTACAACTGAAGGAATTTCTGTTCTAAATAAAGGATATAAATACTCCCAAAATTTTAGATTTGCAAACAAAATTAAAGAGATATTAGCTTCTGAATCCGAAAGTGCTTCCAGATCTATAAGGCAATATGAAAGATTAAAAATATGTGAATTTTTAAGACATTTAACTTCAAAATATGACAAACGTCAAATTAACCAAACTCAAATTGTAAAATCCGTTTAAAATAAAATATCAGAAAATAATTTAGTTTTTACTAAAGCTGATGAAGGAAATACAACTGTAGCTATAAGTAGGAACGCTTATATGCGTACATTAAAATTAATGATTTTATTACTACAGAAAATTTAACAGGAATTAGGAGAGACCTAACAAACGTATTTCAGACAAAACTAAACAATGAACTTAAAAATGTATCTCTGTTTAGTCAACAAGAAAAGAAATATCTTTTATATAAAAGCCTATAACCACCAAAAATGTATGGCTACCTGAAAATTCATAAGGCAAATATTTCGGTGAGGCCAGTAGTTAGCTATGTTAATACACCTAATCATAAGATAGCAAGCAAACTAGTTTCACTTATTAGAGAATATAATTACATTACAAAATATTCAGTTAAGAATTCTTACACGAAAACTAAATAACTTAATTATTCCTACAAATAGTAAATTAGTCTTGTTTGATGTTTGTAGCATGTATTCTAAGATACATCCTAGAGAATGTTTACCTCTATTAGAAAACGTTTTAATAGAAAAGAACGTAAATGTCATAAAAAGACACGAAAAAATGAATCTTTTTAACGAATGTATAAAACAAAACTATTTTAAATTTAATGATAAAATTTATGTGCAAAATGAAGGCCTACCTATGGGTAGTCCATTGTCACCTTTATTAGGCAAAATATTAATGGAAAAGTTAGGAAACCAAATTTTAACTTGAGAGCTTTCGCATAATATTGTTTTTTGGTACATATATATATATATATATATATATATATATATATATATATATATATATATATATATATATATATATATATATATATATATATATATATATATATATGCTATTTTAGCATGTTTTTAAGGTAGCCACACAGAATTAAATAAATTTTTGAATTTCATTAATAACTTTCACACAAATATCAGGTTTACTTTAGAAGAAGAGCTAACAGTTGTATAAATTTTTTAGACTTAACGATTATAAAGTTAGAAAATCATTCATTTGACTTAAATTCAATTGGCATTAAGAACATAGAGCCTCGGTGGTCCAGGAGTAAAAACGTGTGCCTCTGAACTGAAGGGTACAGGGTTCCAGTTTTTTCCTTTTTCAGCACATACTGTAAAAAACATCAAGTGAGGTTGTGGAATTGTATTTGAGCAAGTTCAATGTCCGCCCTCCGGAGTGGGCGTTAAGCTGTCGGTCCCGTGTCCATCCGATGTTGGGCACGTTAAAGATCCTTACCCTTCTTACAGAAAGGCAGAAGTTCGGCAAAATGTTTAGGATACTGAGTTAAAGCTGCTCCCTGGTTCGGTGATTGGCCATAGTCGCTGAAATAGACCGACGTTAAGGTACAAACAAAAATATGAAGAATATGCGGATACAAGATCTATTCATTACAGTAGAGAACTCTAATTTAGCAGTATGGTGTTGTAATTAACTTTGTTAGCGAAGTGATCGTCAGGTGTAAAAAAATACGTTTATTTTTTATTTTTTATTTCAACAACACACCACGAGGGTTTACAGCCTAAATACTATCGTACCGTGGGTGTCGACAAGGAGAAAAGAGGCAACTTGTTAATTCTGGACTTGAATGTTTGGAGGTTCGGAGGAGAAGGAAAAACATGTGCCGGCAAGGAATTCCACAACTTGGAAGTACTCAGGACAAAAGAGCGGGCATAACAAGATGTTCTATGTCTGGTGACCTGGACAGTAAAAGGGTGCATTCGCTCTGTACCCCTGGTAGATCTGTTGGGGGTAGCAGGTGGAGGAACTATGGAAGAAAGCTCCTCTGAGCAGTGCCCGTGTAGATATCTATAAAAGAGAGAGAGGTCACCAACGGCACGTCGGTGGGCAAGGGATGGCAGTATTTAGGTAAGGGTAGGGTCACCAATGAGACGTATAACTCTCTTCGGAATGGAGTCCAGGATAGCGAGTGTATAAGCGGCAGCGGCGCCCCAGATGTGGGAGCAGTATTCGAGGTTTGGCCTTATTTCTGAAGTATATAAGGTATAGAGATTAGTTGGTGAAAAATATTTGCGAGCCCGGAAGAGGAAACCTAATTTGTTAGCAGCCGCTTCTGCAATTGATGTGACATGTTGGTGCCAATTGAGATTTCGATCCACAGAAATGCCAACAAGTGAAAAGGACTCATTAATTTGAATAAATTGGTTGTTCATTGTGATGGTTCTAGGGCTGGTGTATCTTTTATAAGAAAGAAAGCAAGACTGAGATTTGGTGGGGTTGAATTGTACAAGATTTCTATTCCCTATATTTTTTTTGGAGATTCACGCAGACAGAACCCTCCATGTGTCTGCGATCCTCATCTAGTTGGGCCAAAGAAACATGCTTAGAATATTGTATATTTGAGTGGAGGGTGCTGCCGTCCGCGTAACTGTGAACTGGGTTGGATGTGCTAGAGAGGAGGTCATTGATGTGGAGAAGAAACAAAGTAGGGTCTAAAGCTGAACCTTGAGGAACTCCTGCATTAATTGGGTATTGTTTAGAGGAATGGCCATCCACAACAACAGAAATGCTCCGGTTGGAGAGGAAGTTTGCTGTCCAGGTATATAGTTTTGGTGCTAGGCCATAGGCCGCTAGTAGATAGGGCGGCACCTGGGACCATCCCCTCCACTTTTTACTGCGCATGCGCGTGACGTCATGCGCATGCGCTGACCTGCGCAGACCTGTGACAGTTGACAGCTGACCTGTCAGATTTGACAGGTGTCAAATGTCACTGACCTGACAGCTGTCAGCTGTCAGCTGTCAGCTAACCTGACAGCTGTCAACGTCAGCTGTCACCTGACCTGACATGTGTCAACGTCAAATGTCACCTGACCTGTCAGATGACGTCACAAGCATTCCAAGATGGCTGACCTGTCATAGACAGTTGCAACCCGGGTTCTCTCTATGGAACTAACCTGAGATGACGTCACAAGCATTCCAAGATGGCTGACCTGTAAGAGACAGCTGCAACTCCGGGGTTCTCTCTATGGAACTAACCTGAGATGTCGTCACAAGCGTTCCAAGATGTCTGACCTGTGTGTCCATAGATATCTACAAGTCAGGTTAGCTCTCCATGTGTGTTTGTCTGATTGTTTATTAAGGTTATGTATTTGTTTATTAAGGTTATGTTCGCTCACGTGTCATCTGTTTGTTTATTAAGGTTAGGTGTTCGTATACAGACTGATTACCAAGCCATTTTGATTGTTTATTAAGGTTATGTTTGTATTTGTTGATTGAGGTTATGTTCGTACACACACACTACTGTCTGTATTTGTTTATTAAGGTTATGTTCACACACGTGTTGATTACCAGTCATATGATTGTTTGTTAAGGTTATGTATTTGTTATTTGAATGCAAACAGAGATAATACAAGATTGTACTTACATACAACAAGAGACGTCAGCCTTCTTTCACAGCTTAATACACACACACACTACTGAACAGGTGTCTTCTGTGTTGAGGATACAGACAGACAGACAACTGATTGCCATTGTTGAAGCTTATACATGCTGTTTAACAAACACGTCATGACAGTTCAAAGTCTTTGCTTAAACTGACAGATGCATGTGTATTTGAAAGAAAAGCATTCGCCTGAACTTAGATTTGAACCCACGAACCTCGAATCAGCCGTTGTTTGCTTTACATATATACACTGTCCCTAAACCAATAGCTCCACAGACACACACGTTAAAAGTTTGTTCGCTGTTGTATATATAAAACAAAGCCAGTTGTTGTTGACATATGAGGTTAGGTGTTTGTATACATGTTGATTACCAATCATCTGATTGTTTAGTAAGGTTATGTTTGTATTTGTTATTTGAATGCAAACAGACATAATAATAAGAGTGTACTTACATACAGCAAGAGACGTCATCCTTGTTTCACGACTTAACACATACTGAACAAGTGTCTCTGTCTCTTGTATTGAGGAAACAAACTGATGTAAGAGAGAGAGGCCTTACAAAGGATAAACAATGTTTTACAGTTGTTAACCTTGATCGTGTTTGAGCTTGTCTGTGTATCTGTTTAATATACACAAGAGAGAGGCCCTCTTAAAGGTAAACAACCTGTCAGTTGATGACCTTGTGTTATATCTGTTCAATAACCCCACATTATTCGTGTTTGAGCTTGTCTAGAATACAGTCATTAGAAGTATGACATCATCCATGTAAAAACAAATACAGTTTAAAAACGGTTACTGTGGGTAATATGTATAAATAGGCTACACACAGACACTCTTAAACATATTCACAAGTCTGTTGTTGTTGAGAAAAGACGTGCTTCAGTTTGTTCTAACCCCAAATCTGTTTCAAAATGGCTACATTAAGTGATGTGTGTTACCAGCAAATTAAAGACAACTTCTGGTATGGTCTATTTGGAGACTTTCAACTTATTATCGATAAGAACACTGGCTATTTTAATGCAACTAAACTGTGTAAAACTAGTAATAAAAAATTATATCATTGTATGGAAAATAAGAAAACTAAAGAGTTGATTGCCTATTACAACAGTCGGCTGAAGGAACAATTGGGTTATCGGAATACCGAAAAGCCAAATATTCCAACCGAAGGAGCCCACTTAGAGTCGCTTCCAAAGGGTCGAAATACCAATACCCTAAAAACGGACGCAGCATCTCAAGTAACACCAGCAACAGCTACATACGTATTAAACATTGGTGGAGCGCTCGCTGAAAACGACACGATATCTGGTACATATGTGTGTAAAGATTTGATAGTAAATTTGGCTTGCTGGATATCCAATCAGTTCTATGACAAATGCAACCAAATTATTTTTGATTTTTTCCTAAACGAATTTGATCAGAAATACAAGGACAACCTAGATGCGATTGAAGTAAAATTAATGGAGATAAATGATGAGGTGCAACGTATGCGAGAAACAAATGCTAAAGTCACAGAATATCTTGAAGATATATCCCCAAAGCCAAGTAACCTGGGAAAAATAAGTGTGTTTGGTTTACTTGCAAGAAACGAGAAAGACGCCCCCTATCCATATCATGCCGTAAGAACACAAAAGAAAAGTTTCCCCAGGGCTGTGAGGAACTTTAAAAATAAACACCCCAACGCCCAAGTGATCCTAAACAAGCTGTACGATCCAAATTCAGTAAATCTCTTTAACAGAATAAAGACTGAAGTGAAATACCTTACAGCACATAGAAACAACCTACATATAGCTGATGTAGCACAAGATAAGTTTGTTCAGGATATTATTGCTTTAAGACATACTTTTTAATTGTATTACAAAATAAAAACACAGTAATTTTAACAAAGACTTTTATTTGATTCTAAGTACAAGTATGTAAACTCTTTGTTGGAATACATTTATAGAATTATTAACATTAGATGGTTCAGTGTTGCGTTGGTGCTGTTGTTGTTGTTGTCGTTGGTGCCTCTTCATGGCTGTGGGTTTACTAGGTGATAACACTAGCTTCTTTTAGTTCTTCCAAGATTGACTGAATTTCGTTGTTATGAGCATTATTACCTGCAACTTGGGAAGCCACTAAAAGTCTAAGTCTGTCAACCAACTCGTTTATGTCATTCCAATACACATAGGCTATTTGTTTGTTATTTTGTATCATATAGTTGTTGGTGCTGATGTTGTTGTTAGGGCTCATGCCGTTGCTATCGCTGCTCTTATCACTCTGAGTTTTAAGTTCAGTCTTTTGTTTTTTGTTAAGATGTCTGTCGTTGCTGTCGTCATCGTCTTCCTCGTAGGTGTAACCAAAACCTTGAGGTGTTGAGGATCTACGACCTCGTGGATTTATCACTGGTTTTATTAGAGTCAGATACTTTTCAGAGGAACAACCCTTGGTTCGGGCGTTAGGATCATAGTTCATTTTATAAACACTAGTTGCTTCTAGAATATCTCTATAGTGCTGAAGATCGTCATAAGTATACCCCCGGGGTCTTTTCATAAATAACAATTCTAGCAAACCTTGTGTTTGCGGGTATCTCCTTTGGCCCAGTTGAATCTCAGCATCAGTAAAGTCTAAGTGTTTGTTGCCAAGACTCCAGCTACCGGTATCTTTAGCGTAGCGGGCACCATACGTTTGATCAATGGTACCGAGCCTTGGTGGTTCAGTAAAATACTTGTCTACATAATATCGAACTCGGTCAGGATATTGCTCCAAAAATTCTTGATATGCAGGGTTGGTTGTGACAGTTTGTAGGTCTGCCTCAAGCTCTTCAAATGTTGGGATATCCTCATCGGAACTTGCCGCCTCAGCCTCTTCCCTTGGTTCAGCTTCAAAAACTTCATGATCTTTAAGGAACTGTACTTGGGGTTTCGTTTCTGGTATATCGACTTCGTCTTTGATTTGTTCAGCCTTTGGTTGTTGCTGGGGCTGCTGCTGCTGCAGTGCTGCTGTGTTTTTAGATATTTCACTTAGGGGCTCAACAAGTGGTTTATATAAACGTTGCAGAGCATCATCATTCTCGGCTCTGTTAAGTTTAAGCATTAAATGTTTTTTTCGAATATTGTCAGCAAGTTGTAAAATCCTTTTCTTAACTTTTTGCTCTTCCTTACCCAACACTTCCATTGTGCTACAACTGGTCGGTATTACCAGCTGGTCTAATAGTTTGTTTGAGCGATACAGGTTGTGTGGTGGTTTAACATATACTGACTCCTTCATGGTACATGCCTTCTTATTTATCACGATGTCTGGCTGTGTTAGACAGCTGTGTTAGACAGCTGTGTTAGACAGCTGTGTTAGACAGCTGTCTGTTAGACAGCTGTGTGTTAGACAGCTGTCTGTTAGACAGCTGTGTGTTAGACAGCTGTGTGTTAGACAGCTGTCTGTTAGACAGCTGTGTGTTAGACAGCTGTCTGTTAGACAGCTGTGTGTTAGACAGCTGTGTGTTAGACAGCTGTGTGTTAGACAGCTGTCTGTTAGACAGCTGTGTGTTAGACAGCTGTCTGTTAGACAGCTGTGTGTTAGACAGCTGTGTGTTAGACAGCTGTCTGTTAGACAGCTGTGTGTTAGACAGCTGTCTGTTAGACAGCTGTGTGTTAGACAGCTGTCTGTTAGACAGCTGTGTGTTAGACAGCTGTCTGTTAGACGGCTGTGTGTTAGACAGCTGTCTGTTAGACAGCTGTGTGTTAGACAGCTGTGTGTTAGACAGCTGTCTGTTAGACAGCTGTGTGTTAGACAGCTGTCTGTTAGACAGCTGTGTGTTAGACAGCTGTCTGTTAGACAGCTGTGTGTTAGACAGCTGTCTGTTAGACAGCTGTGTGTTAGACAGCTGTCTGTTAGACAGCTGTGTGTTAGACAGCTGTGTGTTAGACAGCTGTATGACAGCTGTATGACAGCTGTATGACAGCTGTGTTAGACACCTGTATGACATCTGTGTTAGACACCTGTGTTAGACAGCTGACTGTCCTGTCTATCATTGTTAGAATAATATATATCTATCGAATCCTTTTCTATATCGACCTTTGTGTACATCGTTTTCCTTCACAATCACCAACACACCATACTTATTATCTTTCCAGCATTGGTGGCAGATAGTTTTAAATTGTTTAAAGTCCATATCGGTGGTTACATGATCGTCGTACACATGTTTTAAATTGGTTTCATCTTGCTTGAATAACACAATAACATTGGTGTTGTCACGTACCAGATGCTTGGGTATTCGTGTATATGTTTGACAGAGATAGAATGAATCAATATTCTTATGTCTGCCCATACTGAAGTATGCTCTTATTTTATCTTGTTTGTCACAAGCTACATCATCAAATATAAACACAGAGTTGTCCTTGGCATCTGCCGGATCTAATATTTCATCGTTTTCTCTATAAGGATAGTAACCAACACCTTTTGTTGCATTCATCACCTCCTTTAACATCTTGTATTTCGGTTGATACAGAGACTTTGAATACACATACACGTTATCAAATTTTAAACCGTTTGCTTCAAACAATAAACTCAGCATGACATTAGTTTTACCACAACCACTCGGACCACATATGATACAGCGAACGGTGTTTGGAAAGAGAGGACCATGCCTCAGTTGTTGTTGAGCTGTGTCCGTAACAACATCGTCTATATTTGTAATGGGTAAGGCAGAAGCGTGTTTGCTGGTACGCATCTTAACTTAAACTAAACTATATTTTATTTGGGTGTGTATATATATGAATGCAAGTGAGACAAAGGCATGTATCTCAAGAAACAGCGCTCCGGTTATGGGTTGTATCTGCAAAAACCATTGCAATAAAAGACTCAAACAGTAGCCTGTGTGTATCAGTCATGGCGCACACCTTTGTGTTGAAAGACCGCAGCTCCCATCTGTCGTCAGACTACCATCCACCAATTGTTTTGGATGGTAATTATGCTGTTGCCTTGATAGGCTTTCACACCTACAACAACATACCCAACATCTATGAAGGTAAAAACAAATTTCATGTAAAAGAAGGAACCGGTTGGCGAACCATCACGATACCCACCGGTGCTTATGAAATAACACACTTGGAAGAGTTACTTCAAAATGAACTTGTTGGTGCTACAGCAACACACGAACAAAAGCAACAGGCTCTGATTCTGAGACCTAATCCGAACACCATCAAATGCAGACTAAAGTGTTATACAAATGTCAGTTTTGAATTTGATGGTTCGATTGGGCGAATGTTGGGCTTTTCAAAACAAGTTCTTCAGCCGGACACCTTTTATGAATCTGATTTACCTGTTGATATAGTGGATGTTAGACAGATTCGCATCGAAACCAATATCGTGTCTGGTTCCTATTATAACGGACAACCCTCACATACGCTGTATGAGTTTGCTCCGATGGTTGATCCTGGCTACGCAATCGACATAGAACCTAAAAATTTAATTTACTTGCCGGTGAACAAGCAAGAGATTTCCAATATAAGCATCGACATCGTCGACCAAGATTCAGTTCCTGTCAACTTTCAAGGTGAAGAGGTGTCTGTTCGCTTGAAACTTATAAAAGTTGCTTAGTATGTTGGTCTTCAAGGATATAAAAGCAAGTGCATCTACCACATCAAATTCAGTTGAGTCAGACACGTCAAAGGGTACGCTTCGTCCCGATAATATTGAGTTCCTGCAAAGCCTGGGTTATCATGTCGTCAAAACTAGAAATATTCAAAGAACCCGTGTTTGATGATGGCATCGATCGAGAAGAGCTGCGCTCTTACTATTCACCAACTAAATCGTTTGGTAACAGCGATGAAATTGAAATAGCCATCAACCAACAAGATGCGTTCGTATGTCTGGCCGAGTCAGCTCTAATAATCGAAGGTGCTCTGGAACCTGTAGCAGTCCAAAATGCCACTGGTGCTTGTTATCTGTCAAATAATGGAGGAGCAGCTCTGTTTGAATCAATGACCTATGAGTTAAATAACAAGGAAGTGGAACGAGTGCGAGACCCATACACCACAACCATCATCAAAAGTCTGCTATCGTTCAGTAAGAATGAAGCCCAATCTCTTAGCAACGCCGGTCTGAATGTGTCGTCGGAGCACATCACCTTAAATGATAACAAGTTTCACATGCTCATACCTGTCTGGTTCCTCTTCAGTTTCTTTCATCATTTCAAAGGAGTTCTCTGTGGCAAACATACTTTCCGCTTTACAAGAAGTCGAAACGATTCCAATGGCTATTACAGCACAGGTACGGCACGAGCAAAAATTACCGTAACCAATATGTTTTTAAAGGTAAAACATGTATTTCCCAATGATAAAATGAAATTGGAACTGATGGATAAAATAGCCAAAGACACCTCTATATTTCTCGCATACCGTAAATGGGACATATACGAGTTACCAGCACTCAGAGATATCAACAGAGATGTGTGGGCTGTTAAAACTGCAACCAACTTGGAAAGACCTCGATATGTGATTATAGCATTTCAAACAGATCGTAAGGATAACGTGAAGAAGAGGTCAGACTATTTCGATAACATTGGTATGATGGACCTTCGAGTGTTTCTAAATTCAGAATGCTACCCTTATGAATCTATGAATATGGATTTTGAGAAATCGAAATATGCAGAAGCCTATAACATGTATACAGATTTTCAAAAAAGCTTCTGTTATAAAAACATGTCGGAGCCTATCTTGAATTATGACGAGTTTAAAGACAGAGCTCTATTTGTGATTGACTGTCAGCACCAGAACGAGTCAATCAAGTCTTCAACGGTGGACATTAAGGTGGAGTTTATGAGTCACGCCAACTTCCCAAAAAATACTCGTGTTTATTGTCTGGTTATTCATGACAGTGTAATGGAATATAAACCTCTAACGGGTATCGTTAGAGCCATTATGTAATAATTGTATGTCATTTATGTATCAATATGTACAACTTAATTAATCCTAATAAATTTTATTGTATGTAAAACAGTTGTTTTATCTTTATTTTGTTGCATTTTTATTAACCCCTTTCTGTCTGTCAGTCTAAGCAAAGACTTCGAGCTGTCATGACGTGTGTGTTAAACAGCTGTACAAGCTCAAACAAGATTATCTAAGATACTTGTTGGGCAATCAATTGTCTGTCTTTTATTACACAGCTCTGTCAGTCTAAGTAAAGACTTCGAGCTGTCATGACGTGTGTGTGTGTGTGTTAACAATCAACAACGGCGTCTATATGTTTTGTTTGGTTCAAGTGGATGTCATTAAACAACTGTGTTATTTCTATAACGGGGCCCCATTCAAGACCTCAACATACGTTAGTGTGTGCTAAGCCGTGAAACAAGTATGACGTCTCTTGCTGTATGTAAGTATACTATTATATTATTATTTATGTTTACATACAAACAATACTTATCAAACAATCCTCGTATATCAAAGTTTAATTTAGTTGTTTTAAATCGAGTTTTGTTACTTGTGTGTTTTTGATCACTCCCTATATAAATTTAGATTCATTCATTCAAAATACAAACACACTAACATAAACAAACACGCCGGCAATAAAACCAAGTCCCCGAGTTTTATTGCGCTATTAAAATAAACTCATTAACATATCTAGATGTAAATACGTTTTTCTTATTGATATAGTTTACTTCAAACGTTTTTGTTATTAAATGATATTAGATAGGTAAATTGGTACGTGTTTTAAATTTCTTTTTACTATAAATAAACAATTGTTTTTAACATTACAGTTCCTATTATTCAATTGGAATGTAATAGAGATACCACCCCTGCCCACACACACACACACACATCAGCCTGATAAACTCGTTTTATGTAACAGGTTTTTGTTTTATATATACCCACTGATAACAAACTTTCATCGTATGTCTGAATAGCATAATCGGTTTAGGGACGTTTGCATATCTTAGTAAGCTGTATGGTTGGGGTTCGAATCTAATTCAATCTAATTTCAGGCGAACGCTTTTCTTTCAAAATTCATATTTCAAATTAAAATCAAAATTTCAAATTACCCGCTCAATATATCTTCCTCATATATGTATGTGTGTGTGACTAAACCGAATGACTGTGTCCAACAGATGTCTCCCATCGAGCTAGAGAATATTCTCTACACTCTACAACTTTACAAATAGAATATTCTCTAGCTCGATGAGTCATATCTCTGGACACAACAGACAAATTTTCAAACAAATTCAAATTTCCCGCCAAAAACGAAATACCCTAACAAACTTCAATACACCTTAACAACAACAACACAATAAACAAACCAAACAGCTGTGTTTACGAACATAACCTTAATAAACAAAATACATAACCTTAATAAACAAACAGATGCATGGTAATCAACACACATGACATAACCTTAATAAACAAATACAAACATAACCTTAATAAACAAACAGATGACTGGGGTAATCAACACGTGTGCGAACATAACCTTAATAAACAAATACATAACCTTAATAAACAATCAGACAAACACACATGGAGAGCTAACCTGACTTGTAGATATCTATGGACACACAGGTCAGACATCTTGGAACGCTTGTGACGTCATCTCAGGTTAGTTCCATAGAGAGAACCCGGGTTGCAACTGTCTATGACTGGTCAGCCATCTTGGAATGCTTGTGACGTCATCTCAGGTTAGTTCCATAGAGAGAACCCGGGTTGCAACTGTCTATGACAGGTCAGCCATCTTGGAATGCTTGTGACGTCATCTGACAGGTCAGGTGACATTTGACGTTGACACATGTCAGGTCAGGTGACAGCTGACGTTGACAGCTGTCAGGTTAGCTGACAGCTGACAGCTGTCAGGTCAGTGACATTTGACACCTGTCAAATCTGACAGGTCAGCTGTCAACTGTCACAGGTCTGCGCAGGTCAGCGCATGCGCATGATGACTCGCGCATGCGCAGTAAAAAGTGGAGGGGATGGGCCCAGGTGCCGCCCTATCTACTGCCGCTAGTTTATTAAGCAACGCTGCGTGCCAGACCTGTTCGAAGGCTTTGGATATGTCTAGAGCGACAATCTGGGATTCACCGTGTAGTTCCATAGACTTGTTCCAAGAATGTGTGACAAAGGAAAGGAGGTCGGCAGTTGATCTGCGCTGACGGAATCCATACTGCCTGTCGTGGATTATACTGTTTTTCAATACATTTTAGTAATTCGGTGTTTATATACTTTTCCATCACTTTAGAGATGACTGAAAGGAGATAAATAGGCCTGTAGTTGCTAGGAAGCGCTTTGGTTGTGGCGAAGTGGGTCTTACTTATGTGTACTTGCATAAGACCAGTAGGTATATTATATTCTGCATAACACGGTCCAATTTGTATGACTCAGTAGATGAGCATTTAATAACCAAATTGCCGGGAGCAAATTTGATCCATTACATATTATAATACATATATCGATGTATAGTGTAATTTTTATACTATTGATTTTATAATTATAGACACTTATAAAGTTATTTAAATACATCAATCTCTATTCGAAACAGCTGCTCGTCAGTATGATGATGTCAATGATAGTGTAAGGTATCAACCTGTTTAATAGATTACTTTTATTCTCAAAGTAAATCGAGGCTTTAGATACCAATTTACCAATCATTACGTTTTTAATTTTGTGCTACAAATTAACAAAATAACCAGCTTTTGGCATTTGGGTTTGGAAAATTCGAATAAGGTATTCTTACCGTGCCCACCTTGCCAAAAAGTTTTTCATCTAAATCTTTTAGAAAAATTCTCTAATAAGGAGTTGCCGACTTTTGAATTTAAAAAATATCTTAAAATGGGCGCAAACTTGGCCCCCAAGAACTCATACGCCGGGGTCAGTTTGAAGTTATATATATATATATATATATATATATATATATATATATATATATATATATATATATATATATATATATATATATATATATATATATATATATATACAGGCTGTTCAAAGTTAAGTCGGCACTATTGCCAACTAAGTTATTATTGAAGCTACGTGATCGGTTAAATTAGCAGACTTGTGTATTTTTTGGGGTGATTACGATTAGCTAAACCAAAAAAGCATCGTGCATAGTGTTTTAGGGATATTGACAGAAACATGTTTTTTTCTAATGAAACAGTCCGTATATCTTATCAGCATTCGATAGATACTCTAATTCTGAACATATTACTTTCAATGCCCAAAGGGCCTAAAGTCGAGAATATAGGAGATATCGTCACATTTATGAATTCAAATTAAGTAGCCATGAATTCTAAACAAAACATTTCAATTGTTTGACAGGGCAACAACAGATTGTCAAAAGTGATGTGCATTTGTTAAGTATAGCAATAGTTTTAAAATGCTATTCACGCATCCAGAAAAATGTGATATGGTTGAATGCTACATAATATGTAGTGAAAAAAGTCAAAGAGCTTTAGAACGTTATGCGGATTTATTTCCGGGATGAGATCTGCCAGACAGACGCTACTTGCTGCAACTGTACAGAAAATTCGATCCAATGAAGATACCTTTGGCAAGAAGAGAACACCTAAAAGATTTATTGTGGACGAACAGACTGAAATTGATGTACTAGCATATTTTGAGGCCGACAAAGTAAATTCGGTAGGAGATTTATCTAATGAAAGTGGTTTATGTTTAGGTATTATACATAATATTCTAAAGAAACACAAATATGTACCATACAAATACCAATTCACACAGACACTTTATCCTGGCGATATCGACAACGTTTTCAATTTTGTCAATGGTTTGTAAACAAAGTAAAATACGACCCAAATTTAAGGGGATTGATTCTTTGGAGTGCTGAAGCAAGCTTCTCAAATACGGGCATGTCTAAAAGAAGCAATAATAACTACTGGAGCTGAGAAAATCTCATGTTGAGCAAGGCTCACCACCCACAAAGGAGTTTCAGCATCAATGTTTGGTATGGTCTTATGGGCTCCAGAGTAATTGGCCCAATTTTCTATCAGAGCAACCTGACATCCGAGCGATATATGGAATTAATCATGCCCCGTACTGGAAGACATTCTAGATGACATGGACTTGGCCACCAGGGGAAGTATCTACATGCAGCAAGATGCAGCACCGGCTCATAATTCCTGAATAGCAACTGAAATGCTAGAAAATATGTTTCCAAGTAGGCGGATTGGTACCAGTGGTCCTACTCGATGGCCATCGTGTTCACCGGAGCTTACACCTCTAGACTTTTTCATCTGGGGCTATATCGAGAATATTGTGTACAAAAGCAGATACGAAACTGTTGAACTACTTCAGAATGCCATAACTATCTCTCTACATAGCATTGATGAAAGGGCCATTTTAAAAGCTACTAGGAGCGTTCACAGACATTGCCAAAAATGCATTGAAGTGCAAGAAGTCTTCGAACATTTACTGTAAGCTCCGTGAGCCTTCCTGTGATTTTAATTTATACTTATTATCGTTCTCATTCTAATGTTATCTTCATTTCAATATTTATTTAAAATGATTCAATACTAATAATATTTTGCTCTATTAAACAGTAAACGTTTTGTTTCAAATTCATGCCTACCTAATTTGAATTCATAAATTTGACGATATCTCCTTTATTTTCGACTTTAGGCTCTATGAGCACTGAAAGCATTTTTTTTTCAGAATTAGATTATCTATCGAATGCTGATAAGATATACGGGGTGTACGATTAGAAAAAACATGTTTCTGTCCATATCTCGGACCCGCGATGCTCGATTGTGTTTTATTTAGCTCATCGTAATCAACGCAAAAAATACACAAGTCTGCTAATTTAACTGATCACGTAGCTCCAATAATAACTAAGTTAGCAATAGTGCCGACTTAACTTTGAACAGCCTCTCTCTCTCTCTCTCTCTCTCTATATATATATATATATATATATATATATATATATATATATATATATATATATATATATATATATATATATATATATACCCAACGGGGAAGTCCCCAAATAAAGAGATTGAACAAACATAGCAAAAATGACAACAATAATCAAAGATCATTAAGTTAACTAAAATATAGAGAAAAGAGCTACAGCTGGAACACAAGTCAACCAGCCTAGCAACAGATCTGAGAGTGGACTATATATATATATATATATATACCCAACGGGGAAGTCCCCAAATAAAGAGATTGAACAAACATAGCAAAAATGACAACAATAATCAAAGATCATTAAGTTAACTAAAATATAGAGAAAAGAGCTACAGCTGGAACACAAGTCAACCAGCCTAGCAACAGATCTGAGAGTGGACTTGTTGCATTCGAAGATGCCCATGAAGCGACGTACACAGTTATATATATATATATATATATATATATATATATATATATATATATATATATATATATATATATATATATAGAACATTTTTTGTACCAGTGAATTCAATCTTACAGATTGAATCTAGAGCAGGAGATCTTATTATTGCTTATTGAGTATATAAGTAATAACCTCACATTTACCGACATTTATCGGCAGCTCATTTCGGTAGGACCAGGAATATATTCGACACAAAATTTCCTGTAGTTTAACGCCATCATCATGGTTGTTAATTGTATGAAAAATCTTCAAGTCATCGGAGTAGATTAGGTGAGGAACCTCAAGGACGCTAGTGATGTCATTGATGAATAAAAAAAACAGAGGCCCCAAAATAGATCCTTGCGGCACACCCAACGCAGCAAAATCTCGACAGACCTAAATCTACGGTAAAAAAACAGAGTAGACTCTACCAATAAGGTATGAACCAAAAAACATCAACAGCTTAGGAGATAACCCGTACCAATCAAGCTTCTTAAATAGAATATTTTGGTTCAGTCTGTCAAAAGCCTTAAAGAAATCCAAGTAGATAACGTCAGTTTCATATCCCCTGTCCATTGCTGCACTTATACAGTCGGCAAGGCTGATGGTAGATGTAGAGCGACCCCTCATAAAACCATGCTGAGTCTCTGAGATTAAATGTTTAACACTAAACATGATAAAATTGTCCAGAACAAATTCAAATACCTTTGAGAAATTATTAATGATGATGATTTGTCTATGGCTTTCAACCCAGGTTTCATCACCTTTTTTTAGGGACTGGAATATATCGACCTGTTTTCCATACGGTAGGAAACAAAGTTTTTATTTGATTTCCAAGCTGCTGAAATTCCAAATAATCAGCAGGATCAATAAAAGTTTTGCATCGCTTCCGTGCTTTGAATTTAAGCTCCAATTATTGAGAAACTCCTAACAGAAACTCTTCGCGCATCACCCTATATATATATATATATATATATATATATATATATATATATATATATATATATATATATATATATATATATATATATATATATATATATATATTTGCCTTTGCGATAACTCAACAAAATTATGGATAAATGTAAATGAAACTCAGCATGTGTGTTTTGATAGTAAATGGTTTGTATGAGTTCATTCGGCAGAAAAATCAGCCTAGGTTTTCCGGGAAAATTTTGTTGGTTGTACACAGTCTCTATTTATAAGATTTTGTGTTAACTGGAACTTCCGTGACAGCATACTACCTGATTCCGCCAGAGATGGCGACCCCGTGATATATCTCACAATGTATTTGATTAATTACACATGCACTAATTAATTATAGTTACTATTAAACTCAATTACCAGCTATTTGTACTGCCAATGCGTAGTTCAATTATGAAAAAAATTAATCGCAGATCGAACAATTTTGAACAACTGCTAAGAATGGCACTAGATTTATCTCAGGTATCAAAAACCAGAATTTTGTGATAAATAGTGTGAGTCTTTGTATAAGGTAGTTTTTGTCAAAATTGGATTAAAATAAAGACACTAGTAATACCTTAAGCATAACATCCATCGACCACCTGTATATCTAAATCTCTCTTTAAACCTATACTGAAAAATACCTGTAACATGTCTAAATATCTTCGGATTAACGACAAAGCAAATACAAGCTTTGAGAATGATACTACAAATTATGTTGGTGTCCCCGAGTAAAAATACACAATAAATATCTTGAGTATCTCATATATATCTTGTGATTTCGCTTAATTAGCACATCTGTTTAGCCTGGAGCTCACGACTATGACTCAGTAATGTTGGAGATAATTCGTGAATGTTTAGATTCTTGTAAAGATAAGGCGACTTCCTTACTATCCATTATGACTGATAGAGAACATAACTTATAGAAAAACGATGTATATATCTGTGTCTCACTGAACCTCAATCTTGCTCATATGGGATTTACAGAGGCGTAATGTCTATACTTTTATTATGTCTACGTTTGCTTAAATATAAATAGTCGGTCTTTGCAAATGCGTGTATCGCATCACAATATAAAGGCGATGACCACTTGTCGTCACAACCGCGATTGATCTATCTCGAGCATCTGTCTTCTTTTCCGTGTATTTTCTTTTAAAAAAATTCACTATTGAGGAGATCCCGACTTTTGAATTTTGAAAAAATTTCTTAAAATTAGCGCGAACTAGGCCCCCTAGAATCCATATACGGGGTAAGTTTCAGTTTTTGTCTGTTTACAGTTTAACAGGTCAGTTTCAATTTATATATATATATATATATATATATATATATATATATATATATATATATATATATATATATATATATATATATATATATATATATATATATATATATATGAGACATAATTGGTTCTCGGGTTGAACCGCGTCCAGAATTTATGAAAACTCGGCGTTTCGGCTCCTGTTTTGGAGCCATTTTCAAGGGGTAAAGGTAATATGTAAGGACACTCTAAGGCCCCAATCTGCCTACTCTTTAGAGTAGTGGACAAAGGTGGGAAAAGGAAATATGTAACGACACTCTAAGGCCTCAATCTGCTTACTCCTTAGAGCGGTGGACAAAGGTGGGTTGGGTGTTTTAGCTCGATTACGGGGCCTCAATCTGCCTACTCCCCAAATCTCGCCGAGGATCGTCTGTGAGGTCTCAGTGTGTTCAACCCTAGGCCTCAGAGAGATCTCAGATCTTCATAAATTCTGGACGCGGTTTAACCCGAGAACCAATTATGTCTCACATTAAAGACCGCGGAAATCTTTCTGAATATATATATATATATATATATATATATATATATATATATATATATATATATATATACAGTGTGTAAAAGCCAAATGGAATAAATTCATTATTTGGGTTACTGTACATTCTTATAAAAAAATCCCGAAACACGTCAAATTTAAATTATAAAATGTCATTTTTCAACTTGAAAATGCCATCCCTACCTTCACCCCCCTTCGAATGACAGGTACAACCCCCCCTTTTTTAAAGGGGAAGTATTGGCTTGTGATATGTCGTTTGAAAGGTCTATTCATTCTCTATTCAAAAATGTTATCGTTTTCAAGTTTATTGCAACAGTTAAGATAGAATAAAATAAAATCATGTGGTTACCGAAATTCGCTATACTCAAAACTTGTTACAATATTGTAATTAGTATACTCCAAATTTATTTCCCGTTTAGGTCTTGAAGATAAGAAAGTAAGCAAAAACCATAGTAATGTGCTTTTTACATTGTATCCATTAAAAATACATTAAGGAGTTTCCGAGGTAATGTTAGTTTGTTTAAAACGCCTAAGCAAATTGTTTTGTAATTATAAGTTGTCATTTAAATTGTGAATAGTAAAATTTTAGTTTGAATTTGGTTCACTTCAATTCTGAAAAATGGTTAGATTAACGGAAATGCATAAAATAACAGTTACACAAATGGTTGGTTACGGAGATAAAACCCGAACACAACATGAAATAACTCGCCTATTTCATGAGAAATTTCCTGATTTACCGCCTATATCCCAAGGAACAATTAGTAAAATAGAGAAGCAGTTTCGCGAGTTTGGTCATGTAAGGCAGATGAAAAAACAGCCAATGCACTGGGTGATATAATCAAATTAGATGTGATGCTTGAATTTGTGGAAAACCCACATACATCGGCTAGACAGGCATCCACTACATTTAATGTTAGCCATGTATCGATAGTTAACATATTAAAAGAAAATAAAATGCATCCCTATAAAATGATATCTACTCAGGAGCTCATAGAAGACGATTTTGATAGAACTTATTTTTGTAAGCGAATGATGAACATGTTGGATAACAATATTATTCAATTAGAAGACGTTATGTTTTCTGATGAGTGCACTTTTTCACTTAACGGTCATGCTACTCAGCAAAATTGTCGCTACTGGGCAACGACAAATCCTCACTGGATGAGAGAAGAACACACGCAATACCCTCAGAAGGTTAATGTTTGGGCAGGAATTGCTGGAAACCATATCATTGGTCCCTTTTTCATTGACGCTAATTTGAATGGCGATAATTATTTAGCACTACTTCAAAATGATGTCATTCCAACTTTGGCAAATTTAGATCCTGATCCAGGAAAGCCTCAAGTTCCAGTGAATACGATATGGTTTCAGCAGGATGGAGCACCACCAATTACCAACTCAATGCCCGGCAGTACCTCGATGCAATATTTCCTAATCGGTGGATAGGAAGGCGAGGATCGATAGAATGGCCAGCGCAATCACCTGATCTTACCTTATTAGATTTTTTTTATGGGGATATGTGAAGAGCATTGTGTACAAAACTAAACCTTTTGATTTAAATGACTTAAAAGAACGAATAACGCTTGTGATTAGGTCGATCACGCCTGATATGTTAAATAATGTTAGAAGACAGTATTATTTAAGATTAGGATGTTGCCAAGAAGTTCGCGGGGAACATTTTGAACATATACTTCATAAACATTCATTGTTCTTTTTAGTGTTTTACATTTTATTACATTTTGCATTACATTTTAGTTTTTATTGTATTGTAGCGAATTTCGGTAACCACATGATTTTATTTTATTATATCTTAATTGTTGCAATAAACTTAAAAACGATAACATTTTTGAATCGAGAATGAACAGACCTTTCAAACGACATATCATAAGCCTATACTTCCCCTTTAAAAAATTGGGGGTTGTAACTGTCATTCGAAGGGGGTTGAAGGTAGGGATTGCATTTTCACGTTGAAAAATGTCAATTTATAATTTAAATAATAATAAATTTGAGTATTTCGGGACTTTTTATAAGAATGTACAGTAACCGAAATAATGAATTTATTCAATTTGGTTTTTACACATTATATATATATATATATATATATATATATATATATATATATATATATATATATATATATATATATATATATATATAAGTGTGTGTGTATCACACCGATAATATAAAAATAGAGGGCCGATTTTGATCAAATTTGATACATTTCTTCCTTTTGCAAGTGGCTTGGATAAGTTCGGTAGTCAGGAAAATAGGTCCAGGTTTTTCCTGTAAATTTTGTGTTTTCTATTGAAACAAATGTATATCCCTGGAAATAACTAAGTGGGGCAACCAAATTTTATACGCTGGTTTCTGTCAAAAAGAGTATCCTATGTACCAGAATTCAGATCTCTATCTTAAATGACAAAAAAGTTGGAGGTAAATTAATTGTTAATTAATTTAATCTGATTCAAGAAAGCTAAAACGTCAAAATTGATAATTATGATGGTAGGAGTATGAATGTGAATGTAAACTACGATAAAAAAAAAGTGACTAACGAGCTCCTAGAAACGTGTCTAAGTGGTTATTTTCCTTTGTTGTGTTAAAATATGAGCAAAAAATCCATTGTAAATCAAAATTGTTTCGTGTAAATAGTAGACGTTAGACGATTAACATGTATTTTGGGATATACTTGCTAGTACACACATGTCGAGCGTACATCGCGTACATCGGACAAATCCTACATGTCGAGTTCTAATCCTAGTGAGTGACTTTACTTTTTATCATCATCTCTTTTCACTTTACAGTTATCTAATCAGATTGTTGTTATTCGGATGAATTTTTTAGTGAGTTTTTGTATAAAAAATAATCTGGTAAAGAGGAGACGAAAGTTTGAAGACTTAATTCAATATGAATAGCATATCTGGTTGTTTGTTCTTGCCCTAACTTAGTGAAACCGTACCATATTTAATACAGTCGTAGACTTTTCCCGTGGCTTCACCGCATTTGATTGGCAGTACAACCTATATAGTAGTACTATTATTATTAATCGCCTTTATAAAATACCATTAAAAAACAAGAAATCACTACAAATGAATCAAAACACATAACTCAAGCTAATCTAAGCTATAAGCTAAGGTGGAACCCCATGGCGAAGTCTAGCCCTTGGCTAATCTACTCAACTATAAGGTTCCCTCATGCAATAGTGCAATGTGAGGTATATGATCCACTACAATACAATACAACCAACCCCACTCACATCGCAAGCAGTAGCCTTTACAAATTAATAATGTATTATTAGTACTACTAATATTGTTCACATTATCTATACCACTGATATTGCAGAGAGAGCAAATACCTCTTAAATGTGTTTTTGAATGCACTGTCGGTGAGACTCAAATATGCACGAGGTAACGAATTATAAAGTTCAACAGCATTATAAATAAAAGTCCTTTTGAACATAGCTGTCCGATGACGCGGAATCGTTAACCGATATGGGTACCGAATATTGACGTCATGAGTACTAATGTACCACATTTCATTAAAATGGCTTTGTTGTTTCAAAGAGTAAAAACATTTTCCGAAAATAAACTTAAAAGGTTCAGGTTTGGTCCGATTTTCCTGGACAACGAACTTCTTCAAGCTATTTATACACCTGCCAAGATATAATTATTGACAAACAGCTTTATGATTCAAGTGGAAATTCTGTTTATGAAATTTTGCAAAAATTTCTTTTACAAAAATTCAACATTTTTTGGGCCGAAATTGTCTTCAGTAATGTTACACTAAATTATCTTTTTCACAAAAATTCGACAACTTTTATTTCCAATAACCCGACAAACATTTATTATGAATTACCAACATTTCACAAAAATGTTACAAAAAATTATTTATACGGAAACACTAAAAACATGTCTGCGAAAAATTTTCAATTTCACCCACCACCTGAGAGTGCCTGTATACGGCAGCTCGATTTTTCGACGAGTAATACAAACAAAAAGCTCTCTGAATGCGTCATTTCCATGAGGCTCAGCTCTTTATTGGTGCAAACGCCTTTTTACAATTTGTGATATGTGTTTGTGCAATGTTGCAAAAACGTGAAAAGTTGCAAAACAATTGAAATAACTCAAAAACGATTAACGACATCAATTTTTTTCCTTACAAACATGCATTATAATTCAATGGAAAATGCAAACATGCAATAACATAAGGGGTGTTCTAATAAAAAAGAAAGTGTGTATCACCAACGACTTATGGGCCACCCTGTGATTATCAAAAGAATTTTATAAGATGCAGCTGAAAACACTCTGTAATTAACGTATACAATTTTTTCTCGTCTCTTGTATAATAATAATTATATTGAGCTTTACCGTAGAAATGCGTCACCATGTATATGTATAAATAGACAAAAACTGAAACTTACTCCGTATATGGGTCTAGAGAATCTAGTTCGCGCTCATTGGAATAAATCTTTTCAAAATTCACAGGTCTACGAAAATTTGCTAAAATAGAGACTATAAAACCATAAACTCTATAGCTGAAACTACTACTGCCAAAGCATCAGAAAGAGGGTCTATTTGAAATGGATTTTCCGATAACATTTCAGTCAAATGAAGGACAATGATGGTTGAAGCTGAAACCTAAGGCTTTGTAAAATACACTTATTTCACTCATTTCTTCTAACCCATCCGTATTTGTTTCAGATTATTTGCCTGAAAATTGAAAATTTTAACGTTTTAAATCGCGACATTTTAAGAAAAAAATATATAAAATTTAAAACATATTTTTTCTGCTACTTCTTCACCAGTTTGCGCCAACGAAGCCTACCCGTTGTATGTAATATTCAATTGGTTTTGTTAATCACAAAAAATATTTTGTTATTATGCTTTCCTCTGATCACCAGTTGCACGCAAAGTTTTTTTCTTTAAATACCTTTTTTTTTCTTTTAACGTAGAGATCCAAGTATCAGTGTGTAGGGCAAGTTTGATGGTAGAAACGTATGTGCCAAATTTGGTTGTCATAGCTTTGTTATTTTCAGAGATACAAACATTTTCCGAAAGGAAACCCAATATTTTCTTGGAAAAACTGGTCCAATTTTCCTCGCTATCGAACATATCCAAGCCACTTACAAAAGGAAAGTACGGGCACTGCTCAGAGTAGCTTTCTTCCATAGTTCCTCCACCTGCTGCCCCCAACAGATCTACCAGGGGAACAGAGCGAATGCACCCTTTTACTGTCCAGGTCACCAGACATAGAACATCTTGTTATGCCCGCGCTTTTGTCCTGAGGACTTCCAAGTTGTGGAACTCCTCGCCTGCACATGTTTTTCCTTCTCCCCCGAACCTCCAAACCTTCAAGTCCAGAATTAACAAGTTGCCTGTTTCCTCCTTGTCGACACCCACGGTACGATAGTATTTAGGCTGTACACCCTCGTGGTGTGTTGTTGAAATAAGAAAAAGTACCAATTTTCAACAAAATCGGTCTATTATTATAGAAATCTACTCATTAACGAATTTTTTGTTTTACGAAAAATTCCCTAAAAGATATGGAACAATTAAGAAAACGCAACTTTTCAGTTTTTTCAGGATATTTCAGTAAAGACTTGATTTATCAAGAGGTCCTTTTCATTTTCTTAAATAGCATAAAATTGTACATCTTCGCAACTTCAGCGATATTTAAAGGTTAAGAAGATAGCAATAGTGTGCAAACTAAAAGTGATATGAGCAACTTGCGTACCAAATTTGGTCAGAATAACTTTGAAAATTTGGCTACTACCATTAAGCACTTGCTGCGTCTAGAATCTTTTAAACCCTGTCAACAATTCAATTTGGATTTTGGAAACTTAACAATTTTGACCGACTTGAAAGCAATAAAATTAAACGTAATATTGACTCTTCTTGGAACAATAAACAAATTATTTAAGTGAGAGAGGGTTATCAGATGCGAAGTTAAAGATAAATTCAACCACTCTCGCCTACGCATTAAAAGTTTTCTCACGATACAGCCTACCATAGTCACTGTGCCACTGATCTCCCTCTCTCTCTCTTTCTCTCTCTCTCTCTCATGCTCTTCATCTTTCTACCTCTTTGCAATAAGCCGCCGCACCGTCTGTCTATCATGAATATAAACAGATGCATTTAACATCAAGTTATATTATCAAATTCAGCGTATTATTGTTTACTAAATACAGAGCGCGTCTAAGCTACGGAATTAATTAAGTAATAGCGAAATAAAATTGATGGTGACTGAACATACTCAGCACCCGCAGAAATTAAATGTGTGGGGTCTAATAGTTTCGAGAAGAATAGTAGGGCCATTTAGTGAATTATATATATATATATATATATATATATAATTATGTCACCCTGTATAATTGCGTCGCCCTGTATGTGGCAACCATAAAAGAACAATACCAGGACATCCGTTCAGATATAGTCCACTCAGCAATGACATCGACCTCAGGCGGTCACAGAGTTCAATCAGAAACCGCATCATAATCAATCCTAGTTTATAAGTATGAGTTATGTAGATTTAGAATTCATTCTTTACTTGTCCACGATTAACAACATTCATAGTTCGTTAGTTGTAACTTGTAATTAATCACTTTGTTAATTAATAGTACTTTTTGGGTTTAAATAAATTATTTTTTATCATAAAGCCAAAAGGGCCTTATTTAACTGGCGCTGCGAACTGTATCCAGTAACGACGTTTTGGCAACTTAAAAGTAGCAAAATTGTCGGTCGTTTTTGAACGTTTGTGCTGGAAGAACCATCCAAGAAGAAAGAGCAAGGGCATTGGAAGAAAAGCCATAGATGACCAACAAAGCAGTTTCCCTTCTGTAAGTTGATCCATTTCTTTCATTTCCTATGCAATTGTGTCTTTTATGTATTTGCAAAATTCATTTTTCGTAAATACAAATTATTTTTAGTATTCACAAAGTTTTTCTTTGGCAATACTTATATTTAAGGCATCATAAAAATCTTTTTTTTTCATAAATGCCCTATAATTGATTATTAATAATTATTAATATTATCACAAAGCTATCTTCTTTCGTGATACCTATTATAATTAATATTTTGTTAATAGCGTTAACAAATTTCTTTTAATTTACTACATACAAGCCTTATTTTTTAAACGAATAATTATTGATATTATTACAAGGTACTTTTTCATAGTACAAGTTATAAAGACAAGCATTTTTTACTGTATTTTCAAATTTAATTTTTCGAAAATACATGAAATAAAGCAGAATTATTTTTATACAGTTAACAAATTCTTAGCATTAAGTGATAATTACGTTAATAAATATATTTTATCTAATGAAATTTCTCTAAAATTAACGCAGTATCACAAGTTAGTCGTTGTTTAATAAAAACACTGCATGCACTTAGTTAACCGTCGCATTTAATTTGATATTCAGTCATTGTACGTAAAAAACTGATGACAAAATAAAAAACTTTACAGACATGATATTATACAAGATTCAATTTCAACAGAATAGTGTGATATCCGTTGTAACTAGATAAAACGCTTTGGAATACACATTATAACAAGCAAGCATTGTCAGCGTAGAAATTAAAACATTTAGTACAATTAGAGTAAATTTTTATCGTATAAATATCCACTGTAATTAAAAACTCTCTAGATAAACAATTTTAACGGAAATATTTTAAAGCATTAAGATTTTATACAGTTATAATATTTTGCACCGCATTAATTAACCTTTTAGTTATAAATTATTGATTACTTTAGAATTAAACATTTATTTTTAAGAGTGATTATTATTCTATTAATTACAACTTTTATCTACTTATTACAACAACAAAAATTATACCCTTATTACCCTGTAATTAATATTTAAAAAGAAAATCTCCTTTATATCTATTAATACATTACATGAGCCTTCGTGAAAGGTCTCCCATAAGATTCACCCGAATTCCGGAAAGAATCTTGCCAAATTTAACCGCAGATTCACTCATTTTTAATTCATCAGAAACCCCTAATTTCCAAAACATGTCAGAGGCATCAATCACCCAAATCTGTCAAGCTTCGGCGATGATTCCTGAGTACAATGGTGGACAAAAACAATTGGCATATTTTCTGAATCAATGCCGCACTTATATCCTCTGTTACAAAAGACAAGGCGACACACCTGACGACCTACATTGTAACCGAATGATTATTGAATTCATTAAGGCCAAAATCACAGGTGAAGCCCGAGATATACTTATGAAACTAGACGACATTTCTTGGCAAAATATTGAAAATGCCCTTAAGGCCCAATATACAGACCCTAGATCAGAAGACCTTTTAATGACAGATCTACGAACTACTTATATGCGTAAAACTCAAACTGCCACTGATTTTTACAACACTATACAAGACAAATTAAAAATGTTAAACGAACATATTTCCCTACAAGCCCTAGACGACATTATAAAAACCTACAAGAAACAGCAATACGAAACAGCAGCTGTTACTTCTTTCAAAATAGGAATAGCCGAACCATATCACAGTCACTTACGGTTATTAAACATCCCTAATTTAGAAACAGCGTTGCTCGAATGCCATCGCATTGATAACGAGCAGATGCAAGTAAATTTCCTAAAAGTCATAAAAGACAAGGATGAATCTCATTTCCGTCAAAACGACAAGCATCCTCAGCAACAAAAAACACACATAATTAATAGAAAAATAAACGACTTCTACCCCAATTTCCGAAAAATACCTCAACAAAATTATAACCATCAGCCCGATTTCCAGAGAATACCCCAACAAAATTATAACTATCGGCCCAATTTCCAGAGAATACCCCCGCAAAGTCATAACCAACAACCAACGTTTCGACAACCCTTTCCAAGCCGACCTATCTCAAACTTAAGACCAATTCCACAACAACGAAATTACCCCACTAATTCACAAGTCTTCGGAAGAAGAATTAATAATCAGGCAACCCCTATGTCAATTTCTACTAACCTAACAAACAATCGCCCTCGTACAAATCACCCCATTCCTCAAATAAATAACAACCAAACTTGCCAAGAGCAGGAACAAGAGCCTGACTATTTATACCAGGATAATAATGATTATCAACCTGATGAGGACTTCTATAACGAGGAACTCGAGGAACCAGAGGAACCGTATGGTGAAAATCAGGATTTTCACAATACAGCCTCGGAAACACTATAAAACTTGACTTAAATAATATTGCCATGCAACCCAAACTACCCTTCTTCTGTTTACCCTCTTTAGGCCTACAAATACTCATTGACAGTGGTGCGTCTGATAGCATCATGAATCCAGGTCCGGCTTACGAATTTTTCAGCGAATATCTCTATCAAAAACCCTTCGCCATGAAATCCGTTGGCAAAATTTCCAGAGGTATTGACAACATTCAGTTCCCTATATTACAAGAATATGGCATTAAATTCCCCTTCGATTTTCATGTCATGCAATGGCATGATCGTTTCGACGCCTTGATCGGTTCTGCTCACTTCCAGAAATTGAAAGCACGTATAAACTACGAGACACAGACTATAACGTTAGGCAAGACAGAGATCCCTTTCTATTTCGAACTTAACCCTCAAAATTTTAAGCCCTTTAAACAAATATGCGTAAATAGTATCAAAATTCCTGTTAACGTAGAAAATGGAACCGTTCTGATTCCCCAACTATCCGACAACACCGTAACTGTAGAAGAAGCTATAGCTACTTCTCATTCTGGCATTTGCACAATTCCCATTACAAAAAATACATCTGACAACGTCGAAGTTTACTTCAACGAACGAATTAAAGTCACTCCCTTACAAAACTATTACGAACTTAACGAACCCATAAAACAAAACCAACCTAACATTTTAAAACAATTAAGAGTAGAGCATCTTAATACCGAAGAAAAATCAAGATTATTTTCCTTATGTAACAAATACAAAAATATATTTTACCATGAAAACAGTGACCTTACGTTCACTAACTGTGTTAAACATGACATACGCACAAAAGATGACGAACCAGTACATGTCAAATCCTATCGATATCCCTACAATCTCAAAGTAGAGATTCAAAAACAAATAAAACAGCTATTAGATAACAAAATTATCAGACCATCTATATCACCATATGCATCTCCTGTATGGATCGTGCCTAAACGCATGGATCAATCGGGAAAACGTAAATGGCGTTTAGTTATCGACTACAGAAAGCTGAACGAGAAAACCATTAACGACAAATATCCCTTACCTCGAATAGATGAGATACTCGATAGTCTAGGCAAGTGCATGTATTTCACTACACTTGATTTGGCCCAAGGTTTTCACCAAATTGAATTAGGTGAAAGCAGCATAGAGAAAACTGCCTTTAGCGTTAATAATGGGCACTACGAGTACGTGCGCATGCCCTTTGGGTTGCGTAATTCTCCGAGCACTTTCCAGCGCGTAATGGATAATGTCCTTAGGGAATTCCTTTATAAATCATGTTTCGTATACATGGATGACATCGTCATTTTTTCTAAGTCCCTACAAGAACATTTGCTACATCTAAAACAGATCTTTTCAAAATTACAAGAAGTTAACCTCAAAGTCCAACTAGACAAATCCGAATTTCTTCGTAAGGAAGTCGAGTTTCTTGGGCACGTAATCACGACCCACGGAATCCGTCCTAACCCTAATAAAATCAAGGCTATACAGAACTATCCAATACCAAAATCCCAAAAAGAAATCAAGTCATTCCTCGGATTGATAGGCTACTATCGCCGCTTCATTAAAAATTTCGCAAAAATCCTCTTCCCCTTAACCAAATGCCTTAAGAAAGACTCCAAAATTGACATTAACGATACAGAGTACGTAAATGCCTTTAGACAAGCCAAAGACCTTATTACAAATTCACCTATACTGATGTATCCAGACTTTACAAAAACTTTTCACCTGACTACTGACGCTAGTAATATCGCTATAGGAGGCGTTTTGTCACAAAACGACAGGCCCATAGCTTACTATAGCCGCACTTTAAATTCCGCTGAAAGGAACTACTCAACAATTGAGAAGGAACTCCTTTCAATAGTCGAAAATACTAAGCACTTTAGGCCTTACCTTTTTGGAAACAAATTTACGATCGAAACCGATCATAAACCACTTGTATGGTTATTTTCTATTAAAGAGCCAAATTCACGTTTAGTGAAATGGCGTTTGAAATTAGAAGAGTTCGACTACGAAATTAAATATAAAAGAGGTAAAGAAAACGTAGTAGCCGATGCTTTATCTCGTGTCGAAATCAACGCAATTGAGGACGACGATGATCTGGCATCAATTTTTAATAATCTAGATCCATCAGAGCTTAGAGTATTAAACGACGACGATCTTAAAGATTTAGGTATTAACACCCAAGAAGACGAACGACATTCTGACTCACAAACACAACACACTTCTTCAGAAAACCCCGTCCTTACTATGGCCATTTCTGAAAACCCTATAAATCACTTCAAATATCAGATAATTATGTATTATGGACCTCATAACGAAATAAAGACAGACAACTTATTTAAAAACAAATGCTACAGAGTTTACATCCAAAGGCAACACGAACTACAACAGATGACTGACTTTTTAAAATCTTACATCAACCCTAATAATAATTACGGTATATTATTCTTGGACCCACAACTCGAACACTACTTAAGAATAATAGCTTCCAATCTTTTCAATAGTTCGGTTAAAATAATTAAATGTACAAAACGATTACAAGACGTAACAAAAACTACAGAACAAAAAAGAACGATCCAAGACTATCACGAACAAAACCATAACGGCACTAATGAGACGTACGCACAACTAAAAACAAAATTTTATTGGCCCAACATGAAAATCCAAATTGACGATTTTATTAATAAATGTGAGGTATGTCTTCAATCGAAATATGATCGTAACCCTTACAAACCTCCGTTTCAAGGACCACTGACTGCTTCTAGACCCTTCGAAGTTATACACATCGACGTATTCAGCTTTGATAACTGCAAATTCTTAACCATTGTCGATCTGTTCAGTAAATATGCCCAAGCATACTACATTATCGATACTACGGCCCTAACCATCGTTAATAAACTACGTCACTTCTTCTCTCATCATAACTACCCTTCTAAAATTGTCTCCAATTCTGACCGAGAACTCAAAAATATTGTACTCAAAGAGTTCTGTTCCATGTTTAAAATCGATTTGCACATTACTACCCCTCAGAACCCTAATTCAAATTCTCCTGTAGAACTTTTACATTCGACACTACTAGAAAAAATACGTGTCCTGAAAAATCAAAATCCAAACGAAAGCCCTCAATCTTTCATGATCACAGCTGTATTGATCTACAACCAATCTATACATTCTTCGACAGGTCACTCCCCTTTCAAACTGCTCTATGGCCCATATGATGACATACCACCCATTGATCCCCATCAAACAGTTCTCGAAGAATATAACAATAGACGCTTAAAAGAAATACTTCCATTTTACCAGTCTATTTATGAAAAGCAAAAGCAAAAAGCAACACAGCGTCTCGAGAAAATCAACGAAACTCGAGAACAAAATATCCAAATTAATGAAGAAAATGTTGCAGTAAGAGTACCACCAGTCAGAAAAGCTGATCCCCTTTACAAAATTCATTCCGACCCTATACAATTACCTCGCAATAAAATACTTCTTCCCCATTCGAGAAAGCAAACCGCTCATATTAATAAGACTAAAAGAGCACGAAAGAAATTTCCTTCTTTAGAGCCTGCTGTGCCTATGTCTGAGGACAGCCCTACTCCTTCAACTTCAAACCATCCAAACTAATGGCTAATTCCAGAGTATGTCGAAATCGCCAAAATCCTAAATCATTATCTTAGTTTTTACTTTACTTCAATCCCACACTTATAAAAGAAAACTATAATTAAACATTACTGTTTTTATAATACTATTATTATTAATTAATGTCCAATACTTATCAGAATATCAAATTATGTGAAATTCAATTAATAGATAGTATAACAGATTTAAAACAGCCAATTAAAAGCCACATAAATTAAATTACAAAATCTCATACATATTAGAGACAAAATAAACCTCATAGATGGTGCAAGATCAATTATAAGAATAACCACTGGCAAATTTAGAAGAAGATCTAACAGAAATAAACAAAAAAACATAGATTTATTTTATGCAAATGAGAATGAGATGATGGTTCCGTTCAATAACTTAAAATCATTCAGTAATATCATGACTTACAGATTAGAAAAAGATTAAGTTTCAATTAACAAAAATTTAGAGTAATTAAAAAACCACCTTAGATGCAATGCAAAATAAAACGGAATATAAGGCTGTCATAGAATTTAAATAATACCAAGTTAGGAATTATCAGAAAGTATAAAAGTATTACAAGGAACAACTTTACTTAATTTTAATCAGTTAACCAATATAGGAAATATTTAAGCTTAATCATAATGACGATGAATTATTTTCCACTAAAATCACATTTTTAAAAATTTTTGATTTTACCAAATTTAATGTTTATCTTTAAAAGACACAGCTGTTATCTCCTAAACTTCCTATTCCAATATCTTAATTCCTAATTGTTCCAATAACCCAAACCAATAAAGTCCTTGTATCACCTGCTTTGGTTTACCTAAGAACATTATCATCAGAAAATCAGTATCACTAAAGAATGCCATTAAGATCAGATAGATGGACCACCACAATAACACCCTCATAGCCAACCAGGAAAATGTCAAATATCCATGAACAGCAACTTATGGAAAAACCAATCCAAACATTACATGGGTACCTGAGTTGATACAACCCCTACAGTCACAGCCGCAACATCTCATCAGATTCAACCCTATACATCTCAAAGAAGCCAGCAAATTGAAAAGTCAAATGGAGAAAAGGAAGCATCATAATGTACTGCATCCCTTGGTACATTCAACACACCTGGGAATGACTACCATAACAACAGTCATTCTAATGGTCATCCTATGCTACATCTTCAGCAGATAATTATGAAGAAAGCCATGCAGCCCAAGTCCAAGAACCAACTTACACCAGAAGAGCCCACCGGAAAGAACGAGGACGTTCTTTACACTAAGGGTGGAGGAATTATGTCACCCTGTATAATTGCGTCGCCCTGTATGTGGCAACCATAAAAGAACAATACCAGGACATCCGTTCAGATATAGTCCACTCAGCAATGACATCGACCTCAGGCGGTCACAGAGTTCAATCAGAAACCGCATCATAATCAATCCTAGTTTATAAGTATGAGTTATGTAGATTTAGAATTCATTCTTTACTTGTCCACGATTAACAACATTCATAGTTCGTTAGTTGTAACTTGTAATTAATCACTTTGTTAATTAATAGTACTTTTTGGGTTTAAATAAATTATTTTTTATCATAAAGCCAAAAGGGCCTTATTTAACTATATATATATATATATATATATATATATATATATATATATATATATATATATATATATATATATATATATATACATATAAATATATATATATATATATATATATATATATATATATATATATATATATATATATATATATATATATATACCCACTGAGCAAGGTAATATTGCATTAACATTGCAGAATATTTTCCAAAGCAAGTGTAAGTTTGATAGATTACTTGCAGAAAGCTTCCTGCAAGTTTGTTGCAAATGGCAAATCTTCCCCCCAGTGACTTTACATATGTAAGTGTTTCTTTTGTAACTTTACTGCAAGTTTACTGTAGTGAGCTGTTACAAACTTTCTTTATACTTACACATGTTACCTTACAGCAAGCTTCAATTTTAAAAGGGTCTAGCAAAGTTGTAAAATTTAAACTTACATTTGCAACTTATCTGCAATTGTATATATTATATATACAGTGCAAGTTTGTAACTTGGGATTTTTATTCAAATTAATCTACTTCAGCTTTTTTTCAAAAATGCTCGGAGTCAGATAATATTCTCAGTTACAATCTTTTCAAAAATGTATTATACAATTTGTGTCAAATGTCATTGATAATTTTTGTAAATGACAACCTTAGCTTTTTGTTGACTATTTTTAAAGTACACATCAAGCGATACAAAACCACCAAATTTCAAATTTTTATTATAAATCTTGAGTTGATAGCACGAAAAAAAATTGTGTAATCAATGAATAAAAATTTTAAAACTGCTACTTTTCTACAACTTTACATGTTAGAACTTTAAAAAAGCCAACAAAAACGTAAGGGTTGATATAAAGAAATTATCGATGAAGTCATTTTTCAAATATGGTACATACTGATAGATTTTTTAAAAGACTGCAACTTGAATTACTAACCAATGTGTCCAAGCATTTTTGAAAAAAGGAAACTATTTGATTAACTGAATTTATTTCAAGTTACAAACTGATACTGAATATAGGTATAGGTGTATTTATACATAATATATATTTCTTGTAAAACTGTAAAAAATGACTTAAGACAATGTTAATTAGAATAAAATCTTTATTACATAAAAAAATTAAAGACTTACAACACATTTCATTTCTGCTGATAGATAGATATATAGACTTTATTGACCATCAAATGTACATGGTAAGTCACTGTCTTTATAAGTACCAACTATAGTTACTAGATAGATATAGTTAAGTCATATAGCAAGTGTCCATGTTTAGCCTAAAATGCAGTTCTAGTCACAACTCAGCGACAAAATAGATAACTTGAACTCGTGATATTGTTATTAATTGACCGATTTCAAAAATTCTTGTTTCTAAATGAATACCAATTAATTGTTTTTGATATTGTTTACTAAATAACTCTTAGTCGTCTAGAAAAACGTGTGAAACACCAATAACAAAAACAAAGTCTTCTGCAGCATTATGTTTTGAGAGGCGAGAATTTTTTTAGTTTCTAAAATATGTGGTAACATGTTACATAAAATAAAGTCAACATATCAAATACTATTGTGAAAAAGAAATATCTAAAATGGTGTGTTCATTTCGATTTGAGAAAAAGTTTAATTAAGCAAACGTAACATATGCAATGGATAAATCAAGCGCACGGAAATGAATACAACTTTACTGCGAAAATAGCTTAAATATGGCGACAGTCTCTGAAAGTGTTCACGCATATGTCTTAACTATCCCTATCGAGTAAGTATAGTACCGCCAATGTCTGTGTACATTCAGAAACATTGAGTTAAAATAAAGCAAAATTATGACTACAATGAATTACGTACATATATAAAAAGTCTGTGGCTAGTGGAACTTGCCTTCCAAAGCTTTTGCTTAGCGCACTCACATACACAGACACTATACACATTAGTTTAGAGCACAAATAAATTCCTTCACCTTGGTTTTTGTCTTATTACATCCACTAGTGCCTACTGTAATCTTGTTAGTGGGAGCATCTTAATAACATTAGGTAGAAAATTGAGGAATTTGATTCCCAAGTAATCAAACATCTGCTTTGTTTTCTCCTTTTTGTGCAACTGTATTTTTAATTCATGCCTGCACCTGGTATTGTTGCGAGCTTTATCATTCACTGGATATTTTGAATACATAAACTGAAAAAGGATATAGGGTAATCCTGTGTTTAAAGTGCCTCTTTAGTAAACATACAATTCGGGCGAAATCGGAACGTGAACTGGACGCGGGACGATGTGCACTGTTGCCAGATGAGTATAAGCAAGGGTCATTTTAAATATAGAAGGCAATCAAGGGGTGAACAAATGTTTTCATAATGTAAATAAATGATAGTATTGCGTCATGTACATAGATCGATATTTGACATATTTTGCGGAAAGCAGTAGGAAAACTGAAATGTAAACAGTTAATTTTCAGCAATTGTGGTCTAGGGGGAAAAACGTGATATAGAAGGAAATCAAGGGGTGAACAAATGTTTTTATAATTTTAATAAATTAAAATATGGCGTCATCTACATAAATCGATATTTGACATATTTTACGGAAAGCAGTAGGAAAACGGAAATGATGATAAATGTCAAATGTCGATCTATGTACATGACGCAATACTACCATTTATTTACATTATGAAAACATTTGTTTACCCCTTGATTGCCTTCTATATTTAAAATGACCCTTGCTTATACTCATTTGGCAATAGTGCACATCGTCCCGCGTCCAGTTCACATTCCGATTTCGCCCGAATTGTTTGTTTACTAAAGAGGCACTTTAAACACAGGATTACCGGATATAGCCTCGAACACATTTGGGCAGCGTTCTTGTTGCAGTCCTTATTGCTCTTTTTTGCATGATAAACACATGTTCCGCTGCTGACTAGTTAACCCATATGAATGTTCCATAGCATAGGATACTGTTCCACTGTTCTTATGATGTCGATTGCTATGGATAAGCCACATGCTTCTATAGATCAATCATATTTAACGTTTTAAAATGAATTGGTCTGACCAGGTAAGACATCTCCAGGCTGCTTCTAAGGACATATCAAAATTCGTATTTAGCAAGGTTAGGTTTTCTTTTTTGTACAGTATATTTCATAATAATTCACCAATAGCCACATACCAAAATAATTATGCAACAGAAAAGTGACTAATTTTATTGCTGTTTTAGGGATTCTTACCTGAAATGTTTGTGGATATACTTCATGTTTCATTATCTACACTCCAGACAACGAATTACTTAATTACCCAAAATTCAAACAATTCAGGCTACAATAAGATTGTTCAATCTTTAAAACTTCCAGGAAAATAAATAGTCAGATCAAATAACAACTTATGATGACGCAATTATAAAAAATGTAAACAACAAACCGCCATTAATTAATGCCGGGCGCTTTGTCAGAGTCAGTTCGCTTTCGCTGTTGGCGTCGGTGTTGCTATTGGACGACGATGACATACGATCGAGAATATACGATCAAAACGGAGGGAATTCAAATAAATTTTGTTTACAAATTAAAACAAACTTTCAGAAACATTACAATTATAACTTTACGTGAGCTTACAAATGGAGAAAAACAACAAGCCGGCAAACGAGATATTATATTTGAAAGTTACGTTAAAGTTTCATTTGTAAGTTTGCATTGGTTTTTTGCCTGCAAGCATTTAGAAATGTTGCAAACTTAACTTACTTAATGCTAGATTATTTAACGTTGCGGTAAGCATTTGTAAGTTACCATGCTTAGTGGGTATATATATATATATATATATATATATATATATATATATATATATATATATATATATATATATATATATATATATATATATATATATATATATATATATATATATATACACAGGTGTCCGGAAATTGGGAGCAAAGAATTCAGGGGGTTATTCTACTCAAAGAATTAATGGCCCTAGTTCCTATAATAGTTTTTCGAAAACTCGAAAATAACGGAGTTATAGGGTGTCCAAAAAAAAATTGTTTTTTTCATATTTTTGTCGATAACTTTTTTTGTCGTGAATCGATTCTTTTCGAATTTGTGCACACGTATATAATATCACTCTGTATTTATGTTGCGAATTTGACATGATGCTATCTAAATTTAAAGGCCGAAGCTGCACTTAACCAACAGATAAGGACTCATAACTTTTTTGCTTGAATCTTTATCTGAAATCTAACAATACACGATTAAAGGGAATTATGAAATCTTAAAAAAAGGTCATCTTTTTGCATCACGATAAAACTAACCGTTTTCGAGAAAAACGTTCTTAAAAATTTACTGGTATGATTGAATACGAAATCACCTAATCTCATTTTCAATATTAACGGAGCGTGCTTTGAAAACATTCTCTGTCAACAAGACCATGTGGCGTTAGTTTTGACAGATAATAGTTTGTTGTCATTTTACTTGCGGAATAGTTGAGATTAATTATAAAATACGATGAATAATAATAATTATTCTTACGTTGAACTACGTGACATACATTATTATTATGGTATAGCTGGCGGCAACGCCCTTACTGCAAGACGTTTGTTTGCTGAAGCATTTCCAAATAGAAGGGTACCACAATCCCGAATGTTCAGTAATATCCATCGAAGACTGGGAGAATTCAGATCATTTTGAAGTACATTTCAAGATGTTGGCCGTCAGCGAAGTACTCGAACTCCTGGAGCAGAAGTCCGTGTACTAAATGCAATCGAGAATAATGCCAACTTAAGTGTACGGTTAGTCTCTACTCCGGAGAGTATCCCGAAAAGTTCTGGGCATGAAATTCTCAAGGAGCAGCTTTTTCATCCTTACCATTACCAGAAAGTTCAAGCTTTACCTCCTGAAGATCCGAAATTTGTCCAATATAATTCGAAATCTACATAACAACGATCACAATTTTATATTATCGCTTCTCTTCACAGATGAAGCTGGATTTGGACATGACGGTTTGATCAACCTTCATAATGAGCATTATTGGTCCAATGAGAATCCTTACTTGGCGATAGAACGCGGTTTCCAGAATAAGTTTTCTGTTAATGTGTGGGCGGGAATTTTAGGAGACCGCTTAATTGGGCCACATTTCTTCCCTCAAAGACTCAACGGTGAGATATACTTAAATTTTTTAAGAAACCAGCTATCCACTCTATTGGATGATGTACCCCTCCAATCAAGAAATACAATGTGGTTGCTGCAGGACGGCGCGCTGCCACATTTTAGTACAGCAGTGAGGGAATTCCTTAATGAAACATTTCCTGAGAGATGAATAGGACGCGGTGGGTTCATGCAGTGGCCTCCTAGATCGGCTGATTTGAACCCATTTTTTTTTCTTTTGGGGTTACCTAAAATCTCTTGTATACATGAGTCCAATTCAAAACGTTGAAGATCTCAGGCAAAGAATTATTGATAACTGTGAGGTAATCAGGCAAAAAGACAGAATATTCGCTAGACTTCGTCGGAATTTCCTGAGAAGAATTGATTTATGTGTTGAGATGGAAGGATATCACTTTGAAACTTTGTTATAATATTTAATTGTTTTGATTTTTAATAAATTATTGTTATAATGTTTAAATGTTGCAAGTTCTAGTAAGTAGTAAAAAATGAGGCCCTGTAAAATCGTTATTGCTGATAATTTTATAGTAGTGATAATAATAAAAATATAACACTTTATTTGTCAAAACATGTGACATAATTTTTTTCCGAGGCAATTACCACGACTGTTTTCAAAGCACACGCTATTAACATTGACATTTGGATGCAGTGATTTCGTATTAAATCAATACCAGCAAAAATTTTGAAGAACATTTTTCTCGAAAACGGTTAGTTTTATCGTGATGCAACAAGATGACCTTTTTTTAAAAAAAAATTATCATTCCCTTCAATCGCGTATTGTTAGATTTGAGATAAAAATTCAAGCAAAAAAGTTATGAGTTCGTATCTGTTGGTCAAGGGCTGGTTCGGCCTTTAAATTTAGGTATATCCATGTCAAATTTGCAACATAAGTAGATAGGGAGTCACCTGGGCCCATCCCCTCCACTTTTTACTGCGCATGCGCGTGACGTCATGCGCATGCGCTGACCTGCGCAGACCTGTGACAGTTGACAGCTGACCTGTCAGATTTGACAGGTGTCAAATGTCACTGACCTGACAGCTGTCAGCTGTCAGCTGTCAGCTAACCTGACAGCTGTCAACGTCAGCTGTCACCTGACCTGACATGTGTCAACGTCAAATGTCACCTGACCTGTCAGATGACGTCACAAGCATTCCAAGATGGCTGACCTGTCATAGACAGTCGCAAGCCGGGTTCTCTATGGAACTAACCTGAGATGACGTCACAAGCATTCCAAGATGGCTGACCTGTCATAGACAGTTGCAATCCGGGTTCTCTCTCTATGGAACTAACCTGAGATGACGTCACAAGCGTTCCATAGATATCTACAAGTCAGGTTAGCTCTCTCCATGTGTGTTTGTCTGATTGTTTATTAAGGTTATGTATTTGTTTATTAAGGTTATGTTCGCTCACGTGTCATCTGTTTGTTTATTAAGGTTATGTTTGTATTTGTTTATTAAGGTTATGTTCACACACGTGTTGATTACCAGTCATATGATTGTTTGTTAAGGTTATGTATTTGTTATTTGAATGCAAACAGACATAATAAGCCTGGCGATAACTCTAAGTGGGCTCCCTCAGTTGAAATATTGAGGGTATCGGTATTCAGATACCCTGACTCTTCCTTTAGCAGACTGTTGTAATAGGCATTTAACAACAGCTAGAGTGAGTAACACTGGTAACACACAACAAAAACAGACAGACAGACCATTGATTGTCAACAAGTATCATATAGAATCTTGTTGAAGCTTGTACACGTTGTTTGAAAGGATATAACACACACACTCGCATAGGTCATGCCAACACGAAGGCTTTGCTTAGACTGACAGACAGATGTATGTAATAACACACCGACAGACATACGACTATTTAACAACAGCTAGAGCGAGAGTTGAACAGTATAACGCTGGTTAACGTGGAGAGCAGTCATGTTCAAGCTACTCTTGAGTATCTGTGTTCTTTGTCTAAGTGCCTCCTGTGGAGAGGATGTAAGTGAAACAGACAGACAACTGGCCAACGATTATCTCATCAAATATGGTTATTTAAGCAGTAATATCACTAACAATGACCAGCTAACGATGTTAGAGAAGACAGAAGCTTTCACAGAGGCTTTAAACATGTTTCAAACGTTTTTCAGTTTACCCGAAAGTAACAATTTGACTAGTAGAGACATTGAACTGATGAAACGTAAACGATGTGGTGATGAAGATTTTTCACAGAGTTCATTATTAACAGTAAAACCTATATGGAAAAAGAAAACTTTGAAATGGTACATACATTATTCAGATCCTACAGTACTATTGCTAACACAAAAAGCATTCAAACAATGGGAACAACATATTAATTTGAATTTAGTGAGAACAAACAACTATGCGGAAGCCGACATACTTATAAGTTTTTGTGATGACCAACATTTTTACTTGAGAGGTGGGAAACCGTGTACATACCCAATTGGCGGTGATGTTTTAGGACACGCTTATTTTCCAAATGTTGCCAATACACCCATAGAGATCCACATAAGCAATAATCTCACGTGGAACCTTCAACTACACGCATCAAATGGCTCATCATACTATATGGTTATTCTACACGAACTGGGACACGGTTTAGGACTCAAACACTCCAACAATAAAAACTCTCTTATGTATCCACATGCTGGGGCCGGTATATCTGACGAAGATATTCAACGAATGCAGGAACTGTATGGGCAACGCTCTACAACAGCAATAACAACAACATCAACAACAACAACAACAACAACACAGCCTACATCAACCAAGACATCAAAGACTACAACAAAGACTACAACAAAGACTACAACGAAACCTTCGATAAAACCAAAGGCTGTCGCTGTAAAACTTGAAACCAAAAACACTATGGACTTGTGTAATTATATAGACAAGATCAAACCGTTAGTCATTATAAACCACAACATGTATCTGTTTTATAAGAAATGGGTGTGGGTTGTCCCGTTGAACAATATGAAGGGGCCCTATCCGGAGGCAAAACTTGTGACAGATTGGTTGCCACATTTGAAAAATTTAAAAGAAATTAAACATATATATCAGAGACCTGGTGGTGAAGTGGTCATGTTTATAAATGACGAAACATTAAGCATTGTTGCGTTTCCTAGCATACAAGCTACATTTGTAGCCCCCTTCAATAATCTCACATATCTGAATACTTTGAGGTTTGACCGGATAAATGCAATGGTAAACACATATACAGGAAAAACCATTATATTTCATTCGGACAACATGTATGAAATCATCGGTGAGAAGGGAGCTAATTTCTATAGACTAGAAGCAGGTTATATAGACAAATTTTCTCCAGAATTTCCAGCTAACATTGATGGTGCATTCCGGTACACCAATGGACGGATATACATATTTCGTAAAAATAAATATTACGAATTTGATGAGTTTACCAATCAGGTCGTTACAATAGGCCGTAAAGATTTATCTATGTTTGGTATTCAATGCCCTACCCGCAGTCTATATGAGCAACTCAGTCTGCTATTACAAAAGATTCTCAGCTATACAAAGGATAACACTGACCACCAACAACCAGCAAATATTGAAGACTATAATGATTATATATAGTGTTTAACTTGTACAAAATATGTGTTTAACAGATCAAACAGCAGACACTTAGCTTAACATATTAATGTATGAAAATAAAAATATTTACCAGCATGTGTATGTGTTTTTATTCCTTCTCAACAAGACCACTGTTCTGTTTAAGACTGTCTAGACCACACTGAACAGCAGTTCAATATATGAGTTAAATAACACTGTTGTAGGGGCCCCCTTGATGAGCAAACGGTATTCGTGTTTGGACTTGTCTAGAATACAGTCGTTAAAAGTATGACATCATCCACACACCTGTTCTGTTGTAATTTCCGTTGAATGACATCACCCCATTATTCGTGTTTGAGCTTGTACACTCTGTTTAATATACGCAAGAGAGAGGCCCTCTTAAAGGTAAACAACCTGTCAGTTAATGACCTTGGCGAATGTTATCTTGTGTTATATCTGTTCAATCACCCCATTATTCGTGTTTGAGCTTGTCTAGTACAAACCGAAAGGATGACATCATCCATGTATTTTAGCCTAATATATAAATAAGTGAGTAAGTTCGGTTATATTATTAGTTGTTGTTGTACCATGTCGTTTAACAGTGTCTTATGGTATGGACACAAAAATAGATTGTTTGAAGAAGACTGTGAATTTGAATTAAAACAGTTGGTGTTAAAGATACAAGAAGAAGCCTTTATCGACGAACGCGATTCTGAAGGAGAAAATTATGAAGCCGGACATATAGTCGAGTTGTGTGACATATATTTAAGTGGGTTCTGCTCTACACAATTTTTTGCTTTGGCACTCATTCGATACTGTACAGGAGCTCAGTTAAGTGAACCGTTTTTCAAGTATTTACCCGAAGAAGCAAAACATCAATACATACGTTATTACGATAAACAAACCGTCCACACAGAGGCTATTTAGTTTATACAACACCCCATGGTATACAGATGAAACAAGAATGAATAGTGAGAACGACACCACAAAAGTTAGACTGTTAGTGTTACAGATACAAAAACAAGCTTATCGAGACGGGCGTAAGTCCGAAGCCGAAGAATATGAAAGTAGACATATGGTAGAGTTGTGTGACTTATATTTAAGTGGATTTTGTTCAACACAATATTTTGCTGTGGCACTCATTCAACACCAACCGGGGGCCCTGTTAAGTGAACCATTTTTTAAATATTTACCTAAAGAAGCAAAAAATCAATACAAATATTATTATGATGCTGATGAGGTCACACTCGAAACAACGAACATTGAAATTGAACCGCCCAGCGAGGAAGAACTCAAACAAGAAACACTCGAAACGATGAGAGAAGGGTTTAATAAAGAATTTGAGTTTTCAAGCTGTGATGACATCCACAAGGTTGCAGACCATCTAAACGATATATTAAAGCACAGTTCTAATTTAAATGATGATGATGCTGAACGTACTAAATCCATTAATTTTCTAACACGAAAACTTCACCGTACAGACGCCACAGACATGTTATATACAATTTGTAACGAATATTTCGACAGTCTTCCAACCAATGCTGATTGGGATAGATATGAGAACAAAGATTGTGTTGCTGTAGACAAGTTTGTTAAAGTCTGGCAGAAATATCTGGATGATCATGCTGTGTAGCACGAAATATGTTAAAGTATTTAGTGATCGCAATAGATTTGTAAAATTTACCAGGAAACCACTCAGAACCATTCAACAGACGTTTGTGGTGGGGGAACAACAAAACCTACTTAACATGGTCAGCAAGCTTCAGTCTAAACTTAAACGAGTTTGTGTAAACATGTCTTGCGATTGTATTAACATGAATATGTCGGTGTCTGAGAGTGATAACAACGATAACGATTATGCCGTTGATGAAAACGATGGCCCCGATTTCACAGAACACCGAACACGACGAGTCTTATTTAACAAGTATCAGGCTGACGACAGGCTATTGATGGAAACCACTTTTAGTGTTCGACGATCCTTGAAATTGATTACAGGCATCAGTGCAAGAAACAACTTTACAAATGTTGTGAAATTTGTCAATCCGTTGGCTCTGAATGAAGAAAACCAATATTTGGCATTGGAAGAATGGGATTTTTACGATTTCCTAGACAACATACGTGAGCTGTATAGGAAATATCTTAAAGGTGAAGACGAGCCAAATAGCTTTATAGTGCATCATCTTAATTACTGCCGCATAACCTATTCAAAGGTGCTAAGTGAAAAAGCCTTGTGTATCGATAACGGTTTCACATCTATGCATCTATTCTTAAACGAAGAGTGTGTAGAACAGCTGCTGAGACTTGAGGTGTTGGTTAAAGCAAGACTGAACTATCTGAAAGAATCTCAATTTACCTGGACTTACACGTGTTTTATGGAAAACATAGTGGAAATATTAAACGATCTGAGTAGATGGGATGCCAGTGTACCGCAAATCATACAAACTATAAAAACGTTACTCAACACTGTAACACCAGCATTTAAATATTACATGTTGGAGTGTTTGCACTACGCTCAAGAACAAGTATTGACAGACATCCACAACATTCGCCATGGTTCTTTTTAAATCAAGTTTCATCGTTCTATCAGCACTGTGTCAGAATGTGTTGTATATTCATAAGCCACCCAATGTAACAGAAGTACGAATTTGTTTCGACATCGATGACTGCATGATATGGTCAGCTCTTACAACAACAACATATCTACACAACGACGACCTAACCCCACTTGCAACATACAACATGTCAGCCAAAAGCCTGTCATCTGATGTGATACGTTACAAAGTTATGTTTCTGTTTGATAATGGTAGTCGGGGCGAGTCACCTGATTGGACCACTCTTGTGTTGACTAACACCCGGCTGTTCACTTCAAAGTATATTTTTGTGTTTATATCAACTGGCTTTCTTACATGTCTTACCATATTCATGTTGATGTATTTTTGTTTCAAATATAGCACTTATCTGCACATGTATCGCAAACTTGTTTGCTAATACAAATATATAAAATAAACACTTGTGTTTTATTTACTAGTTTTAAGGTTTGCTAAGGGGTGTTACTAGAAAAACATATATATAATTTACAACTTTTTATTTCGGTAACAAGTTTACAACATACGAAAATAATAGCATACAATTATTGATGCTGCATATACAGCTTCTAGTGTATCCTGGTGAGTGATGCATGCACTTAGGAATGTCTGGCACCAACGCAGGACAATCAGTGTTTGTTTCTAAATTGATCACGTCCACACGGTAGCCACAAGTGAGCAGCATCTGTGTCAGAAATCTCTGTTTATTCTCGCCTTTTACATAGATTCTGTCCACCTGTTGTTCGACGATGTGTTTCATCAGGATATTTGGTAATTCTTCTAAATAAACAGTACCATAATTATAGTCGATACAGTGGTGACGGGCCTGCAGAAACTTGACTTGTTTGATTACATCAGCAGATAGAAAACGCATTGGTTGTGGTGGCTTAAACACATACTGTACAGTTTGATAACCATTATAAATTACTAGTTCTTTGGGTGTGAAGTCGGGGAGACAGAAACCCTGAGTGTCGACAACAACGAACCTCATCTTGATACTGCCCCAATTCACTATACTTCCGCATCAGCTTATATACACCTCTAGGTTGAGCAGTTGGGGGAACAGCGTTGTATGCCATACTCAGATGATAGAACGAACAACGTTAGAGAGTGGGGAGTATTCGATGATGCAATCATGTATAATTATGCAGAAACATTTAGTGTTATTGGGAAAGTTCTGGTTACTTTCCATTTCCAATTTGATATCGACAGTAGACGGTTTGATGGAATCCGTATACTTTGAACAATCAAACACAAACATGGGATATTTAGCGAAAGCTTTGTAATCCAACGTAGGCTGCGGTTCTCTACCGAGATATGCTCGTTGAAATTCAATCATGTTTTTATATGCTTCCAGATAATTTGCTTGCCCAAAGTTCAGATTCATACCCTCGGTCGGTATTTGTTTTGAATTCAGATGTAGTCTTATATCTCGAACGTCCACATGATCAAACTGATTAATATCTTTTCCTGGGTTGTGGTGGCGATCCGTTTGAAAGACTACGATAACGAAGCGAGGTCGTTCGGTGTTTGATGAGGTCTTTACAGACCACAAGTCTTTGATTGAATTACTTACATTCGGTAATTCGTACATCTCCCATTTTCTAAACGGTATAAGAATCTTTTTATCTTGAGCGATCGATTGCAACAGCTGCTGTTGTATCACATCGCTGGGGTGTATGTGTTTGACTTGCAAAGCCATATGTTCAATATTAAACTTTATAGCTTTGTCAGCGCCTGCTACACTGCTCAGAATATAGCAATTTCTATCGTTCTGACCGCGTGTTAAGCGTACCAACAAACGACTGAAAAGCACTTTTCTGTAATCTTTGAAAATATTACACAGATAGCTGAGCGGTAGGCAATAGCAAAATCTGTTGTTTTTCACCATGGTGTTCCTTTCGTTCGGATGCCAGCCGGCAGGAATGAGAGCTCGTGCTTCATCGCTGTTGGCTTGTAATAATGTTCGTACTGCTGTAACGATGCCTGGGTTTCTAACATGTTCGATAATCTGATTACACATCTCAACAGCCACAGAGGAGAACAAATGAGCTGCAGCATTCGCTGTTACCGACACATCACCAGTTGTACCTGTTGTCTCAGTGGAACCGCTGATCAGGAGAGCTGCCGAAGACCAATCGTAAAACACATCTTGTTGATTGATGGCAAACTCACATGTGTCGTTGTAATCAAACGATCTGGTTTGCGGAGCGTACGTGTGTACTTCTTCTCCCTTGATGGATTCGTCGTGAACGGGGTCTGCGAAGATATGTAGTTTGTTTGACATCGTAACCCAATGATTGTAGAAACTGTACGTTCTCTTCGGATAGAACCGTCTGTGATGCAGACAACAACGATACTGACCGATGTTGCTCGTCGGCACCTGTATTTATAACTAACATACCACCGGTGTCTTGTTCAGCTGTAATATAACGATGATCTCTTCACCTTGAAAGTTCACAGGCACTGCATTCTGATCGATGATGTTTACATTTATATGGGCGATGATACGTGTGTTGACGGGTAGAAACAGTTTACTGTGGGGGTTGATGTCAATTGCGTAGCCAGGATCAACCATCGGAGCAAACTCGTATAGTGTGTGTGAGGGTTTGCCTTCGTGGTAAGACCCGCTTACTATGTTACACTCCAAACGGATCGTTTTCACTTTAACAATCTCCACTGGTAAATCGGATGCATGCAACACATCCTTAATAAGAGATCTAGTTGAGGAAAAACCCAAGAGAGGAGCTATTGAGGCGTCCCTTGTCAAATCAATGTCATACTTGCACTGTATCTCACACTTCAAAGTGTTGTTGTTGGCTTTCAAACTGAACAGTTTACTTGCATCGTCAACAGAGGCACCCTCTGGAAATTTATTCAACTTGAGATAGATACGGGCCATTTCATTTTGGATACACCGTTCCATATCGCTAATTTCATATGCTCCATTGGGAATTATTATTTCTTGTATAACACCAGCTTTCTTAGGCTCTGCTTCGAGTGTAAAATTAAAATGCAACTTATTACAACCGGTCTCTATATTTGGTATGGTGTTGTATGTGTGAAAATTCGAGAGTGCCACCGAATGATCGAACCGGGGGTCCAACACTATCGGTGGAAATATATCCAATGACAGGGAGGACGTGGAGCCTTTCAACTCGAACGTTAGCGACATGACTGATACACACAGGTTACTGTTTGAGTCTTTTATTGTAAAAATTTTAAACACAAATGACCACAATTAATTGTGTTATATGTTTGATACACATCATGATTATACAGTATGGAATAGTCTTTAAGATAACGTTGCAGCTCTACAGGAGGCTTCAAGTTTCCATACGAGTCAAAGTACTCGACGATGTCACCGCGTTTCCTCACAGCGACCCAATGACTGCCTTGCTCCTTGTGTGTTTGCAAATTCATGATGAACGATTCATTTTTACGTGGTCCATTGCGAGGTAGCTCGTCTCGCATGTATACACCTCTAAAATATGGGATTTTCATTTTACCAGCAAACTTGACAAGATCTACATTTGTTAGAGGTCTTGCTGGTAAAGGTATTACACGTTTTTTGTCTTGTGTAAATACAAACCGTAGCCTATGCGTTGTTTCTTCATGTACAAACCATCACCAACACCATGCCCTCGTTTACCCACAGCAATGGCCTCCATTGTTTGATTGTGACGTTTTGCCTCTTCCAATTTCTGTTTCGCAGACTTGGCATCGTTCACAGCTTTAGCAATACCTGCAGCACCGCCACCCAGAGCTCCTAGTGCTGACAGCCCACCAAATATAAGAGGTAACAGCGGTAGGAAGCCACCGCTTTTAGGTATTGGAATAACTCTCGGTACCTTAACTTGCTTTCGACCACCTGCGTTTTTGATGACTTTTCTCGCTACATGCAGTAGATTTTTCACAGACGGCACCTCCTCTCCCACATTGATAGCACCGCGCATCAAAGCAAGTATGTTTTTAAACGGTACCTTACCACCGACTTTTCTCTTACTAGTTTTTCTGAGTTTGTTCACACCCATACCAAGTTTTCGTTTAACTTTCATTGTTTTTGCTACACTCCAAGCGGCCGCCTTCTCACCAAAACTTGCGTCCTTTGACTTGACTCGTTCCTTGGCTCGGTGCTCCAACACCTTGTCGGCACGATGCCTGTCACTCAACTGTTTGGATTGAGAGTAGGCGATGTCGTGCTCTCGACAAGCCTGATCTAGTGGGTTGATACCTTGATCGCCTCTGGCAAGACGTTCTTTAAGTTTAGTGCCTGGACCACAAAACTGATAGCCTGGTATGTGTAACTCAACAGGCAGTTTGTTAATGAGTGTGTTAACAAGGCCTTCACCCTTAATGACCAACATTGATACTAAAGCGGGGCTGTATTAAACACCCAGTATTTATACTTACAACAAGCAGGTTGGTGTTAGTCTAGTTAACGATGCGTATCGTAAAACACACAACAACAGCCCTACCAGTTACAAACTTGGACGATGTTGTGCATGTGGAAACAGTTACACAACACAGACACGGACTACTGTTACCCGGCACGGTACGTTGTTTGATATGTGGTCCTAGTGGCTGTGGTAAAACCAATGTCATGCTGAGTTTACTGTTTGAAGCAAACGGTTTAAAGTTTGAAAACGTTTATGTATATTCAAAGTCACTGTATCAACCGAAATACAAGATGTTAAAGGAGGTGTTGGATGCTACAAAGGGTGTTGGTTACTATCCTTATCGAGAAAACGATGACATATTAGATCCGGGAGATGCCTTGGACAACTCTGTGTTTATCTTTGATGATGTAGCTTGCGACAAACAAGATAAAATAAGAGCATACTTTAGCATGGGCAGACATAAGAATATTGATTCCTTCTATCTTTGTCAGACATACAGCAAAGTACCAAAACAACTGGTACGTGACAACGCAAACGTTGTTGTGTTATTCAAACAAGACGAAACCAATCTTAAACATGTGTACGACGATCATGTAACCACTGATATGACTTTTGAAAAGTTCAAGACACTGTGTGGTGAATGTTGGCAGACCAAGCATGATGTGATGGTGGTTGTTAAAGATTGTGATTTAGCACAAGGACGGTATCGCAAAGGCTTCGATCATTTTATATATATTTAAACTTGTGTGTGAGTGTGTGTTAGTCTTCATGTGTTCAACATACAGTGAGCATGGCTAAAAAATCTAAAAGTCTTCGGCGCAAACAAAAACTATCAACACAACCGCCCAATATCAAACGTAAAATAGCCGATTTATCAAAGATTATTCGAAACAAATATTTGGCTTTGAAACTGGGCAAAACAGAGACAGATGAAACGTTACACCGTTTATATAGACCTCTGTTAAAACCGTTGGATGATATATCTAAAAACACAGCAAGCACAGCGTTGGCTACTGCTCAAACAACTCTACAGCAACAGCAACCAACTAAAACTGAACTTGATGTCAAACCCCCACCACCACCACCAACATCAACAAAGAAGGAAGTTCAATTTCTTAGTGATGATGAAACGTTTGAGTTGGAAGCAGAACCAGCTGAACCTGAACCTGAATTGTGGGTTACCAAAGCTTATAGAAAACTAGATGCCGCAGCAAATACACCGGCAGCTATTTACGAGCAAACGTTAAGTTCGTATCCTGTAGTTGTTCGCTATTATGTTGATAAATATTTCACAGATAATCAACTATGTGATCAAACATACGGTGTTACTTATGATAAAGCCACCAATACTTGGATGCTTGGAAATAAGTCTGTTAAATTTGTTGTTACTGACGTAGATTTTAGAAATAGAGAAAGCTTTCAAATTGTTGTTGGTGACAGAAGATATTACGGCACTCAACACCTATTGGAATTGATATTTTTGAGAAAACCAGGTATGAGTGCTATGAAAAATAAGAACGCTTTACGTGACTATGCAGACATTATGGCAGCTACGAGTCTTCACAGAAAAGATAACAATCCTAAAGAAGACGTTCTGCGCAACACCTCTACCAAATATCAAAATGTAATAAAACCAATTTTAGAGAAACAAGAAGGTGCTAGAGCACGCTCTTCCTCAGTTACTTTAGGTCATGGTATGCCATACATGCTACATACTAAGCAACAGAAAGAATACGTATACTGGGACGATGTGAACGAACTGGTTGACAGACTTCGTCTTCTCGTGGCTTCCCAAGTTGCAGGTAATAATGCTCATAACAATGAGATACAGTCAATCTTAGAGGAGCTGAAGGAGGCTCGCATCATATAAAGCGTAAACACAAGCCAACCATCAGTTTCATCATGTCTATCGACAAGTTTGGTCGTACTGCTGCAAACTTCAACAGCAACAGCTCTCTACACAATCGCGTGGTTCAACGAGAGATTTTCCCTAGAACTGCAAGTGGTGACTTTGACGTACAAAACCATAGATTGTGTAACGTAGCCAACCCTATCGATTCAACAGATGGCGTAACTAAATCATTTGTTGATGCCTGGGTGGGTGACTATCAGAAACATAAAGCTGAGTATCTGAAGAATAAAGATGAAGTGACACAAAAACTAGTGGCCATTGTGTTAGAAGCCGTGCATAAGCCGGAGTTGAACGATTTGAAGCACGAATTGGAACAGAAATTGAAAGCTTTAACCAAGACCATATTAGCTCAAGTTTTAAAAGATATCGATGTGTCAACGAACCCAAAGCTAAAGAAGAAGTTGGGTGAAATAGACAAAAATCTAAAAGATTTGCATGACAAGTGGATACTTTTAAATCCATCATCACCATGAAGCGTCGCCGACAACAACAAACACGTAACGATGAACCATCTGATGCTAAGAAACAAATTATAAACGAGCTGTACAAGCCTGCTAGAATCAAATTTAAACGTAGACAGACCATAATTAGAGGTTTGAATGACTTGTGGCAAATTGATTTGGCCGAGTTTACAGACTATCAGCGTGAAAACTCAGGTTACAAGTACATTCTGGTGGTGATCAATTGTTTTTCAAAGTATGTATGGACGCGTCCGCTTAAATCTAAAAACGCCGAAGAGGTGACTAAAGCCATGGCCGATGTTTTAGCCAACAGCACAGCACCATCTCACATTCAGTCTGATCTTGGCAAGGAGTTCTACAACGCTAAATTTAAGGCCCTAATGACCAAATACAGCATCAATCATTACAGTACCTATAGTGTTAAGAAGGCGGCAATGGTGGAACGAGTCATACGTACGTTGAAAGAGAAGTTATATAAAAACTTTCACTTGTCTGGTTCTTACAAGTGGCTACATATCCTACCCAATGTCACAGCTACATATAACGCAACCATTCATCGTACCACAGGTGTAAAACCTTTGGATGTCACTAGGAAAAACGAGGCAGCTATTCGTAAGCAAATCTATTCCAACACCGTACCGGTATCTGTACAAACTAAATTTAAAGTGAGTGATGTTGTACGTATAAGCAAGGCAAAAACATTATTTGAAAAAGGTTATACGCCACGTTGGTCCACAGAATTGTTTAAGGTGGCCACGGTACACCCCACTATCCCAGTGACGTATTTACTAGAAGACATGCAAGGCAAACCAATCAGCGGAGGGTTTTATGAGCAAGAACTACAAAAGACTTTATCTTCTGACCTGTATTTAATCGAACGAGTGTTGAGAAAAAAAGGCCCCAAGTCTTACGTGAAATGGCTTGGTTTTGATCGTACTCATAATTCCTGGGTCAACACTAAAGACATTAAATAACTTGTATTATGTTATGAATAAAGGAAACATGTTAAAAGTATTTTTTTTATTTCAAATCTTCCTTTATGCATTCACGCCAACAGAATGATTGTCAGAAAATACAGCTAATAAAACACAGAGATTTTTACACATATATTTTATTATCAACTAGTGTTATAGGTAAATCTGTTACATGTTAGCATATCTTTCAGTACAAGTTGATATTTAGTAATAAATTCACACACTATACACAGATTCTCAGAGTATTTTAAGCGGGCAATGAAGAAGGCACAAGGTATAACTGCCCTGTCTCTGAACTTGGACAGTTCCGATCTAATGTCAGCCATAAACATGTTTAGGTCAAAGAAACTCCTAAAACGTAATTCCAATAATAAGTCTTTGACCACAGAGCCAACATCTTCTAGTATTTTCAATGATTCCAAGCTTAGGTTGAAATTAGTGACATATTCATCACTGCACAACCTAAACTTAAAAAACACTGATTTTCGTTGTGTTTGAACCAAGTATTTAGTAAGTGTATACGAATCGGTGTTTTTGTCTGTACCTTGTGATTGGTTTTCCAGGTTGAAAATTATGGTGGGTAACACGTTTAAAAATTCTTCAAATGTCCACATGTCGAAAAACACAGGTATATTACAATTTTTCTGTGAAACCTTAACCAGAGGCATAAAGTTAAGCATGGGGTCAGCTCCGATCGTAAGTATTTTCTCACCGTTTGCCAACAGCGCAAACGTTGTCTGACCAACGAGCTCACAGTCTTGTGTTTTTAGTTTTTTCTCCATACTTTTCTGATTGATCTGCACCAACTTCTCATTGAATAGCTCATCGTGTGTAGGCTGATATTCGACTGTTTGTATGTTTGTAGGATCTGCAGCATTCATACTAATATCAGAGAGATTATTCGGTTCACTTGTGTTTGTTGTTGTTGGATAGCTTGTGTACAGCTCACCTATGATATTATCCCACGTCTTTGGTTCTTCTTTTGTTATAATACTTTCAACTGCGTTAGCCAGCAAGACATCTTGTAACACTTTAAGCTTTTTACCTCCACCAGCACCTCTACCCGTATTTTCTGTGTTGAGAGATTTTCGTTTTCGCGTATTCTGCACCATATTAGTTTTAGTTACACCTTGTTCAACGTACACCAACAAAACTAGCTTCTAGACAAGCTCAAACACAACTGATGGCTGGATACCACCTAACAGAACTAACCCCTAGATCATAACTGTAAAGACAACGTCAAACAGGTTTATCAGACCAAGGTCATCAACAGACAGGTTATTTACCCTAAGAGGGCCTCTCACTTGCGTATATTAAACAGATGCACAGACAAGCTCAAACACGAATAATGGTATGATGTCATTCTACAGGATATGAGTCATAACCATGTTGTTTGTTCTCTGTTTTATTGTGTTATGTATTCTGATATGGACATGTGTACAGAGCGACATACTTTTTACTCGTTTACAGGCCTAGGATCGACGTCAGCTCTCTTTAGACATATTTGTTTATGTCTATAAATGGACGTTCTCAACATTTGTTTATTACAGTGTAAACATGTAACCTTCCTCCTGTCGTACGTGTATTGCCATTTTACGAAATTTTCATAACTTTCCCATGAGTGTGCGTTGTATGGTAGCCATTTTCCCAAGTTTTGACCATTTTTAATGAAACATTTGTCACAACAGCTTCTCTCTGTTGGTGGACAGCGTTTAAAACAAATGACACAGCAACGGAGACCATCATCATTCAGTTCTTGCTTGTCATCCTGTGTTAGTGGTTGTGTTGTTGTTGTTGGTCTCGCGGCTGTGTGTTCTTCTTCACTCTCTTGTAGATTGATTTCATTAAACTGCTGTTGGTGCTGCTGCTGCGTCGACAAACCAGAACCTTGTGAAGTGGTTGCTTGCTGGTGCTGTGATGATCCTAGACTTGTAGCTGTTATAGTAAAGGCATCACCTTCAATGGCCCCCTTATTGCTCTGATACATCTTGTACAGCTCAGACCACACTTCTTCAAACGTCAGCAACGACAGCTTCCTAAACGGCACATGATAGTCTCTATCCAAGCCGGAGAATGTAAAGCTTACTTTGGTGTCGGTGTTCAAGTCTCTAATAACTCGGTTATAAATTTCCTGCATACCGTTCTTAAGCCATTGTTCAGGATTATTGACGCCACTGCTATTGAGTGGATTCAACTTGAAACGCACCATGTTCTGTATAATATTAAAACGACTGTTTCTTGTAGTCGACTCTCCAACAATTGAGAACGCCATAGTATGGAACTAAAATGTTTCTTGTTTTTGCGGAATCAAACACAAGACTGGCTTGTGTACGACGACCGTTGTACATCTATAACTCTCTAGTCATAGAGTGCTTGTGTGTGTGTGTTAACAATCAACAACAGCGTCTATATGTTTTGTTTGGTTCAAGTGGATGTCATTAAACAACTGTGTTATTTCTATAACGGGGCCCCATTCAAGACCTCAACATACGTTAGTGTGTGTTAGGCTGTGAAAGAAGGCTGACGTCTCTTGCTGTATGTAAGTATACTATTATATTATTTATGTTTACATACAAACAATACTTATCAAACAATCCTCGTATATCAAAGTTTAATTTAGTTGTTTTAAATTGAGTTTTGTTACTTGTGTGTTTTTGATCACTCCCTATATAAATTTAGATTCATTCATTCAAAATACAAACACACTAACATAAACAAACACGCCGACAATAAAACCAAGTCCCCGAGTTTTATTGCGCTATTAAAATAAACTCATTAACATATCTAGATGTAAATACGTTTTTCTTATTGATATAGTTTACTTCAAACGTTTTTTGTTATTAAAATGATATTAGATAGGTAAATTGGAACGTCTTTTAAATTTCTTTTTACTATAAAATATAAACAATTGTTTTTAACATTACAGTTCCTATTATTCAAATTGGAATGTAATAGAGATACCACCTTTGCCCACACACACAAACTCAGCACCCTCATAAACTCGTTTTATGTAACAGGTTTTTGTTTTATATATACCCACTGATAACAAACTTTCATCGTATGTCTGAATAGCATAATCGGTTTAGGGACGTTTGCATATCTTAGTAAGCTGTATGGTTGGGGGTTCGAATCTAATTCAATCTAATTTCAGGCGAACGCTTTTCTTTCAAAATTCATATTTCAAATTAAAATCAAAATTTCAAATTACCCGCTCAATATATCTTCCTCATATATGTATGTGTGTGTGTGACTAAACCGAATGACTGTGTCCAACAGATGTCTCCCATCGAGCTAGAGAATATTCTCTACACTCTACAACTTTACAAATAGAATATTCTCTAGCTCAATGAGTCATATCTCTGGACACAACAGACAGAAATTTTCAAACAAATTCAAATTTCCCGCCAAAAACGAAATACCCTAACAAACTTCAATACACCTTAACAACAACAACAACACAATAAACAAACCAAACAGCTGTGTTTACGAACACCTAACCTTAATAAACAAAATACATAACCTTAATAAACAAACAGATGCATGGTAATCAACACACACATGACATAACCTTAATAAACAAATACAAACATAACCTTAATAAACAAACAGATGACACGTGAGCGAACATAACCTTAATAAACAAATACATAACCTTAATAAACAATCAGACAAACACACATGGAGACCTGACTTGTAGATATCTATGGACACACAGGTCAGACATCTTGGAACGCTTGTGACGTCATCTCAGGTTAGTTCCATAGAGAGAACCCGGGTTGCGGCTGTCTATGACAGGTCAGCCATCTTGGAATGCTTGTGACGTCATCTGACAGGTCAGGTGACATTTGACGTTGACACATGTCAGGTCAGGTGACAGCTGACGTTGACAGCTGTCAGGTTAGCTGACAGCTGACAGCTGACAGCTGTCAGGTCAGTGACATTTGACACCTGTCAAATCTGACAGGTCAGCTGTCAACTGTCACAGGTCTGCGCAGGTCAGCGCATGCGCATGACGTCACGCGCATGCGCAGTAAAAAGTGGAGGGGATGGGCCCAGGTGACTCCCTATCTACTAACATAAATACAGAGTGATATTGTACACGTGTGCACCAAATTTGAAAAGAATCTATTCACGATAAAAAAAGTTATCGACAAAAATTTGAAAAAAATTTTTTTTTTGACACCCTATAACTCCGTTATTTTCCCTATAACTCCGTTATTTTCGAGTTTTCGAAAAACTCTTATAGAAACTAGGGGCATTAATTCTTTGAGTAGAAGAACCCCCTGAATTTTTTGCTCACAATTTTTTGGGACGCCCTATATACATACATATATATATATATATATATATATATATATATATATATATATATATATATATATATATATATATATATATATATATATATATGTATATTGTAAATAAGTAATTCGGTCACTGTCTGCAAGACGAAATTGGTTCTAAACAATTAAATAATTAGAGATCATGTTTTAGTGAATTTTTATTTAAAAAAATTCACTAATAGAGAGGTATCGATGGTGAGACTTTGCAAAATTTTTTTCAAATGAGCGCGAATTAGGACACCTAGAACCCATATCCAGGGTCAGTTTCAATTTTTATATGTTTATATATATATATATATATATATATATATATATATATATATATATATATATATATATATATATATATATATATATATATATATATATATATATATATATATATATATATATATATATATATATATATATATCCGTCTGATAACTCAAAAAATAATCAACCGATTTCAATGAAACTCGGCAAGTGCTTTTCTTTTATTAATGGCTTGGATCAGTTCGTAGGCCAGAAAAATCGGACGAGGTTTTCCGGGAAAATTTTGAGTTTTATTTCAAAAAAAAATTTTTTCTTCGAAAATAACAAAGCTACCCTAATGAAATTTACTATATATGTTACGTTAACAGAGGCCTTACTACGTACCAAAATTCAACTTTCTAAGTTTATATAAAATTTAGTTATTCAAATTTTCTATTGAAAAATTTTTTTTCTCCGAAAATTTCAAAGTTATTTTAACGAAATTTGGTGAATATTTTTCCCTAGGAAAGACCTTACTACGCACCAAAACTAAACTTTCTAAGTTTATAGAAAATTGAGTTATTTAAATTTGAAGCATTTAATAAAAATTCACTACCATAACGCACTTGCTGCGTCCCGAGTTTTTTAATTTTTTTCTCGTGACATCTAAGTAGTATGTTAATGCTTTTGTTTTGCTCAATTCGAATCTCCTCATTTAGTTTTTAAATACTGTTTTATCCACCTACAGCGATTTGTATCTTTAGCTCAATTTGGGTGTATCTAAAGCTATGACAAACAATAAATTACAACCGGTTGTTGTTGTAAAAAATTCACACCGACACTTTTTAAATATCATATGATTAATTTGCATAAATTCTGCAACATGCTTTAATGGTCCGATGTCTGAAATTTCCGTTAGATAAACGTATAATTTGTCATTGGATAACTGCAAAAGATATAAAAACCAAGCGAGTAACTTGTTTTTAAAGTTTTGTGAGAATACAACACCAAACAATCCGGTGATTATTTTTTGTTCCGCTTCTTAAGGCTTAGCGCATATTAAAAAAAGCCTGGACGCAGCAAGTGAATTTTCATAAAAATGTTTTTAATTACAAATATATCGCTCTAATGCGAGCAGGCATCAATTTGGTTACCGGTATAACCTATATAGTAGGAACAGTGTATCATATTTTATCAAAATAATTATTTTAAAAAGTACAAAACTTTTCGGAAAATAAACTTTAAATGTTTCTGAGAAAACTGGTCTCCTAGCCAATGAACCTTAGGTTAATAGCAAATTATGTTATTGAAATTTGAAACATTTAATGAAAATTCGCAACCGAAACGCCCTTGCTGCGTTCATACAAAAATTTTCCGAAAATACAGTTAAATGTTGGTTTCCTAACCAACAAAACTTACGTTAATAGCAAATGAGTTATTGAAATTTGGAGGATTTAATGAAAATTTGCTACCAAAACATACTTACTGTGTCCAGATTTTTTCTTACAAACATGCATCATATTTCGATAAAATATGCTAAAATGCAGTAACGAATTTTTTCTACGAAAATTAGCTAAAAATTATAGACCGTTAAACCATAAACTTCACTAAACCTACAGCGAAAGCATCAACTTAACTAAACTGACAGCCAAAACATCAGAGAAAGGGTATATTTGAAATGAATTTTCTGGGAATATTTTAGTAAAATGAAGGGTAATGACGGTTGAATCTGAAACTTAAGGGTTCGCACAACACTCTTCAGGCTTTGTAAAACATTATTCTTGAGACATTTTCCTTCCATAGCTCATATTAGTGTCAGGTTCATTGCCTAAATATTACCAATTTTGACGTTTAAAATCGCGATTTTGACGTTTTGAGGAAAAGCCAAATGAATTTTTCTTTGAATGCCTGTAACTTTTTTGTCCTTTAACCTACGGAGCTAAATTTTGGTAGGTAACTTGCCTATAATGATATAAACCCGCGTATGAAATTTGGTTGCCCTTACTTCGTTAATTTTGGAGATATAATTTTTTTTCGAAAGAAAACATAAAATTTTCCAGGAAAACCTCGGCGGATTTTCCTGGCTAACGAACTTGTTCAAGCCACTTGCGAAAGGAAGGTACTCACCAATTTTGACGTTTAAAGTCGCGATTTTGACGTTTTGAGGAAAACCCAAATTTATTGTTCTTTAAATGCCTGTAACTTTTTTGTCCTTTAACCTACAGAGCTAAATTTTCGTAGGTATTTTACCCATAATGATATAAACCCGCGTGTAAAATTTGGTTGCCCTTGCTTTGTTAATTCCGGAGAAATAATTTTTTTTCGATTTTTTTCGAAAGAAAACACAAAATTTTCCGGGAAAACCTCGGCGGATTTTCCTGGCTAACGAACTTATCCAAGCCACTTGTGAAAGGAAGGTACTCACCAAGTTTTATCAAAATCGGTCCATTATTTTTTTAGTTATAGGTGTGACACATAAATATATATATATATATATATATATATATATATATATATATATATATATATATATATATATATATATATATATATATATATATATATATATATATATATATATATATATATATATATATATATATATATATATATATATAAACATATAAAGTCTGAAACCGACCTCGGATTTGGGTTCCAGGGGTCCCAATTAGCGCTCATTAGTGAATTTTTTTTAAGAAAATTCACTAAAAAGTTCGAGACGCAGAAAGTGCGTTATGGTAGTGAATTTTCATTAACTGCTCAAATTTGAATAACGCAATTTTCTATAAACTTAAAAAGTTAAATTTTTGTACCTAGTAAGGCCTCTCCCAAGGCAATATATCCACCAAATTTCATTAAAATATAATTTCTGAACGTCACAACGTCTGGGTTAGACATATTTCCAAGGTAGAAAAGAACTTTTACCTAATAAAAATTCACTCTGTAGTATAGCCTTGTTCTGTTCTTTTCTACCTTGGAAAAATTCATTAAAATAGCTTTGTAATTTTTGGCGATAAAAATTTGGTTCCAAAGCAAATCAAAAGTTTCCCCAAAAACCCTGTCCGCATTTCCTGGGTAACGAACTCGTCCAAGCTATTAAAGAAGAAAGGCACTTGCAGAGTTTCATCCAAATCGGTTAATTACTTTTTTTATTATCGGTTGGATACGCACACACACACACACGCAAATATATATATATATATATATATATATATATATATATATATATATATATATATATATATATATATATATATATATATATATATATATATATATATATATATATAAACATAAAAATTGAAACTGACCCCGGATATGGGTTCTAGGGATCCTAGTTGGCGCTCATTTGAAAAAAAATGCAGTCTCACCATTGATACCCCTCTATTAGTGATTTTTTAAAATTAAAATTCAATAAACGACCACACTGTTACCATCACTACACAATGCATTAGTTATCTCTCCCGGTTATACAATAATAATAATAATGGCTATAGGGTCCTGTTTTCGTGGCTCAATATAGAAACATTAAAAACCAAGGGTTAACACTGCTCTTAGAATTTGATTTACTGGCATATTGATTTTCTATTTTACACAAAATTGTATTATTTTAAGTCATTAACTCACAATTTTCATTTATAACCATAGTCCTATATTTATTTTCAATATCTATATTCATGTTTTAAATATGTTAGGTTACTTAAAAGTGAGTTGTAAAATGCCAACGAGGCTACATAACAAGCGCATGCGACGAAGCGTAGAAATAATACGTGTGTTAAGCTTTCAAGCAACTTGCTCAGCTCGTCTAACGTCAATCAGCTACTAAGCCGGTTGCAGTCGCATGCTAAAATTTAGCGCTTTTGAAAGCAAACATTGTCCTGATATTAGGAAGGAAATGGGCCGGGGCTGACAATTTACAAAATTGTTAGTTGATTGTAAGCAGTCTCCATCTATAATATTTTATGTTAACTAGAGGCGTCGTGACGACATACTACCTGGTTCCGTACCGAGATGGCGTCCCTGTCGTTCATTACACAATGTTCTACATTCTGACATCTTGCAATGATACTTGTAACTTCCATTGTTTAGATTTTTATCCGCCATTTATTTAAATAGCATAGCAGTACAGGTAAGGCCATCTGTGTTTGTCCAACATTGTAGATATTACATTACAGAATCTGAAGTGATGTCGAGGATTATTTTCATTTTAATTTCGAATAACTTTATTTTTCTTTTATTCATAGACTTGAAAATTGGTACACAACCACGCATGTCTATGGTCTTTTAAGTTGCAGATTTTCGTTTCCATAACTTAAAAAATTTGAGAGATATTACTTTTTAAACAATATTTTTACATTTTTTGTTAAGAAAAATTGGACGTGAAGATTTGATGAACGAACTCGTCCAAGCCGTTAACAAAATCAGGGTAATTCCCAAATTGGGTCCAAATCAGTGAAGTATTTTTTGAGTTATTGGTTTGATACATACATACATATGTATATATATATATATATATATATATATATATATATATATATATATATATATATATATATATATATATATATATATATATATATATATATATATATATAGTATTAAGTTTTTGTGACGGTAATAGTGTTATTTATTCAAAAATTGTGGGAAAGCCGTCAGTTGCAAAATAAAACTCTCTATTAAAAGCCGAGCTTTTGGAAAACTTTATTCCATTCTCAAGGATAAAACGTGAGTTTTACTATGACTATTTATGCAACAATAAACATGAAAAAAACCTTTATGTAAATTTGAGTGAAGTCGACTTCAGAAAAATTTGAAACAAATGCGGATTCTGTAAAAGAAATGTCGCAATAAGTGTGTTTTACAAAGTTTCAGCTTTAGCCATCACTGTCCTTCATTTTACTTAAATATTTTCGGAAAATCTATTTCCAATAGACCCTCTTTCTGATGCTTTGGCAGTAGTTTCAGCTATAGATTGGTTTGGTTATGGTTTAATAGTCTATAGTTTTTGCAAATTTTCGTCGAAAGAATTCATTATTGAGAAGACAGCGACATATGGATTTTGAAAAGCTTTCTTCAAATGAGCGCCTACTAGAACCCGTATAACCCATATACGGGGTCAGTTTCAGTTTTTGTTTGTTTATACATATACAATATACAAGGTGACGAATTTTTACGGTAAAGCTCAACATATCCGATATTATACAAGGTATGAGAAAAAATTATTTATAGGGTGTCTTCTGCTGCATCTTATAAACCTATTTTGAGAATCACTGTGTCATAAGTCGTTGGTGATACACATTTTCTTTTTTAATAGAACAGCCCTTATGTTATTGCATTTTTGCATTTTAAGTTGATTGATAATGCATGTTTGTAGAAAAATTAAATTGATATCATTCATCGTTTTTGAGTTATGTCAATTGTTTTGCAACTTTTCACGTTTTTGGCACACATCCCAAATTGTGATCCGGCGTTTTTACCAATAGATAGCCAAGCCCCATGGAAATGACCCATTCAGAGAGCTTTTTGCTTGTGTTACCCGTCGAAAAAATCGAGCTGCCGTATACAGACGTTTTTAAATAGTGTTTGATTATTATGAGTTTTCGCTTAAATTTTTTTACACTTTCCGTAGAAGTAATTTTTTTTAAAGATTTTTGTGATCTGTTGATAAGTAATAATAAATGTTTAGTAAGTTTTGTATAAAATAGTTGTCTAATTTTTGTGAAAACCATAATTTAGTGTAACTTTATTGATGTCAGTTTCTGTAAAAAAAATGGTGAATTTTTGTGAAAGAAATTGTTTGCAAATTTTGCGTAAATTCCTTGAAGAGGTTCGTTGGCCAGGAAAATCGGACCAGTTTTTTCTGGAACTTTTAAGTTTATTTTTGGCAAATGTTTGTACTTTTTGAAACGACAAAGATATGTTGATGAAATATGTTACATTCCTACTACTATAATATAGGTTATACTGCCAACCAAATTCTTTTAAAAACAAGACATATTTGGCTTAATTTTTTTGTTTTTTGAAAATTCGCTACCATAACGCACTTGCTACGTCCAAACTTTTTTTATACATATGCACAATAATTGAAATACTGAATTTATTCCATTTCGCTGTTCCAGACGGTATAAGTAGCTTTGGCTTAGAGCTTTGGATATTAATTACAATTTAGATGGTACGTAGATTCTTAGAACTAGGTTGAAGACTACAAAAATATTTTAAGGATGTTTATTTAGAGACAATGTAATAACTTAGATACTAACGTAGGTTTTTATCCATTATAGTTCCTTTTAAGAGTCTTTATTTACTAATTTACATGTAAATCAGTAATCAACAAACACAAGAGTTCAGAATTTGGGACAAATGAAAAAGAAAAGAAACGTAAAGCGTTTTCGAAACGACCACATACAATGTTTTATGTGAAGCCGCACCTAACGTTTGTGGTAATGGACAAACAAACAAGAATTAAGATTATTTACTTATGGCGTATGCTGTCTTTAAGTTACTTTGTCTGGGGTCACCTGGACATTTAAGTACAAAAGTTCTGTTTGTTATATTTCTGGTTTTCTAATCCTCTAGCAATACGCAATTTTACAATACCCTCAGGAGAAACTATTTTTTCGTTTCCTCTCGGTCCCTCCCGCTCTCTCTTTCTCGATATATATATATATATATATATATATATATATATATATATATATATATATATATATATATATATATATATATATAATCTTGAGGAATATTGCACTACACTGTAATCACTTTTATACACTTTATTTGTTTGCTGTACGTTTGTGATTTCTTATTGGTTTGCGCGGACTGCGGACTGTAGTTTGGAACCGTCTACAGAGTAGCGTGCTGATGATGAATCGGGACGGTTCCAAACTGCAGTCCGCGCGCAAACCAATAAGAAATCACAAACGTACAGCAAACAAATAAAGTATATATAAATATATATATATATATATATATATATATATATATATATATATATATATATATATATATATATATATATATATATATATATATATATATATATATATATATTTACAGGTTTCCCAAAAGTCGCAAATCAAACATCACACGTAGATAGAACAGCTCAAGAAATATGTATGTAGTTGCTAGGAAGCGCTTTGGATCCTTTCTTGGGGACGGGTTGTACTCGAGCAGTTTTCCAGTTACTAGGGAATATGCCTCTATTGTAATATGTCTGAAAGAGACATATTTTTGAAAACAATTGCTGGGATCTCGCCAAGGCCATAGGCTTTCCTGGTATCAATAGAAGAGAGCATCTTTCGTACTTTTTTAGTTTTGAAAATGATATCCGTCATTTTATGTGCGACATTGGGGACTGTTGGCGGTTAAAAATTTGGAGATGAGTTGAGAGTAGAATTGCCGGCGAACAACGAGGCAAAAAGTTCAGCCTTGTCCAGGGCGGTAGAAACAATTTCATCCCCTGAAACAAGAGGTGGGAACGTGCTCTTGCAGAAATTATTCCCAATAGATTTAGCAAGAGTGCAGAATGGTTTGCTGCCGTTAGAGATTGAGATGAGTTTGTTTTTTATGTGGTTATTAAACGAGATATTGATCAATGATAAAAGTAACGATAATCCTCAAGCCCAAAATTTAATGTTCAGTTTTTAAAATATAGATTTCTGTATATAAAAGAAATGGTTCTTCTTTGCATTTTGGATAAAGAGAGTATCATTGACAAAGTTTGAAATTTAAAGCATTATTTGGTTGTTTATTTGGCGAAGATCACATATTTGAGAGCAAGTCTTTTTTAAATTAATTAAGAGCTGAATCCACCCTGAGATTACATACAGTCAGCCGTAGAGAGAAAACAAGGGTAAGTTTAATAAGGGCATTTACACCTTGTTTTTTCTTATATTAAGATAATAATAATAGTAATAGACCTCACTGAACCTTTTATAACAAAACAATATATATATATATATATATATATATATATATATATATATATATATATATATATATATATATATATATATATATATATATATATATATTTATAACATTATCAATATCACTGAAAATATTTCAGTGTCGACGATTAAAAGTAAATTAGGATGTGAAATCAGGTAACTAATCAATAAAATCAAACAGATTGTTACATCAATTTGACTTTGTTTTCCCTAGATTTTTTGATGCAATGGAAAATCGAGTGAATTACACCAATAAAGAGTATGCGGATATGCATATCACTTATGGAGCGACTCGATACGTACTGTTTTTATTGGGGATGCTTAAAAGATAAAGTGTGTGAAAAACCAGTTCCTAACTTACTTTCAATCCTCGACAGTGAATTTTTTTCAGAGATATTGATAATGTTTTATAGCATTTTAGATTCTCTATAAAACAGGAAAGTTTCTGAAATTATAAGCCAGTGAATTTTATTATGATATTTTTCACTAAGGAGGTTTGTTCAAAATTTACAAAAATGGGGAAGAAAAATTACGTTTCTATTTTTTTAGATCTTCTGAACAATAACACAAAATATTTCAGATTACCTCGATAACGTCATCATTGAGGATTAACATGCCCAGAAATTACATTCCGCAAATATTTTTTCTGTATGAGGGGGGGGGGTTAAAATTTGACAATATTAGTTTTTTTTTAATAAAATTATCAATATCTTGAAAACCATAAACTTTTTGATAAGATCATATAGGGTTCTTCTAAATGGGCTTGAGCTAGTATATCTTCGTGTGACGTTTTATTCGCGACTTTTGGGACAGCTGTATATATTTGGGGATATTTTGTAAATCAATTTTACTGAGACTGGCATGTTGTATTAGTTGTGCAGTAAAGTCTTATTTTTTTATCACTACAATCGTGCTGGTTCAGTCACAGCTTGCGAAAAATGGAACAAAAATCAGTTTTAGCGAACTTTTATTTAAAAACAAAATTCGTCATTAGATGACGTTTTTCGTGTCTTTGAAAAAGTGCTTCAAATGAGCGCGAATTGGAGTTTTTGTTACCCATATTCCGGGTGAGTTTTAGACTCAATTCACTCTATTTAGACAGTCAATATATTGGCCCCGGTACATAATAAAAAAATAATAATACAGGATGTTCCTTATTTGAAAAACTGCTTTCAATGCATGTGTTTTTATATACAAGGTGTCTTGAAACATTTAAATAATTACTTGTAAAAAAATAGTTCCTCTTAATGACCGTCCTATCCTATGGTGGCAGCAAGACGGTGCTGTCCCTCATAACTCTCGATTTGTTACCGAGTTCTTGGACAATAATTTTGTAAGACACTGGATTGGAAATAAAGGACTTGTCAGACGGCCACGAAAGTGTTATTTACTCAATCCTATATGTACTTTATACTACGTAAATCAGCGAGACCATCACAAAATAATGAAAACGTCAATTTGAAATGTAGAGTTAGACACACAAGCCGCTCCTTAGACCTGATAATTAGTACACAAACATAAGAAGAAGAAATATTGCTAAAAGAAAGCAAGTGTTGGTGTTGTTATTACACAAGATGCATAAGCGTCAGGCTGTCTGGCTGGTAGAGAACCAGTCATGTGGGATAAATCTTTATACGAGGTTGCACCAATATATGACCGAAAGCTGTTAGTAACAGCAGCATTAAAATACTTCGAAAAAAATTGAGTAAAATGTGCAGGTTAGATTAGGTTAGGTCATAAACTGAGTGAGCTATATCACTCGTTCCATTACGACTTAAGGTCTATTGTCGCTCTCGCCTAATAGTTTGTTATATATTTCACCCATCAAATCCAGCCTGCTGTAGAAGTTGACAATTTTGGTGTGAAAGTTTGTGAAATACGTAAATAATAATAATGTTATTATCTACACACACACATGTGCAGGGTGTCCTTTGTAAAATGTTCACCAGGATTTTCCCGAGAACCACTGAGAATTTCGAAAAATCCCAAAGCACGTCGATTTTGCTTGCGATGGGCCCACTTTTTTTAAAACCCCGCTGAATCTATACCATTCAATCTCGATCAGAAGCGAGATTCACCTCTTTTATTTAAGGAGGCACGAAATATCGAGTGACACGTTTTTAAAAAGCTTTTTTGATTATCTATACAAAGTTGTAATTTTAAAGTGTATCAGTGAAATTTCATTGAGAAAATTCACTAATAAAGAAGTATTGATGGTGAGACTTTCGGAAAATTTCTTCAAATCAGCGTGAACTAGGGCTTCTGGAACCCATTTCCATGATCAGTTAAAATGTTTATATATATATATATATATATATATATATATATATATATATATATATATATATATATATATATATATATATATATATATATATATATATATATATATATATATATATATATAAACAGATTGTCACGAAGTGACGTAATTGCCATTAGATAATCTAATTAGTTAACAGGGGAATAGATCCGTACCATCTGTATAATCAAATAATTCACTGATTTGGACCAAATTTGGGAATTACCCTCATCTTGCTAATGGCTTGGATGAGTTCGTTCATCAAATCTTAACGGCCAATTTTTCTTAATAAAAAATTAAAAAATATTTTTTGAAAGGCAATATATCTCAAATTTTCTAAGTGATTGAAAGGAAAATTTACGACTTCAAAGAACATAGACAGTCGTGGTTGCGTACACATTTTCAAGCCGTTTGATCATAGGAAAATAAAGTTATTCGAAATTTATAATAAAATAATCCTCGAGATCACTTCAGATTCTGTAATGCAATATCTACAATGTTGGACAAAGACAGATGACGTTATCTGTACTGCTATGCTATCTAAATAAATCGTAGGTAAAAATCTAAACAATAGAAGTTATTGCAAGATGTCAGACTGAAGAAAATGGTGTGAGATACGACAGGGACGCCATCTCGGTGCAGTACCAGGTAGTATATTGTCATGACTCACGAGCTCTAATTTACACAAAATTTTATATATAGAGCTGCGTACAATGTACAACCAACTAACAATTTTGTAATTTGCTGTAATACCGGGACAAAGTTTGCGTCCAATAGCGCTAAATTTTAGCATACGAATGCATACTAATAAATAAAAAATGTAATGACAGTGACTCAATTTGTTTAAAAGCAATCTAGAACGACGTCTCATGTATAAATATTAAGCTTCCTATTCTTTGGGTATGCTATCTAGCTGAACATGGTCGCTCCTGCTTATCATTGCAACTGAACCAGTTTCTTCGCCATATTCCCAAAACAGGAACATACCTACAATTTTGTGTACACGATTTTCATTACAAATACGAGCAGTTACTTTACTACATCGATTATTTCCATAATAAATTAAGCAAGTTCAACGCGCTCTGAAACAGTGTAAATCATTTCGGCAATAAAGTAATTTGAAATGAGCAACAAATTAAAACATATTTAGTAATACATTTTATTAAAACAATTCACATTGGAATTTAATGCAAAAGAAAACAAGACAAAAAATAATCAAAATTCTATTTACGGATTGTCATCATTTTTAACCGATTGCAAAAAAAGGAGGAGGTTATATGTTCGTATGTATGTATTTTTTTTTATGTTCACCTATATTTTCGTCATATCTTGTAGCTGACTCACGAATCAATCCATTCCAATATTAGGAGAGTACCGGGCAACCCTCCAGAGTAACCAGCATTGTACCACACAGGGGGTTCTGATGGTGTGGACAGTATTTCCCCCATTCTCTTAGGAACAACATGAAGAAGAGAAATTCAAATAAAACCAAAACCAATGAGGCTCGAGGAGATGCTCCGGCTACAGACTCGTGCCTTCGGTCTATTTCGGAAACGGAGACGAGCCAGGGGGCGACAGCGTCCGCGGACTCTGAAGGTCTCACGACCGACGTAGTCAGACTTGTCCCCGACACCCAAGCTGTAGGCTGGGTCCCACCGGAGGGCGGCGAGGTCTGGGTCTGGCTAGCCTGAGCATCACAGGGGCCATGACTTCAACCCCAACAGTCGCCATGGAGGTGTTGCTGGATCTGCCTCCCTAACATTCATTTATCATGGGTGAAGCCAGGTTGGGACTATACAGACTAGCCTGCAATGGTAGACTGAAGGTCAATGCAGGCTTCAGAGGCCACTGCAAAATCCAGGAGATCGTGAGGGAGTCCATGCTTGAAATGAGGTCAGACCTTGCGAGCCCGCGAATCTGCAGGGAAAACAATTTTACAGTGGAAATCCCTGACCGCGAGGCATGCCGGTAGGAGACGCCGGGCATACCACGGGGCGCACTCGTCTGGTTCACGGACGGATCCGGCGGGGAGCGTAGGACGGGGGCAGGTGTTTATTCGGAAGGACCGAGGGTAAGTAATATTATTTCCCTCGGAGCCCATGTGACGGTCTTTCAAGCCGAAATGTACGCCATCCTGCACTGTGTACGGGAGAACAAGAGGAGGGGCTACACCAACAAGCGGATCCTCATAGCCACATACAGACAGACAGCCCTTAAGGCCCTCAGTAGCCCACGGGTAAATTCCAGGCTGGTAAGTGAGTGCTGAGACGGGACGAGCGACCTGTCTGGGCAGAATGAGGTCACCCTCATCTGGGTGCCGGGTCACTTGGGGGTCAAATGCAATGAAGAAGCTGACAGTCTCGCGAATAGTGGATCAGCAGAACCATTTATCGGACCAGAACCGGTTCTGGGCGTGACAAAAAGCACGTTCGGGAGAGCCATTAAGTCCTGGGTCAGAAACAAACACCATGTGTACTGGGCAGACTGTCCAGGGCTCAGACATGGGAAGTCACTAATTCACGAACGCAGTTCAAAGAGAGCTGTGGAGCTGCTAAATCTTAGCATAGGACAGCTCAGAAACATAACAGGTCTCTTGACGCCACACATGGCCGTCAAGAAACACCTGCACAAAATGGAACGGGTCGAGGGGGACCTCGCATGCAGACTCCGCGGCAAAAGGGAGGAATCAGCCCAGCACATCTTGTGCGAGTGTAAAGCTCTGGACCGCAAAAGACAACTGATCTACGGTCAGTCTATATCTGAGACAGAGCAAGATAAAATTTCACCTTACCAATCGCTGTGCAGACTAGTTCAAGGCACAGATATTTTGGAATGGGTGGAGTAGAAAAGACTAACGGCATGCACAATTAGCCAAAGGCTGCAGTGCTATCGGGGCGGCAAAGACGCGAACGAGCCCTGAGGGAGAAAAAAAATTAGGAGATATGTAGCACCCCACGAGGATGAACTGCTCCAGTAAAGATAGAGTCAATAAAATAATTTTTGTTACTGACCCGTAATAAAATTTACTCGTAGAATATATTAGCCCGAGGAAGATCGCCCTTGATCGCAATGTTTGTAATTCATTATTTCCTTATTGATTTTTTTTCTATTTTTATTTCAACTCTACTTTATACTATGCATACTTTTTTAAATACGTTAAATCTTTATAAATTTAGAAACATTGGATTATTTAAGTTCAAATTTCAGATTAAAACCAACCTCTAACAAAAAACCTCACAATAGTATTTGTAAGTGAGAACCCTCGTAAAAGCTAGTCGTTTATAATTGATTAGTCCTTGTAGATAACGATAAAATTTAAGGCACAAATATTGTGTGTCGTTAATGGTTTTGGCCCATTAAACTTTTTTCAATATTTAGATAAGTGTTTGAACCATCACGTGACCCACTTTTATCACGTCGTTTCCTTTGTTCTTAGATTTATGTTGCTCAAAATAATAAATCAGTGGAGTTTACTGATTCTTTATATTATTTAAAGGTATCGATTTGCATAATGTGATTTATAGTGGGAACAAAAAGCCTTAGTTTCTATAAAATTCATTGACTCTGTGACTTAGTCAAGTAGCTAAATTGATTGCTGTAAAAGAAACAATGTACGAGGCTATTTTATACTTAGATTTTTTTAAAGTCTGGGGTCTGATACTCACTCACCAGAATAAAATATAAATTATTAGTTTAGTTTATTGGTTTATCGATAGCCAATTATACAATGTACTTTACGAGTAACTTACTAGATTAGATTATATTAGATTTTATTGTGAGTGGGCTATTTCAGTCCCTCCACCGCGACCTTAGGTCTATTGTGGCTCACGTCTAATTATTTAGATTTCACCCATCAATTCCAGCTCCCTGAGGGAGTCGATCTTTTCTTGAGGGTGAGAGTTTGTTTGGTAGGTGTACTGCCATCTGAGTAAAGTCGCTTGCCCGTCTCGAAGCCCAAAGAGAGATAACCTCTCTACGAGTTCGTCTGGACCCGACATCCGTCAGTGTTTGCCTCGAGGCGGTATCATGAAGTCCCGCTCTAGAGCAGCATCTAATCTCCAGTTGTAATCCACCCCTAGAGATCTCAGCTCCCCTCAGGCTTTTCCAAACCTGACACCTAACAGTGTTAAGACTCAAGGCAACATCCTATCGGGTCCCGCTCCCGAGCATCACCACAGCGAGGCCGTCCGTCCGTTTCGTAGCACACAGTACCGGCTACAAACTCCGGGTGTTTACCACTATTTAGAGATCAGAGCCCCCCGGGACGTCTGGACACACGACACACGCCAGGGCTCAATCCAGGGCGGTATCATCTGGAACCCCGCTCCCGAGTAACAACCAATCGAGGCCAATTATCAGTGTCTGAGGCCACAGTGGAGGCGCCAAACTCCGGGTGCATATCACTCCCCAGAGATGTCTGCCTCTCCCCAGCCTCACCTGCACCAGACCCCCGCCAGTGTTTCATTGACCCGAGGCGGTATCATGAAGTCCCGCCCTCGAGCAGCATACAGGCAGGGTCGTTAGCCTGTATCGATGCTCACAGAGTAGGCCCAAGTCTCCAGGTGTAATTTACCCCTAGAGATCCCAGCCACCTCCGGGTTCGTCCAGGTTCAACACCTGTCAGCGTTAGCTAAAATTTCACCCAACAAATCGAGATTCCGACAGGAGACGACACCTGCGAGGTGAAACTTTGACAGATGTACTGCCATCTGAGCGAAGTCGCTTGCCCGTCTCAAAGCTCAAAGAGAGATAACCTCTCTCCGAGTTCGTCTGGACCAGACATCCGTCAGTGTTTGACTCGGTGCAGTATCATGAAGTCCTGCATCCGAGCAGCATCCAAGTGAGGTCGTTTGTCCGTTTCGAAGCTCACAGAAGAGACCTCAACCCTTAGTTGTATTCCGCCCCTAAAGATGTCAGCTCTCCTCCGGGTTCGTCTAGACCCGACACCCACCAGTGCTAGACTCAAGGCGACATCCCATCGAGCCCCGCTCCCGAGCATCGCACAAGCGAGGCCGTCCGTCCGTTCCGAAGCACACAGTGGGGGCCCCAAACTCCGGGTGTTTACTACTCATCAGAGTTGTCAACCTCCTCCGGGTCGTCTAGACACACGACACCTGCCAGCACTCAACCCAACGCGGCACCCATCCGGAACCCCGCTCCCGAGTAACAACCAAGCGCGGACAACCATCCATTTCTAAGCCCAGAGTGGAGGCCTCAAAATTCGGGTGTACATCACTCCCTAGAGATATCCGCCTCCCTCCAGGCCCACATGTACAAGACCCCCGCCAGTGTTTGATTCCGATTAGTCGCCTTTTATGACAGACAGGAGTTACCTTGGGCCTATTCTTTTAGTTAGTCCCTGGACCCACAGGGGACAGTAACTTACTAAGTTATGGCTGTACTTGATGGAATTTAGCTATGAATAAAATTCAAAACTGAAACAGCTCGAAATCATCTTACCGGTGTTACGCCAGCGACCAAAAGTTAGCAGCGAATCTAGCGAAACACCCGAACGGCCAGTGGCGCGCAATGACCGCAATTTAAAAAATATCAAAGCTCGTTGGTTCCTTTAATAAATTAATATACGCACATGGTTTTAATCTATGTACCGAAAAGTTAAAAGTAGTAACATTTAGAAGGAATAGAATGCCAAATACTCGGAGTATACAGTTAGGGGATTTCACATTTGCTATTAAATTATCCGTCAATTACCTTGGTCTTTTTCTAGATCAAAAACTAACAAGGTGAAATCATATCGAACACATATATCCAACAAAATTAAGAAGAGTTTTAACATATTAAACAGCCTGCAATACTTCACTGACTATAGTCGACAGGCTTCAATACAAAGTCGTGAGAATCATAACTGGAACTATAAAACCGACCCCAGTGGCAGCACTCTTGGCTATTATCAGCGAACAACCTTTATATTAGGAGATTCTACTTATCGGCTAAGTTCATGATAAAAAACTTTTCACAGTTCAATCATTAGTATTGGCAAAAGAAGAATTCACCCCCTTTATGTGACGCTTCATTATAGATACATAGCCAACAGTTTCACCTTACACAACCCATCTGAGAGATTATCGAAATATTGTATTCCAGTCCTACTGTTATCATACCAAAATATGAAACTTTGAAACCAACCGTCACATTTTCCACGAGCTATCAGAGGAATATGAGGAAGAGGAATATTATCATTTATACACTGATGGGTTCAAACAAGACAACTACGTAGAATGCGCAGTATTTCATGAACAACAGCAGATATTTAATCTTATTAAATCACCATCTATTACTAGCATATATACCGCAGAATTGGTAGCCATCCACGAAGCATTACAACAGATCAAACAGTCAAGTTACAATCAATTTCTTATATTAACAGATTCCTTATCAGCCTTAAAGGCGATCTTGCTGCCAATTAAATCTATATATAAAAACAACCTAGTCCTTAACATAATCTCGAAATTTTCTACGAAATCTGGACGCAGAATAAAACTGTACGTTCAGTGTGGGTAAAACGATATTGCAAACTTTCGGGAAACGAACTAGTTGACTCCGCAACACAGAACGCAACCACAGATGGAGTATATTTTCAAACAATGAAGTCTGATGACTTGGTAAATGAAGCAAAAGTTATTTAAAAAAGAATGTTCGAATCTTACCGGCACAAAAGTAAACCAAATGCTACTAATCACTTTAACAGTATATATTCTTTTTCGACACAGTTACCACTGCATAAACAGATTGTCCTACCCCTACATATATCAACTTTATTTATTTATTTTTATTTCAACAACCCACCACGAGGGCTTACAGCCTAAATACTATCGTACCGTGGGTGTCGACAAGGAGGACAGAGGCAACTTGTTAATTGTGGACTTGAAGGGGACTTGGAGGTTTGGAGGTTCGGGGGAAAAGGAAAAACATGTGCCGGCAAGGAATCCCACAACTTGGAAGTCCTCGGGAGAAAAGAGCGGGCATAACAAGATGTTCTATATCTGGTGACCTGGACAGTAAAAGGATGCACCGGCTCTGTTCCCCTGGTAGATCTGTTGAGGGCAGCAGGTGGAGGAACTATGTAAGAAAGCTCCTCTGAGCAGTGCCCGTGCATATATCTATAAAAGAGAGAGAGAGGTCACCAACGGCACGTCGGTGGGCAAGGGATGGCAGCCTTTGGGTGAGGGTAGGGTCACCGATGAGACGTATAGCTCTCTTCTGAATGGAGTCCAGGATAGCGAGTGTAGAAGCGGCAGCAGCACCCCAGATGTGGGAGCAGTATTCGAGGTTTGGTCTTATTTGTGAAGTATATAAAGTATAGAGATTAGCTGGTGAAAAGTATTTGCGAGCCCGGAAGAGGAAACCTACTTTCTTAGCAGCCGCTTCTGCAATTGATGTGACATGTTGGTGCCAATTGAGATTTCGATTTACAGAGATGCCAACAAGTGAAAAGGACTATTTACTTTGAATAACTTGGTTGTTTATTGTGATGGGTCTAGGGCTGGTGTATCTCTTATGAGAAAGAAAGCAAGACTGTGATTTCGTGGGGTTGAATTGTAAAAGATTTCTACTTCCCCAGTCTAATATTTTTTGGAGATCCACGGAGATAGAACCCTCAATGAATCTGCAATCCTCATCTAGTTGGGCTAAAGAGACAGGCTTAGAATGTTGTATATTGGAGTGGAGGGTGCTGTCGTCCGCGTAACTGTGAATTGGGTTGGATGTGCTAGAGAGGAGGTGATTGATGTGGAGAAGAAACCGAGTAGGGGCTAAAGCTGAACCTTGAGGAACTCCTGCATTAATTGGATACAGTTTAGAGGAATGTTTATTAAGCAGCCCTGCGTGCCAGACCTGGTCGAATGCTTTGGATATGTCTAGAGCGACAATTTGGGATTCACAGTGTAGTTCTATAGACTTCTTCCAAGAATGGGTGAAAAAGGAAAGGAGGTCCCAGTTGATCTGCGCTGACGGAATCCATACTGCCTGTCGTAGATTAGACTGTGTTTTTCAAGAAATTTTAGTAATTCGGTGTTTATATACTTTTCCATCACTTTAGAGATGACTGTAAGGAGATAAATAGGCCTGTAGTTGCTAGGAAGCGCTCTGGATCCTTTCTTGGGGACGGGTTGTACTCGAGCAGTTTTCCAGTTACTAGGGAATATGCCTCTATTGTAAGATGTCTGAAACAGACGGATCAGGACAGGAGCAAGTTTTGGTGCACATTTGTTGAGAACAATTGCTGGAATCTCGTCAAGGCCAGAGGCTTTCCTGGTATTAAGGGAAGAGAGTATCTTTCGTACCTTTATAGTTTTGAAAATGATACCAGTCCTTTTATGCGCGACATTGGGGACTGTTGGTGGTTGAATATTTGAGGTGGGTTGAGAGTAGAATTGCCGGCGAACAACGAGGCAAAAAGTTCAGCCTTGCCCAGGGCGGTAGAAACAATGTCATCCCCTGAGACAAGAGGTGGGAACGTGCTCTTGCAGAAATTATTCCCAATAGGTTTAGCACGAGTCCAGAAGGGTTTGTTGCCGCTGGAGCTTAAGAGGACTTTGTTTTTGATGTGGTTATTAAACGAGTTTTTTGTCTCAGAAAGAATGCGGACATAGCGGTATTTTGCGTCGTTAAATGCTTGACGGTTTTCTTGACTGGGATTGTGTAGAAGCTTTTTGTGAGCTTTGACCTTTTCAAGTCTGGCCTTGTCATAGGATTCAGAAAACCAGGGCTTTTGAGTGGCTGCAGAGGTTTTTTGTGTACGTGGAATAAATAATTCCATGCCAGCTTGGATAATTTCGGTGACGTTTTGTGAGATATCAGAGAGGTCAGGATGAGTGAAGCAGACAGACGTCCATGGAAATGAGGAAAAGTAATCTCGCATTTCGTCCCAGTTCGCGGAATTGTAGTGCCAAACGATACGTGGGTGTGATGATTGTGTGACCTCGGGTTGCATTGCACAGAAAGCAGTGACAATGCCGTAGTCTGAGCGGTGACTGATATCTTATAGCAGTCAGGATTTGTAGTAAGAAGAAGATCCAAGGGATTTGAGCTGTGTGTTGGGATGCGAGGAAAGTAAGTAGGTTGCTGAACCATATTGGTTAAAGAATTGCTGACTGCAAAGGCCTCCGCTGCTCTTCCTTGTGGATCGGTTTTTGAAGATCCTAGCCATTCCTTATTATGGACATTGAAGTCACCAAGAATAGTGACCTCGGAGGAAGGATATTCAGAAATCATATGGTCGGTTTTTTCAGAAAGGTAGTCAAAGAGCTGGACAAAGTTGTTGTTAGAAGGTGACCGGTAAATGCAACAGATGAATTAAGTTGCAGCCCTGAGAGAGAGTTTTATCCATAGTATGTATTTTCTTCCACCTTCTAAATTGGGGAGTCTGGTGCAGGGTAGATTGCTACGGACGTACGCGCACACGCCTCCATGCAATATAAAAGAAGTAAGGAGCTCATACTCCCCTAAACAACAAAATTAAATATGTCCCACATTAGAAAATAGAAGTCTGAACGCAGCAACTGTGTTATGATAGTAAATTTTCATAGAAATGGTCTGCACCAAACATTTTTTAAGTGCTTATTACTTTTTTCTTGTAAGATATAAATCTAAGTTTTATATATATATATATATATATATATATATATATATATATATATATATATATATATATATATATATATATATATATATATATATATATATATATATATATATATATATATATATAGTTAAGCTTTTTATAACATAAACTTACGGTCCAAATTTGGTTACCATTGCTTTGTTATTTTCAGAGATAAACATTTATTTAAAGAAAACCCAAAATTTTCCCGGAAAACCTGATCCAATTTTTCTGGGTAACGAACTTATCCCAGCCACTTACAAAATGAAGGTACCTGCCAAATTTCATCAAAATCGGATTTTTTGAGTTATCGTGTGATTTTTTTCTGCGAAAATTCAGTAAAAACGATTAAAAAAATCGAACTCAAATTCAGAGTAATACCAAGGTTCTGTTTCTGTTTTGATTCCCAAATCCCTCCAAAACCTTTTCGTCACATGTAGGAATCCTCTGATCCTCATGCATGAAGGCTAGTCCTTCTAACTTCTGTTGTCCCATTCTTAAGCTGAGCCAAATTTTAAACTTTCTCAACGCGGAAAAACACTTTTCTGCAGATTACACACTGGCAGACACAACTGCAAAAAATGTGAGTGCGAGATGTACTTATATCACGAAATACTTCCTTATCAGATAATTTTAGAGTTTCAACAACTTCACAAAGCACCTGGAGAACTGTTTCCTATTCCAGCAAATATTTTGTAACATTTTCTTTTGACCATGAAATGTCGCATTATAGCTGCAGGAATGATATTTTCATTTCTACGCAATGAAATGTTTGGGGAAGAACGAACTTGTTTTCTTTCCTCAATGTTTTGCAGGTGGATTAATCCCACCCTCGCTAACTAGTCGGCTTTGCTAATTAGCGTTGGAAGAAGAATATGTTGAAGATGTGGACTGTATGTGGACTGTATTTATAACTCTAGGTGCACTGGATTCCAGAAGATTTCAATAATACACTTTTTTATATTTATATATGTTATATTGTTACTATATACACTTTGAACTTAACATTTATTTACAATTTGCGGTTTTACACTTGATTTAATGGGTTACTCAGGAGATTTCACAATCTTATTAGCTACTTGCTATTGCTTTTAACTGCGCGTATACTTTCTAATTTCGAAGAAAGCACTGACTTTTCACTGTATCACTGTAAGAACGGAATTTCTGTAGGAAGATTGGAGCTTCAACTGAACTGGCTTAATCACACTAGCGATGTTTAAGTAAAAGATTGGGATCTTAGAAGTCCCAAAAAGCGATGAAGATGAGATTTGTTGCAGAACGGCACTGTAGAATTGAACTGGCTTAAACACACGAGCGATGTTTAACTGGAAGACTTGGAACTGAGGGTTCCAATGAGCGAAGAAGGAGCGAAGATGAGATCTGGCGTAGAACTCACTTAAACACGCGAGCGGTGTTTAAGTAGAAAATTGGGAACTCGGAGTCCCAAGAATTTAAGAAGAGGAGATCGAACGTAGAACTGACTTGTACCTTGCGAAAAGCTTGCTTATATCGAGCTTTCGCGTAACGCTAGGTGACGTAGTTGACATAACATAATGTCAGTAATACAGAATGGCCAACTAGATAGAAGCAATATTTCTAGTACAGAAAATCTACTGTGTGTATCTAAAGAACATGGCAACGACAGCTAAAGTTATTTACAATAAACGACCTAACGGTATATAAGTATTCTTTGTATGGCATTGTTTATGCGTAAACTTAATGCGATACAGACAGCTACAGGATAAATATTACCAGCAAATTGGAAAGGATCGTGAAATCCAGAGATAACTAATTCCAGGTAGAAACTTAAAGGATAGTGTAACCAAATGAAAGTAAAGAGACAGGGGCGTACCAATTATGTTTCTCCAACAATGTTTTAGAATTAAAGTTAAACTTAAGATCCTCCACGATGCTCTTTAATAGAGAAACGAGAATACCGGTTTTATAATATTTCTAGGGGGTTTCGCTTTGAACGTAAGTATGGTTTAAACCTTAGTAAGATGTATCTGTCTATAGTGTTTATACGAGGAAACCTTATGGAAATATTTAATATTGCGCAGTCTGCCAATTTCGTTATACAGTCCTCTTAAGGACCCGTCTGCGCCCATTTTTCTATCTTTTAGCACATCTAAAGAATCACGAACTCATTTCTCAGCATATTTCTTTTCAAAAGCTTGAAAAATTTGCAAAAATGCAAGTCCTAGAAGCTTATTAACAAAAAAATTTCAAGAGTTTTACTTAACACAATATTTTATCATTTTTTAACAAAAACATTCTGGAAACAGTATTTTTCTCCATAGGTCTTAGGGCGGGGGGCAATTACCCCCATTAACCCTCCCTTATCTACGACCTTGATATATCCATGTGTGTATGTATGAATATATGCTTGTATTGTATATATATATATATATATATATATATATATATATATATATATATATATATATATATATATATATTTGTTATTTTGTTTGCAAACATCTCAATCCGGGAGATATCAGAGCTCACTTACATGTGCAGCAATATAAATTGAGCACTAAAGTACTACTATGCCCAATTTGTTTCAGAATTTGATATTACAAAAGGACCGTGGCTATATGAACTGGGTCATCAGTCCGAAGCCAAAAAAATAAACAAACAAAAAACAAAAAATATTACACAGTTAGTTTGCAAAACAATAAAAAATACAAAGCAAATCATTACGACCCTTAGCTAATATATCTACCTATATGATCTTATATCTACTTTGTTTTAAATTTATTTTAAATTTTAATGGGAGTTAGACTCGCTATACTACAATATGACCCTAAAAAATAACAATACAACTAAAAAAAATATCCCAACACTTCAAAATTGGCTATAAACGCTAAAGCTCCTACATTCGGCCATCCTGTCGAATGTTTACGTCGTAGAGATATTTTTTTTTCATACACTTCGACCTCATAATGGCCACATGGTTATAGTTGCGGGGAAGAAGTATTTTTCAGAATTGGGTATCTTAGTTAAATGGCAGTTGTCAGGCAATCACGGTAAAGATATCCCTGCTTATTACATTTGTAACATTCTCGTGGCATACTGCACTAAGATGTACCAACTAAAAACTTGACATCCGTCGAATCGTCGTTAAAGAAACTGCCAAAAGGTTTTAAAAGTAGTACTCACGCCCGTAGAAACAAACCCTTGAACTTAAACAGTGGGCTGAACAGATAGGATCATTATTCCCAATCATTGGAGATAGAAAGTCATGGAAGCGGCGTTCCCTTTATATTGTGATAATAATTATACAATGAAGGAAGATAGTAAATGGTCAGCATAACCATTGCTTGATTTGTATTATACATGAAAACTTTGTATACGAAATCTGTCAGAACTAAGACTCTCAAATTTTGGGTGGTCCAAGGTGAATTGTAAGAAATAAAAAAATCGTGATTTATTATCCACTATTACCGAAACCTAAAGTTTTAGCTTGTCCAATATTACACAGCTGTATCTTAATATATTCTCCATCCTCGAAGTAATAAATTAGATAATCAAATCTTTATCTACGATCTTGGATCAACGACTAGAACACACCAGATGTTCGAAACTGTTCGTGATCTTGGTCTACATCGTTTCATTCATTAAGAGACTACGATACTCTGAAAGTGGACCTGGATGACGAAATACTAGTGGGCATATAAATTAGCTATAGTATCGAAATGCGGTTTCTTTCACCATCGTTTCAGTGTTACGTACACTTGAACTTGGCATTTTCATGGTCTACAGTTGTTTGTTAGCTAGGAAGCAGACTGTAATGCATTAATACAACACGCATAAAAGTATAATTGAGTCAGATGATGCACTGAGAGCTCTGAGATTGCGAAGTACAGATGCTGACTTAAAAAAAATGTCAAAAAAAGCTAATAGTTACGTTACAACAGAAAATATCCTCAATAGAATGCGTAAGTTTTCTATGAAAAAAATTGTTGTAGGCTTATAATGAATATGTACTCTTATGTTTAGAGCCTCGGTGGTTCAGGGGCAAGAACGTGTGGCTCTGAACCGAAGGGTACTGTGTTCGATCCCAGGGTTCTCCTTTCACTTATTCAGTACAAACTGTAACATTAATATCAACCGAGGTTCTGGCATTGTATTTGAGCAAGTTGAATGTCTGCACGTTCCGCCCTTTGAAGAGGGCGTTAAGCCGTCGGTCCAGTGTCCATGTGTTGTTGGGCACGTTAAAGATCAAAATTTCCAGGACAGTGAGGTGAAACTGCTCCCTGGCTTCGGTGATTGACCATAGTCGCGGAAATAGGCCGACGTTAAAGAAACAAAACACACACTCTTATGTTACAGTTTCCAGCAATACTAGAATCAAAGTGCCGTAACGATCAACATATATATATATATATATATATATATATATATATATATATATATATATATATATATATATATATATATATATATATATTTTCTGTAAATATTTTAGTAAAATAAAGGAAAATGGCGGTTGAAGCTAAGACTACAGTGTTTGTAAAACATCTTTCTTGGGACAGTTTTGTTTCTATAGCCCGTATAAGTTTCAGGTTCTTTGTCTAAATGTTGCCAATTTTGACGTTTTAAATCGCGACGTTTTGAGGAAAACCCCAAATAATTTGTCTTTAAATGCCTATAACTTTTGTGTCTTTTAACCTACAGAGCTAAATTTTGGTATGTATTTTACCAATAACGACCACCGTACCAAATTTGGTTGCCCTTATTTTGTCATTTCTCGAAATATACATTTTTTTCGAAAGAAAACACAACATTTTCCGAGTAAGCCTGGGCCGATCTTCCTGGCTAACGAACTCATCAAAGCCACTTCCAAAAGGAAGGTAATTTTCTTACCTAACTTCGTTTTAATGACCACAAACATTTTCCTCTGAAAATTGTAAAATTTTTCATGTTCTAAGTTATCTAACTTAAAGGTGAACTTTTTAAACAGACTATATGCCTGCATTTCTAACATACTACGTTTTGAGTACAGATATTGCATTTCTAAATCCAGAGATTTTTGTTTAGCAAAATTTTTAATTTTTTAACCTACTTTTGTGTAGTTACAAATTTTTAAATTGAAATGAATGAAATTCTGAAAAACTGATTTTCGTTAGCAAGATTTAAAAAAGTCGATATCTGTACCTATTACCCTAATTTTACAACTTAACTTACGGTAACGAATCAGATCCGTGGACCTGCATACTTAAAAAAAAACTTGCTAGGTGACCCAAAAGACAAGGATAGTACGGCCAAAATGTCGAGAATTTATTAAGTAAGTTGTAAAGATTGTAATCTTAAATACGTCGGACAAACAAAAAGATCTATTCGAATTAGATTCAAAGAACATTTAATACAATTAAGATACGGTACCATAGATAGATCTTCTGTCGCCCGACATATTTGGGATAATAAGCATCACGTTAATGAGGACAATCTAAAATTTATTATATATATATATATATATATATATATATATATATATATATATATATATATATATATATATAGTAATAATAAAAATGTAGGAATCTTGCTCCGCCGCCTATGGGTAGCCTCCCGATAGATTACTTTATAAAACAAATACCGGAAGAAACACGTCCGATAGATAATGACATAATACAGATATTTCCGCCAAAATATGTTAATTTTGGTGTCGTTTAACCTCCCCAAACTGTTAGTGACCGACTACATACAGAAGAATATAAATAGAGTTGTGGATATTTAGAACTATTCATCATCTGCTGGGGCCAGCCTGGTTAGTAAAACGATCGTCAGGTTTTTTAAATATGTTGTGGTGATTTGGGTTCTCCAAGTGTACTCATCAGTGCTCATCACCGGTTCCAACCTTCGCTTAGTTGTAGAATATGTTTGATAGTAGAAACCGGTGTACCAAATTTGCCATAGATGCATACAATATTTTCCGAAAGAAAAACCATCATTTTCTAAATCTAAAAGTCTCGATCTCCTCATATGCAATTTTTTTCAACAAAAATTCGATAATAAAACTGGCATTGGGTGTAAGTTGTAGGGGCTCTGGTGGGCGTTCATTTTAAAGTCGTGGGCCTCGCATTAACGATCTTTCTCCACGAAAATCGATAAAGATATAAACTAAATATCCACAAGAACATATCAAATTTAACTGAAGACTTATTCGTTGCTTCAAAGTCTAAGAATTGAATAATAATTCGCACGTAACTTAATACGGTCCTGCACGTTGCGACGGCTTGCATTTAAAATTCACACAGGTGTCATGACATCTCGATTACAATAACCCACTGACCTTTCACCTCACTTATTCGACGATAATTTGTTTCAAAAACTGATAATAATCTTGAGAAAATTAATACATTGCATAAACCCAGCTATAGGTTATGTTTCTTTCTCGGGAAGATCCAATGTCGTGTTGTTCGAAAGAGATGACTTTAAAATTATCAGCTGACGGATCAGCTTATGTACCGATGATGATTCTTTAACAATAAATCCCTCATTTGTTTCACATCTTGTTGCATGTAAACCTTTGATGTAGGTATTATGTCAGTTGTGTAGATATATACAGGCTTATTCACGTAGCCATTTCGTTAGAAAAATTTTGATTTTCCGAAATTGTATTATTATCTAATTTAGTATCCAACCACAATCGACTGTTACAAGTCTAAAAAACTCGGGACGCAGCAAGTGCGTTATGGTAGTGAATTTTTATTAAATGCTTCAAATTTAAATAACTCAATTTTCTATAAACTTAGAGAGTTTAATTTCAATACGTAGTAAGGTTTTTCTTAAGGCAAGATATCCACAAAATTTCATTAAAATAACTTTGTAATTTTCGGAGAAAAAAATTTTTTTCGAAAGAAAATTTAAAATTTGAATAACTCAATTTTCTCTAAACTTAGAAAGTTGAATTTTGGTACGTAGTAAGGTTGAGGCAACATATATAGTAAATTTCATTAAAACAGCTTTGTTACTTTCGGAGAAAAAAATTTTTTTTCGAAAGAAAACTCAAAATTTTTCCGGAAAACCCCGTCTGATTTTTCTGGATAACGAACTCATCCAAGCCATTAATAAAAGACAGGCACTTGCCAAGTTTCATCGAAATCGGTTAATTATTTGTTGAGTTATCATATATATATATATATATATATATATATATATATATATATATATATATATATATATATATATATATATATATATATATATATATATAAACATATAAAAATTAAACCTATTTACAAATGAACTTTAATAAGATATTATGCTGTGACAATACCTCTCTCAAGCACCCTAAAATATAATCAAAATGTGCACAGTTATATATGTTTTATTTCTTTTTCCCTTGTCTTAATACACTACATATTTTATGACAATCGATTTAATTTACTTATTTGATTTCATAAATAGTCGGTTAATAGTGACTTGGAATGAAGTAGACACCACATCTTTAAACATATTAAGAGAATATGAGTAAATCAACAGCAACTGGGAATGAGTTCGGTCAGTCCCCCAGCCACGTGGTTAAAAAACACTGTTTGTATGAGTGGTTACAACTCTACATCTAAATAAAAGGACTGTAACAGCGGCAGAAGCAGAAGTCAATGGAAGGTGTGTGTATTCGCTAAGAAACTATTGACTATTAATAACAACAATTGACTAAAAACGCTGCGAGTTGTAAGAAAAAAAAAATTATACTACAGAGGTGATAAATGATGATAAATTACAATAGGGTTATATATAATCGTAAATGCTTCCAATGATTAACAATCAGTGAATTCAGTATTATTGACATTTTTCTAAAAGTTAAAAATGAATTTCATGAGTCAATGACAATAACAGAAGCATTGACTAACCAACAGCAACCACATACTTATGATTTAAACATAAATATTTCAAATTTGAATAGCTCAATTTTCTGTAACCCTAGAAAGCTGAATTTTGGCACATAGTTAGGTATTTCCCAAAGCAATATGTAGACCAAATTTTATCGAAATTTTCGGAAAAAAAATTTTTTTTTGAAAGAGAACTCAAAATTTTCCCGGAAAACCCCGTCCGATTTTCCTGGCCAACAAACTCATCCAAGCCATTAATAAAAGAAAGGCACTTGCCGAGTTTCATCTAAATCGGTTAATTATTTTTTGAGTTATCAGACGGATACATATATATATATATATATATATATATATATATATATATATATATATATATATATATATATATATATATATATATATATATATATAACATTCAAACTGACCCCGGATATGGGTTCTAGGGGTCCTAATTCGCGCTCATTTGAAAGAATTTTTGCAAAGTCTCACCATCGATACCTCTATTAGGGAATTTTTTTAATAAAAATTAACTAAAAATATATTTACAAAATGGCGGCACTTCCGGAAATACCGGAAATCAGCTCCATATTTGTTTTTTTAAATGGAGGTATCCCATTTTGATTACAAACCTGGATTATGCATTCAATTCTAAGTTCAGAACGTCCAAGTTGTTAACACATATTTGTCACAGTTTTGACATATGTCACATTTTTCGCAAAATATCGGGGTTGCAGTTAAAAAAACTAGAAAACAAAACCAGACTTTTAAAAATGTCTATTAAGTTAAGTAAGTGTCCAAATTGTTGACCACGAGCTTCCATACAAAAGTACAAATTTTGTTCAAAACGAGCTCTGACATTCTGGAGCATTTGTGGAGTTATTAGACGGCATTCTTCAACAATGTGTCATCGTAATTCTAGCAGAGACTCCAGTTCTGTTGCGTAAATTCTACTCTTTAAATGGTCCCATAGAAAGAAGTCTAAAGGACTTAAATGCGGTGATCTAGGGGTCCACTCAATTGCACCTCTACGCCTAATCCATTGTCCTGAAAACTCTCTGTTCAAAAACTCCCTAGCACGTTGCGAAAAATGCGGAGGAGTTCCATATTGTTGAAACACTAATTGATTTTCTTGATAGCGATCATCATTTTCAACAATGTCAATTAGTAGAGGGTAAACAATATCTTCTAGTAACTCCAAATACGTTTCCCGACTTAAATTTCCATCAAGAAAAATTGGTCCGATTAAACGGTCTTCAAAAAAGCCAGTCCAGACATTCAATTTCTATGGAGTTTGAGTGTGGACTTCGTGAAAGTTTCTTGGATTATTATCTACCCAATAACGACAATTACAACGATTGACTGTAGAGTTTAATAAAAACGTACACTCGTCTGAAAAACAGATATTGAACAGAAAGTTCCCGTTATCAGCTATTTGTGCGGTCATAACTTCACAAAACTCCAGCCGCCGATTAAAATCATCTTCATTCAGTTATTGTACAAGATGAATTTTATACTGGTGAAATTTATGATGCTTCAATATTTGCTGAATAGTTCTTCTTTTGATGTTTGAAACAGTGGCCAATTTTCTCGTGCTCAAAGTTGAGTCTGCAGCAATTTGTCCTAAAACTTCAATCTCAATAGTCTCATTTCTAACCGGAAATTCACGTTCAGGATCCCATTTTTTGTTGGCTACTTAACCACTTGGTCGAAACTTTGCAACTAACTCCAAAATGTATTTTCTGTTAACATGTCTGTTCGGATGCCGTTCATTAAACATCGTTTTTGAAAAAAAAAAGAGTAATTATTTCAACTCTTTCTTCTACAGAATACACCATTGTGAAATTAATTTTCGGTAGTACTATCAAGTATCAAACCGACCGATAAACTGAAATAATAAACCGCATTTCTCCCATTCCGATAAGAAATGTTCTGATAGTCAATTTTTTGTTTACAAACCAACAAAACATTGATCAGCAGCACATTTCTTATTGGAATGAGTGAAATGCGTTTTTGCATCTTCAACTGTGAATAATTTTTAAACGAGTTGATAAAACTTCCAAAAAAATTTGTGTACTGAATTCAGAAAAGAAAGAGCTTTCAAATAGTGTAACACTCGACCTATGTTCCATTTTAAAATATAAGGGTTGTTATCACCACCCTTAAGGGGTTGATGTGACAAAATTGAGTTTTATGTCAAAACATGTCCCCCTCAATATTAAAATTGTCGTGTTTCAGCGTTTCTTAAAAAAAAATTCTCTGGACGCAAATCGGTGTCTTTTGTTTTCAATGCGCTATATATATATATATATATATATATATATATATATATATATATATATATATATATATATATATATATATATATATATATATATATATGGAGAGAGAGAGAGAGAGGCAGAGAGAGAGGATAGGTCACACTAGACTTATTGTTTAGATACTCGTATGTTGTAAAATATTAGACAATAAAGTAAGTATCGTATAGTATATATTCACAACAGTGTCAAGATTGAGAGGGGTCATATGCATGTGTGAAACGACAAAGGATTTTGAAAACTCAAAGCCCGTGGTCACGATATCGTGACCTAAGAGAGAAAGGGAATAAAGAATAATGCACACATACACACACATACAGGCACAGTAGATATGAAGAGAAGATGCCCATATACTTGATCAGATTGATTATGCCGGCCCGCTGGCCACTTTTACCGGAATATTGTTGCTTCCATATCTCACTGATGATGTACAAGAATCGTGAGAGAATAACTTAAATTTTCAATAATGACTGTACGGATAGCGTCGAGAATGAAATTCTCTGTTATACGGTAAATTAGAGTTTCGCTTTCCATAGTAGCAAACGAAAATGAAATACTCAATTAAATAGAAGGTCTGGTAAATTTTGTGGCTAGGAACATTATGGAAATTACATTCCTCTCCGAGTGAATGCAGTGTCTCCTATAGAAAAGTACTTTTATTAGTGAATTGTCGTAGAAAAAATTCACTAATGGGGAGATCCCGACTTTTGAATTTTGAAAAATTTTTGCAAATGAGCGCGAACTAGGATCCCTAGAACCCACATCCGGGGTCAGTTTCAATTTCAAAACTAGTCACCCTTAATAATTTCTTTATCAAGGAAATCTGGTTTAAAAAAAACAGGTCAATTGGGATTTCGAGGGGCACGTTCAAAAACAGTATTTTTGGAATTTTACTTTTCACCCTCTAAGCCCCAGTCACCCCAACTTTATAATTTGAAATGACACCCCCTAGCTTGAGATACACCATTTTAAAGGTATTTAAAGTCCCAATCCAACGGCGTTTATGAAATTTAAATCCACCGCCAACTTTTGAATTTAGAAGAATAAAACGTCATGAAATTCAGAATATTAAAAAAAAAAATTATTTCATAGTTCAAGACAAAAACCTACTTTATTAAGTGCTCAAAGTGCCTCCTGTTGTTAGCTAAACAATAAAATAGTCGAACGACGAATTCTCGTCTAACGTTTTGAAATGTTTCTGTAGTAATTTGTCAGCAAGTTTGGGTGATCCTATCTTTTAGAACCTGAATATGCTCTGGTGGAGGATTATGGTACACAACTGATTTCAAATAACCCCCAAAGGAAGATTTCCAGTGGTGTTAAGCCATTCCAGGGCGCCTCGTCAGCCAATCATTTTGTCGGGAAATGCCCCACGTTGAAAACTCGGGCGGTATTACGAGCACACCTATTCTGAGCACCATACAAATAAATTATTACAACTCTTTCTTGTGTAGTGTAAACCATGATTGTTAGTTTTATTTAAATTTAATATGTTAACTTGAAATGATTTAAATGAGTTTGAAGTTTTCAAAATTTAAAAATTTAATCACAACAGACTCGGTTTTAACTCATTGCAGTCGACAAGAAATCGAACACTAAATACGAATAAGTAACAAAGTTATCGAGAAAGTAAAACTGGCTCATTTTATCTGAAATTTATCGCTAAATTAGACATGGGCGTTATCGTTCCCATATCACCTCGTACCAGGAAAATTAATAGCCGCAAATGGCACCGGGGAGCTAAATTTGCAACAGCATTACGCTCAGAAAAATTACTGATAAAAACAATTCCAATGTTAGAAAAAAATTCGACAATCGACTATTTTATTGTTTAGCTAACAACGGAGCGCACTTTGAGCACTTAATAAAGTAGGTTTTTGTCTTAAAATATTAAATATATTTTTTTTAATATTCGGAATTTGATAAGGTCTTTTTCTTCTAAATTCAAAAGTTGGCGGTGGATTTAAATTTTGTAAACGCCGTTCGATTAGGATTTTAAATACCTTTAAAATGATGTATCTGAAGCTAGGGGGTGTCATTTAAAATTATAAAGTTGGGGTGACTGGGGCTTAGGGGGTGAAAAGTAAAATTCCGAAAATACTGTTTATGAACGTGCCCCTTGAAATCCCAATTGACCTGTTTTTTTTTGGAACTAGATTTCCTCGATAAAGAAAGTATTAAGGGTGGCTAGTTTTGAAATGAAAGCACTGTATATACATATATACATATATATATATATATATATATATATATATATATATATATATATATATATATATATATATATATATATGTATCACAACGATAAATCAAAAAATAATGGGCCGATTTTGTTAAAATTTGGCATGTACCATCCTTTTGTAAATGGCTTGAATAAGTTCGTTAGTCAGGAAAATCGGACAAGGTTTTCCGGGAAAATTTTGAGTTTTCATTCGAAAAAAATTTTATCTCAAAAAGTAGAAAAGCTATGACAACCAAATTTGCTAGGTAGGTTTGCAATATAAAAAGTAAACTACCCACCAAAATCTAGATTTCTATGTTACAAGAAAAAAAGTTATAATAAAATATTTTATGCCAGATCCTTTCTATGAAAATTCACTACCATAACGCACTTGCTGCGTCCAGGCTTTTTACTACTATACTAATTCTGACAGTGTCACTGTAATTAAAAATCAGTTAGCTCCTGGCGCAGCAAATGCGTTACGGTAGCAAAGTTCAACTGACTTGGTTGTACACCAAAGTAGAAAAAAAAATTCTGGACGCAACAAGTGCTTTATAGTAGCGAATTTTCATACGAATTGTACACTATTATTATACGACATATTAATAAAGTTAATACTTTAAACTTACACAGTTCTTGAAGATCGATTTTAGAGGTCCTAGTACGCGCACATTTGAAGAATTCTTTCGAAAGTGTTACCATCGATAACTCTCTATTATCAAAAAAATCTTGCGTTCTAACTCCTTTTCGGAAAAATGCCCAATACTCAATTTTCTATGAAGCTAAAGAACTAAGTTTTGCTATATCTGTAGATAGTGTAAGGCTCTTTAAAAGAAACTTGTATTGCAAATTTCCTTAAAGTTATACAAAACATTTCCAGAATCAACAATAACAAAATTATAATTTCAGACTCAAAGGTGACAATAAACCTATTTTGGCGATTTAAAAAAAATGAGATCTTGTTCCAAACGTATGAAATCTGTGCACTATTGTTTCTCCAAATGTGAAAATAAAACATAAAAAACATACATTAATCGAGCTGGATTCGATCGCGTAACCTTCGGCTTATGAGGCAAGCGCGACGCCTCTCAGCTATCTAGGCATACGTCAACTATCGTTTTGTTTACATGATACATTAGATCGGCTTTATGTCCAGGATATTATATTCAAACTATACGTACTAATTGATTACAGACTTAGTAGAATTACCATTGAAACAGCCCACGTCTGCTTCGGTCTTATATGACGTCTTACGTTTATGTTTAAAGATAAAATAAATTATTTTAGAACCATTTTTATAGACTTGGCTTGATCTTGTTTATATTTCTACTATATTATGCGGCAGCATAACATTTCTATGCTGCGCTAAAACTGTACTTGGGGACGTTCATAAAGCTACAAATATGGTGTATTTTAATAATTGATTGAATCCCCCAGTTAAATAACAATCACTTGGCAAATTTTTAATTTCATGTCGTCTGTCATTTTACATAGTTGCGGCCGATATTTCACGATTGTTGGTTCGGGTTGTACGCTTTATGCCTGGTATATATTTAGTTTGGTTACCGTTGATGTATGATTTAAACCTGTTGTATGAATCAATCTACGCATGGCAGTTAACTACTATGTCTGTCAGGCATTGGACTTAAACCACTAAGTCCTTTTAACGCATGTCTTTGGGATTTTATTTTTAATTTGGAAAAAACTCTAAATATTGTGTATCAAGTTACTTTAAATTCACAACATAGGTTTATTTGCACCATTTCTAGCCACATGTAAAGTCTCATTCTAGTTACTCCGATACTTACAAAAATATAGCGTTCTCAAAAATATTTTCCTGTATTTTTCCGTTATATCTGATATACGAACTCACGAACTCGTCCGTGATCTTAAGACAATGTGCCAAGTTTTCTTCAAATCAGTTGAGTAATCGCTCGGATACATACATACATACATACATACATACATACATATATATATATATATATATATATATATATATATATATATATATATATATATATATATATATATATATATATATATATATATATATTAACATATAGAAATTTGAACGGACCTTGGTTTGGGTTCTAGGGACCCAAATTGGCGCTCATCTAAAGAATTTTTTTCAAAAACTTTGCATCGTGACCTCTCTATTATTGAATTTTTCTTAATGGAAATTTGCTAATAGAAAAATAAAGAATTAAAATCATTTAGATGATAATGCTGGAGCCTAACAATATTTTCAATAACAATAATCATTAATTTCTTCTGCACCTAGCAACATTACAAACTTACGACTTATCTTCATAGTTAGAGTGTATACATGTGACTGAATTCAGTTTGAGTACATGAATGTCATATTGGGACGAATAAACAACTTAAGACTTACATCATTGAATTTATCTCTTAAATGCTTATTAGAATCTGCAAAACATATAGGGTGTTCCATTAAAAATAACAAAGTTGGTATTATTCCTCAACCATCCTGTATAGTTACACATACGTTTTTACTTGTCAAAAGTGTATTGAACTTAATACATCAATATACCAAGTGTCAAAAAATATGTTCCGTAGTTTTAGAAATATTAACAATTTTTGAAAATTGTTTTTGACAACAGTTTTTCCAGTAGGAACGAAGATAGGAAAAAACTTCAAATACAACTAGACCTTAAATTAGAAGTTATGTCAGAAAAAATGTTGGTATTATTTCTGAGCCACCCTGTACAGTTACACATATTTTTTGACTTGTCAGCAGAGTGCTAAATTTAAGTACATCAATATACCAAGTGTCCAAAACATATGTATGGTAGTTTTCGAAATATTCCACACTTGTTTTATACCCTGTATATTATGTTATATGTATGTTATAGCATGTATTTAAATTTTGATAACCTGCCGATTGCGGCCATCTTTCTATAAAGTGTCATCAACTCTGATTTTGTAGATGGCCGCTACTGGTTTTACTGTATTTAAGTTGTGTTTGCCTCATCATCGACTTTTTTTAATAAGAATTCTCTAAAATACATATATAGGACATCAGTGTGATAAAATAAATGAAGGCACCCGCACAATATATTTAAGTGTAACTGGTGAAATTCTACTTGTCCTATCAGTTGTTGTATATATCTACTGTAGTGAGGTGCGTGTAATTTAGTTTCGTTTTTCGGTAGGCGATTAGTTTTAATTTCTAATCACTTGGTGAGAAACTCAAACATTGCACCAATTTTAAGGAAAAGATAATAATACTTTCAGTTTTTTAGAGAATTTTCGTAAAACGAAAAATTTACTAGTGAGGAGATCTGTGTTTGTTTATATATATATATATATATATATATATATATATATATATATATATATATATATATATATATATATATATATATATATATATATATATATATATATATATATATATATCACACCGATAACTAAAAAAATAATGAATGAGTTTTTCCTAGGAAATTTTGGGTTAACTTTCGGAAAATTTTTGTCTCTCTGAAAATAACAAAACTATTGCAATCAAGTTTGGCGTAATCGTGTATACTGTCAAGCTTACCCTACGTGCCCAAATTCAGATGTCTTATATAAAGTAAAAAAAGTTATAGCCATTTAAAAAAAATTTGGGTGCCACTTGTGATCAAAGGAAAGCACAACAAGAAAGTATTTTGTGTGGTTAACAAAACCAATTGAATATTACATACAACAGTTAAGATTCTTGACGCAAAAAAGCCGAGCAGTAGCGGAAAAAAATGTTTTGAAAATTTTATAATTTTTCTTCTTTAAACGCCAATGTCGCGATTTGAAACGTCAAAATTTGCAATTTTCAGACAAATAATCTTAAACAAATACGGATTGTGCAGAAGAATTGTCATAGTAGGTGTGCTTTACGTTTAAGCTACAACCATCATTGTCCTTCATTTTACTAAAAATTATGGGAAAATCCATTTTAAATAGACCATCTTTTTGATGATTTGGCATCAGTTTCAGCTAAAGTGTTTATGGTTTAATATTCTCTATTTTAGCAAATTTTCGTAGAATTATGAATTTTGGGAAGTATTCTTCAAATGAGCGCGAACTAGAACCCCTAAAACTCATGTACGGGGTAAGTTTCAGTTTATGTCTGTTTACACGTATACCGGGTGACGCATTTCTACGGTAACACTCAATATTTTTGTTTGTATACGAGAAAAAATTGTATACGTTAATTACAGGGTGTTGTGAGCTGCATCTTATAAAATTATTTTAATCAGTCGTTGGTGATACACAGTTTCTTTTTTATAGAACAGCCCTTATGTTATTGCATGTTTGCATTTTCTATTGAATTATAATTCATGCTTATGGATATCATTGTTTTTGAGTTCTTTCAATTGTTTTGCAATTTTTCACGTTTTTGGCACATTGCACATATTACAAATTGTAAAAAGACGTTTGTACCAATAGAGAGCTGAGCCCTATGGAAATAACGCATTCAGGGAGCTTTTTGTTTGTATTACCCGTCGAAAAAATCGAACTGCCGCGTGTAGGCACTCTCGAATAGTGGCTAAATTAGAAAAGTCTTTGCAGAAATATTTCTAGTGTTTCCGTAGAAATAATACTTTGTAACATTTTTGTGAAATGTTGGTAATTAATAATAAATGTTAAGTAAGTTATTGTAAATAAAATTCGTCAAATTTTTGTGAAAAAAAAAGTGTAACATTACTACAAGCAATTTCGGCCAAAAAAAATGGTTACATTTTGTAAAAGAAATTTCTGCAAAATTTCACAATTTTTCTTTCCACTTGGGTCATCAAGCTGTTTGTCAATAAGTATATCTTGGCAAGTGTGTAAATGGCTTGAAGAGGTTCGTTGGCCAGGAAAATCGGACCAGTTTTTTCTGAAACTTTTAAAGTTTATTTTCGGACAATGTTTGTACTTTTTGAAACAACAAAGCTATTTTAATGACATGTGGCATTATTGCTACTATAAAGGTTATACTGCCAACCAAAGGTACTTTTAAAAACAATACATATTTGACATTAAAAACATTTTAACGAAAATTCGATACCATAACGCACTTGCTGCGTCCAGATTTTTTAAAGATTAAAACATATTTTATGATACGGTGTTTGAATGAACCAATAAGATTTAAAAAAAATTTGAAATGGATAAACAAATGAAAGTCTGGACGCAGTAAGTGCGTTATAGTAGCGAATTTTCATAGAAGTGTTTTAATGTTAAATGTTGTTTTTAGTGAACTTTCTTTTAAAAAATTCACCAATGAGGAGATAGTGACTTCCGAACTTAAATAAAAATCTCCAAATGAGCGCAAACTAGGACCCCTAGAACCCATATCCGGGGTCAGTTTTAATTTATATATATATATATATATATATATATATATATATATATATATATATATATATATATATATATATATATATATATATATATATATATATATAACGAATTCTTGCTACGAAAATTCGCTTAAAATTATAGACTATTAAACCACAAACTCCACATAACTGAAACTACTGCTAAAGCATCAGACAAAGGGTTTTATTTGAAATGAATTTTCTGAAAGCATTTTAGTTAAATGAAGGACAATGATGGTTGAAGCTGAAATTTAATGTTTGGTAAAACACACGTCTTACGACATTGATTGCAGGTAACCCTTATTCGTTACAGGTTCTTTGTCTGAAAGTTCACATTTTAACGTTTTGGTGTTTTGGTGTTTTAAGAAGAAAAAAACTAATAACTTTTCAAAGTACTTTTTCTGGTATTTCTTGATCTTTTTGCACAACGAAAACTCAATATTTGTCTGTAATATTCAATGTGATTTGTAAACCATACAAAATATTTTGTTCTTGTGCGTTTCTCCGATCACCAAGGGAACCCATTTTTTTTCTTTAAATGCCCATTAAATAATAAATATTATTTTTCTCTGTTAACTTAGAGAGATGAATTTTGGCATGTAAAGTAGGTTTTATGGTAGAAACTTAAGTATCAAAATTGGTTGTCAATGCTTTGTTATTTTCGGAGATATAAAATTTTTCCTTATAAAGTAGTCCAATTTTCTTTTCTAATGAACTTGTCCAATCCACTTACAAAAGGTACCTAGCAATATATATATATATATATATATATATATATATATATATATATATATATATATATATATATATATATATATATATATATATGGATCTCCTGATCAACCTTGAACTACTTAAATATGTTTAGTTTCCTTGACAATTCATTTTACATTTACAAACTCCCAAGGATTGTATGTACAAAAAAATCTTTGCACTAGACTTAAATACAGATTTAGAGATTTCGTGTAAGCTTTTCCCAAAGCTTGTTTTTAACGGTTGACGGAATCACTACGCCAAAGGGAATCAACTTTAGGCTATACCTTGGACACGAGCAGGTTCTATTCTGATCAAAAGTCAGGAGTTCGTTGGCCTCAGGGAAGCTTGCAACCACTACCACCAGTCAACCCAAAGAAATGGAAACGAAGGTGGAATAGATACTCCTCATAAGCCCTCTATGAGAGGCACCTCACGGATGGGTACACCAACATACAAAACTGGTCCTCCTTGAGGGACTAGGATAGCTTCTCCCGCAGAACCGCGAAACGGGGCACCAGGATATCTGAACCCACTTTCGCCCTAAAAATCATCGGCTTCTGTAAGAAGCTAGATTTGATGAGTGGTTTTTTTTAACAATTATGCCTCAGATACAATAAAACTAATGTCAAAATAGGGGACTCAGAAGCCCATTTCCTATATAATCTAGCCCAACCCACTCTCGTGCGGAGATTACAATTTAGGATTTAAAGGGAAAAAAAGTTAAAAGTATATATAATATGCCTCTGGATATTTTAATCGTATCTCAATAGATTTGAACATTTAAGTCTAAACACTTGTATATCGGTCATTGGTCACTAGTACCAAATACTACACGACATCAAATTATTATGTCTCACCATAAGCAACGTGATCTGATAGTGGAATAGTAAAGACGAACTGTTACGTCAAGATTCTACTTTCTCTGGGAAATACAGCATGGTAATTATTACAACGGGTTCAGATTCATTGACTCGCATTATTTGTTAGAGTGCCACAGTTACTTTCGTAGCTACAATAGGGTATTTAATCCAGTCAGATTTGACAATAAAATCTGGACACAGCAAGTGCGTTATGGTAGTGAATTTTTATAAAAACGTTTTTGATAGAAAATACGACTTTTTCTAATGAAAGCAGGTATCAAATTTAGTTACCAGTATGCCCTATATATTGAAAAAAAGAATGTACCATATTTCATTAATATAATTTTATTGTTTGAAAATGTACAAACATGATCCGAAAACAAACTTTAAATGTTCCTCAATAAAACTGGTCTGATTTTCCTCGCCAAGCAACCTCTTCAAGCTTTTTGTACCCACCTGCCAAAATATATTTATTCACAAAATGCTCTTCGACGAAACTTCCAAAAAATGTTTTGCATTAAAATTTATAAACATTTTTTTTTACATTTGTGAAACCGATTCATCAACTGTTTATAAATTATATAATATATTATTATAAATATTTATAAAGCACATCTGGGGTGCCGCTGCCGCTTCTACACTCGCTATCCTGGACTCCATTCAGAAGAGAGCTATCTCATCAGTGACCTTACCCTCACCCAAAGGCTGCCATCTTTTGCCCACCGACGTGCCGTTGGTGACCTCTCTCTCTCTCTCTCTCTCTTATAGCTATCTGCACGGACACTGCTCAGAGGAGCTTTCTTCCATAGTTCCTCCACCTGCTGCCCCCAACAGATCTACCAGGGGAAGAGAGCGAATGTACCCTTGTACTGTAGAGGTCACTAGACATAGAACATCTTGTTATGCCCGCTCTTGTGTCCTGAGGATTTCCAAGTTGTCGAATTCCCTGCCAGCACATGTTTTTCCTTCTCCTCCGAACCTCCAAACCTTCAAGTCCAGAATTAACAATTTGCCTGTTTCCTCCTTGTCGACACCCACGGTACGATAGTATTTAGGCTGTAAGCCCTCATAGTGTGTTGTTGGAATGTATATATATATATATAAAAAATTATTGCAACTTGTAACAATCTTTCCGATATACATTAAGATCATAACTTGGGTTTGTTTCAACTGTATTTTCTTGAAAAAAATCCCTAATGAGGAGATCCCGACTTTAGAATTTTGAAAAAATTTCTTCTTCAGATGAGCGGAAGTAGGCCCCCTAGAATACATATCCAGACTCAGTTTAAATATACACATATATAAATATATGTACCAAAATTTAGATTTGTAGTTATATATATATATATATATATATATATATATATATATATATATATATATATATATATACTACTGGTGAAATACCCGAAGAATGGTTGAAGTTTGTTTTTGTAGCACTACCGAAAAAACAGCGAGCAAAGAAGTGCGGCGAATATAGATTAATTAGCCTGATGAGTCATACATTAAAGGTATTTCTTCGCATAATACATGGAAGGATAAGAAGTCAGTGCGAGGAGGACCTGGATGAGACGCAGTTTGGCTTTAGGAATGCACTAGGCACCCGGGAAGCACTTTTTGCCCTAAATATACTTCTTCAAAAGTGTCGTGACCAACGCAAGGATATTTATGTATGTTTCATAGACTATGAAAAAGCCTTCGATAGGGTTCAGCATGAAACACTTTTAAACATACTAAGAACCCTGAGAATCGATGAGAGAGATCTGAAAATTATAGAGAACTTATATTGGAAGCAGAAAGCAGTGGTCCGAATCAATGGAAGACTAACCGATGAATGTCACATTCAACGAGGCGTCAGACAGGGATGAATTCTCTCCCCGCTATTGTTCAACATATACTCGGATAAAATCTTTAAGAAGGCTTTGCAAGATAAAGACCTTGGAGTGAAGATTAACGGTGAACTGATTAATAACATTCGATATGCCGACGATACGGTCATCTTGTGCGATAGTGTCCGGGGCCTTCAAGAGTTGTTGGATAGTGTAAACATGACAGGAAGGGAAATGGGTTTGAAAATAAATATCAATAAGACAAAATTTATGATATTCAGTCGCCAACCGCACGCCGATGCTTCCCTACAGATAGACCAACAAAACATTGAGAGAGTTGCCCAATTCAAATACCTTGGTTGTTATATCACAGAACACTTAGACCCCGATAAAGAGATAAAGTGCAGAATTGGAACAGCGCGCTTAACTTTCATGAGAATGAAATCATTTTTCTCTAACGACAACTTAAACCTAAGATTGCGTCAAAGAATGATCAAATGTTATATTTGGTCCGTGTTGTTGTATGGAGCTGAGACCTGGACTCTGAAGGCTGCTACGATCGGTCGACTGGAAGCGTTTGAGATGTGGTTGCACAGAAGAATGCTTCGAATACCCTGGACAGCTATGCAGACCAACGAAGCAGTATTAAATAGAGCGAATGCCGTCCGTGAATTATTTGTCACTATTAAGGTGCGAAAGATATCATACCTGGGACATGTTCTTAGAGGAGACCGATACAAGGTGCTCCAGCTTATAATGAAAGGTAAAATCGAGGGCAGCCGAGGAATTGGAAGGAAACAGATGTCGTGGCTAAAGAACATTCGCGATTGGACTGGAATACGCAGTGCCGAACAACTATTCAGCTTAGCCGAAAACCACGAACAACTCGCCAATGTAATTGCCAATGTAATTGCCAACGTTAGGGGGACCTGATATGGCACCGAAAGAAGAAGAAGTTTTAAAGACAAAAAAGTTATAGGCATTTAAAAAAAATTGTGTTGTCCTCAAAACGTTCCTCGAAACGATTTGAAACAACAAAATTGGCAACATTTAGGCGCAGAACATGAAACATACGGGCTATGGAAAGAAAATGTCTTAAGAAGAATGTTTTACAAACCCTAAAGTCTTAGTTTCAACCGTCATAGTCCATCATTTTACTAAAATATTTCCAGAAAATTCATTTCAAATAAGCACTTTCCCTGATGGCAGTAGTTTTGGTTAAGTTTATGGTTTAAAGATCTGTAATTTTTAGCTAATTTTTGTAGAAAAAATTCGTAAATGGCGACCGCGACTTTTGTATTTAAAAAATATTCAGTTAAATGAGTGCAAATTAGGTCCCCTAAAATAAATATTCGGGTTTAGTTTCATTTTTTATTTGTTTACGTATATACAGGGTGGCGCATTTTTACGGTAAAGCTCAATATAATTGTTATTATACAAGATACGAGAAAAAATTGTATACATTAATTATAGGGTGTCTTAAGCTGCATCTTATAAAATTCTTTTGACAACCACGGGCAGGCCCTTAAGTCGTTGGTGATATCTACAATTTTTTCGTGCGTTCTGGTAGCGAATTTTTATTAAATGCTTCACATTTCAATTACTCAATTTGCTATTAACCTGAGGTTCGTTGGCTAGGGAATTAGTTTTCTCAGAAACATTTTATGTTTATTTTCGGAAAATTTTTGTACATTTTCAAACAATAAGTTATTTTGATAAAATATGGTGCAATGTTTTTACTATATAGGTTACACCGGTTACTAGATCGATGCCTGCTTGCATTAAAGAGACATATTTGCTATTAAAAACATTTTTATGAAAATTCACTTCCATAACGCACATGCTGCGTCCAGACTTCTTAGGAATGAATTCCATTTGAACAAACTTATTCCCACAATACCTATGTAGGCATTCTAGTTCCAACTAATCTGGTTTAGTTATAAGAACCACCTCCAAAATTGCTACCAGCTGCTATTATTAAAATACAGTATTATACCATCTGGCCAAATTCAATCTCCCAAAATAGCAGTTTCTAAACTTTCAAACTTAAACTATTTTTAACATGCAATTATTAAAATTATTTATTAACATTGATTTATAATACCATATCTGCTTTCGGCAAATGGCGTTAGACTTAAGGCGTATATTATTGTGTCTGTTCTAATTTTCTTCAATCAATTTTGTTACTTAAAATTGAAGAGCATGTTTATAATATGTAAATTCGTGGACAGTCGATTGTAATAAATCAAATTTATTTCTTCCTCATGATGGGAATCGGAAGATGCCCCCAAGGTGATTCTCTCATGAGCTAAATTGTCTTTTGCGATGCACCTGAAATATTTCTACCAAGCAAATTACAGTTTATTAGTTGTTGTTGCCCTTACTTTGTGAAACCGTTCCGTACTCAATACATACGTAAAGACTATATCTCTGGGTTCACAAAGTGTTGCTTTCTTTTCTCTAATCGTTTTCGTTGTTTGGCAACATCATCAGATCAACTGCGAGAAGGATGGCATAGATGACATGTAAGGAAAATTCATACAGTTCCCAAGTGCCATAGGTGTTATAGAATAGGACATATAGCAAAGGACTGCATAACAATAGACTTAGAAAAATTATGCCGCCGGCAATTCTACTATCAACCCACCTCCAAATGTTCAACCACCAACAGTCCACAATGTCGCGCATAAAATGACAGATATCATTTTCAAAACTAAAAAGGTACGAAAGATGGTATCTTCTTTTGTTACGAGGAAAGCCTCTGGCGTCGACGAGATCCCAGCAATTCATCTCAAAAAATGCGCACCAGAACTTGCTCCTGTCATGCCTCGTCTGTTTCAGACATTTTACAATAGAGGCATATTCCCTAGTAACTAGAAAACTGCTCGAGTACAACCCGTCCCCAAGAAAGCATCCAAAGCGCGTCCTAGCAACTACAGGCCTATTTCTCCCCTTTCACTCGTCTCTAAAGTGATGTAAAAGTATATAAACACCGAATTACTAAAACTTCTTGAAAAACACAGTCTAATCCACGACAGGCAGTATAGATTCCATTAGCGCAGATCAACTGCCGACCTCCTTTCCTTTGTCACCCATTCTTGGAACATATCCAAAGCATTCGACCAGGTCTGACACGCAGTGTTTCATAATAAACTTCCGACCTATGGCCTACCACCAAAACTCTGTGCCTGGACAGCAAATTTCCTCTCCAACCGGAGCATTTCTGTTGTCGTGGACGACCATTTCTCTAAACCGTATCCAATTAATGCAGCAATTCCCCAAGGTTCAGCTTTTGCCCCTACTTTGTTTCTCCTCCACATCAATGACTTCCTCTCTAGCACATCCAACCCAGTTCACAGTTACGCGGACGACAGCACCCTCCACTCAAATATACAATGTTATAAGCCTGTCTCTTTAAGCCTAATTAGATGAGGATCGCAGACTCATGGAGGGTTCTGTCTCCGTGGATCTCCAAAAAATATTAAACTGGGGAAGTAGAAATCTTGTACAATTCAACCCCACCTAATCTCAGTCTTGCTTTTTTCCTCATAAGAGATACACCAGCCCTAGACCCATCACAATGAACAACCAAATTATTCAAAGTAATGAGTCCTTTTCACTTGTTGGCATTTCTGTGGATCGAAATCTCAACTGGCACCAACATATCACATCGATTGCAGAAGCGGCTGCTAAGAAATTAGGTTCCGCTTCCGGGCTCGCAAATGCTTTTTACCAGCTAATCTCTATACCTTATATACTTCACAAATAAGGCCTAACCTCGAATACTGCTCCCACATGCCGCTACCGCTTCTACACTGGCTATCCTGGACTCCATTCAAAAGAGAGCTATACGTCTCATCGGTGACCCTACCCTCACTCAAAGGCTGCCACCCCTTGCCCACCGACATGCCGTTTGTGACCTCTCTCTCTCTCTCTCTCTCTCTCTCTCTCTCCGTCTTTTATAGATATCTGCACGGGCACTGCTCAGAGGAGCTTTCTTCCATAGTTCCTCCACCTGCTGCCCCCAACAGATCTGACAAAGCGAATGCACCCTTTTACTGCCCAGGTCACCAGACATAGAATATCTTGTTATGCCCGCTCTTTTGTCCCGAGGACTTCCAAGTTTTGGAATTCCTTGCCGGCACATCCTTTTTCTTCTCCTCCGAACCTCCAAACCTTCAAGTCCATAATTAACAAGTTGCCTCTTTCCTTTTTGTCGACACTCACCGTACGATAGTATTTAGGCTGTAAGCCCTCGTGGTGTGTTGTTGAAAGAAAATGTGAGAAAGGACACAAAAGAAGGGAATGAGAAAATGTGCAGCGACACAGGGCACAAAAGAAGGGAATGAGAAAATGTGCAGCGATCCTATTTATGCGATGCTGAAACACAGAGGGCAGAGTCTACGAACTGGTCTAAGTACAGAGAACATATACGGGCGCTACAGAAAGAGAAGGCGGAAAGATTAACAAAATTTTAAATGAGAGTGCTCCAAGTATATGTGGATAGGAGCAAAAGGGCGATGGTAATAGGAAAGACATAATGTTGGCAGAATCAGCTGAACCCAACAAAAACATGGCTACGGCAAACACCAAATGGATAACAGACGAAAATGTAGATGCAGCAATATATGTTACGAATAACAAAACACAAGTATATAGAATGGGAAGGGGTAAAGGCTATGTATGAATTGAAACGATAGACATAGGTACTCTTGCTATGGATCGCCTGCTATTGGAGAAGAAGTCTTCCAGCATTTTCTAACCTTCTTAAACAGAGACATTAGGCAACATAAGAATAAGATATTAATTGAAGGGGGACTTTAATGCGAAAGCCTATAATTGGGGCTCAGCAAGAGAAGACAAAAAGGGAAAAGCGTTGAGAGAATGGATGCGCCAAGCGGACTATATTATATTGAATGATGGTAGACTTCCAACGTCCGAAGGGAATGGAGGACCGTCACAAAAAAAGATATGGTAACCAAATTTGGTAGGTGGGTTAAAAATATAAAAGGTAAACCATGTAACAAAATTTAGATTTCTATGTTACAAGCAAAAAAGGTATAAAAAAAAATTTGATGCCAGATCATTTCTATGAAAATTCACAACCATAACGTGTATGCTGCGTCCAGACTTTTTTATTCTTGTTCTATGTAGTGTGAAGCAGTGACACCATTTAATTCATATTTATTTGTTGTAGATTATGAGAAACAGAAATCGAAGATGGATATTCTTTTGGATTTTGATGTCCTCCTATCACTATGTCATTATATGTGAAGTCGTCGAGGCCATAGGAATAGATACATCAAGAAGACATCAAGGTAAATAATTTTAACTGAATCCTACTAATAAATTACATGGTTCATTTGCTTTTGATTATGTCACTCGGTCTCTTTTCTTAATTGCTGAACACTCTCTTAATATTGTACAACGTTCACTGAAACCATCTCCTCCTAAGTGCAGTTGTATTAAGGATGTAAGGTTAATTTTTTTGACTTCACAAATGGGTTCACAACTCTCCTGCCATGATTAACATTTTCATGAAAAATTTTGAGACAGAAGCCCTTAAGTCATTCAAATAAAAACCAACCTCCTAGTTAAGATATGTATAACCTCCCGAAAATTTTTATGTGTGAAAAACAACAGTAGTAATATGTGAAGGACTTCAAATGAACTCAAATCTGGTCGGTAGTGAGGTCACTATTTTCTGTAAATCCTACCCTAAAAAGTTTCTATCTATCAGATTTACAATTAGCAGGATTAGAAATACTTTATAAGGCTCGAAGATCTTAATACTGTTTACTACTTACGCTTTTCTTGTGTTGTTGCACTGCCTGAAGTCTCATATTTGTCAGAGCTCCAAACTAGTGCCTAGTTACGATGATTCTTCTACAAATTTACTACGATATCTCTAAATGCGATATTTAGAATTTTGAATTGTGCTGTCACAAAAGTCAAGAGGGTTTAAGGAGGAATTATTCTTCAATCAAATATATATGTAGAAAAATAAATATTTAAATATATTGACAAGCCTCGCAATTAAAATAAATTTTGTCATACGTTTGGTAAAGTTGAAATAAATATTACGGTGAAGAAAATGAAATAAAGCAATTATTACATGTCTGTGAAAAGAAATTGGCTATTGCAAACGTCAAGATTAAAAAGTTAATATCAATTTACATAAACATAAATATTTCATATTGAATGAAACTAAATAAAAAGATAAAGTTTTATAAATATGAAAATAAACATTCAATGGTGTAAGTTTTGTTTTTCATTCATTACCCTTGGTATTTTGCAAATTTTACATGAGAGTTAAATGAAATACCGATGCTTTATTGGCCAGTTTACTCAATTACTTAATTAAAACAAGTAAATTTAAGTTAAGCTCAAAAAAAAAGAATGTAAAATTAAATTTCTAAATTACAAGTTGCAAGTGAAATATCCAAAATATTTTGCTGAATAGATAACTGATAAACTACATTAATTAATATTAATTTGCAAAGTACCTAACACATCTGAATTTGCATTACTGACACAATATTAAGACATAAATATTAAATTACAGTAATTTAAACACACATCCCACTGATGTGTTGAAAGTTCTAATTTAGTTAGATTCACTTAAAAGTTCATACTACAAAGATTCGGAAGTTAAATGCCAAACCAAAATTGGATGTTCAGCACACAGATGAAATTTAAGAAGAAACACACTCACCAAGACTGAGCTGTGTGAAGTTATTCAGTACTCCAGAGTTACCTGTTGATTGCTCAATGACATTACAAGGCAGATTCCAACCATCAGTGCTCGCCACAGGTTCAATCTCTTACAGGAGAAAGAAAATCGGGACAAATGCAGTGCACTTCGATAGATTAAAGGCAGACCAATTGCATATACCAATGACTCGCTAGATGAACGGCAAAATCTTATTGTTGACAGACAGCTCTGGGGATGATGTCACTCCTCAGGCAAATTAACCGAGATTTTCTTTGCAGTTTTAAAATGCAAATGACGGTATTGAATTCGAAACATGTAGTTCAGGACCCGGAATGTTGAAATCCGCATTTGTGATAACCTTAAGAGACGTTACAATTTCAGAAACAAAAGCGTCACTATTATTTCGCGGTTTTTTACTAAAATGCATAATTGATTTTTTAGGTAGGACTCAAAACACTTTTAACAACCACTAAAATCATAATCGAACGATATTTGAAGCCAGAAATAAGACACTAGACATTTTTAGTGTAACTAAAAATGCCTCGATAAATAAAACATGTTGATTGCTTTGCAGTTCACACCCAACTCCAAGATTCAAGCGGGTCGAGTCAAGAACTCTGCCGACTGCTGCACGAAAAATTCTTACCTTGACCGTTAGTGGCTGTGCGCGAGCTCTTTCTAGCTTCTTCTCTTCGAATGAGATAAAACGAGACCTCCAATCGGTGGCGAAGTCACGACGTCTTCTATACACCCCTCAACAATAATGGACTCGTCCGTTCGTTATTTTATGGTTACTATTGCATGACATCAGCCTCTGCTATTCCGAGAGTTCCAGAACAATCAAGATTTTCTTTTTCCTCAACAAAATGCAACGTCTTTTAATATTTGATTTTCGACGCATATTATAGGGAATTCAGTGCGGATGCTACGATATAGAATTCCTTAGCGAATTTTCAATGACAAATGTTAAAATCAAAACATAAATTGTCTTACAGATATTGGATTGTCGGCTATTAATCAAGCCTCTTACGGGTTCATTTTGAATATTTAAAGTAGTAACGAAACGCAATCGTTACACATGTTGATGACATTTTCGCTATTTGATCACACGGTAAATAGTCTTTGGACTAAATTATTCTTCACCTAAGTAGCATCAATACTCGAATGCATTTCACTATGGAAATATAAAATAACTCCCCCTTGCCTTTCTTAGATGTACGTGTTGCCGGAAAACTACTCCGAAGAATTTCTTACACTGTTTACCAAAAACTTACACTCACAGCTACTTTAACGCTTAGTACCACCAAATACTATATAATGACAATACAGGACACTCCGGCTGATTTCGTGTTTCAAAAATATCAGCGCCCCTAGCGGATAGTACTGATGTTACGTCGTTCGAGAACGTGTAACACTAGCAATTGCTGGTGTCTAACTGTTTGAGCTGTGTTTTTTGCAATGAATGCTAGTGGCTGGGTGTGTGAAATCTATAATTGTTCGAATTAAATACATTTCATAGGTTTCCAAAGGATGGCGAAACGTGAATATGATTTGAAGCAGAAGACACATTCAGAATCACTCTTATGGCAATATGTACAGTTCGCAGAAGATAATTGATTGTGTAATATTTACCATGATGTACCTATTTATAGAGAAACTTTGTAAACGGATGGTTGAAAGGCTTCAATCATAACTTGTCTTCCAGTGCACACAAAAAAAAAAGAAATATGAAGGCAAAAAAGTTTTGCATTAATAGTAAATGATATAAGAAACTGTTTTTCTATATTCTTCTGTGTCCTTTTTTATTTCAGTATGGCATAAATTGTCACATTTTTTCACATTTAAAATTATTTTACTTTGTAAAGGCTTTTAATTATCTTCCCAAGACAAGTTTTTAAAGAGACAAGTAGAAATAGCAGATTCAGCCCTATAATAGATTTATTCACGGAAGTAACATTAATTATGTACTAAGTATATCAGTTACATATTTTAAAATATTAGATTAATAAGACAGTTTTCATGTAGAGATATAGCAAATTAACTACTGTGCTACCATTTATACCTAGAACAATTATTTATAGGTAAGTACAGATTGTAACTTAATATCCTCAGAAACAGCTTTCAGTATATTCCTATATCTACCCTTGAAATAGTAGTTTAACGGCGGTTTCAAGATAGTACTTTAAATTATGATGAAATAAGATTATGGGTAAGAGAAATTTGCAGAATTATTTATGCTGAATTAATTTAGGTTTCAAGCTGATTGTTGATACAAATTGTATTTATAACTATATAATCAGAAAAATTTCACTGTTTTGTCATGTAAAAGTTTCTATATTCATCTATAATAAACCAATTGTCTAAATTAAGAATATACAGGTTAATATATACAATTCAAATTACCCGCTCAGTTGTGAGTACTTCACGCGAGGTGGCGCTAGTGTACTTGTCACAAATATCACCAATGCTTAAGCATAGGAGTATCCCGTATTGTCATTATATAGTATTTGGTACCATCAACACTAGGGTGGACCGAAAACTTTGTTTTTTAAATTTCCCTTGTACCTAATAGCATTCAAAAGTTGCGCATTTACTAGCTGATGACGTTAATTTTTTTTAAAAAGTTCGTTGATAGTACTTTTAGCCTTCTACTTGCATATAAATTATAAAAAAAAATCACTCTTATACTCAAGTTGCTGTAGTTTTTTATTGAAGCTTTCGGAGATCACTTTTATTTATTTGAAGCAATAAACGCGCTATATTAGGTTCGTAGAGAAGCGTTATAATTAATAATTTTCTATGAGTGAAGAAACAAAATTGTACTTACAATTATTTTCCATAGAAGAAATAACTTTTAAAGAAAAAGACAAGGGAAAACAACCACCGAACTTTAAAGTTGTAATGATTGTTTTGAACGAAATTGAAAAAGTTCGGGACGCAGCAAGTGCGTTATGGTCGTGAATTTTCATAAAAATCTTTTCAACAGCAAATATGTGTGTTTTTTTTCAGAAAGCAGGCATCAAATTTGATTACCAGTATAACATATATAGTAAAAACAATGTGCCAAGTTTCATCAAAATAACTTTATTGTTTGAAAACGTACAAAAATTTCCAAAAGTAAACTTAAAGTTTAACCGAAAAAATCCGTTTCTTGGTCAACCTTATAGGTTAATTGCAAATGGAGCTTTTCAAATATGAAGCATTTAATCAAAATTCGCTACCATAACGCACTTACTGCGTCCAGAATTTCTTAACTAACAAACATGCATTATATTTCGTTTGAAAATGCAAAAACATAAGGCGTTTTCGACTAAAAAAATATTATTTGTATCACCAACGATTTATGGGCCACCCTGTGATTGTAGAAATAATTTTTTAAGATGTAGCTCAAGACACCCTATAATTAATGTATACAATATTTTTTCATATCTTGTATAATAACGGATATATTGAGCTTTATTGATTTTTTACGAAAATTCGACAAAAATTATATAAACGATAAACTCTCTAGCCAACACTACTGCCAAAGCATCAGAGAAAGGGTCTATTTGAAACGAATTTTCTGGAAATATTTTAGTAAAATGAAGGACAATGACGGTTGAAACTAAGACATCAGGGTTTGTAAAACATTATTCTTGAGACATTTTCTTTCCATAGCCCGTATTATATTCAAGTTCTTTGCCTAAATATTGCGAATTTTGACGTTTTAAATTGTCACTTTGACGTTCTGAGGAAAACCCCAATTTATTTTTCTTTAAATGCTTATAACTTTTTTGTCTTTCGACCTACAGAGCTAAATTTTGGTAGGTAGCTAACCTATAATGGTATAAACCAGCGTACCAAATTTGGTTGCTCTTACATTGTTAATCCCGGATATATATATATATATATATATATATATATATATATATATATATATATATATATATATATATATATATATATATATATATTGAAATGAAACACAAAATTTTCCGAGAAAACCTGGGCCGATTTTCCTGACTAACGAACTTATCCAAGTTATTTGCAAGAGGAAGGTATTCACCCAATGTAATCAAAATCGGCCCATTATTTTTTGAGTTATCGGTGTGATACACACACACATATATATATATATATATATATATATATATATATATATATATATATATATATATATATATATATATATATATATATATATATATATTTATTGAAACTGACCCCGGATATGTGTTCTGTGGGGCCTAATTAGCGCTCATTTAAAGAAATTTTTTCAAAATTCAAAAGTCGGGATCTCCTTATAAGTGAATTTTTTTAAAGAAAATTCACTAAAAATATGGGGATCTGCTTTAATTCCTACGATAAGCCACACGCAAGTTTCAAACATGTTAAAAACTTATAACGACGTAAATTTCAAACTAATTAAATTCCCCAATAGCATGAAAAACAGTAAATATGACGAGAAGGTTGCAAATTATACGTGATCCGTATCTAGATTGCTCGATATTGCAGCTTGTAAGCGCGATGCCTAAGACTTTTGCACCCGCTGAAATTAAAAAAGTACCAGCTTTAGGGTAGGATTTTCTCGACAACCAGTGACGTAATTGAAATATGGTAACTCATTATGTCGACCAGACGGTAAGACAAAAGCTGCAAGAAAGAGAAAAAAATGGAAATACCCAGGCGCTTTTGAAACTGAACCTTCAGATAAGTTAGATTCTACGAGTATCCCAAACATATCAATGAGAACAGCTACCGAACCAGGTATTACTAAAGGAAACATAACATCTCCAGAACTGTCAACATCCACCACTAACAAGAGGAACAAATTAGCTCTACCATTTTTGGCGAAAGATTGCGTTCGATACAAGGTATCAAATCGTTCAGCAGGTCCAGTTACCTCTATGCTGTACTGCAACAGAATGGCAGCCTCATAATTGATAATAAGAAACTTATAAGATCATTATCGAAGTAAAGAAAACATCACCGGTAATACTGTCTTTGGTTGAAAAAGTATATATTTTTATGGCAGAAAGATACACTTTTTTTATATTTCAACAATACACCACGATGGCTTACAGCCTAAATACTATGGTACCGTGGGTGTCGACAAGGAAGAAAGAGGCAACTTGTTAATTCTGGACTTGAAGGTTTGGAGGTTCGGAGGAGAAGGAAAAACATGTGCCGGCAAGGAATTCCACAACTTGGAAGTCCTCGGGACAAAAGAGCGGGCATAACAAGACCGTCTATGTCTGGTGACCTGTGCAGTAAAAGGGTGCATTCGCTCTGTTTCCCTGGTAGATTTGTTGGGGACAGCATGTGGAGGAACTATGGAAAAATGTTCCTCTGGGCAGTGCCCGTGCAGATATCTATAAAAGACGGAGTGAGGTCACCAATGGCAGCCTTTGGGTGAGGGTAGGGTCACCAATGAGACGTATAGCTATCTTCTGAATGAAGACCAAGATAGCGAGTGTAGAAGCGGCAGCGTCACCCCAGATGTGGGAGCAGTAATCGAGGTTTCGCCTTATTTGTGAAGTATATAAGGTATAGAGATTAGCTGGTGAAAAGTATTTGCGAGCCCGGAAGAAGAAACCTAATTTCTTAGCAGCCGCTTCTGCAATTGATGTGACAGGTTAGTGCCAATTGAGATTTCGATCCAGAGAAATGCCAAGTGAAAAGGACTCATTACTTTGAATAACTTGGTTGTTCATTGTGATGGGTCTAGGGCTGGTGTATCCCTTATGAGATAGAAAGCAAGGCTGAGATTTGGTGGGGTTAAATTGTACAAGATTTCTACTTCGCCAGTCTAATATTTTTTGGTGGTCTACGGAGACAGAACCCTCCATGAGTCTGCGATCCTCATTTAATTGGGATAAAGAGACCGGCTTAGAATATTGTATATTTGAGTGGAGGGTGCTGTCGTCCGCGTAACTGTGAACTGGGTTGGATTGAACGTTTTTACTTCACGATGCGAATCGAAGAACATGTTTCTACCCTTTCGGAACCAGAATTTGCGTACTTGGACAATGTTTCACCGCCCACTGTGACAGGTAAAGCCATATCTGAGGGTATTATAAATTTTATGTGAAGCAAAAACGGTTTGGATTGTGATAGAAGAGCTACCAACACCGGTTTCAGAACTGTATCTGGGCAGACCGCTTTAGTGGTTCTTTTGCCTGTTACACGTAAATGAATTGCCACTAAGGCATTTGTTAACTAGTCTAGATGGTTGCACTTTTGAACTCCGAAAGTACTCCGGCTATATCGGAATAGTTTAGCCACTAGTGAAAAAATCTAGTGACAGTTTTTTAATCCATGCCAAGAAACATACAGGGTGGCGCATTGAAAACGAAACAGACCGATTTGCGTCCAGATATAGTTTTTTAAGAAACGCTGAAACAAATCAATTTTAATATTGAGGGGGACATGTTTTGACATAAAACTCAACTTTGTTACATCAACCGCTTAAGGGTGGTGATAACAACCCTTATATTTTAAATAGGGAACATGGGTAGAGTGTTACATCATTTGAAACCTCTTTATTTTCTGAATTCAGCACACTAATCTTAAGTTTTATTAACTCGTTTAAGAATTATTCACAGTTTGAGTTGCAAGAACGTATTTCATTTGTTGTGATGTAAAATGGACTAATTAGTCAATTTTTCGTTAAAAAAAACTAAAAAGCAAAACCAAACCTTTAAAAATGTTTATTCAGTTAGTGTTCAAATTGTTGACCACCAGCTTCCACACAAAAGTACAAATTTTGTTCAAAACGAGCTCTGATATTCTGGAAAATTTGTGGAGTTATTAAACGGCATTCTTCAACAATGCGTCGTCGTAATTCTTCCAGAGACTCCGGTTCTGTTGTGTAAATTCAACTATTTAAATTGCGCCATAGAAAGAAGTCTAAAGGAGTTAAATCCGGTGATCTAGGGGGGCACTCAATAGCACCTCGACGCCCAATCCATTGTCCTGGAAACTCTCTGTTCAAAAACTCTCTAACACGTTGTGAAAAATGCGGAGGAGCTCCATCTTGTTGAAACAATAATTGATTTTCTTGATAGCGATCATCATTTTCAACAATGTCAATTAGTAGGGGGTAAATGATATCTTATAGTAACTCCAAGTACGTTTCTCCACTCAAATTGCCATCAAGAAAAATTTGTCCGATTAAACGGTCTCCAAAAATGCCAGTCCAGACATTCAATTTCTGTGGAGTTTGAGTGTGGACTTCGTGAAAATTTCTTGGATTATTATCTGCCCAATAACGACAATTATGACGGTTGTCTGTAGAGTTTAATAAAAACGTACACTCGTCTGAAAAACAGATATTGAACAAAAAGCTCCCGTTATCAGCTATTCGTGCAGTCATAACTTCACAAAACTCCAGCCACCGATCAAAATCATCTTTATTCAGTTGTTGTACAAGATGAATTTATACGGGTGAAATTTATGATGCTTCAATATTCGCTGAATAGTTCTTCTTTTGATGTTTGAAACAGTGGCCAATTTTCTCGTGCTCAAAGTTGGGTCTGCAGCAATTTGTCCTAAAACATCAATCTCAGTAGTCTCATTTCTAACCGGAAATTCACGTTCAGGATCCCTTTTTTTGTTGGCTACTGAACCACTTTGTCGAAACTTTGCAACTAACTCCAAAATGTATTTTCTGTTAACATGTCTGTTCGGATGTCGTTCATTAAACAAATTTGCGGTACGGTTGGCACAGTCATCGTTTTTGAAAAAAAGAGTAATTATTTCAACTCTTTCTTCTACAGAATACACCATTGTGAAATTAATTTTAGGTGTATTATCAAGTATCAAATCGACCGATAAACTGAAATAACAAACCGCATTTCTCTCATTCCGATAATAAATGTTCTGATAGTCCATTTTTCGTTTCGAAAATTCGAGAGTCGGTACCCCTATAAAAGCAAAGTTTTCTTTATGAAAATTCGTGCAACAATAATGCAAAAGCCATCCACTGTATTATAATGCTCTAAACCATAATTATTTTGTTGTCATACTATTTGTTTGTTGTGTTTTGTTGCAACATTACCTATTGTGTTGAGAGAATTTAATTAACAAAACAAAGAACAATAAAACCTGTCTAGTTTTTCTGTCGGAGGACAGTTTCTGTCTAACGTCTGCTTCCCATAAAAATCACAGATAATTTGCACACCTGGTAAATTAAGGTATGGACTTCGGCATCGTAAACAATAATCTTTTGGCGCTTTAAAAGAGCAATCCTTACAATAATAGATAATCGAATACAAAGTATAGATAATTATGTCTTGTTATAAACACAAAGAATAAAGAAATTAGTAAACAATACAGACATCGTCTAAGTGTAACTTTTCAATCGCAATATATCACTGACATACTAACCTATACTTTTTGAGTATACGAGGATTATTTATTAATTTTTAGCCAAAGCGGGGAGAACTTAGTTCGATGCGTCTTTTTGTGGATTTTCTTAAAAAAAAGTAACTAATGAGGAGATCCCGATTTTTGAATTTTGAAAAGATTTCTTCAAATTTTGTGTCTACTTACGAAAAAAACAAAATATCTCCGGAAATAACAACATGAGGGCAACTGAAGTCAGCACGCTCATTTGTGTCATAAAGGGTATTCTATGTACCAAAATTCAGATCTCTATGTTAAAACACAAAAAAGTTATGGGTAAATTAATTTTTAAATAATTAAATCTGATTAAAAAAAGTTGCTGATAATTCTCTAAAACCGGGTGCACTTGCAGATAGATAACGCTCTGCTTGTCTGGACTCCGCCCCTTCGGACAACCTGCAAAACTTAACACGAAACTCAAAAAGAAAAACCAAGTGAACGAAACAAGTTGTAACGACGGCAGCTGCATTCTCTCCATAACTGCGACGACAGAAGACCTACTACCTTACTGTATCTCTGAATGAGAGAAGGAAATACAAGGCCACAGACAATAACCGATACAGGGAGCTGAACAGGGCGGTGAGATTGGAATGCCGAAAAGCAAGGGAAGTATGGAGTAATGGAGACACTAGAAAAAAAAGCACGACTCGTTTAATCTCCACAAAAAGGTCAAGGAATTCACAAACACACAACGCAGGCAGATCCACGGTATTTTGAAGGACACTAACAACAAGATCTTAACGAGCGTTGAGGAAAAACTTAAAAGAGGAGTATGTTGAGGCCCTCTTCAATGACACACGATCCCACCAACCACCTAGGGACTATGATGATTCAACGAACCCAGCCCTGCTATCACGGCAGAGGAAGTGAGACGTGCTATAACACTTCAGAAAAATGACAAGGCTGCAGGATCAGACAATATTCACGCGGAAACCTTGAAATTGCTCGTCAGTGCAGATGATGTAGGCCTAAAATTTCTTACATCGTTGTTCAACTCAATATATGAAACTGGGAAAATACCAACGGACTGGCTGAGGTCGACGTTCATCGCTCTGCCAAAAAAACCGAACGCTTCTCAATGCGACGACCAACGAATGATACGCCTGATGTCTCACGTCCTCAAGGTGTTTCTTCGTATCGTTCACACTCGCATATACGCCAGATGTGAGGGACAGGCTGTGGAGACGCAGTTTGGATTTAAGAACGGAATGGGCACGCGCGAGGCTCTCTTCTCTCTCAACGTTCTCACACAGCGATGCAGAGACATGAATGTTGATTTATACGCCAGCTTTATTGACTATCGAAAAGCTTTCGACTGTGTTTCGCACCAGAAGCTCATTGAGATCCTAAAATACACCGGAGTTGATGCGGGAGATCTAAACATCATCACGCAGCTGTACTGTCATCAGATTGCGGAGATTAGGATAGAGGGCATAACATCCGAAGAAACAAAAATCAGAAGGGGTGTTAGACAATGATGTGTTCTGTCCCCTCTACTCTTTAACATATACTCGGAGGAGGTGTTCCGGGAGGCACTGGAGAATGTGAAAGAGGGCGTTAAAATCAACGGCACCCTTATTAATAATATACGATTCGCCGACGATACGGTCGTGGTCGCCGACAGCCTACCACATATCCAGAATATGACTGACCTCATCGTTGAGCATAGCACACAGTATGGTTTACACATAAACGTTGCCAAGACCAAGGTGGTTATGTTCTCCAGGGTACCAAGACGGACGATCCTTCAAATTAACAACCAGGTTATGGAACAGGTGCCGTCCGTTAAATACCTGGTCAACGAGAACAGTGGCCCTAAAATGTAAATCAGATCAAGGATAGAACGGGCCAGAAGGACATTCATCTCCATGAAGAACCTCTTCACCAGTAGAGACCTAAGCCTACAGCTCCGCATACGTATATTAAGCTGCTATATCTTTCCAGTGCTACTCTATGGCTCCGAAAGCTGAACATTCTGCCAATCAATGGAGAGCCGCATTGATGCCTTTGAGATTTACTTGTATCGCCGTATACTGCGTATATCCTGGGTAGACAGGATAACCAACGAGGAAGTGCTAAGGAGAATAGGTAAAGGCAAAGAACTGCTGACAACCATCAAAGAACGGAAGCTCCAATACATCCGGCACATTATGAGGAGGGAGCGGTACGAGCTCTTCCGACTCCTCATCGAAGGAAAGATCGAGGGTAAACGATCCGTGGGCAGACGGCAGAACTCATGGCTGAAAGATCTGCGTCGATGGTTCGGACGGACATCTGTGGAGATTTTCAGAGGTGCGGTATAACGCACCATTATAGCCAGTTGGATCGCCAACCCTCGTAGGGAGACGGCGTCCTAAGAAGAAGAAGTATCTCTGATATTCTCCGGTCTGTCCGCATACTCCATCCACTTCCAACCGACACGCCTCCCGGCACCTGCGCTCTTGTGCCTCAGCTTCTCCTATTGGACCAGCATATTCTACCCCGTTTTTTTCTCGGATCCTTTCAAACACTCTGTATGGTCTACTATATCTTAAATACCACTCGCTTCTCGCCTATCGCCGCGGAAATAAAATGTAAAAGCTTCCCACAAATATCCGCAATTATTTTATAACGATTTATTTCACTGTAAAGGGAATAAATTTAGTTTTATATATATATATATATATATATATATATATATATATATATATATATATATATATATAAGAAGGAATGGCGGTCGCTACTGTTGTTCATCCAAACTTCAGTGTCTCTAATACAGGCAAATCGACCAAGAAAGTTGGGCATAAATAACGCAAGTTTCTTGCTAAACTGAGCTTTATATATTTGGCGGTTTATTAGGGCTTCATCAGGGGCATAAAAAGTTACAATTCCACGGTTTGCTAAAATAACAATGGTGAAAAAAGCACGTTACCAATAGCCAAACAAAATGAAGGCCAGACAGAAGACAGAAGCAACAGCTGAAAAATTACACCATTGTTCGAGACGTAAAACAACACTCAAAATACGGTACACACATCAAAGATCCCAACCAGATCAAAATTCACATGGTTGTTTACTTTGAAATCATAGTTAAATCAATTAAAAGCATCGAAAAACGTTCCCAAGATCAATACATGTCAAACACTGACCACATATATCAATTTCTTCTCTTTAGATATATCACTTGCCAAAACAGCGACCACGAAATTTTCAGCTCCACTGTACAAACACCAGATATGACCATAGACGTCAAAGGAAAAACGGTAGAATAGGGAAAAAATCAACAGAATGGCTCAGAAATATGACCCTGAGTGTATCCATCAACCACGTCAGTGCAAATGCCAAAGTTGTGTTGTTAAAAAACTAGGCCCGCATAATTATCACACCTGACCGTGACGATCCAAGCATTCATTTCCAAGTTAACAGGAAAATGTAGACAGGAGGAATCATAAAGCCGGTGGACATACCAGGGGGTATACCCCGTGTAACTGTATAAGTTGAGACACTCGGCCATGCAGCTGAAACCAAGCAGCTGTGAAAGATTCATTAAAACACACCACAAAAACTATGAGAGAATTATATTTTTTTATAAATTCTAACTGTTTTTAAAATAACCAAAGAACAGGGGCAAGTGGTTTTATCTTACTGTTTTAATACGCATTTCACTGCTATAGATAGAAGTCCATGAATGGCGTGGATATGACAAATTGATAAGGGTTAATAGGAAATAGTTTTTCTCTATTTTTCTATCGATAATATATGCGTATTGTAGTACAGTATTATAAAGTTACCTCTACCAGTTTTATATTTTCTTGTTATAAGGTAATGTGGGGCAAATGCAACATGTTTTTCATGCAATTCAACTTTAACTGTAGCAGAAAATTTTATCTTTCTTCATTTTGTTGCGGCAATTTTTTATAAGAACCTCTAATCATTGTTAAATCATACCCCGTAATATGGGGTTAACAAAACCGTGAAGAAAGAGTAATAATAATTTTTTTAAATATATGTCTCTATGTTACATTTGCCCCAACAATTGGGGCAAATGTAGCAATCAGCATTTATTTGTCTACTGTGATACATACAAATCTGTTGGTGGGGCAAATGCAAGAGAAAAGAAAACTGATTGTTGTGGTGTTGTGGTAAAAAATGTTGACCGTACGTTAATAAATAAATAAATTATAAATATTTTTAGTAACTGGCCAGGGAAATCTTTAATTTTAGACCTTTATTTATTGCAACATGTCATCACAAACTTAAAACATTATTGTTTAAGGACATTTGGGCCCCTAGAACCCATATCCGGGGCCAGTTTCAATTTATATATATATATATATATATATATATATATATATATATATATATATATATATATATATATATATATATATATATATATATATATATATATATATATATATATATATATATATATATACAGTGTGAAACACACTTATGGAATAAAATTCTCAGCTAATTTGTTTTCTGTTTCTGCTGGAAGAGCAGTTTGTCGCCCCTTTTTTTACCTGTCCTCTAGTGCCCTTCAAGTGTGTGTAAATAGTTGAATATGGGATACCAACAACTTTTTTTGCCCGGTAGTCAGTCATTCTGCCGGTTCTTACGGCATGTAAGCAATTTTGTAAGTCTTCTTCTCTGTATTGTGCAATTGTCTTCTTTTTTTAGTAAGTTCTAACCATCTTTAAGCTAAAAAAGACAGACAATATAATAACTACTTTCAAACTTTTTAAGGGGTAAATTTAATATATGTGTTACATTTACCGCTCTAGAAAAGGTTACTTTTGTCCCAAGTTCATTTTTATCAGGGGCAAATGCAACATACATAATTTTTTTGTAGAATTTGGCAAATAGATTTAAAATGCTGGCAATATATTTAAATGAAACTTTTATACACAAAATAACACAAAACTTACCTTAAAAATCTGTAACAGATAGGGTTTAAGCATCGATTAACAAAAACGTACAAATTACGTTTCTCAGTCAAAGTTAACTTTATAGTTGACATGAAATTGACAATAACCAGAATGACAGTTATGCAATTTTCGTATCATATATAAGTAAAGTGGGTGGCATATGTCTCGTAGGTGGTGTTGGCGCCATCGAATTGGATACGGTATTATTTTAAACTAAATCTGCTACATTTTCCCCATTCTTACATTTACCCCACCTTACCTTAATTATTATTCAGACTATAAGTCTCTAATTTACGTTAACTTACAAACTCCTTAGCTATTGAAGTTTTCTTTAAAAGTACTCGGCGACTAACTTTACTTCTTTGTTTACTTACAGATAACTCAAGTTCCAAGGATCTGCGAAGCATATTTTCTCCACGTATGGACTACGAACAGTGGAAACCTCTTGGTCGAGGTGATCCCCTAAAAAACGATCCCACCTACGATTACGTCCCACCTGTTTTGGACAGAGTCCATTATTGGATGGACCCTTCGCTAAGAAAACCAGATCCTCCTGTGCCAAGCGACCAAAAAAAGACTGAAGTATTACTTCTTGGAATCACCTCGAAAAAACCCAGTACCATTAACTCTCAGGTAGCAGACTCCAGAAGAGACACATATGATCCTTTCCTCCAATTCGTTGATGGCCCTAAATTTCATAGTCACCAAAAAATACCACGACCGCACTATTCATCTGGTTCGTCGTACTACTCGCCGTCATTTTATTATTCAAATAAAAACAGATTAACCGAAAGAAACATATATGCTAAGGGAAATGAACAGAGAGTACCTTATACCATGTTAGTACCTCCACCAGTGGCACCAGAAAACACTGTCAGCGTTCAACAATCCATATCCCAAAAACCCATAACCTTACAGCAACAATTGTCGACAACTGTAAGAACCACCCCGCAAACAACTTCAACAAGCAAGACAACAGCTACATCACAATTTCCCGTCAAGGCTGAGACTGACGTAACAGTACAAGAATCAAACCTCATATACCACTCAACAAGCTATAGCGACGGAAGCGAATGGAAAAACAAGAATAACTTTGCCACAAAAGCACCGTTTTTCGGTCAGAGTGGTTGGAAATCAACAACACCATTTCCTTATAATAGCAGCACCAAGAAGATCAGACCAGAGATAATCTTCCAAAATCACCTTTCACCGCCGGACACATACATGGAACTTAATTTTGCTGATAATAACAGCAACAGACTATCGCAGAAGCCTCTTATAGCAGACGGAAGCAGTCACAACGTAAATTACGTCACACCACCACCTCTGATCAAATCAGAAGGCCATGAAGTTATGCACAAAGGCCAGGTCACAGATGACGATTTAGATGAATCGAACACATACGTCAAAATTGGAAAAACTGAAGCACAAGTTCATTCTTCAGATATAGTCTTACCAAATATACCTATAATATCGCAAAGTTCTTTGATAAGACATCCAACCGTTATGATGAATAGACCCATGATGATGTTTCCTCATATGAAACATAACATGGTGCACAACGACGTCATTTCCATGCCTCCTTTGGCAGTGCAAACGATTGAGAATATGCAAACAATGCAGCCACCACCGATAACTAAGTCGCCGTCTTATACCAAACCTCAAAATCATCTTCTGGGTGCTTTGGAAAGAGAGAAGACCTCAACAATGTCTTTAGGTGGGGGTCCAGGTACATTATACATAACTACTACAGAAGCGACTACGATTGAAGAAGAGGATGAAACTACAACAGCCCCACCTACCACAACTGTGACGTCATTAACCACTGATCCGTTGTTTAGGCATTATAAGCAACCGGAAGAGCCGATGAGAGGTCCTCTGTATCTAATAATTCAAGGTCATTCCAAAGTAAAGACTTATGGTCCAAGCAAACACATACACGGTATAGCTATACAAGACACAAATGATATTGGTGATGATAAAGATGATGGTAATAACAGAATTTATGAAGTTAGGCATTTGCATTATAGAAAAGAACCAAAAATGGAAAAAGCTAGAGCAGGTAGGTCTGGAAATCTTCAAACGTTAAAGCACGTAGTTGAAACAGGTTTTGGTGCCATAGATTTCACTGATATACCAACTGATAGAAACAATGATGAAGATGCTGATGTTAAAGTGGGTAAAGATGTAAAAGAGACAGAGTTGAAGGCGGTATATGAAGTGGCAGAAGCTAAAGATGTGACAAGCGAGAAATATCACAAAGGAATAGTTGAAGAAGCTAGAAAGTTGAAGGATTTTGAAAAAGGAAATGCTACTGTGAATTTGTGATTTTATTGATAGTTATTTATAGAACTATTCTATTAATATTTATTTGTATTTTTTTGGTTTTATTATTAAATAATTTAAGCCAAACATGTGTTTTTATTTATTACCTTGTATACGCTAAAAAGCAGTGCCCTAGTTACACAAAAAAAACCCATTAAAATCAATAAAAGCAGCAAATAATATACAGTTCCAGTTTGTAACTTGGAATAAATTCAGTTAATCAAATATGGCTCTTTTTTCGTCAAAAAATGCTCGGGGACCGTGACTGGTTACTTCAAGTTGGGGTCTTTAAAAATATTATACAGTGTGTACCAAATTTGAGAAATTACGTAATCGAACATTTTTTGAAATGGCAACCCTAGTTTTTTGTTGACTACCTCTAAACTAGATGTGAAGTCATACAAACCTACCAAAGTCCAAATTTTTATTACGTGCCACAATAAAAAAAAAGTTTGAACGCAGCAAGTGGTCGTATGGTAGTTAACTTTTATAAAAATGTTTTCAATAGCAAACATGTTTTTCTTTAAAGAAGTATCACGCCTATATAGGAGAAAGAATGTACCATATTTCATCAAAATAACTCTATTCTTTAAAAATGTATTAAAATTTTCTGAAAAAAATTGTTTTCTGGCCAACGAACTTTAGGTTAATAGCGAATTGAGCTGATGAAATTTCATCTTCTGTATAGCTTTAATGAAATTTGTAATACAAGTTTTTTTTAAAGAGACTTACACTATCTACAGATATAGCAAAATTTAGTTCTTTAGCTTCATAGAAAGTTCAGTTTTTGGCATTTTTCTCAAAAGGAGTTAAAACGCAAGAATTTTTTGATAATAGAGAGATCTCGATGGCAACACTTACAAAAGAATTCTTCAATGGTGCGCGTACCAGGACCTCTAAAACCGATCTTCAAGGTCCTTGTAAGTTCAAAGTATTAACTTGACTAGTATGCCGTATAATTATAATGTACAATTCTTATGAAAATTCGCTACTATATTTTTATTTTCGCCAGCCTGTATCCTGTAAACGAGGCATCTTACGATATATGTTTATGGGAACTTTTAGTGATAAAAAATAGTTTTCTATCTGATGGTGAGGTCCTGCTACAAACAACTGACTCACCTGTATATATATATATATATATATATATATATATATATATATATATATATATATATATATATATATATATATATATATAGGGTGGCGCATTTAAAACGAAACAGACCGATTTGCGTCCAGAGAATTTTTTTTTCTAAGAAACACTGAAACACATGAACCTTAATATTGAGGGGGGCATGTTTTGATATAAAACTCAACTTTGTCACATCAACCCCTTAAGGGTGGTGATAACAACCCTTATATTTTAAATAGGGAACATGGATCGAGTGTTACACCATTTGAAAGCTCTTTCTTTTCTGAATTTAGCACACTAATTTTTCTGGAAGTTTTGTCAACTCGTTTAAAAATTATTCACAGTTGAAGATACAAAAACGCATTTCACTCATTTCGATAAGAAATGTGCTGATAGTCATTGTTTTGTTGGTTTGTAAACAAAAAATTTACTATCAGAACATTTCTTATCGGAATGAGCGAAATGTGGTTTACTATTTCAGTTTATCGGTAGGTTTGATACTTGATAGTACTACCAAAAATTAATTTCACAATGGTGTATTCTGTAGAAAAAAGAGTTGAAATAATTAGTCTTTTTTTCAAAAACGATGACTGTGCCAACCGTACCGCAAATTTGTTTAATGAACGACATCCGAACAGACATGTTAACAGAAAATACATTTTGAAGTTAGTTGCAAAGTTTCGACAAAGTGGTTCAGTAGCCAACAAAATACGGGATGCTGAACGTGAATTTCCGGTTAGAAATGAGACTACTGAGATTGAAGTTTCAGAACAAATTGCTGCAGAACCAACTTTGAGCACGAGAAAATTGGCCACTGTTTCCAACATCAAAAGAAGAACTATTCAGCGAATATTGAAGCATCATAAATTTCACCCGTATAAAATTCATCTTGTACAACAACTGAATGAAGATGATTTTGATCGGCGGCTGGAGTTTTGTGAAGTTGTGACTGCACAAATAGCTGATAACGGGAACTTTCTGTTCAATATCTGTTTTTCAGACGAGTGTACGTTTTTATTAAACTCTACAGTCAATCGTCATAATTATCGTTATTGGGCAGATAATAATCCAAGACATTTTCACGAAGTCCACACTCAAACTCCACAGAAATTGATGTCTGGACTGGCATTTTTGGAGACCGTTTAATCGGACCAATTTTTCTTGATGGCAATTTGAGTGGCGAAACGTATTTGGAGTTGCTAGAAGATATCGTTTACCCTCTATTAATTGACTTGTTGAAAATGATGATCGCTATCAAGAAATTCAATTAGTGTTTCAACAAGGTGAAGCCTTTCGGCATTTTTCACAACGGGTTAGGAAGTTTTTGAACAGAAAGTTTCCAGGACAATGGATTGGGCGTAGAGGTGCTATTGAGTGGCTCCCTAGATCACCGGATTTAACTCCTTTAGATTTCTTTCTATGGGGCCATTTAAAGACTAGAATTTACGTAACAGAACCGGTGTCTCTGGAAGAATTACGACGACGCATTGTTGAAGAATGTCATCTAATAACTCCACAAATGCTCCAGAATGTCAGAGCTCGTTTTAAACAAAATTTGTACTTTTGTATGGAAGCTGGTGGTCAACAATTTGAACACTTACTTAACTGAATAAACATTTTTGAACTTTTGGTTTTGTTTTTTAGTTTTTTTAACGAAAAATTGACTAATTAGTGCATTTCTTATCACAATGAATGAAATACGTTCTTGCAACTCCAACTGTGAATAATTTTTAAACGAGTTGATAAAACTACCAAAGAAATTATGTAACACTCGACCCATGTTCCCTATTTAAAATATAAGGGTTGTTATCACCACCCTTAAGGGGTTGATGTAACAAAGTTGAGTTTTATGTCAAAACATGTCTCCCTCAATATTAAAATTGACCTCATTTAGCGTTTCTTAAAAAAAATTCTCTGGACGCAAATCGGCCTGTTTCGTTTTTAATACGCCACCCTGTATATACGTACATGGTGTCCATTATAAAACGTTGCATCAGGTTTTTCCGAGAACTGGTGAGAATTTCGAAAAATCCTAAAACATTTCGATTTGCCTGCAAGTGGGGCACTTTTCTGAACTCTAATAGAATATCTCACCCCAGCGAGGGTTAAAGTCACTCCCACTGGGGGTTAAACATATTCACATATCTTTAAAAAGAAGTATAATATCGTAAGATCGTGTGATCGTATTTGCCAGTCTAACAATCCTCGCCTCCACAGATTTGGAAATATTAAGTCTAAGTACCACTGGATGTTGATTTGGTAATGTACCTCCATCTGGCTGGAACCATATCACATTCACTGGAACTTGTGTATTTGTTTGATCAGGATATCATTACTTAGTGCATTATAAAGTTTATTTTGTATCTGCTTTACATTTTCGAGCCGGCGAAACTGCTTTTCAATTTTTCTGATTGTCCCTTGGAATATAGGCATTAGAAAAGTTTTCTTGAAATAGGCCACACAAATATGGTCACATGAAAATCCACATGCTGTGCGACCAAGAAACTTCCAGTTGGAATTCAGTGTTAATGTTTGGTGCGGAGTGTACAACTACCGTTTATTTTGACCGTATTTTTTACCATACCGAATTAATTCCGAAAACTTCCTACACTTTCTACATTCAGAACATGCCGGTATGTGGGAATATATTCCATTAAATTTAAGAAGAATGGCTTGGTTCCAACTGGATGGTTGTCCAGCTCATTACAGCAGCAACGTTAGAAATTCGGTAAACACCAACTATGATGGCAAGTGGATTGGTCGTGGTGGGCCAGTAGCGTGGCTCCCACGATCTCCTGATCTAACCCCTCTTGATTTTTTGTTTGGGGATTCTTACAGGAAAAAGTGTGTGCAACTCCCGTTGGAACCAGGAAAGGATTAATTGTAAGAATTGAAAATGCCTGTACAGAAATAATAGTTCACCACCTAGAACGTGTCAAACGGTCAGCTAGACAAAGATTTTAATTGTGCTTTGAACCAAATGGGTCTTGTTTTTAACATCTGTTGTAAATTTGTTTAGTGGATTGTAATATTTATCAATTTTTTTTGGTGTCATTTTTGTTACGTTTTTTCAGACTTGCTTTGATTATTACGTTTTTTCTCGAAAACGGTTGCACCTGTGGGTTTGAAGCAAGAGCACCTTTTTTGTACTAAATTAAATTTTGTGTTCAACTGTGAAATAAAAACGCTATATTGTCAATGCCTACTGAGTTTTTTTTTTAAATAACCTATTTGCATACCCCCCTCTATCTACTCCAATGACAACATGAGGCACTTATTATTATTTTTTGTTGGGAATATCAGTCTTTGAATACTAAGTATTATGCTCAAATAAAATTAATATGTTTTCGAACAGCGCTACCAGGTTCTTCGAACAGCATCCAGGGCAGCATCCTCGTCTGCAGTTCCCGGTCGTCCAGTTCCATCAACACGATCGATGCCAGGCATTCTAACAGCGCTGCTATCGAAGAACCTGGTACCTCGACGCAGAAAGCACAGAGACAAACTGGTGTCTTAACGTCTACTACTCATAGAATTTTAAAAAGGTATGGGGTACCATATTCAGATGGTCCAAGTTTTGGAACTGCGTGAATACGCCAGGCTTAAGCGATTTTGCGAAATTATGTTAAGAAAAATCATACAGGAACCCAATTTTTTCGATTAAGTTGTATGGAGTGGCGAGTCAGCATGTACAAATGATTTGTTACATGAACCTCCATAACTTACATAGTTGGAAAATCGAAGATCCACATGAGTTCAGAGAGGATCGGTCGCAGCATCAATTTAAGATAAATCTCTGGGCCGGTATTTTTAACGGAACACTTTTGGAACAAGTGGAACTGCGCCCTACGTTAAGTGGCCAAAGATATTTGGCGTTTTTACAAAACAATTTGCCAGAACTGCTGGAAGACACCCCATTAAAACTTCGGAGAACAATGTGGCTTCAAAATGATGGATGCCCAGCCCACTCTGCTTTAGCAGTAAGGCAATACTTGAATCAGACATACCCGGGCAGGTGTACGTCAAAGAATCAAAACAGCAGCTCAAGAAATTTCACGAAGCAGTCTAAGAAGACTAAGAGGATCGTTCCTGAGACGATATCGTTTATGTATAAGACAGAATGACCGTCCAATAGAGCATTTGTTATGAATAGAATAATTTTTGTAAATGCCACAATCTGTTTATTTTTATTTATTAGCTACCTGATATCACTTCCAAATTTACTTTCAATCGTCGACAGTGACTTACTTTTAAGAGATATTGACAATGTTTTATACCATTTTAGAATCTCCATAAAACAGAGAAGTTTTTGAAATTATGAGCCAGTAAATTTTGCTAACATTTTTTTTTCAGTACGGAGGTTTATTCCAAATTTCAAAACATTGGGGAAGAAAAGTCCGATGTTTATTTTTTGTTTCTTCAGATTTTCTGAATAATAATACAAAATATTTCAGATTGGTTCGATAACGCTATTATCGAGGATTTACAGGCACAAAAATCACATTTCGGAAATGTTTTTTCTGCAGGACCCCCCCCCCCCGGTGGTGTTGGTCAAAATACCTCAAAGATTAACAATTTTCATTTTTCTCATAAAGTTGTCGATATCTTAAAACCGTAAACTTTTTGATCAGATCATATAGGGTTTTTCTGAAAGGGCTTGAGCTAGCCTATCTTCATGTGACGTTTGATTTACTTTTGGGACAGCCTATATATATATATATATATATATATATATATATATATATATATATATATATATATATATAATATCAGCACTCTAACAAAAACACAATTAATGAATTGGTGTTGCCGTGAACGTGCCAACGACAATAAAAGAATGTCGTTTTTAACAAGTACCACTGACAAGACGATAAATAAGATTCAACACAGAATTTTTCCCTAGAACGAAATCTGTGATGTTTTTAAATATACGGATAAAAATGGAAGAAGGTGGCATGAATTGCAGTAGATGTTACCATATGGTTTGTTCATTTACAAAGAATTGCATAAAAACATACTATTTACCTAACCTGCAACTTCCTGCTAGTGGTACGTCCACATCAGTGGCAATAATTACAGATGTTTGCAGAGACCAGTGTTGCCAACCGATCAAAAACATATTATCGTATTAACCTGTCAAATATTATCGTATATTTTACCAAATTATCGTATACCGGGTACCCCCGCTAAAATCTTTGAGACTGAAGATTTTGACGTTTTAGTGATTTTCGTAGAAAAAATTCACTACTTGGAAGATCCTGTCTTTTTGAATTTGGAATTTTTGTTTCAAAAGAGCGCTAACTAAGACCCCTAGAATCCACACCCGGGGTGAGTTTCAATTTATATATATATATATATATATATATATATATATATATATATATATATATATATATATATATATATATATATATATGTTTAACCTCTTTCTTCGCTGCTGCGGCTGCCGTAGGACATTTTAAATTTTACACAGACGATCGCCAACTATACATTATATATTAAACACAAACTAAGAATTTAAAAACACTATAGCTTTGAGGTCAGAATTAGAACTATTTTAGCTAAAATGACATAATTCACGGCATCACATCTCTATGTCAAGCAGGTGACATTGACATATGACATTATGACATATATGAACAATTCGACGAGATAAAAGTACAGAGAAGATCGTTACTGAACTTTGACGAAACTGATACATATAAATCAAAGCATTATCAAGGCATTACGAGTAAAATACAAACTATGCTGCTAATAATACGTTTTTTATCTATATAATACCACTCCTGAAAGGCAGAATCAAATATTATCGCAAATTTCAGTTATGCTATCGTATATCGTAACAAAGCGCAAATTATCGATAAAATACGATCATTATCGTATGGTGGGGACGCTGGTAGAGACTATTTCCACAAGAATCTTTCGATGTACAGTGTGAAATAATCGAATGGAATAAATACAGTATCTCAATTTTTGTGTATATTTATACAAAATCAAACGTGAAACTTTCACCCCTACATTCAACCCCTTTGAGTGTAAGTTGCAACCCCCAAATTTTTAAACAGGAATTTAACGTTTCTGATACTTCATTTAAAAGGTCTTTGCATTCTCTATTCAAAAATGCTATGTTTAAAAAATGTTTCAAAAATTAATAGTAAAAACACGAAATTTATCTGTCATGTCTCTATAAAAATGATTCTAAAGTAGTTCCTTTTATTTTTAAACATTAGACGTCATATAAGACTGAAACAGTCGTGGGATGTGTTTTAATGGTAATTCTATTAATTATGTAAATAGTTGTTACGTATACTTTAATTATAATATCCCGGGAATGAGGTCGATCTAATGTATCTTGTAAACAAAACGTCAGTTGGCGTGTACCTAGATGGCCAAGAGGCGTCGCGCTTGCCTCATAAGCAGAAGGTTACGCGATCGAATCCAGCTCGATGACTGTATGTTTTCTTATGTTTTATTTTCACATTTGGAGAAACAATAGTTCACAGATTTCATACGTTTTGAACAAGACCTAATTTTTGTTTAAAACGCCTAAATAACTTTGTCACCTTTGGGTCTGAAATTATAATTTTGTGATTGTTGATATTGAAAAACCCGGTTTGATTAGGTTGGCAAAAATGAAATCACACTGGCAATTAATAAGGGAAAATAACTGCTACGTTTATAATTTGGCAGGTACTTTACTTTTCTAAATATGAATTAAGTTTCCTTCTGGTCTTCTGTATAACTTTAATGATATTTCTAATAAAAGTTTCTTTTAAAGAGACTTACACTATCTGCAAATATAGCAAAATTTAGTTCTTTAGCTTCATATAAAATTGAGTTTTGGGGAGTTTTCTCAAAAGGAGTTGGAATACAAAATTTTTTTGTTAATAGGGAGATATCGATGGTAACACTTTCGAAAGAGATCTTTAAATGTACGCTTACTAGAACCTCTAAAATTGATCTTCATGGGCTGTGTAAGTTTAAAATATTAACTTTACTAATATGCCGTATAATAATAGTGTACAATTCTTATGAAAATTTCCTGGTATAACGCACTTGCTGCGTCCCGAAAATTTTTAATTTACATTACCTTCTATGTTTACAACTTATTTAACAATAAGTTGTCTGTCAAAATAACTACCCCTGTCTATAAGCTATATAGGGAGTGAAAGATGTTCGCCCTGTGAATACTCTGCCGAGTGTTGAGAACCTATTGGAATTTTGTATATTGCCAGTTAATGGATTATTTTCAGAAAAACAAACTGTTTGTTGGGTATCAGTCTGGGTTTAGAAAGCACCATTCTTGCGAGACTGCTTTGCAGCTGACGATTTATAAGTGGAAGGAAGCAATAGATCAAGGGAAATATGTACTAGCTGTGTTTGTTGATCTTAAGAGAGCTTTCGAAACAATCGACAGGGATATTATTCTGCGGAAGCTGGCATATTATGGTATTGGTGGAAATGTGTTAGGATGGCTGAGGCAATACTTGACGGGCAGGACACAGAGAACTAGATTAGAGAAAGAAATATCAGATGAGGTGGTGTGCTGCACTGGCGTTCCTCAAAGGAGTATACTCGGACCCCTGCTTTTTATCATTTACATGAATGATATTAATTTCAGTGGGGATTTTGAATTTATAAGTTTGTTTGCTGACGACACATTGATTGCCTGTACTGGAGACAATGTTGCAAATATCGTTACAAGGATGAATGAAGTTCTTGATAGGTTTGCTGCATACCTGCATGTGAACAGACTGGAGTTGAATGCGAACAAAACAAAAGCTATGTTATTGGATGGTAAGTATAGGCTAAAGAAGATAGATTGTAATAATGTAACTTTGATGATTGAAAACAAGAGCATAGAATTTGTAAAATAAATGAAATATTTTTGGGTTTTGTTTTGGATGAGGCACTTAGCTTTAAGAGTCACTCTGAGTACATAAGCAGAAAAATAAGGAAAACATTATTTTTGTTCAGCAGACTTAGTCACAATTTGTCAGTGTATGCTAGTATCACGGTGTATCACACACTGTTACAACCTCATTTTGATTACTGTGCTACCTTGCTTCACGTGATGGATCTGAACTCTCTGAATGTGTTACAGAAACTACAGAATCGTGGAATACGAATTGTCTTAAAAGTGAGCAGATATACACCTATAAAATTGATGCTAGCAACTTTGAACTGGCAATGCGTTGCATATAGACTGTACTATTTAACGATGATATTTGTTTTTAAACTTGCGAAGAATCTGTTGCCAGCCTATTTCGATTCATTTCTGGTTTTTAACAGAGACATTCACCAATATAATACAAGGGGTGCTGATGGTCTGCACATATATAGAACCTTTACAAGCGGAGCAATGAAGTCAGTGTTTTTTTAGAGGTATCAGCGAGTTTAACAGCTTACCTGATGATTTAAGAAATTGTGGTACATTGGGTTTATTTAGGAAGAAACTTTTTCAGTTATTGATGTTGAGAGCACATGTAAAATTAAATGTTAATTTGTTTGTATGTATTAGGATTTCCTATATTGAAATAAACTTATTATTATTATTATTATCCTCGCGTTTTCCTTGCGTAAGCGTTAATCTCTGGAAGATGTCATAAGCCGACTATTGATTCACGACTGCCCTGTTCCCTACTTGTTCGGTGTTTAGTGTGTACCCAACTTTAACGCATTGTGGAGGAGCTAAGGCTAGGAAGTCATTAGTTAGTTTTTGTGTCTGTGCAGAACTAGATTATAAATTGGACATAAGCGTGCTCGGCATATAACATGCAATTTGACATACTGACACAGTAGACTTCACATGGAACAATTTCGCTTTATTTAATTTATACCATAAAAGTCGCGTTAGAAGGATACCATACATAGGTGTCTAGGACGGTGATTCACTTTTATAAAGCCTTGTTGCATAAATTAATACTAGTATCCTCCTAATACTTATCTAATATTGATTTTCAAAGTTTACTGTCAACATTTCGGAACGCAGCAAGTCTGTTATGGTAGTGCATTTTCATAAGAATTGTACACTATTATTATACGGCATATTAGTAAAGTTAATACTTTAGACTTACAGAGACCTTGAAGATCGATTTTTGAGGTCCTAGTACGCGCATATTTGAAGAATTCTATCGAAAGTGTTACCATCGATATCTCTCTATTATCAAAAAAATCTTGTGTTCTACTGCCTTTGGGAAAAATTCCCAAAACTCAGTTTTCCATGAAGCAAAAAATTAAATTTTGCCATATCTGTGTAGACAGTGTGAGTCTCTTTAAAAGAAACTTTTATTACAAATTTCATTAAAGGTACAAAAGATTTCCAGAAGGAAACTTAGTTCATATTTGGAAACGTAAAGTATCTGCCAAATTGTAAACGTAGCAGTTATTTTTCCTTATTAATGGGCAGAACGATTTCGTTTTAGTCAACCTAATCAAACCGGGTTTTTCAATAGCAACAATAACAAAATATCTGCTGAAAATTATAATTTCTGACAAAGTTATTCAGGCGTTTTGAACAAAAATGAGATCTTCTTCAAAACGTATGAAATCTGTGCACTATTGTTTCTCCGAATGTCAAAGTAAAACATAACAAAAAAAAACATACATTCATTGAAATGGGATCGGTCACGTAACCTTCTGCGTAGAAAACAAGCAAGCTACCACTGAGCTATCTGATGATACGTTAAGTAACGCTTTGTTTACATGATACTTGACACCGGGTTCACTCCCGGGATATTATATTAAAGTATGCGTAACAATTAATTACAGAATTTTCGGTCTTATATGACAACTTATGTTGTACAATAGAGGAATTTTCCCTAGTAACTGGAAAACTGCTCGAGTACAACCCGCCCCAAGAAAGAACCCAAAGCACTTCCTAGCAACTACAGGCATATTTCTCTCGTTTCAGACGTCTCTAAAGCGATGAAAAAGTATATAAATACCGAATTACAAAAATTTCTTAAAAAACACAGTCTAATCCATGACAGGCAGTATGGATTCCGCTGGCGCAGGTCAACTGCCGACCTCCTTTCCGTTGTCACCCATTCTTGGAACAAGTCTATGGAACTACACAGTAAATCCCAGATTGTCGCTCTAGACATATCCAAAGCATTCGACCAGGTCTGGCACGCAACGCTGCTTAACGAACTTCCGGCCTATGGCCTACCACCAAAACTCTGTACCTGGACAGCAAATTTCCTCTCCAACCGGAGCATTTCTGTTGTCGTGGATGGCCATTTCTCTAAAATGTATCCAATTAATGCAGGAGTTCCTCAAGGTTCAGCTTTATCCCCTACTTTGCTTCTTCTCTACATAAATGACCTCCTATCTAGCACATCCAACCCAGTGCACAGTTACGCAGACGACAGCACCCTCCACTCAAATATACAATATTCTAAGCCTGTCTCTTTAGCCCAATTAGATGAGGATCGCAGACTCACGAAGGGTTCTGTCTCCGTGGATCTCCAAAAAATATTAGACAGGGGAAGCAGAAAACTTGTACAATTCAACGGCATCAAATCTCAGTCTTACTTTCTATCTCATAAGAGATACACCAGCCCTACCAAGTTTTTCAAAGTAACGAGTCCTTTTCACTTGTTGGCATTTCTGTGGATCGAAATCTCAATTGGTACCAACATGTCACATCAATTTCAGAAGCGGCTACTAAGAAATTAGGATTCCTCTTACGGGGTCGCACATACTTTTCACCAGCTAATCTCTATACCTTATATACTTCACAAATAAGGCCAAACCTAGAATACTGCTCCAACATCTGGGGTGCTGCTGCTTCTTCTACACTCGCTATCCTGGATTCCATTCAGAAGAGAGCTATACGTCTCATTGGTGACTCTACCCTCACCCAAAGGCTGCCATCCCTTGCCCACCGACGTGCCGTTGGTGACCTCTCTCTCTTTTATAACTATCTGCACATGCACTGCTCAGAGGAACTTTCTTCCATAGTTTCTCCACCTGCTGCACCCAACAGATCTACCAGGAGAACAAAGCGAATGCACCCTTTTACTGTCCAGGTCACTAGACATAGGACATCTTGTTATGCCTGCTCTTTCGTCCGGAGGACTTCCAAGTTGTGGAATTCCTTGTCGGCACATGTTTTTCTTTCTCCTCCGAACCTCCAAATCTTCAAGTCCACAATTAACAACTTACCTCTTTCCTCCTTGTCAACACCCACGGTACGGTAGTATTAAGGGTGTAAGCCCTCATTGTGTGTTGTTAAAATATAAAAAAAGTAAAAGTAGATTTAATATAGAATTAAAGTACATAAAAAACGTGGCGATATATAATGGTTATTCGGATTGTTTAGTGGAAAAATTGGTTCACAAACACATATGAAAGAAAATGATATGTGAATGCACGACATTTAAGAAAGATAAAATAGAGAAAAAATTAGTGTGTCTACCTTATGAACCACGCATCACTAAGGATTTGGAAAGTATATTTAAGAAAGCCGATTTACATTTGACTTTTTTAACGAAAAGTAATTTTAAAAAACATGCTCTGGCCAGAAAAATGAACTAGAAACTACCTAATAAATTAAAATTAAGAGTATTGGTAGATTTAGTAGAAACACCTTTAACTTTGCATTTGATATTTATTTTGCTTCTTTGTCATGTACATCTAATATTTGATTTGCCAGGAGACTTGATTTAACTAACTCCAACACTATTAATTGGTGCTGAAATTGATATCAATACATTTAAATATTTGTGTTTTTAGCGAATTTTTTAAAAAAAAATTAAGATTTTTAAAGAAAACGAAGTTATGGGCAGTTAAAGAAACAAATTTTGGAGTTTTCCTCAAAATGTCAAACTCGCAATTTCAAATGTCAAAATTGGCAATGTTTAGGCAAAGAACGTGAAACAAATACCGATTGTGAAAAGAAAATGTTGCAAGAAGAGTGTTCTGAAAACCCTGAAGTTTCAGATTCAACCGTCATTGCCCTTCATTTTACTAAAATATTTACAGAATATTCATTTCAAATAGACCCTTTCTCTGATGCTTTGGCTGTCGGTTTAGTTAAGTTGGTGCTTTGGCTGTAGGTTTAGTGAAGTTTATGGTTTAACGGTCTATAATTTTTTTAGCTAATATTCATAGAACAAATTCGTTAACGCATTTTTGCATTTTTTATCGAAATATGATGCGTTTGTAAGAAAAAAATCTGGACGCAGTAAGTGCGTTTTGGTAGCGAAGTTTCGGTAAATTTGCAGTTTAGCTCCAGAACGCTTTTCAAAAAACTGTTTTCAGAAACCTAGCTAGACCCCCGCTCCTGGATCCACAAACCCCAAGAAAAATTTCTTGTTCACACCCCCCAAGGAAGTTACGGGACCAGGAGTGAGTAGGGGTGTTGGGCGGGGTATGTAGTAAAAAGGAAATATGAGCAGAACATGCGAATTAAACGGGCTTGAAAGCTGTATTTTTCACATCTTGAAGCCATATCCCCCTTAAACCCTGCCCACTCCGCACAGCACCCCTATCCCCCCAGGTGCCGTAACTTCCTTGGCGGGTAGGAACAAGACATTTTTCTTGTGGTTTATACAGTGAGGGTGGTTGTAAGCACGCGAAGGGGAAGGAAAATCCCCACGACGAAGCAGTCACCCCCAACCCCAGCCCCTGCCACAAGCCGAAAGGGGGAGGGGGTCTGCTTCGTCGTAGGCATTTTCCTTCTCCCCTCGTGTGCATACAACCACCTTCGTTGCATAAACCACAAGAAAAATTTCTTGTTCACACTCCCCAAGGAAGTTACGTGACCTGTGGCAAATAGGGGTGCTGTGCGGGGTAGGCAGGATTTAATGGGGATATGGCTCAAATAGACAGCTTTCAAGCAGTTTTCTTCGCATTTTCTGCTCATATTTCCTTTTTACTACCTACCCCGCCCAGCACCCCTATTCACTCCCAGTCCCGTAACTTCCTTGGGGGGTGTGAACAAGAAATTTTTCTTGTGGTTTGTGCATCCAGGTGGGGTCCTATTAATGTTTCTGAAAACAATTTTTTTGAAAAGCGTTCGGGGTCTAATCTTCAAATTTACTGAATTTTCATTAAATCCTTCAAATTTCAATAACTCAATTTTCTATTAACGTAAGCTTTGTTGGTTAGGAAATCAACATTTAACTTTATTTTCGGAAAATTTTTGTATATTTTCAAACAATAAGTAATTTTGATAAAATATAGTACATTGTTTCTACTACATAAGCTATACCGGTAATCAGATTGATACCTGCTCGCATTTGCTATTAAAAACATTTTTATGGAAATTCACTTCCATAACACACTTGCTGCATCCAGACTTTTCAAAGATGTTTATATATTTTCAAACAATAAAGTTATTTCGATGAAATATGGTACATTGTTTCTACTATATAGGCAACCAAGTTTGGTGCCTGCTTTCATCAAAGAAAAACATTTGCTATTAAAAATATTTTAAAGAAAATTCGCTACCATAACGCACTTGCTGCGTCCAGACTTTTAATATCTGTTTTAATTGAATAATAAGTTCCTCCTTTAACCTTTCTCAATTCTGGTGGTGCTGTAACTGGAAATTCTTTACATTTATTATCTAGATCTCTTCAAACTAACTTATTAACGTAGTGCCGGCGTTTTGACTCAAAGATCTCAGAAATTTAGGGCTTTGGGCAGAACAAGATTAAAGCTGAGTGTGTATTTGATTATCTTTTCATCTTCAAACCAAACAGTGTGTTCTTTGTTTTCCGAGAACAATAAGCCTGAGAGATGAGTGCAAGTACATTAGGGTTAGGGAGATGATTATAGCCTAACTATTGACCGGATTTAGATCCAACTGAAATCTGTGACGAGATATAAATCGCGGGCAAATATCGAATAAAAATAGTAAGGTTCTCAGATCTCGAAAATGGGACAGCGTTCCATACAGCACCTTTTCTGTAATTGAGTTATAAATTAAGTCTTAACCCCAGAAGACAGCTCGATAAGGGGCAGAAACGCGTAGGGTTGAAAAATGAAAGATTATCTGGTAGTAAAAGCCTTTTAATTATCCCTTTAATTATGTCAAACCCAAACGTATTGACGATCAGAAACAACATATTAATCAAGCTCAAATTATAATACTTATTTTTACTTATTTATTTGCGTCCATAATTATACAACGTGTCTCACAAGAAACCTATCCTTATGTCTGCAATTAAACAGTTATGCTAAACATTCTGCTCTGAAATTCCTTCTCTCAAAACCATTTTATGTAATGTGACTTTTCGATTTCTTCTAGATTTTCCTCCTGCTGCCGTAACTTCCGCCAAAGTTTCCACAATAGCCGTAAGCCTAAATCTTCACTTTTATGTAAATATTTTTATTTATTTCAACAAGAAACCTTGATTTTTTGAGGTAGACATTTTTAGGCTTTTACAAATAATCTATTGCACATTGAGAAAATGATGACTGCACCGGAGAAACAGATCTGAAAACGCATGGATACAATCTAAAAATAAGTAATTCATTTATTGGTACATTAAAGCACATTAAAATATCTTCTTTCTTAATATGGTCAAAATATGACAGAGAAGATTCCAGATAGAAGGAATCAATCATATAAGGCGATGTCTTCTGTCTACGTCTACCTCCACCTAGAAATGGTGATTGACGTCAACTTTTTTTTGAAAGCTTTTTAGAATCAGCGAGAATCGGAATGCTTCGTTAATTGAACTCGGATTCTATTCAACAAACACAAAATGCATTGAAAATAAAGCAGACTAGAAGTAGCTATGATAGAGACGTATTAATATTTTTTTAAATTAATAATAAAGCGTTTCGACCAAGGTCACTGGCACCATACATAATTTAATTTTCTTACTTCGAAGGAAATTATCCTTCTTTAACATAAACTTTCTTTTTAATAACATTAAATTACTAATCACTTTAAAAAAGTTCGGGACGCAGCGAGAGCGTTATGGTAGCGAATTCCCATTAGATGCTTCAAATTTGAACAACTCAATTTTCAATAAAGGTAGAAGGTTAGATTTTGGTATGTGGCAAGGGCTTTCACAAGGCAACATGTCCGCCACATTTTATCGAAATAGCTTTGTAATTTTGGGAGATAATTTTTTTTTTTCCAAAGAAAACTCACCTTGTCCAATTTTCCTGGCTAACGAACTCATCTAAGCTAGGTATTAATAAAAGAAGGGTACTTGCCGAGTTTCATCAAAATCGTTAATTACTTTTTGAGTTATCGGTTGGATGATACATATATATATATATATATATATATATATATATATATATATATATATATATATATATATATATATAGGGTGGCGCATCCAAAACGAAACAGACCGATTTGCGTCCAGATAATTTTTTTTTAAGAAACGCTGAAAAACGTCAATTTTAATATTGAGGGGTAGATGTTTTGACATAAAACTAAACTTTGTCAGATCAACCCCTTAAGGGTGGTGATAACAACCCTTATATTTTAAATTGGGAACATGGGTTGAGTGTTACATCATTTGAAATCTCTTTCTTTTATGAATTCAGCACACTAATTTTTTGGAAGTTTTATCAACCCGTTTAAAAATTATTCACAGTTGAAGATGCAAAAACGCATTTCACTCATTCCGATAAGAAAAGTGCTGATAGTCAATGTTTTGTTGGTTTGTAAACAAAAAATTGACTATCAGAACATTTCTTATCGGAATGAGAGAAATGCGGTTTATTATTTCAGTTTATCGTTCGGTTTGATCCTTGATAGTACTACGAAATTTAATTTTACAATGGTGTATTCTGTAGAAGAAAGAGTTGATATAATTACTATTTTTTTCAAAAACGATGACTGTGCCAACCGTACTGCAAATTTGTTTAATGAACGACATCCGAACAGACATGTTTGAGCACGAGAAAATTGGCCACTGTTTCAAACATCATAAGAAGAACTATTCAGCTAATATTGAAGCATCATAAATTTCACCCGTATAAAATTCATCTTGTACAACAACTGAATGAAGATGATTTTGATCGGCGGCTGGAGTTTTGTGAAGTTATGACTGCACGAATACCTGATAACGGGAGCTTTATGTTCAATATCTGTTTTTCAGACGAGTGTGCGTTTTTATTAAACTCTACAGTCAATTGTCGTTATTGGGCAGATAATAATCCAAGAAATTTTCTTGATGACAATTTGAGTGGCGAAACGTATTTGGAGTTTCTAAAAGATATCGTTTACCCTCTACTAATTGACATTGTTGAAAATGATGATCGCTATCAAGAAAATCAATTAGTGTTTCAACAAGATGGAGCTCCTCCGCATTTTTCACAACGTGTTAGGGAGTTTTTGAACAGAGAGTTTTCAGAGCAATGGATTGGGCGTAGAGGTGCTATTGAGTGGCCCCCTAGATTACCGGATTCAACTCCTTTAGACTCCTTTCTATGGGGTCATTTTAAGAGTATAATTTTCGCAACAGAACCGGTGTCTCTGAAATAATTACGACTACCCAATGTTGAAGAATGCCGTCTAATAACTCCACAAATGCTCCAGAATGGCAGAGCTCGTTTTGAACAAAATTTGTACTTTTGTATGGAAGCTGGTGGTCAACAATTTGAACACTTACTTAACTGAATAAACATTTTTGAACGTTTGGTTTTGTTTTTGAGTTTCTTTTAACAAAAAAATTTTCTTATCACAATGAATGAAATACGTTCTTGCAACTCCAACTGTGAATAATTTTTAAACGAGTTGATAAAACTGCCAAAAAAATTAGTGTGCTGAATTCAGAAAAGAAAGAGCTTTCAAATGATGTAACACTCGACCCATGTTCCCTATTTAAAATATAAGGGTTGTTATCAACACCCTTAAGGGGTTGATGTGTCAAAGTTGAGTTTTATGTCAAAACATGTCATCTACAATATTAAAATTGAAGTGTTTCAGCGTTTCTTAAAAAAATAATTATCTGGACGCAAATCGATCTGGTTCGTTTTCAATGCGCCAGCCTGTATATATATATATATATATATATATATATATATATATATATATATATATATATATATATATCATTTGACATAACAAATATGTACACCAATATACCAATTAACGAAACTACAAATATAATCTAAAATAAAATGCAAAATAACAACAAAAAACAACAAATTAGCGAAATATTAAACATCATATTAAAACAAAATTACTTTGAGTTCAACGGAGAATACTACATCCAAGAAGATGGACTACCAATGGGATCTCCACTATCAAGCATCATGGCAGAAATATACATACAACAGTTAGAAGATAAAATCAACACCATCATAAAAGAGACAGACCCAAACATCAAATTGATAAGATACGTCGATGATATATTAATAATATACGACAATCAAAAAACCAACATAGACAATATCCTCGAAAAAATAAACCAAATTAACAGAAACTTAAAATTTACAATAGAAAAAGAATCAAATAACACCATAAACTTCCTAGACTTAACACTAATCAGAAAAGAAAACCAGATTGAATACAAAATATACAGAAAACCCACACAAACAGACATCACTATACCTAAACACTCACTACACCCACATACACACAAAATGGCCGCATACAGATACTTAATAAACAGAATGCTAAATATACCACTTCATAACGACGAACGAGAAAAGGAGTACAACATCATAATACAAATAGCAGAAAGAAATGGATACAACAAAAAAACAATATAAAAGATAGTAAAACAAATCAAAAACAAACAAATCAACAAAACCGAAAACAAAACACCAGAAACAAACACAAAATACACAACATTCACTTATAACCACCACATCAAAAAAATAACACAAACACTCAAACAATATGACTTAAAAATGAGCTACAAAACCAATAACAAAATAATAAACAAAATAAATAAAAAACAAGAACACAACCCACATGAATTAAACGGAATATATCAAATAGAATGTAACACATGCAATAAAAAATATATAGGAATGACAAAGAAATCAATAGAAACAAGATTCAAAGAACATATAACAGCATTGGATAAAATCCACATACCTAGCTACAAATCAAACGTAGCTACACACATTCACGACACAAAACACAAAAAACCAGACATCACCCAATTAAAACTAATGAAACATGTTAAAGACCACAAAAAAATGAAAATCTGGGAACAATACTACATTCAACAAACAAACAATAGAAAACAATTAATGCCAGAACAAATCCAAGTACAAACATTTAAACAAAACTTAATAAAGGCCATACAAATAGACAAATTATTAAACCACAGTGATCAAGACAGGAGACCGATACACACGACACAGTCCGAAGGCACAACCAATCAGAGAACAGGAAACCGACCAATAGAAGCTCACGGCGCATGCGCCACCTACAATCTCCGACGTAGACCAGACAGGAGCGATAGCAGCCAGTAGCGTGCTGATGATGAACCGGGACGGTTCGAAACTGCAGCCCACGCAAACCAATAAGAAATCACAAACGTACAGCAAACAAATAAAGTATATATATATATATATATATATATATATATATATATATATATATATATATATATATATATATATATATATATATATATATATATATATATATATATATATATATATATATAAAGCGATACTTCTCTATTAGTGAATTTTTTTTTAATAAGAATTCACCAAAAAGCTAGACCGCCGGCAATAACGCTGTGAAAAGAAAACAATTGGGTAATTAATCTTTAAACGGATTGTATCAGTACTGCAAAGGGTATTTAATAACTAACGTATTAATATTAAATTAAAAACAAGATTAATAATTATTAGTGACTCTCTGTTTCGCAGAGCAAAATTTAATAAAAATATGAAAACTCGCCACAAAATATGAATTAAATAAAACGGATAATTTCTCACCTATGACAATATTTTCGTATACCGAAATCAGCCAAACCAGGTGCGCTCGGACGGAAAGCGGAATCGGAATCAGTACGGTTTCTTACGGTCGTGTGACGGTTCACTGTGGTCGGCTTACTAGCGAAATTAACAATACTCTCTACCTCGTGTGCCGCCCGCTTTTATATGATTTTCACAGACGGAAAAAATCTCCACGATGCTTGGAATTTAATCACCTTATCACGGCTGGATAAGATAATTCATACGAAATACACATTTAATTAAATATATATATATATATATATATATATATATATATATATATATATATATATATATATATATATATATATATATATATATATATATATATATATATAGCTCTAAAATATTTTACGAAATATTTTTGTTGTTTGTATTTTGTTATTCTCTATTTAATTAGTTCTTTACTTAGTAATTACGCGTTTTGTACTACAGACCAATAATAGAAAACAATACTTTATAACAAGTCTTACCATCGATACCTCTCTATTAGAAAATTGGAAATTTACTAAAAACAAAATTTGTTTGACATCTGTTGAGCGACAACAGTTTTTGTCAACATTATTGGAGAGACATGTGCTTGGAAAAAGATACTCTAATACGCTCTAACACACGTCAAGTTAAAGCCTAGATACCGTCCTGTTCAGGTATAGAAGCCTGTTTTTTGCATTAATTTAGTAAAAGCCAGTGGATATAATTTATGTATTTTGCACTAATTAACGACTTTTCACGGCCAGCGTCTAAAAACTGCATCTCGCTTCCGCACTGGTTGAAAAATTCAGCACATATACAATTTAAACATGAGAGTCGCGCCTTTTTCAATTCAAATTAAAGTTACGTGTAGAATTTATGAATATTCTGTTATGTTACATTCTTCGTATAAGGTTGCGGAAAATCTTACATCTGCCTGAGATTTCACCAGGGTATATTAGGGAATTTTCATTAAGAAAATTCACTAATAGAGAGGTTTCGATGGTAAGACTTTCGGAAAAAATTTTCAAATGAGCGTGAGTTACGCCCCTTAGAACGCGAAACAAATATTATTACTATTATCAATACAGCTATAATATAGAGGCCAGAGACCTATACTGTACATATACAAAAGTCTGGAAGCAGCAAGTATGCTATGGAAGTGAATTTTCATTAAAATATTCTTAATAGCAAATGTGTATCTTTCATGCAGGCAGACATCAATCTGGTTACCAGTATAACCTATATAGTAAAAACAATGTACCACATTTTATGAAAATCACTTATCTTTCGAAAATTGAAAAAAAAAATCCGAAAATAAACTGAAAAGGTTTCCGAGAAAACTGGTTTCCTATCCAACAAACTTTGGGCTAATAGCAAATTGAGTTATTGGAATTTGAAGCATTTAATGGAAATTGGCTACCAGAACGCACTTACTGCGTCTAGATTTTTTTCTTATAAACGTGCATCATATTTTGATTTTAAAAAATGTAAAACTGTAATAATATAAGGGTGTTCGAAAAAAAATTGTAGGTATCACCACCCTGTGATTGTCAAAGTAATTTTATAAGATAGATGCAGTTCAAGACATCCTGCAATTAACGTATACAACTTTTTCTCGTATCTTGTATAATAACAAGTATATAGATTTGTAGGTATCACCACCCTGTGATTGTCAAAGTAATTTTATAAGATATATGCACTTCTAGACACCCTGTAACTAACGTATACAACTTTTTCTCGTATCTTGTATAATAATAATTATATTGAGCTTCACCGTAGAAATGCGTCACCCTGTACATATGCAAACAGATAAAAACTGAAACTAAACCGGAAAATAAATTCTAGGGGGCCTAATTTGCGCTCATTTGAAGAAATCTTTTTAAAATTCAAAAGTCGCGGTCTCCTCATTAACGAATTTTTTCTACGAAAATTAGTTAAAAATTATAGTCCGTTAAACCATAAACTTAACTGAACCTACAGTCAAAGCCTCAACTTAACTAATCGTACAGCCAAAGCATCAGAGAAAGGGTCTATTTGAAATTAATTTTCTGGAAATAATTGAGTAAAATGAAGGTCAATGGCGGTTGAAGCTGAAACCGAAGGGTTTGCAGAACACTCTTCTTGTATAAAAACAAATGGGAATATTGAGCTTTATCGATTTTTACAAATACTCTTAAAAATGTTATACCATCAAGCGATAAACTATATAGCTAAAACTACCGCCAAAGCATGAGAGGAAGGGTCTATTTGAAATGAAATTTCTGGAAACATTTTAGTGAAATGATGGACAATCACGGTTGAAGCTGAAACTGAAGGGTTTGCAGAACACTCTTCTTGCGACATTTTCTTTACATAATCCGTATTTATTTAAGGTTCTTTGTCTAAATGTTGCCAATTTTCGCGTTTAAAATCGCGACTTTGACATTTTGAGGAAAACCACAATTTTCTTGCTTTAAATGCCCATACCTTTTTTCCTTTAAATTTAAAGACCTAAATTTTGGTTCATGGTTCACTCTGTATAACACAAACACGCGAAACAAATTCGGTTGCCCCAACTTTGTTATTTCCGGATATATAATTTCTTTTCCAAAAGAAAACACAACATTTTTCGGGAAAACCTATGTCGATTTTCCTGGCTAACGAGCCTGCATTATTCTCTGAGTTATCGGTGTGTTTCATATATATATATATATATATATATATATATATATATATATATATATATATATATATATATATATATATATATATATATAAATCATCTCGTATCCCTAGAATATACGGTCTCCCGAAAATCCATAAGCCTGATATTCCCCTTCGCCCTATCGTAAGTGCCCACCGTTCACCCACACAAAAACTTGCCAAATATCTAGCCAAAACTCTCCAACCATTAGTAGAAAACGCTACATCCTATGTAAAAATTCCACGCATTTCATTGACATTCTTCAACACAACACTATTTATCAAAACGACATCCTAGTTATCTGTGATATAGTTTCCTTATTCACTGATATACCTCTATCTGAAACTCTTGACATTCTCAAAAATAAACACAATATTTCACACGATACCTTAGCTCTTCTAGAACACTGCACATATAACACTTATTTCCCCTTTCAAAACCAATTTTACAAAGAAGTTCGAGGTGTTCCAATGGGTTCGCCACTCTCTCCTGCACTGGATAACACTTTCATGGAAAACTTCGAGACACAAGCCCTCAATTCATCCCAACTTAAACCAACCTGTTGGTTAAGATACGTTGACGACATTTTCGCTGTCTGGCCACACGGTAAAGAATCTCTAGACGAATTCCTTTCTTACCTAAATAACATCAACCCCCCAAATCCAGTTCACAATGGAAATAGAAAATAATTTTTCTTTGCCTTTCTTAGATGCATTACTAAAAAAACCCAGTTTTTACACTGTGTACCGAAAACCAACCCACACTAATCGTTATCTTAACGTCCAATCTCACTATCGCCCATCGCAACTAAATTCCGTGGTTCGAACACTAGTAACACGATCCCTTAGACTAACAGATAAGAACAATAAACAGATTTAAACTTCTTAAGACAGACATTGCTAGAAAACGGATACGACAATAATATACTACGAAACATTAGAAACGCACAACAATAAACCACTACACCACAACAAGAACAGACAGAGTCCGCACAAGAACACACAGCGTTTTTACCATACATTAAAGGTGTCACCTACAAAATCGACCGAATCTTTAGAACCCATAATATCAAAACCATATTCACAACAGCACAAATATTGTTAAATCTGATAAAAACTCCCAAGGATACGATTCCATCGGCGCTGGCCATGCATCGTATTTATACAGGACACAAAATAGAATTCGACAATGCCAAAACAATAGCCCCGGTTTACAACTTCAAAACCATAATTATACGCGAAGCAATCGAGATCGAAAAATGTCCCGATTGTTTAAATAAGAGAGATGATGGTCTTCGCCTTCCGATTACTTGGAAACCTATTATATCTTCAATACAAACTCAGAAAAAGACAATACATTTAATAGAAAATTTCATTGCCCCATTGTGTGTGTGTGTGTTTTGTTTCCTTAACGTTGGCCTATTTCCGCGACTATGGCCAATCACCGACGCCAGGGAGCAGTTTCACCTCACTATCCTGGAAATTTTGCCGAACCATTGTCTTTCTGTAAGGTGGGTAGGGATATTTGACGTGCCAACATGGACACGGGACCGACGGATTTACGCCCCCTCCGAAGGGCGGAACGTGCAGACATTCAACTTGTTCAAATACAATGCCAGAACCTCGGTTGATCCTAATGTTACAGTGTGTACTGAAAAATTGAAAGGAGTACCCTGGGATCGAACCCAGTACCCTTCGGTTCAGAGGCACACGTTCTTACCCCTGAACCACCGAGGTTCTAAATGCCCCATTATAAGTCTCAACCAATGCTTGTAATCCTCTTAATCCTTTAAGTTCCGTGACTAAAGCTTCTGACCGTGACCCGTCTACTTTCACTGGTAACGAAGCAGGTAGACGAAACAATACATACAATACAAGACTTGCATCGAACTGCCAGGTCTCTCTTAGGCCTAGGGTTAACACACACTGAGACCTTAGAGACGATCTCCGGCGAGATTTGGGGAGTAGGCAGATTGAGGCCTCGTAATCTAGCTACAACAACCCAACCCACCTTTGTCTACCGCTCTGAGTAGTAAAATTGCCATTAAACACATTCAACGGCTGTTTCTGTATTTTATGACGTCTTTCGTTTAAGTTTAAAGGTAAAAGAAGCTATTTTAAAATAATTTTTATAGAGACTTGATTTGATTTTGTTTACCTTTTTACTATATTATGCCACACTTTTAACCCAAAACCACAGCATAATGTATATATAATATGCTAAAACTGTATTTGGGGCCGTTCATCAATTGATTGAATCTCACAGTTAAATGAGATTCACTTGGGAAATTTTTATTTTATGTCGTCTGTCATTTGTGATATTTATGGCCGAGATTGCACGATTGTTGGTTGGGGTAGTATGTTGTATGCCTGGTATATATTTAGTTGTGGTATGGTTTATACCTGTTGTATAAATCAATCTACGCGTGACAGTTAACTACTCAGTCTGTCGGGCATTGGACTTTAACCACTTAGTCGTTTCAGCGCATGTCTTCAGATTTTTATTTTAAATACGAAAAAACTCTAGTATTGTCTACCAAATCACTTGAAATTCACAACATTTATTTGCACCATTTCTAGACACATGTAAAGTCTCATTCCAGTTACTCAGATACTTACATAAATATAGCGTTTTCAAATATATTTTTGTATATTTTTTTGGGGGGGGGGGGGGAATGTCCGTTATAGCTGATATACGAACCCGTCCGCGGTTTTAGTCACAATGAAGATATGTGCCAAGTGTGGTTCAAACCAGTTGATTATTTTTTGAGTTATAGCTCCGATATCGCTAACGATAAAAATCAAGTTACAGCTTCGGTATTGCTAGACTACAGTAAAGCTTTTGATATGATCAGTCATGAACTATTGTGCTCGAGGTTACAATATATTGGTTTCCATCATGACGCCGTTCAGTTTATAGAGAGTTACTTTTCAGGTAGGGCACAGAGGGTTGTCTGCGGGTCGGATATATCGGATTCTTTGAGTTGATTAAAAGGAGTTCCACAGGGCTCTATCTTGGGCCCCCTTTTATTCAATATTTATACGTTTGATTTTCAAGAACAAATAATCTCGAGCAAAGTACACTTCTATGCCGATGATACCCAGCTTTACAAATCCTTTCCTGTCGAAAATGCCTTAGACGCTATAGCAAGTTTAAATGCTGACCTTGATAGGTTAGTCACGATAGCAAAGAAGCATTATCTTGCGATAAATGTCAATAAGTGTTGCGTACTTTATTTTGGCAGGAAGGTTAGTAGGAATAGGGTTTGTTCTCAAAATATTGATATTTTGATAGATGGTAGTCGCTTGGAAGCAAAACAATCTGCAAAGAATCTTGGTCTCATAATAGATAACAATTTAAATCTTTCTGATCACGTCACTAATCTTCGTAGAGCTAGCTTTGGCCTATTGAGATCTTTTTATAGCCACCGAAATTGCCTTCCAGTGAAAGTAAAAGTTCTCTTGGTAAACTCGATGATTCTCTCGCGCTTTAACCATGCTGATATTGTGTATGGACCTACCCTTGACAGTTGGGATCGGCAAAGAACAGAAAAGGTTCGGAAGTCATGTTTACGGTCCATCTTTAATCTAAAAAGAACAGATCGTGTTTCTTATAAGGTAAAATAATTAGATTGGCTAAATATGAAGAATCGCTGGAAAGTACATCTTCTTTGCTTAACTCACAAGATTTTCCTCGGGGCGGGGCCTGATTACAGAAGCTCTGTTTTCGGAGACAAATACATTCGCTCAAGACTCGATTACTTGTTTGCCATACCTAAACATTATACGAGCCAATATCAGAGCTCTTTTTCCTATGTTGCACCACATCTGTATAATAAAATACCTTTTGAACATACTTTATGTTCTCTGCCAGGGTTTCGGAGATATGTTACAGCTTTTTATAAAAATAGGCAGTTTGCGTAGTGTAGTTATAGTAAATCATATTCATATTTAAGAATTCCTTTCTTTCAGCTACATTTAAGGCGCACAATTGTCAATGTTTTGTTGTTTTGGGTACTAAGGCATCTATAATTTGTTTATTTTGTAATTCCTACATTTTAAGTTATCTTTTAAGGGTAAAGTAGAAGAAAATTGTAAAATGAACTTCGCCCTAATAAAGACCTCTTGTTATTATTATATATATATATATATATATATATATATATATATATATATATATATATATATATATATATATATATATATATATATATATATTCTAACGGACCTTGGTTTTGGGTTCTAGGGACCCAAATTTGCGCTCATCTGAAGACATTTTTTCAAAAGCTTTCATAGTGACCTCTTAGCGAATTTTTCTTAATGACAATTCGCTAAAATTGTAACAACAATTACCAATGATAAATATTGTTACCTCATCCTATTAAAACCGAATAATTTCAGTTTTATAGTAACTTTAATAAAATGTAATGCCCAGGTAACGGAATTTTCTTTTCCTTTATAAAATCTACTATATTTCACAAAAGGACTGCTCTCTTGAATTTTTGAGTCTCTAGAAGATCAGCATATCTTTCCCACAGTCCGCAATCGAGTTAACTGGAGGCCACCCTTGATTCTTACAGTGAGCTGAAACATGCATTTACCAAATTGTTGCCTTTGGGCAAGCGGCACGGTAGAGACAGACTTTAGAATTCAAGCCATCCGCATTCGAGGCGGAATTCTTGTCTTTAAGATTTGCTGCTTCCTTTCGTCTCCAAATTGACAGGAAAGTAATTGCAGGGACCTGATCTGTGTTCAAATATATGACTTAAATTATTCGGTGTGGTGCAGGCATTCTCTTAAAAAGGCGGCACTGAAGATTTGTATCAATAAATCTGATTGACAGAGCAATATTGTTAAAATTATAAATATCTACTTTATTAAGAAAATAAAAGTAGTACCTACCTTACCAAATAAGTACACATTTCTTAAAGGCCCGACGATCGATTCACTAACAAAGTTAGCGTCAATAAGTGAAGATTGGAACCTATGAGACTGATAGGTACAATTTGGAGAACCCGATTTATTACAATACAGGTTTTAGACCTGACGATCGTTTCGTTAACAAAGTTAGCGTCATCAGAGGGATAAATAAACTAATTGAATAGATACCACTATTTATATGTTAGTTGCCAAGGTGGTGGTGGACTTTTCCTTTACGTGATGGTAAAGGATTCTTTTCACGCCCGAGGAGGTACCACCCTTCACATCAAGGGGCCGGTGAACTCCCAGCGGACGTTTCCGGTTCTGGTGTATGAGTCGGTTTCCCTTATAAGCAAAAATGATGATGGCTCCTCCTTGTATAAAAGATTCCGGAGATAAAATACCCGTCCATTCGGATATCCGGGAGAGGGGTGTGCAGGGGGCGCCGGCATCAAGATTTAACATATTCTTTTTGAACATATGTGGCCTAAATTTTAACCTGAACTCCGTCCACCATTTCCTCCAGGCTAATAGGCCCAAATCCTCTTCCTCGCTGAAACTCAAATCAGTGCCAAAACAGCCACTAATCACCTTAATTTCCCGGGGTATGAGCTCCTTACTTCCTTTAGATTGCATGGAGGTGTGTGCGCATATGTCCGTAGCAATCTACCCAGCACCAGACTTCCCAATTTGGAAGCTGGAGAAAAGACATACTTTGGATGAAACTCTCTTTCAGGGCTGCAACTAAATTCATCTGTTGCATTTACCGGTCACCTTCCGACAACAATTTTCTCCAGCTCTTCGACTACGTTTCTGAAAAAACAGAGTGATTTCTGAATATCCTTCATCCGAGATCACTATTCTTGGTGACTTCAATGTCCATAATAAGAAATGGCTAGGATCTTCAAAAACCGATTCACAAGGGCGAGCAGCGGATGCCTTCGCAATTAGCAGTTCTTTAGCCCGTATGGTTCAGCAACCTACTTACTTTCCTCGCATCCCAACACACAGCTCAAATCCCTTGGATCTCCTTCTTACTACAAAAGCTGAATGCTATAAGACATCAGTCACCGATCCCTTGGTCGCTCAGATCACGGCATGGTCACTGCTTTTTGCGCAATGCAACCCGAGGTCACACAGTCATCACAGCCACGTATCGTTTGGCACTACAACTCCGCGAACTGGGACGAAATGCGGGACTCCTTTCGTCATTTACATGGGCGCCTGTCTGCTTCTCTCATCCTGACCCCCTGATAACTCACAAAACGTCACCGAAATTATCCACGCTGGCATGGAATTCTTTATTCCACGTACACAGAAAACCTCTTCAGCCACTCAAAAGTTCTGGTTCTCTAAATCCTGTGACAAGGCCAGACTTGAAGTGGTCAGAGCTCACAAAACGCTACACACTCCCAGTCAAGAAAACCGCCAAGCACTTAATGACGCAAGAAACCACTATGTCCGCATTCTTTCTAAAGCACAAAACTATATCGTTTAATAACCACATCAAAAACAATAAAGTCCTCTCAAGCTCCAATGGCAGCAAACCCTTATGGACTCTTGCTAAATCTAATGGGAATAATTTCTGCAAGAACACGTTCCCACCTCTTCTTTCAGGGGATGAAATTGTTTCTACCGCCCTGGGCAAGACTGAACTTTTTGCCTCGTTGTTCGCCGACGATTCTACTCTCAACCCGCCTCCAAATGTTCAACCACTAACAGTCCCCAATGTCGCGAATAAAATGACAGATATTATTTTCAAAACTAAAAAGGTACGAAAGAGGCTCTCTTCTCTTAATACCAGGAAAGCCTCTGGCCTTGACGAGATCCAAGCAATTGTTCTCAAAAAATGCGCACGAGAACTTGGTCCTGTCCTGACTCGTCTGTTTCAGACATCTTACAATAGAGGCATATTTCCTAGTAACTGGAACACTGCTCGAGTACAACCCGTCCCCAGGAAAGGATCCAAAGTGCTTCCTAGTAACTACAGGCCTATTTCTCTCCTTTCAGTCGTCTCTAAAGTGATTGAAAAGTATATAAACACCGAATTACTAAAATTTTTGAAAAACAGTCAAATCCACGACATGCAGTATGGATTCCGTCAGCGCAGATCAAATGCCTACCTCCTTTCCTTTGTCACCCATTCTTGGAGCAAGTCTATGGAACTCCACGGTGATTCCCAGATTGTCGCTCTAGACATATCCAAAGTATTCGAGCAGGTCTGGCACGCAGCGCTGCTTAATAAACTTCAGGCCTATGGCGTACCACCAAAACTCTGTACCTGGATAGCAAACTTCCTCTCCAACCGGAGCATTTCTGTTGTCGTGGAGTATCCTCTAAACTGTATCCAATTAATGCAGGAATCCCTCAAGGTTCAGCTTAAGCCCTTACTTTGTTTCTTCTCCACATCAATGACCTCCTCTCTATCATATCCAACCCAGTTCACAGTTACGTGGATGACAGCACCCTCCACTCAAATATACAATATTCTAAGTCTGTCTCTTTAGCCCAAATAGATGAGGATCGCAGACTCATGGAGTGTTCTGTCTCTGTGGATCTCCAAAAAATATTAGACTGGAAAAGTAGAAATCTGGTACAAATCAACTCCACCAAAACTGAGATTCAGCAAATAACAACCACTCTGTAAATTTATGTGACATCGATCTGTGTAATATTTTATTTTTTGTGATGAAACTAACCATTTTATGAGAAAATGTGAAGACATAAAAAAGTTGCTAAATGAATCCTTTTTTCTAAATCATTTTTTTAAATACAAAACGGTACACACAATAAAAAGTACTGATAAAAAATAATGGAAGGGTAGGTTTTTTCACCCTCTTGTAATAACATTATAGAGTTATAAAATCCTTTTAAAACTGTCATTTTGTTAGCCTTATGCATCTGCAAAATTTCGTTTTTTAAAATTATTCCATAACGGAGAAATTTGATGATAACTTTTTTTGCCAAAATTTCAGAGGGCTGTAACTTGGAGGAGAAAGGGTTTCAAGAAAAACTTTATAAAAAAGACACCCCTTATTTTTTGCCAAAGAATCATCCTGTAAAATTTTTCGCATCAATTTAGAAACACCATGTATATGCGCATATTTCACCAAAAAATTTTGCATATAAATCCGAGCCCTGCATATTATATACACATTTTATTTAAAAAGCTTACCCATAAAGATAAAGTTAGTTTATTCAATCGTTGATTCACTGTATATCGAGATACGTTCTTAACGCATGAAAAATTATCACCATTCTTTTGATTATGAACATTTATTTTAATAATTCTGAGTGTCATTTTTACTGAATTTTCTTAAAAAAAATTCACTAATGAGGAGATCCCGACTTTTGAATTTTGAAAAAATTCCTTCAAATTAGCACAAATTAGGCCCCCGAAAACACATATCCGCGGTCAGTTTCAATTTTTATATGTTTATATACATATATATATATATATATATATATATATATATATATATATATATATATATATATATATATATATATATATATATATATATATGTATCACACCGATAACTCAAAAAATAATGGGCCGATTTTGATCAAATTTGGCGAGTACCTTTCTTTTGCCATATTCGAAAAGTTCGTTAGCCAGAAAAATGTGCTTAGTTGTGGTTGTGGTGGTAAGTGGTGGACGTGCCGCCACCTAGTTGCGGAACCAAGTAATATGTTGTCACGCCAGCTCCAAATAACACAAAGTGTTAAAGAAATAGAGATTGTATACAACTAACTAACAATTTAGAAAATTGTCAGCTCTGGCCCATTTCTACCCCAATATAGGGACAAAGTATGTAAGGCTAGATGCATTCTCGCAACAATTAGAACCGTAGACCGGTTTCGCTCTCATTAGAGCTCTTCAGTACGGCATACTAATTGTAGCAAAAATGCACCAAAAGTAATACGGCTATAGTATAGCCAGCCTTAAAATACTAAGTGAGTGGTAGACGTGCCGCCACCTAGTTGCGAAACCAAGTAGTGTGCCGTATTACTTTTGGTGAATTTTTGCTACAATTAGTATGCCGTACTGAAGAGCTCTAATGAGAACGAAACCGGTCCACAGTTCTAATTGTTGCTAAAATGCATCTGGTCTTACATACTTTGTCCCTATATTGGGGTAGAAATGGGCCAGGGCTGACAATTTTCTAAATTGTTAGTTAGTTGTATACAGTCTCTATTTTTTTAACACTTTGTGTTATTTGGAGCTGGCGTGACAACATACTACTTGGTTCCGCAACTAGGTGGCGGCACGTCCACCACTCACTTAGTATTTTAAGGCTGGCTATAGTATAGCCGTATTATTTTTGGTGCATTTTTGCTACAATTAGTATGCCCTACTGAAGAGCTCTAATGAGAGCGAAACCGGTCAACGGTTCTAATTGTTGCGAGAATGCATCTAGTCTGGAATAGATTAAACAATTAAATGGCTTAATTTGACAGACGGATTCCCCCCGTCAGTACTAGTTCTGAGCTGACCTTTAATGTATCGAATTTCGACCACGTAATTATAATGCATGTTTGTAGGAAAATAAATTCGGGACTCAGCAAGTGCGTTATGGTAGCGAATTTGTATTGAATGCCTCAAATTTGAAAAGCTCAATTTGCTATTAACCTATAAGGTTCGTTGGACAGGAAACTAGTTTTTTCGGGAACTTGTTAAGTTTCTTTTCGAACATTTTTTGTACATTTGCAAACAGTAAAGTTATTTTCATGAAAAATGATACATTGTTTCTATTATATATCTTATGCTGGTAACCAAATTTGATGTCTGCTTTCTTAAAAAAGTTCTGGACGCAGCAAGTGCGTTATGGTAGTGAATTTGTATTAAATGCTTCAAAATGGAATAACTCAATTTTCTATAAACTTAGAAAGTTCAATTTTGGTACGTAGTAAGGTCTTTCCTAATGCAACGTATTCACCAAATTTCATTAAAATAACTTTGTAATTTCCGGAAAAAAAATATTTTTTCGAAAGAAAACTCAAAATTTTCCCGAAAAACCTTGCCAGATTTTCCTGGCTAACAAACACATCAAAGCCATTAATAAAAGAAAGGTACTTGCCAAGTTTCATCAAAATAGGTTGATTTTTTTTTTGAGTTATCGATTGGATACATACATACATATATATATATATATATATATATATATATATATATATATATATATATATATATATATATATATATATATACAGGGTCGCTGATAAGTCTGGAAACGGTCGATTATCCGGGAAAATATACAAGGTGTCGAAAAAAGTTTTATACAAAAGTTTTTGGGTTCTTCAATGTCTACTAGGCGGTGATAATTTTATTTATACAGGGTTGGTCATACAGGCGTGGCACACCAATATTAATTTTTTTTAATGGAACACCCTATATATTATTCGATATTTCAATCCTTCTCTTAATTTTGAGCAACATTTATGAGAAGCATAATGTACCTAAACTCAATCGTTTCCGGGTAAAAAAATAAATAAAAATAAACGCTACTGTTTATAAAATCTATTGGATGAAGAACAAAAATAAATGAAAAGTAGAATATCTCTTGAAAACAATCTGTGAGTGTGAAAAGAACCGGTTGCGATGTTTTTAACATTGTTTGGAATCCCAAGATAAGATAAGATGCCCATAAGAAACGCAGTATTATTCTTTTGTTTTAAAATGTTTCCAGGACAACGAATGTCAAACATTCATTCAGTGTCAACAGTTTTGAAACATTAGTAATTTAGTGTCAACAGTTTTTGTGCAAAATGGCAAGTTTAAGTGAAACCGAACGTATCGAAATTTTAATGATGATAGGGTACGGTGATAGAACACGAAGTTTTGCTCAAGTGGTGATTATGTTCAATGAGTTGCATCCTGAGCGGGAATCGATCTCCAAATCCACAGTTTCGAAAACTTTGCATCGTTTTCACGAAACTGGCGGTATCAAGGATAAACCTAGAACTGGAAGGCCAGTAACCGTTACAAATGAAGAAAATTCTTTGAATGTAATATTGGATGTGGTGGAAAATCCGAAAACTTCGGCACAGCAATTGGCTTTAAATCACAATATGAGTCGATATTCAATTCAAAAGATTACGAAGCGGGAAAAGTTCCGTCCATATAAAATTGATTTATTGCAAGAACTGGGTGAAGACGATTTTGATCGCAGAATCGAGTTCTGTGAACTTATTATGGAGAAGTTACGCCAAAATTTTAACTTTGCCAACCACATTTTGTTTTCCGACGAATCTACATTTTGTTTGAATGGACAAGTCAACCGACACAACTGTAGGTACTGGTCAGACGAAAACCCACATTGGATGGAACAAATTCACACCCAAAGACCGCAAAAAGTAAATGTTTGGTGTGCTATTATTGGTCGACATATCATAGGACCTTATTTTATACACGGTAATTTGAACTCTGCTCGATATTTGACACTTTTGCAAGAATCAATTGTTCCAGACGTTAGTCGATTATTTCCGAACAATAACGACCCAAATCTACCAGCGGAAGAAATATGGTTTCAGCAGGATGGGGCACCCCCTCATTTTGGAATTGAGGTACGGGAATATCTGAATCAAACCTTTCCTGGCAGATGGATAGGGCGCAGGGGAACTATTGAATGGCCAGCTAGGTCTCCCGACATGACGCCGCTTGACTTTTTTTTGTGGGGTCATGTAAAAAATTTAATTTACCAAAATAGACCGCAGAATATTGAAGAGTTGCAAGCAAGGATTGTGCATGAAATTAATAACATTCCTCAAAACGCTCTTGTAAATGCAGTGCAATGTTTTGTTAAGCGAATTCATTATTGTCAGGAGGTCAATGGAGAACACTTTGAACATCTTATAAAATAGGATTTCAAACAATGTTAAAAACATCACAACCGGTTCTTTTCACACTCACAGATTGTTTTCAAGAGATATTCTACTTTTCATTTATTTTTGTTCTTCATCCAATAGATTTTATAAACAGTAGCGTTTATTTTTATTTATTTTTTTACCCGGAAACGATTGAGTTTATGTACATCATGCTTCTGATAAATGTTGCTCAAAATTAAGAGAAGGATTGAAATATCGAATAATATATAGGGTTTCCATTAAAAAAAAAATTAATATTGGTGTGCCACGCCTGTATGACCAACCCTGTATAAATGAAATTATCACCGCCTAGTAGACATTGAAGAACCCAAAAACTTTTGTATAAAACTTTTTTCGACACCTTGTATATTTTCCCGGATAATCGACCGTTTCCAGACTTATCAGCGACCCTGTATATATATATATATATATATATATATATATATATATATATATATATATATATATATATATATATATATATATATATATATATATATATATATATATAAATTGAAACTGACCCCGGATATGGGTTCTCGGGGTCCTAGTTTGGGCTCATTTGACAAATTTTTTGCATGTCTCACCATCGATACCTCTCTATTAGTGATTTTTTTAAAATAAAAATTCACTAAAAAACACATATTTACTATTTAAAACATTTTAATGAAAATTCACTATCATAACGCACTTGCTGCGTCCAGACTTTTTAATTCAAAAAGCGCGCGAATGTGGAGAGTGATGACGGTATTTGTCTTTCCCCTCTTTGTTTGCTGTGACTGTATGTTATTTGTGGTCTTGCAATTATTGCGCAAGTAGGTATCATATAACATTTTAGTACGTTTACGTTAGCCGGTACAGTACGAATTTGGACGTGTGGGTTGTAGGTGTTAAATGTATGTGTGTGTCCGATATTAAAAGTGAATCTGTTTAAATTATAAAGAAAATATGGACCATCAACGCTTACAGAACGACAATCATTTAAATGATCCAGATACCGACAATAATGATTGTAATGTACAACTTCGAAGTTTATTAAGTGTCATCGACCACACGACGTCCGTTCAAAGACCAAATAGACAACTTTTGGTTAACCATTTATACAGAAATCGAAGGATGAGTAATTTTATAATGCTTGAAGTCGTTCCGCTGACAGTGTCAAGATACCAAATTTACCACCAATTCAATATAATGGGTTTTGAACCAAATACTATTCTATATGGCAGAAGAACACCCGATTCTTTTCTTTCTGCATTCGTAGATTTGAAATCTGTTGAAGTGGTTGAGAGATTCATGAAACGAAGCTACGGAATTTTTACATATCATAACGGATTAGCAACAAGATTGCGTCATGTCTGGCAAGTGCCACGTTTCGTAATACCAACTGAAACGGATAGTGATAAAAATAAAAATGAACCAGTTCGATTGTGCGCAAACTGTGTCACAGAAAACCCCAGCTCAAACCTTAGATGTATGTTATGTAACAAACTGCTAACGAACAATAAAAACAGCTTACTTAAAGACGAGCAGTTCAATCCGCATCTTACATCAGTTATATTGTTAAAGAATCTGGATGCATCGATCACAAAAGAATCATTTTTACAGTATTTACAAGTCGCAGTGTCTGGGCTGGTGGAGAAAGTGACTGAAATTGTTGTGGGACAACACCCTAATACTTTATTATTTAAAAGTGTTGCGTGCATCCGTGCCAAGACACCTGAGTATGCTCTTTGCATTTACAATGCTTTGAAAGACCCGGCAAATCGTCTTGAAGTTAATGGTAAGCAGATGATTGTGCAATTTGGCAAAGATATTATAGAGGTACCACCACCCACACACCACAATATGGAGCAGGAAAAAGTAGTTGCTAATGAAAATACAGGCGCGGAGGAATCTTATACTAATACCAAAAGAGTGTCGCAAAGTAAAGGATTTCTGTTACCAACTGGAACAGATGGAAAATTCTACACCAAGCCAGATAAAAAAAATCTCATCCATATTTGGAATACTGGACTTTTTCAGGATGCAGATACTGGACTTTATTATAACCCTCGTTTAAAATTATATTGGAATAAGGAGATTGATAAGTTCCTTACTTACAGTTTGGAAAATCAAACCTACATTCTGGTGGATACAGATAAGAATAACATTGCTGGTCAAACTGAAGTACAGGAAATATCATCTGAAGACAGTCAGTGCAGTGATCTTGATCAGGTAAATATTATTAATAAAATTTCGGGACGCAGCAAGTGCGTTATGGTAGAGAATTTTAATTAAATGCCTCAAATTTGTATAACTAAATTTGCTATAAACCTAGAAATTTGAGTTTTGGTGGAGTAAGGTATTTACGAGGGCAACACACCAACCAAATTTCATTAAAATAATTTGGGTATTTTTTGAGATAATTTTTTTTTCAGAAAAATTATTATATTTTTTAGAAAAACTAGTCCGATAGTGCTGACTAACGAACTCGTCCAAGCTATTAATTAAATAGAGATGCTTGCCAAGTTTCATCAAAATCAGTTAATAACTTTTTGAGTTATCGTGTGGACACATATTTAAATATATATACAGGCTGTCCCAATAGTGTGTAATTCCTCTATATATCTCTTACCCTTAGAGGTAGCCGATAAAACTTTTAACAAAATTATCTTGTGATTATCTAAGCTATATCGAGAAAATATATTCAGCTTTATGGAATTTCCGGTTGCACCGGAAGTAGTTATCAACTTCGTTATTTTAAATAGAATGGTATACTTTTTATTGCATTTTTGGATATAGATTAAAAAATAAGTGTAACTTTGTGTATAATTCCCTATAGCGATCTTTGATATTTTTGAAAATATTACGACCTTCTTTTTTCTTAGCTCCGATTTATGTGTTATTTGAAACGTCTGCTGAGTTCGGATTTTCTGAAGCGTAATAATGAAAGTTGTGCCCGTTAACCCTACCATAACTTGAAAATGAAGATTCATCACTGAACATCACGTAATTAACCACTTTCCTTACGCTTGTGTGCGGATTATGTCCTGCTTATAATTCTACAGAGGTGCAGACTATACTCCGTAACACATTCGGGGAAAGAATAATTTCAAATAGCGGTCCAGTATTATGGCCAGCTAGGAGTCCAGATCTTACGCCTCTGGAATTTTACTCGTGGAGACATGTAAAACATGAAATGTATGAATTCGATCCACCTGAAGAAACAGACATGTTAATTCAAAGCCCAAAGGAGGGATTTGCTGGAATTAATAGACATACTTTAAGACGGGTATATATATATATATATATATATATATATATATATATATATATATATATATATATATATATATATATATATATATATATATATACAAAGGGTGAACGATTTACCAAAATTTAGGTCTATAAGTGTAAAGACAAAAAAGTTAGAGGCATTTAAACCAAAATAAATTGGGGTTTTCCTCAAAACGTAAAAAGTCGCCATTTGAAACGTCAAAAATGGCAACATTTAGGCAAAGAACCTGAAAGAAATACGGATTATGTAAAGAGTGTTCTGCAAATCCTCAAGTTTCAGCTTCAACCATTTATGCCCTTCATTGTAATAAAATATTTCCAGAAAATTCATTTCAAATAGACACTTTCTCTGATGCTTTAGAAGTAGATTTGGTTAAATTTATGGTTTAACGGTCTATAATTTTTAGCAAATTTTCATAGACAAAATTCGTTAATGAGGAGACCGCGGCTTTTGAAATCTAAAAGGATTTCTTCAAATGAGCGCAAACTAGGTCCCCTAGAATCCATATCCGGGTTTACTTTCTGTTTACATATATACAGTGTGACGCATTTCTACGGTAAGGCTCAATATAATTTTTATTATGCAAGATACGAGAAAAAATTGTATACGTTACCTATAGGGTGTTTTCCATAAGTCGTTGGTGATACTTACATTTTTTTTGAACATTCCTTATTGCATTTTTGCATTCTTCATCGAAATATGATGCATGCTTGTAAAAAAATCGAGACGCAGTAAGTACGTTTTAGTAGCGAATTTTCATTAAACTCTTCAAAATTCAATAACGCTCGTTAGCTAGGAAACGAGTTTTCTCGGAAATGTTTTAAGTTTATTTTCGGAAAATGTTTGTACATTAAAATAATGGGCCGCTTTTAATCAAATTTGGCATGTGTCTTCCTTTTGTTTAAGTGGATTGGACAAGTTCGTTAGCCATAAAAATGGGACCTGGTTTTCCGGAAAAATTTTGAGTTTTCTTTAAAAAAAAATATTTTCATCTCAAAAAATAGAAAAGCTGTAGTAACCAAATTTGGTAGGTAAGTTGAGGATGTAAAATGTAAACTACACACCAAAACTTCGAATTATATGTTACAAGAAAAAAAGTTATAAAAAATATTGGTTGCCACATCATGTATACGAAAATTTGCAACCATAACGCACTTGCTGGGTCCAGACTTTTTCTGTTGATATTGAATTACTTCAATTTATACCTGCTCAAATATTTATCAGAGAATGAATCACCGAAGTGGACGGCTCTTTGCCCGTCTTCATTCAGCGAATTATGTTTCAAATAAAATGCATGTTTCTCAGAACTTCTAGTCAACTGGTCCCCCAGTTGCGATGTGGCCTTGATTTTATTTGCTGCATAACTAATATATCTGGACGATCTGGCGATTTGGCGTTATGTCGCCTTTCAGAGCCCAGCATAGTCGTCTCAAAAGGCAACAGTCTGCTTAATAAGCAGTGCTTATCAACGATATTATTTAAAATTCAATCATATTATAATTGACTTTTGATTGCACTCTACTCTTTGGTACTTTTGTTACCCAGTGCTTTTAGTGAATTAAAAAACTCTGGACGCAGCAAGTGCGTTATGGTAGTGAATTTTCATAAAAATGTTTTTATTGCAAATATGTGTGTTTTCTTTTTAAGAAAGCAGGCATCAATTTTGGTTACCAGTATAACCTATATAGTAAAAACAATGTGCCATGTTTCATAAAAATAACTTATTGTGTGAAAATGTACAAAAATTTCCAAAAGTAAACTTAAAGTGTTCCCGGAAAAACTCGTTTCTTGGTCAACCTAATAGATTAATAGCAAATTGGGCTATTCAAATATGAAGCATTTGATCAAAATTCGCTACCATAACGCACTTTCTGCATCCAGAATTTATTTTCTTACAAACATGCATTATATTTCGATGGAAAATGCAAAAATGCAATAACATAAGACGTGTTCGATTAAAAAAAAAAAAGAAAATTTGTATCACCAACGACTTATGGGCCAGCCTGTGATTGTAGAAATATTTTTTTAAGATGTAGCTCAAGACCCCCTATAATTAATATATACAATTTTTTTTCATATCTTGTATAATAGTATAGTATAGTATATTTTGTCTACAATGGTACAATGTGTCATACAAATAAGCTCTTGCTTGTATATGCAATAATAACGGATATATTGAGCTTTATTGCTTTTTTTACGAAAATTCGACAAAAATTATATACCATTAAACGATAAACTCTAAAGCTAAGACTACTGCCAAGCATCAGAGAAAGGGTCTATTTGAAATGAATTTTCTGGAAACATTTTAGTAAAATGAAGGACAATGACGGTTGAAACTAAGATTTCAGGGTTTGTCAAACATCCTTCTTGAGACATTTGATTTCCATAGCCCGTATTAGATTCAAGTTATTTGCCTAAATGTTGCCGATTTTGACGTTTTCAATCGCAACTTTGACGTTTTGAGGAAAACCCCAATTTATTTTTCTTTAAATGCCTATAACTTTTTTGTCTTTTGACCTATATAGCTAAATTTTGGTAGATAACTTACCTGTAAGGATCTAAACCTGCATACTAAATTTGGTTGCCCTCGCTTTGTCAATTCCGGAGATATGAATTTTTTTCAAAAGAAAATACAAAATTTTCCGGGAAAACCTAAGCAGATTTTCCTGGCTAACGAACTCATCCAAGCCATTTGCAAAGGGAATTTATTTACCAAATTTAATAAAAATCGGCCCATTATTTTTTGAGTTATCGGTGTGATACATATATATATATATATATATATATATATATATATATATATATATATATATATATATATATATATATATATATATATATATATATATATATATATATATATATAAATTGTAACTGACCCCGGATATGTATTCTGGGGGGCCTAATTAGCGCTCATTTGAAGAAATTTTTTCAAAATTCAAAAGTCGAGATCTCCTCATTAGTGAATTTTTAAAAGAAAATTCACTAAAAAAATCAGTAAAATCTCGGGACGCAGCAAGTGCGTTATGGTAGCGAATTTTCTTTAAAATATTTTTAATAGCAAATGTCTTTCTTTGATGAAAGCAGGCATCAAACTTGGTTGCCTATATAGTAGAAATGTATCATATTTCATTGAAACAAATTTATTGTTTGAAAATATATAAACATTTTTCAAAAGTCTAGATGCAGCAAATGTGTTATGGAAGTGATTTTCCATAAAAATGTTTTTAATAGCAAATGCGAGCAGGCATCAATCTGATTACCGGTATAGCCTATGTGGTAGAAACAATGTACTATATTTTATCAAAATTACTTATTTTCCGAAAACAAACTTAAATGTTGGTTTTCTATCCAACAAAGCTTACGTTAATAGCAAATTGAGTTATTGAAATTTGAAGGATTTAATGAAACTTTGGTAAATTTGCAGATTAGACCCCGAACTCTTTTCAACAAATTGTTTTCAGAGACATTACTAGGACCTCACCTGCAGGTTTCTGAACAGTTTTTTGAAAAACGTTCGGGAGCTAAACTGCAAATTTACCGAAAATTTGCTACCAAAACGCACTTACTGCGTCCAGATTTTTTTCTTACAAACGCATCATATTTCGATAAAAAATGCAAAAATGCATTAACGAATTTGTTCTACGAAAATTAGTTAAAAAAATTATACACCCCTACTCACTCCTGGTCCCGTAACTTCCTTGGGGAGTGTGAACAAGAATTTTTTTTTGGGGTTTGTGGCTCCAGAGGGGTGGCGGCCTAGGCAGGTTTCTGAAAACAGTTTTTTGAAAAGCGTTCGGGAGCTAAACTGCAAATTTACCGAAAATTCGCTACCAAAACGCACTTACTGCGTCCAGATTTTTTTCTTATAAACGCATCATATTTCGATAAAAAATGCAAAATTACATTAACGAATTTGTTCTAAAAAAATTAGCTAAAAAAATTGTGCACCCCTACTCACTCCTGGTCCCGTAACTTCCTTGGGGAGTGTGAACAACAAATTTTTCTTGGGGTTTGTGGATCCAGGGGGGGCTCTAGGCAGGTTTCTGAAAACAGTGTTTTGAAAAGCATTCGGGAGCTTAACTGCAAATTTACCGAAAATTCGCAACCAAAACGCACTTACTGCGTCCAGATTTTTTTTAAGATAAACGCATCATATTTCGATAAAAAATGCAAAAATGCATTAACAAATTTGTTCCACGATAATTAGCTAAAAAAAATTATAGGCCGTTAAACCATAAATTTCACTAAACCTACAAATAAATATCCAAACAGCTACCAAACAACTAAACTGACAGCCAAAGCACCAGAGAAAGGGTCTATTTGAAATGGATTTCCTGTAAACGTTTTAGTAAAATGAAGGGCAATGACGGTTCAATCTGAAACTTAAGGGTTTGCAGAACACTCTTCTTGCAACATTTTCTTTACACAAATGGTATTTGATTTACATTCTTTGCCTAAACATTGCCAATTTTGACGTTTAATATTGCGAGTTTGACGTTTTGAGGAAAACTCCTACATTTATTGCTTTAACTGCCCATAACTTCTTTGTCTTTAAAGCTATGGACTTAAATTTTGGTACAGAGTTCACTCTTTATAATAGAAACACGCTTACCAAATTTGGTTGCCCTTACTTTGTTATTTCCGGAGATATGAATTTTTTTATAAAGAAAACACAAAATTTTCCGGGAAAACCTGGTCAGATTTTCCTGGCTAACGAACTTATCCAATCCACTTGCAAAAGGAAGGTACTCTGCAAATTTTATCAAGATCGGTCCATTATTTTTTGAGTTATCGGTCGGATATATATATATATATATATATATATATATATATATATATATATATATATATATATATATATATATATATATATATATATATATATATATATATATATATAACACAGATCTCCCCATAAGCGAATTTTTTTTAAAAAAATTCGCTAATAAGGAGATCGCGACTTTTGAATTTCGAAACAATTTCTTCAAATGAGCGGTAATTAGGCCCCCTAGAAATTTTTTTGTCTGTCGGTGTGTATGTATGTTTGTGGCTACGATAACTAGAACGAATTGAAATATTGTCTTCAAATTTGGTATACAGTTAGCACCCGGCAAACTAACGATTCGGATTGTTTTTGAGTAAAATGGGGTGAATTGGGGGTGATTTGGTAAAAATTTACATTTTTTCGTTAAAACTCCAGTAATATTAACGTTTTAGGGTTTATTTATTGAACAACTTTTAATTTCATCAAACATCTGGTATTCTTTGGTGAAATTAAATTAGGGGTGGAATGTGTGGGGGTAGAATATTGTTGACAAAAATTTCGATTTTTTTTTTGCTAAAACGGCGTACAAAGTCTCAAAACACATAGAAAACTTGATTCTGGAACGAAATTTGTTTTGTCACTCTGTCTGTCGATCTGTCGTTCTGTCGCGAGATATACATCTGGCTTTTAATATGCGCAATAACTTTCGAACCAATTGAGATATCATCTTCCAATTTGGTATTCAGTTAGCACCCGACAAAGGAACGCTTCGAATTGTTTTTGAGTAAGATCTTTAGCTTGTAACTAGCATTGACTGGAATAATAGCCTTTTTCTTCCAGCTAAATCAATTTATATTTATATATTATTATATTTGTTTATACTTGGGTAAAAATGAACTCTGGAAAAAAAGCCCATTATTCCAGTCAACATAACTATCTCTCATCAAGACGCTTTGACGTTTAGAAGTAATGTCGTTAAGTAGATCAATATTTATTGTTAGGTATATTGACAATTTACTTTAACTTTTTATTTCATAAAAATGTCCTTCTACTGAAATAAATAAGAAATATTCTACAAACAGGGTAGTATTTCAAGGAGCTTATTAAAAATTATAGACAAGAGTTTATAAAATTCCCAATTAGAAACCATAAATTCAAGTTTAGTTCTCCGAAGGCCCCCATCTGTTTTGGCTCATAACTCAAACCAAAGCTAAAAGCGTATACGAAGAATCAAGAGCTCCATGCAATGAAGTGCAAGCAGTGTTGCCAAATCCAACAATGTTATTATTATATAGGTATAAGTTTTAGGACAATCGAAAAGAAACAAAAGTTACTCTAACCGATTTGCTGCCTCGGGACTTTTAGTGAATTTTCGTAGAAAAAATTCACTAATGGCGAGATCCCGACTTTTGAATTTTGGAAAATTTTTTGGAAATGAGCACGAACTAGGATTCCTAGAATCCATATCCGGGGTCAGTTTCAATTTTTATATGTTTATATATATGTATGTATGTATCACACCGATAACTCAAAAAATAATGGGCCGATTTTGATAAAATTTGGCATGTACCTTCTTCTTGTAAATGGCTCGGATAAGTTCGTTAGTCAGGAAAATTGGACGAGGTTTTTCGGGAAAATTTTGAGTTTTCATTCGAAAAAATTCTTATCTCAAAACATAATGGGCCGATTTTAATAAAATTTGGCATGTACCTTCCCTTTGTAAATGGCTTTGACAAGTTTGTTAGTTAAGGAAATCGAATGAGGTTTTCTGGGAAAATTTTGAGTTTTCATTCGAAAAAAAATTTTATCTCAGAGAATAATAGGCCGATTTTGATAAAATTTGGCATTCCTTTTGTAAATGGCTTTGATAAGTTTGTTAATCAGAAAAATCGGACGAGGTTTTCCGGGGAAAATTTGAGTTTTCATTTGTAAAAATTTTTTTCTTAAAAAATAAAAAATCTATGATAACCAAATTTGGTAGGTTCACGATATAAAAAGTAAACTATACACCAAAATTTAGATTTCTATGTTATAAGAAAAAAAAGTTATAATAAAATATTTTGTGCCAGGTCATTTCTATGAAAATTCACTACCATAACGCACTTGCTGCGTCCAGGCTTTTATTTTTAAAGAAAGTAAAGTATTAAGGGTGGTAATCTTTTCTGGCTTATCCTGTACACTAAGTGGCTCAAAATTTAGTATGTAACATATAATAAATATAAATAAATTGCGTAAGTTTGGACATCTAAAACAAAACATAGGCCTAGATCAACTTACAAAAAAGAAATTAGAAGTGACAAAGACGAAACATACGTCAAGTTAAAAATTATAGCGTAAAGAAGCCAAGTACAAATGACTTTAAGTCGTCACACTTTAAAAACAATAGAAAGCTTCAACTAAACCTTTTTGACACCGCGCATCTTGTATTTTATATATTTTTTTGATCAAATAAAATTTTAGCTTATCAAAAAAATAGACGCATTTAGTTCTTTATTATATGTTACACTCCAGCGAGGACCACGAGGAGTTATTTGAGCAACCTCGCCGCCTGAAAAAAAAAACAACCAAAACATACACACAATTAGCACAAAACATAATAAAATACTCAAATAGCCAATGGATTTAAATAAAAAACTTGAAAATGATTAGTTTCCTGAAAAAAGTATTGTATTAAGCCTGAAATATAAAAAAATTATATTATCACTGCAAAAAACTTGTTAGTAAAATCAAGAAAACAAAGTTACCTTTTGCTGAAAAAAAAATTAGGCTAATATACAGAGACAGGTACAAAAGTAAATAATACATAAATATACATAAAATAAAAACGATTTAGCAATGCTGAAATAAAAATAATTGTTACGTAAAAACAACGAAGTGTCGTACATAAAAAGAGTACCCATAAAATGCTAAATCGATATTACCAAAGACGAGTATTTTAAAAGGTTCTTATGGATTAAACATGTATTACCTGAGCTCGTCACTAAACAGAACCAAAAATATATTTTTACCATTGGAATATTATTTATGTTATCACTATCATCTGACCAAAGATAATTCGGTCTTCTATTTAGCATCTAAAACAAAAAAGCAAATATTAAAATCAAGCAAATATCATGAATACTATGACAACAAATTTATACCAAATACTTACCTAATTACCTGACTCATTGTCCAAATTCCCATATTATTTTCGGAAAAATAAACACTACAACTTTTTAACACATTACCACAGCTTGAACCGAATACGCATCACGTCAGTAACCGATTTTTCGATTTGTGAGAATTTTCCGCTAAAATTAAATAAAAAACACCAACCTCAACTCGGCGCCCTTAAGGCCGACTGTATCCCACGTCGCAGCTACAATCTCTTCACTCTTCAATACTTACTCTGAAACAAAGAAACGACTTTAAGAATAAAATAAATTTTTTTCATGAAAATTCTCTAAAAAATATATAGAATAATGATCAGGCACCAAATATTTTTTTAAAAATTAAATGCTTATAACTTTTTTTTCTTGTAACAGATATCTAAATTTCGGTATGTAGTTTAGTTTTCGTAACGTAAACCTACGTCCAAATCTAGTTACCATAGCTTTGTTATTTTCAGAAAAAATTTGTTTAAAAAGAGCACTCAAAATTTTCCCAAAAACCTGGTCCGATGTTCCTCGCTAACGAGCTTATCCAAACCACTTACAAAAAGCAGGTACCTGCCAAATTTTCATCTTTAACTGCCTTAATATATATATATATATATATATATATATATATATATATATATATATATATATATATATATATATATATATATATAGATATATATATAGATATATATATATATATATATATATATATATATATATATATATATATATATATATATATATATATATATATATATATATACAGGGTCGCTGATAAGTCTGGAAACGGTCGATTATCCGGGAAAATATACAAGGTGTCGAAAAAAGTTTTATACAAAAGTTTTTGGGTTCTTCAATGTCTACTAGGCGGTGATAATTTTATTTATACAGGGTTGGTCATACAGGCGTGGCACACCAATATTAATTTTTTTTTAATGGAACACCCTATATATTATTCGATATTTCAATCCTTCTCTTAATTTTGAGCAACATTTATGAGAAGCATAATGTACCTAAACTCAATCGTTTCCGGGTAAAAAAATAAATAAAAATAAACGCTACTGTTTTTAAAATCTATTGGATGAAGAACAAAAAGAAATGAAAAGTAGAATATCTCTTGAAAACAATTTGTGAGTGTGAAAAGAACCGGTTGCGATGTTTTTAACATTGTTTGGAATCCCAAGATAAGATAAGATGCCCATAAGAAACGCAGTATTATTCTTTTGTTTTAAAATGTTTCCAGGACAACGAATGTCAAACATTCATTCAGTGTCAACAGTTTTGAAACATTACTAATTTAGTGTCAACAGTTTTTGTGCAAAATGGCAAGTTTAAGTGAAACCGAACGTATCGAAATTTTAATGATGATAGGGTACGGTGATAGAACACGAAGTTTTGCTCAAGTGGTGATTATGTTCAATGAGTTGCATCCTGAGCGGGAATCGATCTCCAAATCCACAGTTTCGAAAACTTTGCATCGTTTTCACGAAACTGGCGGTATCAAGGATAAACCTAGAACTGGAAGGCCAGTAACCGTTACAAATGAAGAAAATTCTTTGAATGTAATATTGGATGTGGTGGAAAATCCGAAAATTTCGGCACAGCAATTGGCTTTAAATCACAATATGAGTCGATATTCAATTCAAAAGATTACGAAGCGGGAAAAGTTCCGTCCATATAAAATTCATTTATTGCAAGAACTGAGTGAAGACGATTTTGATCGCAGAATCGAGTTCTGTGAACTTATTATGGAGAAGTTACGCCAAAATTTTAACTTTGCCAACCACATTTTGTTTTCCGACGAATCTACATTTTGTTTGAATGGACAAGTCAACCGACACAACTGTAGATACTGGTCAGACGAAAACCCACATTGGATGGAACAAATTCACACCCAAAGACCGCAAAAAGTAAATGTTTGGTGTGCTATTATTGGTGGACATATCATAGGACCTTATTTTATACACGGTAATTTGAACTCTGCTCGATATTTGACACTTTTGCAAGAATCAATTGTTCCAGACGTAAGTCGATTATTTCCGAACAATAACGACCCAAATCTACCAGCGGAAGAAATATGGTTTCAGCAGGATGTGGCACCCCCTCATTTTGGAATTGAGGTACGGGAATATCTGAATCAAACCTTTCCTGGCAGATGGATAGGGCGCAGGGGAACTATTGAATGGCCAGCTAGGTCTCCCGACATGACGCCGCTTGACTTCTTTTTGTGGGGTCATGTAAAAAATTTAATTTACCAAAATAGACCGCAGAATATTGAAGAGTTGCAAGCAAGGATTGTGCATGAAATTAATAACATTCCTCAAAACGCTCTTGTAAATGCAGTGCAATGTTTTGTTAAGCGAATTCATTATTGTCAGGAGGTCAATGGAGAACACTTTGAACATCTTATAAAATAGGATTCCAAACAATGTTAAAAACATCGCAACCGGTTCTTTTCACACTCACAGATTGTTTTCAAGAGATATTCTACTTTTCATTTATTTTTGTTCTTCATCCAATAGATTTTAAAAACAATAGCGATTATTTTTATTTATTTTTTTACCCGGAAACGATTGAGTTTATGTACATCATGCTTCTGATAAATGTTGCTCAAAATTAAGAGAAGGATTGAAATATCGAATAATATATAGGGTGTTCCATTAAAAAAAATTAATATTGGTGTGCCACGCCTGTATGACCAACCCTGTATAAATGAAATTATCACCGCCTAGTAGACATTGAAGAACCCAAAAACTTTTGTATAAAACTTTTTTCGACACCTTGTATATTTTCCCGGATAATCGACCGTTTCCAGACTTATCAGCGACCCTGTATATATATATATATATATATATATATATATATATATATATATATATATATATATATATATATATATATATATATATATGTATATATATATATATATATATATATATATATATATATATATATATATATATATATATATATATATATATATATATATATATATATATATATATATATCTCACACCGATACCTCAAAAAATAAAGGGCCGATTTTGATAAAATTTGGTATGTACCTTCCTTTTGGAAGTGGCTTGAATAAGTTCGTTAGCCAGGAAAATCGGACCAATTTTTCCGGGAAAATTTTGGTTTTTTTTTTCGGAAAATTTTTGTATCTCGGAAAATAACAGAGCTATGACAACTAAGTTTGACACATACGTTTCTACTATCAAACTTACCCTACACACCAAAATTCAGATGTCTAAGTTAAAACTAAAAAAAGTAATAGGCATTTAAAGAAAAAAAAATTGGGTGCCACTGGTGATCAGAGCACAAGAACAAAATAGTTTGTGTAATTAACAAAACCAATTGAATATTACATACAACGGTTAAGTTTTCTTAGCGCAAAAGTGTCAAGAAGTAACAGAAAAAATATTTTGAAAATTTTATAATTTTTCTTCTTGAAACGTCAAAGTCGCGATTTGAAACCTCCAAATTTGCAATTTTCAGACAACGAATTTGAAGCAAATACAGATTATGTCGAAAAAATATCTTAATAAGTTTGTTTCACAAAACCTTAGGTTTCAGCTTCAACCATCACTGTCCGTTATTTTACTAAAATATTTTCGGAAAATTCATTTCAATAGTCCCTCTTTCTGATGCTTTGGCAGTAGTCTCTGCTATAGAGTTTATGGTTTAGTAGTCTATATTTTAGCAAATTTTCGTAGAAAAAATGTGTTATTAAGAAGACCGCGACTTATGAATTTTAAAAAGATTTCTTCAAATGAGCGCGAACTAGAACCCTTAAAACCCATATACGGGGTCAGTTTCAGTTTTTGCCTGTTTACACATATACAGGGTGATGCATTTCTATGGTGAAGCTCAATATATCCGTTATTATACAAGATATGAGGAAAAAGTATATACGTTAATTATAGGGTATAAACCTATTTTGACAATTACAGGGTGGCCCATAAGTCGTTGGTGATACACGATTATTTTTTTTTAATAGAGTACCTCTTATGTTATTAATTTTTTGTGTTTTCCATCAAATTATAATGCATGTTTGTATGGAAAAAATTATATCGTTCATCGTTTTTGAGTTATTCCGATACATGTGGCCCATAAGTCGTTGGTGATACACGGTTTATTTTTTAATATAACACCCTTTATGTTATTGCACTTTTGTGTTTTTCATCAAATTATAATGCATGTTTGTATGGAAAAAAATGATATCGTTCATCATTTTTGAGTTATTTCAATTGTTTTGCAACTTTTCACGTTTTTGCCACATATTTCAAACGCATATCACAAATTGTGATAGGGCGTTTTTATTAATAGATAGCCGAGCTCCATGGAAATGACGCATTCAGAGCTTTTTCTTTGTATTACTCGTTGAAAAAATCGAGCTGCCGTATACAAGTACTCTCAAATAGTGGCTGAATTTGAAAAGTTTTCGCATAAATGTTTTTAGTGTTTCTGTGGATATCATTTTCTGTAAGATTTTTGTGATAAGTTGGTAATGAATAATAAATAGTGAGTATAACATTACAAGGCAATTTATGTAAAAGAAATTATCATATTTTTTTATAATTTTGGTCCTAAAGCTGTTTGTGAATAATTATATCTTGTTAGGTGTGTAAATAGCTTAACGAGGTTCGTTGTCCAGGAAAATCGGACCAGTCTTTCTGGAACTTTTAAAGTTTATTTTCGGAAAATGTTTGTACTTCTTGAAACAACAAAGCTATTTTAATGAAATATGGTACATTGTTAGTATTATATAGGTTATACTGCTAACCAAATGTCCTTTAAAAACAAGACATAATTGACATTAAAAATATTTTTACGAAAATTCGCTACCATAACGCATTTGTTGCGTCCCGAACTTTTTACATATGTGAATTTAAAGCCTACAAAATTATAATATATATATATATATATATATATATATATATATATATATATATATATATATATATATATATATATATATATATATATATATATATATATATATATATATAATATTATATTAACCTATCGACTTTTGTTTTAGTTTGGTCCTATTTAAAAAAAAACATACAACATTAATACAATTATTTAATATTATAGGACTAATAGAGGCAAAACTTACACTTATCCTTGAATTCCCATGCTATCCGCGCAGCTCCAGAAACCAGAACCATAACCAATCGGACACCAAACACACGAACACTCACTTTCTTTTAAGGAATTATAAATTATATACTATTTTTATAATATAAAACTCCATTTGATTTAAATAAATAAAAAGAAAACCGCACTTGCTGACGACTTTCCAAATTTCAGCCATCTGTGGCTAAACGAAAGGACATTAAGCCAGAATTCATTTTTGACTTTTTGAAAAGCCCCCAGCCGCGAGAAGTCCTTGGAACGTGGACCTGTACCGACCCGAAGAATTACAAATTAATAATAAAATATGTTCGCAGGACAAATCACGACAGAAAGTTAACGATTTTAAAGGAAATTGAGATAAAGGTGCTGTGGATAATTTTTTGTTAGTTACACAACCAAGATAAGAATTCTGAATCATTTATAAAGGTACGAATACACTACAAAACATTTGTATTTATAATATCTTCAATTGAAGCAATCAAATAATTCCTTTAACGAATTGTCGTAGAAAACATTCACTGATGGGGAGATCCCGGCTTTTGAATTTTGAAAAAGTTTTTGCAAATGAGCGCGAACTAGGACCCCTAGAACCCATATCCGGGGTCAGTTTCAGTTTATATATATATATATATATATATATATATATATATATATATATATATATATATATATATATATATATATATATATATATATATATATATATATATATATATACATAGAATGCTTTGCAAAGCCTGAACTTTTAGTTTTAATCGTCATTGTGCTTCATTTTACTAAAATATTCCCAGAAAATTCATCTAAAATAGACCCTTTCTCTGATGCTTTGGCAGTAGTGTTGGCTATAGAGTTTATCGTTTAATGGTATATCATTTTTGTCAAATTTTCGTGAAAAATTCTCAATATATCAGTTATTATGCAAGTTACGAAAAAAATGGTAATTAATTATAGGGTGTCTTGAGCTACATCTTAAAAAATATTTCCACAATTACAGGGTGGCCCATAAGTCGTTGGTGATTCAAATTTTCTTTTTTCTTTTAATCGAACACGCCCTATGTTATTGCATTTTTACATTTTCCATCGAAATATAATACATCTTTGTAAGAAAAGAAAGTCGGGACGCAGCAAGTGCGTTATGGTAGCGAATTTTCATTAAATGCTTCAAATTTTAATAGCTCAATTTGCTATTAACCTATAAGGTTGACCAAGAAACCAGTTTTTTCGGGAACAATTTAAGTTTACTTTCGGAAATTTTTGTACATTTTCAAACAATAAAGTTATTTTGATGAAACATGGCACATTGTTTCTACTATATAGATTGATGCCTGCTTTCTTAAAAAACATGTTTGCTATTAAAAACATTTTCATGAAAATTCACTGCCATAACGCACTTGCTGCGTCCAGAATTTTTTTTAAGAAATTAATTTTTCAGAAACAATAATATTAACACGTGACACGAGAAAATTGACATTTTTTCGTTAAAACTCGAGTACTATAACGTTTTAGGGTTTATTTATTAGAAAACTTTAAATTTAATCAAACATCTAGTATTCTGTGCTGAAATTAAATTAATGCAAATTTATTGTTTATAGATCTCATAAACACCACTAGACATAAATTTAAAAAAAGTCTGTGGCTAATGGACCTAACGGTCCGAGGCCAAACCAAATTACAACAACAACAACAACAACAAATTAAATTAGGGGTTGAATGTCTGGCTTTTAATATTCGCAATAACTTTCGAACCAATTGAGATATCATCTTCAAATTTGGTGTCCAGTTAGCAGCTGGCAAAGGAACGCTTCGAATTGGTTTTGGGTAAGATCGCTTCAGAAGATAGGGGATAAATAAAGGGTGATTTGGTGAAAATTGACATTGTTTCAATAAAACTCGAATAATATAACGTTTCAAGAGTTTATGGGTACAGGAAGAGAAATATTTTCTTTGTGATTCAGTCATGGACCTAAATTCATTCCATGGGAATGTCTTTCTGAAGAGAATAAACTATCAGAACTGTGTGAAAGTTATGATTCAATTTGCAACATTCTCTGTCTGTTTGTAGCGAGGATAACTTTAGAACTAATCGAGATATCGTCTTCAAATTTGGTATACAGTTAGCACCCGACAAAGAAACGCTTTGAATGGTTTTCGGGTAAGATTGCTTCAAGGGGTAGGCGATAAATGAGGGGTGATTTGGTGAAAATTGCATTTTTTTCGTTAAAATTCGAGTAATATAACGACACAGAAATTTATGGCTACAGGAATAGGAATATTTTCTTTGTGATCAAGTCATGGTCGCTAAATTGATTTTATGAGAATGTCTTTCTGACGAGAGTAGATTATCGCAGCTATGTGAAAGTTATGATTCTATTTGCAGCACTATTTTATTATGATTAGCAGAAATGTCGTCACATGCCACAGTACACTTGTCCTATGCTGGTTGCATTTTCGTGCATTCAATTTTTTTTGTTTTTTGAATAGTAACACTTTTACTCTTCATAAACTTACTGTGCAGTTCTGTTGATTCATAACATTTATCAATCAATTGAAAAAGTTTTTATTTCATTTTTTTTTCCACCAGAATTCAAGTTACGCTGCTAGTTCGTCTACATCACAGAGTTTTTCCTTGTCTAATCTTTAAGGACTTTTTCAAATTCGCACCTTATCAAATTGAGCCGTCAAATTTGTAAGGATACTTTTTTTTTTTTGGATACAGGAGGGGGAGAGGGTCATGCAGACCTCATTCACGGCCCCGTAGGTGTCGTGGGATATCGAGGTACTGTAAGACTGTACTCAATAAAACCCCCTCCCTGGGAGTACCGAACCTTAGTCCAGTGGCGTCTTGACCAAAATGTTCGGGTGTGCGGTAACGAGTTGCTGTTAGTGGTGGCTTTAAAAATTATTAACACTAAATGTACATATATATATATATATATATATATATATATATATATATATATATATATATATATATATATATATATATATATATATATATTGTACCTATATGGGAATAATACGTAGATTTTCCACTGCAACACTAACAAATTGAAAAGTCACTTAAAACTTTAAAACACGAAAAGAACATGGAATTATTATCAAGCTCTTCTCTTCACACAAATTTGTGTTAGCGTCAGCACTGTCCGGAAAGGGGTGAAAACTGAAAACATTAAAAGTAGTTCACTGTTAATATGGTACTAAATAATAAAATGTGTAAAAAGCCTGGATGCAGCAAGTGCGTTATGGTAGTGAATTTCCATAGAAATGATCTGGCACAAAATATTTTATTATAACTTTTTTTTCTTGCAACATATAAATCTAAATTTTGGTGCATAGTTTAATTTTTATATCGTAAACCTACCTGCCAAATTTGGTTATCTTATCTTTTTTATTTTTTGAGATACAAATTTTTTTCGAATGAAATCTTAAATTTTCCCGGAAAACCTCGTCCGATTTTCCTCACTAACTAAATTATCCAAGCCATTTACAGAAGGAAGGTACATGCCAAATTTTATCAAAATCGGCCGATTATATTTTGAGTTATTGGTGTGATACCTATATATATATATATATATATATATATATATATATATATATATATATATATATATATATATATATATATATATATAGTTACTATTATATAAATAGTACAAAGCATCTTACAAATAAGTCTAAACTTGTGGCTGCAAATGATGCAATTTTGACTAAATTTTAATCTAAATGTTAATTGTTCTAAAGTTCTGTCATCTGATTTCTAATCTCCAAAACTACCTCACCTCATTATGTACCATTACAATTTCTAGAAGTATGGATGGTACTTGAAATCAGTTTCTTCATTTTAATCAAAAATTTCTATATTTTAAAACTTGACTCAAATTAAATTCTACATATTTCTCAACAGAAACATTATTTATATATATATATATATATATATATATATATATATATATATATATATATATATATATATATATATATATCTATATATATATATAAATTGAAACTGACCCCGAATATGAGTTCTAGGGGTTCTAGGGGTCCTAGTTCGCGCTCATTTGCAAACAATTTTTCAAAATTCAAAAGTCGAGATCTCCCCATTAGTGAATTTTTTCTACGAAAATTTACTAAAATGTATTATAGTCTTTGATTCTAGAATACTGTGGTCTGTGTAAGCGCAGTCGTAATGTTTGTAAATAATGCTATCACATAGTTTGTTAGACCGGCGTTCCATTCATTTGTCTTAAACGGTATTTTTACCGCTCACTGCAGTGTTAAAAGCAATGGTTTTTTCCCCACTATTTTAAACACATGGGTGGGGGACTGTATTGTATACCAATACAGCTCTATCGACTGAAGTGTTCGGAAATATCAACGCACACCTAACCCGAATTCATTCCCCGTTGCTATTGACCTACTCATATTCTCGGAATCAAGACGTGGTACCTACTTCATTCCAAGTCACTATTAACCGACTATTTATGAAATCAAATAAGTAAATTAAATCGATTGTCATAAAATATGCAGTGTATGTGTATTAAGACTAAGGGAAAAAGAAATAAAACATATTTAACTGTACACATTTTGATTATATTTTAGGGTGTGCGGCGCACACCTAGCTGACTAGGAGAAATCGCCACTGCCTTAGTCCATACCTCCGTCGGAAAGATTTCACACAATGACATTTTGGATATGAATGTTTCCATTCTGTTTTTGCCGCGGGGGCGTTAGCGGGTAAGTATAAGCTTTGGACGCTTATGTTTTTGTGGAAGTTGCTCATCGTAGTCGGTGGCACTACGGAGAAGAGCATTTGGGTGAGAAGCGGCTTTTGCGAATTGAGTTGTGGATAGTTGAGTTATGAACTCAAGTATCGAAGGCATTTCCAGATCAGAGTGAATCTAACTGTTTCGAACAAACCATGGCGCTCCGGTAACCATTCTCAGAATTTTGTTCTGGATGATTTGAAGGGTCTTGATGTGTGCTGCGGCCGCGGTGGTCCATGCAGGGGATGCATAGGTCAAGGCTGGCTGGATGATGACTTTGTACATGAGCAACTTGTTGTTCATGGACAGTTTGGAATTTCTATTTAGAAGTGGGAACAGCTTCGAGATGAACATCAAGGCTTTTTTGCGGGCATGATCGACATGGGGGCGCCATGTTAAGTGTTTTTCGAGGAAAACCCCGAGGTATTTAGCGGAATCTTGCCAGGGAATTAGACGGTTGTCTAATGATACGTGTTCGTGGGGTGTGTGTCTCCTCTTGGAGTAAGGACACAAATTCAAGTATTTATCGAGGACTTCTGTTAGTAAATGACTTACTTGTAACGTAAAGCAATATCATCAGGCAATACCATAAAAGGCGAAACTGGCTACAGACAAGAAAACAAGAACTTGTGAAACCAGAGATGAACTCTCTAATCTGTATTTATTATGGCTTCACTAGTGTTTCTTTTTTTCTTTCCTGCAACCGGTCTCGTCTTTTAACGCATCATCAGGCGATACCGTGAAAAGTGAGATTGGGTACAGAGAAGAAAGCAAGCACTTGTAAAACCAGATAAGAAGTCTCTACATCCGTATTTATCATGGAACAGTTTCACCAAGTACAGACAACAATAATTAATGAACTAAACTGCAATGTGATCGTTCTTAATAAATTTTAATTTATTAATTTTAATTTTACAGTATATTTGGTTATGTATGTTCATGTTTATCCTTTTGTAAACCTGGAAATATGCTTAACTAATAATAGTATGAAATTTTCCAAGTATAAAATTGTCTAGTGGAGACGCAGCCTTAGTCAAATAAAATAGTGTGTATATCAGGAAAGGGGTTTTGTGTCCTGCGAAGATAACAGGTAGTGGTCGCATAGAATTAAAAAGCCTGGACGCAGCAAGTGCGTTATGGTAGTGAATTTTCATAGAAATGATCTGGCACAAAATATTTTATTATAACTTTTTTTTTCTTGTAAGATAGAAATCTAAATTTCGGTGTATAGTTTACTGTTTATATCGTAAACCTACCTACCAAATGTGGTTATCATAGCTTTTTTATTTTTTGAGATAAAATTTTCCCGGAAAACCTTCTTCTATTTTTCTAATTACCGAACTTGTCCAAGCCATTTACAAAAGGAAGCTACATGCCAAATTTTATCAAAATCGGCCCATTATTTTTTGAGATAAAATTTTTTTAGAATGAAAACTCAAATTTTTCCCGGAAAACCTTGTCCGATTCTCCTGACTAACGAACTTATCCAAGCCATTTACAAAAGGAAGGTATATGCCAAATTGTATCAAAATCGGTCCATTATTTTTTGAGTTATCGGTGTGATATATATATATATATATATATATATATATATATATATATATATATATATATATATATATATATATATATATATATATATATATATATATATATATATATATATATATATATATATATATAACATATAAAAATTGAAACTGACGCCGGATATGGGTTCTAGGGGTCCTAGTTCGCGCTCACTTGCAAAAATTTTTTCAAAATTCAAAAGTCGGGATCTTCCCATTAGTGAATTTTTTCTACGAAAATTCACTAATAAAAGTTCGGGACGCAGCAACTGCGTTATGGAAGTGAATTTTCATAAAAATGTTTTAATAGCAAATGCGAGCAGGCATCAATCTGATTACCGGTATAGCCTATGTAGTAGAAATAATGTACCTACTATATTTTATCAAAATTACTTATTGTTTAAATATGTACAAGAATTTTCCGAAACTAAACCTAAATGTTGGTTTCCTAGCGAACAAACCTTACGTTAATAGTAAATAGTTATAAAATTTGAAGGCTTTAATGAAAATTCGCTACCAAAATGCTTTTACTGCGTCCTGCTTTTTTTCTTACAAACACGCATCATATTTCAATAAAAAATGCAAAAACGCATTAACGAATTTGTTCTACGAAAATTAGCTAAAAATTATAGACCGCTAAACCATAAACTTTACTAAACCTACAGCGAAAGCATCAACTTAACTTAACCGACAGCCAAAGCATCAGAGAAAGGATCTATTTGAAATGAGTTTTCTGAAAACATTTTAGTAAAGTGAAGGGGAATGACGGTTGAAGCTGAAAATTAAGGGTTCGCAGAATACTATTCTTGCAACATTTTCTTTTCAAAGTCCGTATTTGTTTCACGTTCTTTGCCTAAAGATTGCCAATTTTGACGTTCCAAATTTGCGACTTTGACGTTTTGAGGAAAACTCCAAATGTTTTTTCTTTAACTGCCCATAACGTTTTTATGTTTAAACTTAGGATTAATATGTGTTTTACATTGCCATGAATTTATTACCCGTCACACTGCGAATCAATCCTACTATCTGATTAGACGAGCGTCTCGCAACAGTAAAAACTTGGATGAGTTTTTTGTTGTTTTAACGAAATAAAAAACTTCCCTAACGTGATGCTACACAAAATCCTACCAACTGACTTTTCTGACATGCCCTGACATCAGTTTGCCTAATTAAAAACTAAAAGAAGAAGGAAAATCAACCCTGCCATATATCAAGGTTATGTGAACATAATGAACTGTTCCTTTCCCTTTTAACTTCTTTTAGGTTTTGATTAGGCAAACTGATGTCAGGGCAGGTCAGGAAGGTCAGTTGGGAGGATTGTGTGTACACAGCTCAGTCAAGGCGGTCTTTTATTTCATTAAAACGACAAAAAACTCATCAAAGTTTTTACTGTCACGAGACGCTCGTCTAATTAGAAGAAAGCAATGTTTAATCTATTAATCACATATTATACATACATTTTATCTTTCTGATTTCCTTGTTTATATACACTTTAGCTATGCCAAATATCACATTGCTTCGTGCGCCCAATGTGCTTAACAAGGGGTAGGTACAAAGTTTTCCTTCATGTATTATAATCCTATAGTTGAAACCACAGCTAAAGCATCAGAAAATGGGTCTATTTGAAATTCATTTTCTGCAAATATTTAAGTAAAATGAAGGATAATGGTGACTGAAGCTGAAACTTAAGGCTTTATAGAACACACTTCTTACAAAATTTCTGCTACATCGCCCTTAATGTTATTTTCAAGTTCTTTATTTAGAACATATCAATTTTGACGTTTTGATTCGCGACTTTTTGACGTTTCAAGAAGAAAAACTGTAATGCTTATAACTTGTTTTGCTTTCAACGTAGGGATCCAAATTTTGGTATATGGCTTTATCTTTACGGAATAAATCCTCGTACCCAATATGGTTGCCCTAACTTTGTTATTTCCGGAGATATAAAAAATTTCCGAAAGAAACGCAAAATTTTTAGGGAAAAACGAATCCAATTTTCCTGGCTAACGAACTTATCCAATCCACTTGCGAAAGGAAGGTACTCACCAAGTTTTATCAAAATCGGTCTATTATTTTTTAAGTTAGCGGTGTGACACATAAATATATAAACATATATATATATATATATATATATATATATATATATATATATATATATATATATATATATATATATATATATATATATATATATATATATGTATATATATATATATATATATATATATATATATATATATATATATATATATATATATATATAAACATATAAAGTCTGAAACCGACCTCTCGTATTTTGGTTCGAGGGGTCCTAAATAGCGCTCATTTGAAGAAATTTTTTTAAAATTCAAAAGTCGCGATCTCCTCATTAGTGAATTTCTTTTGAGAAAATTCACTAAAACTCTGGACGCAGCAAGTGCGTTATGGTAGCGAATTTTCGTAAAAATGTTTTTAATGCCAAATATGTATTGTTTTTTAAGGACATTTGGTTGACAGTATAACCTATATAGTAGTAACAATATACCACATTTCATTAAAATAGGATTGTTGTTTCAGAAAGTTCAAACATTTTCCGAAAATAAAGTTAAAAAGTTATATATTATATTTTTCACAAAAATTCGACAACTTTTATTTACAAAAGCTCACTAAACATTTATCATTAAAATAATAATTTAACATTAAAAACATTGCTGCGAAAACTTTTCAAATTCAAATTCAGTATCTATTTTCTGAAAATAAACTTAAAATTTTTGCCGCGAAAAACCGGTTTCCCAGCCAATTAACCTTACGTTAATAGCAAATTAATTTATTTAAATTTGAACCATGTAATGGATATTCGCAAACTCACTTACTGCGTTCCGATGTTTTTCTTACAAACATGCATCATATTTCGATGAAAAATGCAAAAATGCAATAATATAAAGGTGTCCGAAAAAAATGTGTATGTATCACCAACGACTTATGAGCCAACCTGTGATTCTCAAAATAATTTTATAAGATGCAGCTCAAGACATTCTATAATTAACGTATAAACATTTTTTTCGTATCTTGCATAATAACAAATATATTGATCGTTGCCGTAGAAATGCGTCACCCTGTATATATGTAAACAGATAAAAACTGAAACTAAACGCGGATATGGATTCTAGAGGGCCTAGTTTGCACTCATTTGAAGAAATCTATTTAAAATTCAAAAGTCGCGGTCTCCGTATTAACCAATTTTTATTATTATAGACTGTTAAACCATAAACTTAACTAAAACTACTGCCAAAGCATCAGAGAAAGGGTCTATTTGAAATGAATTTTCTGGAAATATTTTAGTAAAATGAAGGTCAATGGGGTTGAAGCTGAAACTTAGGGATTTATAGAACACTCTTCTTTCAACATTTTCTTTACATAACTCGTACTTGTTTCAGGTTCTTAGCCTTAATATTGCCAATTTTGATGTTTCAAATCGCCACTTTGACTTTTTGAGGAAAACCCCCAATTTTTTTTAAATACCTATAACTTTTTTGGCTTTTAACTTACATGGTACATGGTTCACTTTTAGTGAATTTTCGTAGAAAAAATCAACTAATGGGGGGGCCCCGACTTTTGAAACAATTTATTCAAATGATGACGAACTAGGACCCCAGAACCTATATCCGGGGTTAGTTTCAATTTTTATATGTTTATATATATATATATATATATATATATATATATATATATATATATATATATATATATATATATATATATATATATATATATATATATATATATATGTATCTTACACTGATAACTCAAAAAATAATGGGCCAATTTTGATTAAATTTGGTAAGTACCTTCCTTTTGCAAGTGGCTTGGATGATAGCAAAGAAAATCGGTCCAAGTTTTCACGGAAGATTATTTGTTTTCTTACGGAAAATTTTTATGTCCCCGAAAATAACAAAGTAAGGGTAACCAAATTTGGTACGCTTGTTTGTATTATTAAAAGGTCTGGACGCAGTAGGTGCGTTATGGTAGTGAATTTTCATAGCAATTGACATTTTTCTTAAATAAATCCTATAACTTTTTTTCCTTCTAGGATATAGATTTTACTTTTCGTGTGTGGTCTACTTTTTATAAGGTTATCCTAACTACCAAATTTGGTTACCATAGTTTAGTTATTTTCAAAGATACGATTTTTTTCTGAAAGGAAACTTGAAATTTTTCCGGAAAACCTAGTCCGATTTTCCTGGGTATCGAACCTGTCCAAGCCACTTACAAAAGGAAGGTATCTGCCAAATTTTACTAAAATCGACTTATTAATTTTTAAGCTTATATATATATATATATATATATATATATATATATATATATATATATATATATATATATATATATATATATATATATTTATATATATATATATATATATATATATATATATATATATATATATATATATATATATATATATATCACTGATAATTAAAAAAATAATGGGCAAATTTTGATTAAATCCGGCAGATTATTTTCTTTTCTGTAAGTGGCTTGGATAAGTCGGTTAGCCAGATAAAGTGGACGAGGTTTTCCGGGAAAATTGTGGGTTTCCCTTCGAAGAAAAAATTCTTACCTCTCAAAATAACAAAGCAATGGTATTAAGATTTGGTACGTAAGTAAACTACGTACCAAAATTTAGATCTCTATGTTACAAGAAAAAAAAATTATAACCATTCAATAAAAGAATGTTTCTATGGAAATTCACTACCATAACGCTCTTGCTGGTTCGAGCCTTTTTTTACTCACAAACTATAGTTAAATATAGTAGTCTTTTAGGGTTAAAGATTTGCTTAATTTTAAATACAGACTGTTTATCTGGCTTTACAAAAGTTTTTCCTCTTTACGTCGGCATTTCGTATGGAACGGTTTCACTAAGTAAGGGAAACAACAATTGTTAAATTTAGTTAAGTAATCGATAATTAGACTTTGATCTTGAAGCAGAACATGCATATATATAAAAGCTCAATGATGACGTGTCATTATCAACTTGATATGATTCTTAAACAATTGCATATTGTCCGTTTCGCGATACAAACAAAGATAAGAATACTAAGAAATGCGGAATACCTTGCGCAAAAAAACATTTTATCGGTAATTATTATCAGTTCTTATTTAATAGTTGAGGTGTTAAGACCTGTGCGTAGTGCTTTGCTTGTGATAGAGTATATACAAAATGTTTCCATATTATAATCAAGTTAAGAATCCTCAGCAGCTTAATACAAATAGCAATTTAAATATTCAAGAAGGCCGCGATTTCAGTGCTGTGATCAGAAGACTTTCTGGTAAAAGATACAGGAAATCAAAGTCGGTTGTAGGTGACCAAACTAAACAAATCAACATGAAGGGCCCTGGTAATATTTCATACGATAATCAAGAAATCACTCAGACCATTCTGCTCAAAATCATTCCCCCTGATGCATCAAAATTTCAAATTTTGCAAGCCTGCATACAAATGGGATTGGAACCGACGAATATTCGAATCAATAGGGCTACAGGAGATAGTGATACTCCATTATTTTCTGCCGTAATAGATTTTTCTTCGATTGAAATGGCTACCAAGTTTATGAAACGCAACAAAGGGTATTTCAAATTTGAAGATAATTCTATAACAGAGATGCAATATTTCAAAAAATTATCAGACATTGAATTACTGCCTTACACGTTCAAACGAGATGAGAATTCAAGTTGGGTATGTGCAAGTTGTGGCTCAGAAAACTCTAAGGTAAATCTTAGATGTTTTTCGTGTCAAAAACTTCTGATAGATAATAAAAATAACCCGCTCTTAGACGACGAGGTGAGTCAGTACGTAACAACTATTATATTATTGAAAAATATCGATGCCCTGACAACAGAAGAGTCGCTGTTACAATCTTTGCAAGCTATAGCACCTGAAATTACGAAAAAAATTCTTGGTGTTGTAATTGGAAGAGACCCGATAACTTTATTATCAACAAATGTTGCTTACGTTCATGCCAAGTCACTGGTGGAGTCCTTACGCATTTATGATGTTCTGAAAAAGTTAGGAAGCGACTTGAAAGTTAATGGAAGACAAGTTTTTGTATACTACGGCAAAAGTAGTCTTATCGGACCACCACCGACACATTCCGCACTATTTAACACACAGCTCTTAGAGGCTGGTTATGAGGAAGCTAAACAGTCAGAAACATCGCTTAGCTACCTTACAAAAGTGAGTAAAATTAATTTGAAAAGCATGGGAGAGATCGGGCCACCGAAGACGAATAGCAAAATGGTTTATTCAAATAAAGCTGTTTTGGTTCCCACTGGAATGGATGGAAAAATGTACCCCACACCAGATCAAAATACTTTTGTGTATGTTGAGGGTAGTGGGCTTTTTCACGATGCCCAAACTGGGCTCTATTATGATCCACGTTTGAATTTATATTGGAATAATGTCATCAAGCGATATCTTTTCTATGACCCAGAAATTGAAACATATGTCTTAGCAGATGTAGGCGCAAACATCACTGATAATTTAAGTCGCGGAGAAATGGCTTTATCTGGAGACATGCAGTCAAGTAATCCCAATCAGGTAAATGCATTGATAGATAATCGCTCTCTCTCTCTCTCTTTTTACAATGTGTCCCAAACTGAATGGGAATATATTGCTATCTCTGTTATTAGCGAATTTTCTTTAAAAAAATTCACTAATGAGGAGATTCCGACTTTTGAATATATATATATATATATATATATATATATATATATATATATATATATATATATATATATATATATATATATATATATATATATATCACACCGATAACTCAAAAAATAATGGGCCGATTTTGATTAAATTTGGTGAAAACTTTCCTTTTGCAAGTGGCTTAGATAAGTTCGTGATCCAGGAAAATCGTCCGAGATATTCCCGGAAAATTTGGTGTTTTCTTTCGAAAAGAAATAATATCTCCGGAAATAACAAAGTAAGCACAACCAAATTTGATACACAGATTTATATAATTATAGGTAAATTACCTACCAAAACTTAGCTCTGTAGGTCAAAAGATAAAAAAGTTATAAGCATTTAAAGAAAAATAAATTGGGATTTTTCTCTAAACATCAAAGTTGCGATTTAAAACGTCAAAATTGGCAATATTTAGGCAAATAACTTGAATCTAATACGGGCTATGGAAAGAAAATGTCTCAAGCAGAATGTTTTACAAACCCTGAAGTCTTAGTTTCAACCGCCAGTGTCGTTCATTTTACTAAAATGTTTCCAGAAAATTCATTTCAAATAGACCCTTTCTCTGATGCTTGGCAGTAGCCTTAACTATAGAGTTTATCGTTTAATGGTATATAAATTTTGTCAAATTTTCGTAAAAAATCAATAAAGCTCAATATATCCGTTATTATACAAGATATGAAAAAAAATTGTATACATTAATTATAGGGTGTCTTGAGCTACAAAATATTTCTACAATCACAGGGTGGCCTATAAGTCGTTGGTGATACCAATTTTCTTTTTTTTTTTTAGTCGAACACGCCTTAGGTTTTGCATTTTCCATCAAAATATATTGCATGTTTGTAAGAAAAGAAATTCTGGACGCAGCAAGTGCGTTATGGTAGCGAATTTTGATCAGATGCTTCATATATGAATAGCTCAATTTGCTACTAACCTATAAGGTTGATCAAGCAACGAGTTTTTTCTGGAACGCTCTAAGTTTAGTTTCGGAAATTTTTGTACATTTTCAAACAATAAAGTTAATTTGATGAAACATGGCATATTGTTTTTACTATATAGGTTATACTGGTAAAAAAATTTGATGCCTGCTTTCTTAAAAAAACATATTTGCTATTAAAAACATTTTAATGACAATTCACTACCATAGCGCACTTGCTGCGTCCAGACTTTTATTAGAGATAGGTAGTCGGTTAAATTAGCAATCTTTTATAAAGTTTCATGCTCGTTCCGAATATGACTTGTATTTTGCCCTGCCTCTTTTCGTTTTCGAGTTATTTTAAAAAAAATCAATAACTAAGTAGGCGTTGATCTGACTTGATTTGCACATTATCAGGACACGTTTTACCGAGTAATCTTTTTGTGCCATTCTCAACTTTGGATTGTCATTTGTTTTTGATCTACATGTATTAACGTTTGTTTTTATTATAACAGCCATATTGGATATTTGGCCAATGTGATAGCCTGTGAAAAGAGCTTTACAATCATGTACAACATGCTTGAGAAATCTTGCACTTGCACTGACAATTTTGAGAAAACCCGTTTTGAGGATAATCGTCAACATTTAAGCCTTGTAAAATTGTAGGTTTGTATGGATGATAATGCCTTTGTTTTAATACACGGTGTACCGTACTTTTTGGAAGGTCAATTTGTTCACCATAAAACCGAACAGATTGCGAAGGGTTTTCGTTTGAAACCTGTAAAACGGTATTATTTCTGTCTTCATTTCTATGCATTGGTAGTTTCTTTGCGTGGAAGCTACCGTCGTTCAATAGATTGGTCACTATCCTGCGAAATATTTTGGTGTTTGATTATCGTCTTTCTGGGTAGTTGTTTTTAAATGAATTTGCATCTGCCTCAGTATTTCGGTTAATACGAATATAACATTCCAACAAAGAATATTTTGACATTCTTCATCACTGAACATATTGTTGACTAATATTTAAAATAAACAGGAAATAAACTATTTAGCACAAAATTTTAAGCAACGTTTTATATACACCTCAAATTGTTCAGATAATTAAGAATGGTAGTATTCTTAATTGTCGCGATAGTGTTATATCCATAGCAACCTTTTGTTGTTTTACAGTTGACTAACGTTTAAAAATCAAACAATCTTCAAAGGCGTCTTCGTAAATCATTATTCTGCTTTTAATTGAGTTCTGTTAGTAAATTTTGTTATTTACTTGGTTTACCTATTTATTTAAATTATAACAATTTTTTTGGATAATGTTGTGATGTAAAATATCATTTGTAATAGTGGGCCGATTCATTGGTGTGATCAAAGTTCCTTTTTTTTATATTTATGGAAAATTATGTTAAAAGTATAGGTTTATCGTTAGACTCCATGGCCTACTGCTTTTTAAACACTTCTTTTGTCATACGTTTTCTGGTACTGGATTTCATAGCCTACTATCCTCAAAACGGTTTTTCTCAAAATTGTCAGTGCAATTACAAGATTTCTCAAGAATGATGTATATCATTGGAAAGCTCTTTTCACAGGCTATCACATGAGCAAAAAATCCAATATGGCTGTCATAATAAAAACAAACTTTGATACCTGTAGCTCAAAAACAAATGACTATCCAAAGTTGAGAATAGCGGAAAAAGATTACTCTGTAAAAAGTGTCCTCATAATGTGCAAGTCTTAGACATGTCAGATCAACGCCTACTTAGATATTGAAGAAAAAAGAAATCGAAATTTTTTTTTTAAAATACCTCGAAAACGAAAATAGGCAGGGTAAAATACAAGTCATATTTGGAACCAGCATGAAATTCTACAATACATTGCTAATTTAACTGTCTCCCTATCTCTAAAAATAACGGAGATAATATATATATATATATATATATATATATATATATATATATATATATATATATATATATATATATATATATATATATATATATATATATATATATATATAATCATATATTTTTTTTTAACGAACCTTGCTTTTGGGTTCTAGGAACCCAAATTCCCATTCATCTGAATAAATTTTTCCGAAAGCTTTTCATCGCGACCTCCCTATTAGCAACTTTTTCGTAATGAAAATTCGCTAATAGTATTACAAGAGCCCACTATTGCATCAGCCAAATCTAGAAACGTGGTGTAGCAGGAAAACTTGTGACTAGTGAGTTTTACATGTCATCAATTCACATTTTGGTCAACACAACCTTAATAATAGAGCTGGACGTAATGTTTTATTCATTTTTTCCAATTTCAAATCTTTAACTAACAAGCTATTTTTGTTATAATTTAAACTTTGGTTACAGGCTCAGACGGACGGACCAATTTGGAAAAACAATGAACTAAGACATCAAATATTAGAAAACTTCATCAGCATAGATAAACTGGGTTGCCGATTATGCAATAGAACATTCAACACAGCTAATGCTTTATTTAAGCATTCAGTACACTCTACGTCTCACAAAGTGAGAATGCAGGAACACAGGTCTAAAGACATTGCGTCTTGCAATAATGAGGAAAGTGATGGAGGTATGAAAAAAGAAAGATCACCGAAACGAAAATTGTCGACTGGTATCGACGACTCTGCTCAATGTTTTGAAACACTTGCAAAGAAATGCAATTCTACAGGCAGCTCTCAAATCAAGCGAGATAACTCAGAAGCCGAGACTCCACACCAACTTCAACTACCGTCAATAGTTTTACCAGAAACAGTTACGCCTGGGGCGTTTGCCTCCACTATACCAAGTACTTCCTTTGAATCATGGAATTTCTTAAGAAACATCACGCAAAATTTTGACCCATCCGATCTGGATAATTTTGCAGAGGTGAACCTTGAACCCTTTAAATGCGATGATCAACTACCTACCACAGCAAGTAATTACGGAGCATATGTTCCAGATAATTTTGAGCCAAGTGGTTCAAGAATGGTTCAGCCTGTATTTCAATCAAACTATGAATCAAATGCAGACAATGTTGCTCAAACATTTACGCAGATGTCGCCATCTACAGATTTTCAGAATTTCTCATGGCCACCTATGCAGCCAACAGAGGAATATAATTCAGGACAAATCTCAGAATTATGGCCTATAAAGAGGGAGGATGCTTCACCGTTAACGGAAAATCAAGGTTTTTCGTATTTTGCTTAGATATGTTCGTAAGAGCAGATCTCATTATATATATATATATATATATATATATATATATATATATATATATATATATATATATATATATATATATATATATATACAAAAATATTTAGACTAAGTACCTATAGTTTAGTTGCCCGCTATTAATACAGGGGGATTAACAAAAAGCGCATATTTAAGTTTATGACCTTAGGGCGATTTAAAATTGAAAAAAATTATAGTCGAGCGTAATGAATCTATATTCTAATTAAAATATTTGTACCTAGGCGACGCTTTCACTTATCATATTTGTTATTTTGCAGAATACCTTGTTTTCAAAATTGACCACATTTAACTTACTCAAGATTCTTAACACACGGAAGATAAAAATATTCTTCTTTGTACAAGGTGCACCTTCTATCTCTTGGCACTGCTTTTGTTTTATTCTTGAAAAAAGTTTCTTCAAATTTTCTTAGACTTTAAGACACAATTTTATATATACAGGGTGGTGCATATATTTGGAAAAATGCAAATAACTTGGAAAGACAAAACTTATCAAAAAATGTTTTGAGTATAAGTTGTTGGACTATCTTTTTGACATAACTTCTGAACGTCACAACGTCTGTGGTAGACATACTTCTAAGGTAAAACAGATAAGGCTATACTCCAGACCGAATTTATTAGCAAAAGCCCTACGCGTTTCGGCTTATATCATAAGTCATCTTCAGGGGTTTTCTGCTAGTGCGTCGTGCAAAATCTTTAGCTTCAAATCTGTCTTCTCCTTTTTCGCGTATGCTGATCTCATTTCCCTCTTCAGTGCTGACCTTCTGAATCTCTGAATTAATGAGACCAAACTGGCTGGAATGGATTTGTTGATGATGTTGTAAATGAATTTAGGGCACAAGTCTCTCTTGATGCAGGATGTCAGGAACCAAATTCTAAGCGACAGTGCGAGTGAAAACTTTGACAATCTCTTATAAGATTTTGTGACGCTGACGAGCCTAGCCGAATAGATTTAACTTCTGAACGTCACAACGTCTGGGGCAGACATACTTCTAAGGTAAAACAGAAAAGGCTATACTCCAGACTGAATTTATTAGCAAAAGCCCTACGCGTTTCGGCTCATATCACAAGCCATCCTCAGGGGATTCCTGCTAGTGCGTCGTGCACAATCTTTAGCTTCAAATCTATCTCCTCCTTTTTCGCGTATGCTGATCTCACTTCCCTCTTCAGTGCTGATCTTCTGAATCTCTGAATTACTGTAACCAAACTGGCTGGAATGGACTTGTTGATGATGTGGTGAATGAACTTAGGGCATAAGTCCCTCTTGATGCAGGATGCCAGGAACCAAATTCTAAGCGACAGTGCGAGTGAAAACTTTGACAATCTCTTATAAGATTTTGTGACGCTGACCAGCCTAGCCGAAGATATATAACTTCAGTGCTGACCTTCTGAATCTCTGAATTAATGTGACCAAACTGGCTGGAATGGGCTTGTTGATGATGTTGTGAATGAATTTAGGGTAAAAAAGGAGGAGACAGATTTGAAGCTAAAGATTCTGCAGGACGCACTAGCAGGAAGCCCCTGAAGAAGGGTTGTGATATGAGCCGAAACGCGTATGGCTTTTGCTAATAAATCCAGTTTGGAGTATAGCCTTCTCTGTTTTACCTTAGAAGTATATCTTTTTGACATATTTGGGTGATCCTGAAACAAGGACCGGTTTTTTCCAAATTAAAGTCGTTTTTTATTCTTTTTTGGGGATCTACAAATTACCCTGCACGCAGGTACATCAAATTTTAGTAGGTTTAAATAATAAAAATTCCGAGAAAAAATTATTAAACCACAGTTGTCTTATAGAAATTTATAATTATTAATAATAAATTCATTCTATGGTGCTTTATCGCCTGTGACGCTCTCTTATGGACCTTACCACCATTTATCTTGATGTGCGATGAATCACTTGGGCCATTCGTTAACGAAGGAAATTTGACTGGAATTTCAAAATTTATTGATAGAGGCGTGCCTGAGCTACAAAATCGCTATGGTGAAGATGAAACACCTCCTTATTTTGTCCTCGAAGACCGAAATTACTAAAGTAACATTTTCATGATTAGATATATTGGGAAAATTGAGTGGCCAGTTCTGTCTCCATATTTAAACCCATTTAACAAATTAGTCCAACAACTTTTTATTCGACACATTTTTTGATTGTTTTTCTTTTCTTTTTGAGTTAGTTCCAGTGTTAACTAAGTGAAGATTGGAAGCTGTGATGAGCACTGATAGGTACACTTGGGGAGCAAAAATCACCTTAACACATCGTTTAAAGACCTGACGATCGTCTCACTAACAAAGATAACATAATCAGAGAATGACATTTTTTTAATCCTTTTATGACGCTAACTTTTTTAGTGAAACGACCATCATGTCTTTAAAAGTTGCGTTATGGTGATTACACTTAAATTATACACCATGTCTTACGAAGAAACAAAGCTTGTGCTTGTAGCAGAACATAACTTAATTAACACTATCTTCTAAACTTTAAATTCCAAATTATCTTTCTGTATCAAAACAATACATTGGCAAGGCAACTTGAGTTTTATATGAGAACAATTAAACATTAATTTTTATCAGGTATCTTTTGCAAAAGAAAAATAAGACATATCCTCGTTATATTTGAAAGGGCTTTAAAATCGTAAAAAAATCAAATATGGATTCCATAAGAAAAATAGTTTCCTATCCCTCAAATCACACGTTAATAACACATTGAAAACTTAACCACCAACAGTCAATTTAATGCATTTTTTACATAAAAATTGCTTCCATTTTTCTAAAAAACATCAGAAGTTTTCCAGTTAGAATAAAAACAAGAAACATGAAAAATTTGCGTTTCTCATAATAACTCTGTAACCATTTGGAACACGTTAAATATGTAACAGATTTGTAATCTGCTTAAAATTCTGCATGGCTTTCTACTTTACCGACTTTCTGTATATGTGTATATATATATATATATATATATATATATATATATATATATATATATATATATATATATATATCCCAAATCCCGGCAGGACTTAAGTGATGATGGGCTAGCAAATGATGTACTCCAATGCCCGTCGTGGTATTAGCCAGGGGAGTAGTTGTGTTCACTCTATAGTTTTCTTCCCACAGCTTCTTCCTGGCTGGACTGTGTGTATTTGGAAGCTGCTATGGAAGCCTAGAACGTCACAACACGAGAGATGGCGCTTTGCGCTATTCTTCATTGTATATATATATATATATATATATATATATATATATATATATATATATATATATATATATATATATATAGAAAGAGAGAGAGTATTTGATAGATGACTGTACATATTTATCTGACCAGACAAGGCAAAAACTGAAACAAATTTTTTTACTTTTTTACTTTTTTAGCAAAAATAATGAATAATAATAAAACAAAGAATTTTTACTGAACCTGACAACACTATTGATGATTAAACCTAAATTTAGATCTTGAATCAATTTTCATTTGACTAAATATACGTTGGGTGATTCTTGGGGAGCAGAAAAACCTCTTACTCCCTACTTTTGTCGGACTAAATGTATACCTTCGGTCCATCTTGGAGAGCAAAACCTTCCAATTCTACTATCTGTAGACGTAATACAACTTCACAGATCCTACTATAGTTTGACTAAATATAGATCTTAGTTCAATTATGGAGAACAGCAAACCCTCCCAATTGCTACCACCGTTTGAATAAATATGCAGCTTAGATGTGTCTTGGAGACAGCAAAATTCCTACTCTCGTTGGACTAAATATATACCTTGGATTATTTTTGGGGAGCAGCAAACCCTCTTAATCCATACTTTCGTTGGACTAAATATACACCTTGGGTCAATCTTCAGGAACAGCAAAACCTGCCAATTTCTACTATCTGTAGACTAAAGAGTCTTTTAATCAATCTTGGAGAGCAGCAAAACTTCACAGTTCCTACTATAGGTTGACTAAATATATACCTTAGATCAATCTTCGCGAACAGCAGATGCTCCCAATTCTACTCTCGTTTGACTATATATATATATATATATATATATATATATATATATATATATATATATATATATATATATATATATATATATATATATATATATATATATATATATAACTTAGACGCATCTTGGACAGGAGTAGAATCTTCCAATTCCTACTCTTGTTTGACTAAATATATGCCTTGGGCAATCTTGAAGAGCAGCAAAACCTCCCGATTTCTACTATCTGTAGACTAAATACAGTCATTGGATCAATCTTGGAGAACAATTCTTACTCTTGTTGAACTAAATATATACCTTGGGTTAATCTTGAAGAACAGCAAAACCTCCCAATTTCTACGATCTGTAGACTAAATACTTCAGTTTGAACAGCAAACCCTCCCAATTATACTCTAGTTTGACTAAATATATATCTTGGTTCATCCTCGGGGAACAGCAAACCTCTTAATCCCTACTTACGTTGGACTAAATATAGACCTTGGGTCAATCTTGGAGAACAGTTAAACCTCTTATTTCTACTATCTGGAGAATAAATACAGTCATTGGATCCATTGTTGAGAGCAGCAAAACTACGCAGTTCCTTTCTGTAGTTTGAACAGCAAACCCTCGAAATTCTACTCTCGGTTGACTAAATTTATAACCTAGATGCATCTTGGAGAGCAGCAAAACCTTCCAATTCCTACTCTTGTTTGACTAAATATATACCATAGGTCAATCTTGCAAAACAGCAAAACGTCCCAATTTCTACTATCTGTAAACTAATTACAGTCATTAGGTCAATCTTGGAGAGCAGTAAAACTTCGCGGTTCCTACTATTGACTAAATATATAGCTTGTATCAATCGTGGAGAACAGCAAACCCTCCCAGTTCTGCTCTCGTTTGACTAAATACATAGCTCATATCTTGAACATCAGTAACACCTTCCAATTCCTACTCTCGCTTGACTAAATATATACCTAGGGTCAATCTTGAAGAACAGTAAAACCTCCCATTTTCTACTATCTGTAGACTAAATGCAGTCATTGGATTAATCTTGGAGAGCAGCAAAACTTCCGAATTTCTACTATAGTTTGACTACATATATAATTTTGATTATCTTAAGCAGCAAAACTTTCCAATTCATTTTCTTGTATGACTAAATGTACACCTTAGCTCAAAGCCTATAAAAATATCATACATATGTTGAAAACAAGTCACAATCCAGAAGTGCAAAGTCTAGTTTACCAATCTAAATTTTAGTTTACATTATGCTACTGTGCAAATGGTATAATCGCGCAGCCAAACCTTCTTTTTATAAAAAAAGTTTACATTGCATCCAAAACTGACATAGGAGGCAATGTAAACTACAGTTAACATTGGTAGAATATGGTGCTTTTGCAATGAGCATACTTTTCAAATTTCAACGGTGATAAATTTTTAATAAGTAAGACTTCTTGATCATCTCCACAAATACGTGTTTTTTTCTGCAGCTGGTTTCTGCTTTTATAGCATCATCAGATAGAAGATAACTTTTTCACTGCCTGACGATGCGGTAAGAGGCGAAACCGTTTGTAGATAACAATAATTATAATTTATTTATTTGCATGACCACAACAACAATAATAAACAAACAAATAAACAATAAAATAAATAATGTTTAGTCCCACAGAAGTTAAAACCTGCGAGATTAAAAAGTAACACACTAGTGCTATAATGCAAATTTGGCAAAACATATCTAAAAAAAGGAAAAAGGAAAGGGGAATGGACATTCTTCCGAAATCACTGGTGGCAAAAACAAACAACCAGCATGGCTATATCATCATCATCATCATCAATCAGCCCTCTGCGTCCACTGCTGGACATAGGCCTCCCCTAGTTGAATCTATTCTTTTCTGTCTTGAGCGCTACGAATACAGTTTTTTGTAATTTCTGTAATGTCGTCTGTCCAGCGAGTTGGTGGTCTTCCTCTGCTTCTTTTATCGGATCTGGGTCTCCATTAAAGTAACCGTTTTGTCCACCTGTCATCTTCCATGCGAGCCACATGTCCCGTCCACTTCCACTTGAGTTTTGCCACATTTACGACCACATCAGTCACTCCTGTTCTTCTGCGTAATTCTTCATTTCTAATGTGGTCACGTAACGAAACGCCAAGCATCGACCTCTCCATTTTGCGCTGTGTTACTTTCGGTTTCTTAGTAGAAGCATTGGTAAGGGTTAGTGTTTCGGCGCCGTAGGTCATAACTGGTAGAACACATTGGTTGAAAACTTTTCTTTTCAAGCATATCGGAAGGTCGCTTTTAAAAACGTCTCTAAGTTTGCCGCAAGCCGCCGTAAGCAACGGCAAATGGCTATATACTCTCCGCGAAACAATATTCTGACTTGACAAGGATACATACGTTCCCGCTCACACGTAGTCATTCACATCCCATCCCCAAGCACACGTGAGTTCACTCGCGCACCCACGCCCATAGAGCCACATAAACACACCCTTGTACCCCACTCTCACGCAGGTACTTGCAGAGTTTTTGCTAATTAACATTCGCTTTAATTCCTCAAACCAATCCAATCCTTCATCTGTCTTCTAGACATTTGACGTATCCAATCAGAAATTCTTTTTCTAAAAGCACTTACATTTACAATATTTATTGGGTAAATATGATGTATCCCAGCAACCTTCCTAAACCTTTTATAATCCCTGTGTGGTCTATTTCTCAGTAAATTCTCATCTCTATGTTGCTTTATCAGTATATTTACCTGTAAGTAGAATTTCTAACAGACTTTATGTATATATTGAAAAGAATGGGACCAAGTACTGTCTCATGATGTACACCACACATTACAGTACGTTGGCTACTTTCACAGGCTTTTAATTCTTGTTATATCTTTTTCTCCCGCAGTAACTCCAAAACAAATTTAAGGTAATCCCTCTGAAACCCAGTTCTTCCAATGTTGATAGTTTACAGCGCTAAAGGCTTTTTTGACATCTAGAAGCAAGAAAAGGGGGTACTTGTCGGCGTCAAGTGCTCTATAAATTTGTCATTATATTTTCTATTGCGTCCTCAAATAATAAAACAAGAGCTTGTGAAATTAGAAAAGCAACCTCATCATCTGTATTTGGACAGAAAAATATTAAAACAACAAAGTTAAGTTTCTCCCAAAAAAAAAAGCTAAGTAATATAGTAACTCAGCCCCTCACTCTATACTTACATTGCTTGTTATATTATATTACTGACAATATTTTTGACAAATGTCATCTAACTTTATATTGGCGGATTTAATAACCTAGGTTTACCAGACAATTCGTGAAATGCAAATATGATAGGTATGTTCTTCTATTTATATTTATTTATATTTTTCGGCTAACAGAATTTAATATAGAGTTCGAGCAAATTTTGGCTTTTTTGGTGGAAATATTCTTTTATCAAAATTCGGTACCGTAACGCACTTGCTGCGTCATGATATTTTTTAGTTATACATAATAGTGTAAAAATTTATGACCAAGATTTCCAAGTGGGAAAGTAGTTTTTTCAGTTTTAAATCGCCTTCTAGAAGCTAAGAAAAAACAAAGAACAATAAGTGCTATTTGCCTTCATAAAGACCATCTTATATCAACTGATGTTTTCCTACCAAGAACATTTTTCTAATAAATGCAACACATTTTGAAAATGTTTGCATTGACCCCTGTATTCTTATTAACATTAATTGATGATTTTATGCTGGGTTTTTTAATCTTAGAAGTGTAGTGAAGTGTGCCCTAAAAATTACAGAACACTGTATATAAACTAAATTCATGATTTAGTTTTAAATTCATTGTTGCAAAGATCTCATATACATTTTATTCAAGGTGCAGTTTTTTGTAAAGTGATTATTCGATTTCAAATACTGTAATCGTAAAACTGAGCCGTCTGTATAAAATAATCGTCTGTGAAGATTGCCTGGTAACACATTATCGTAGAAAATACGCTCCAACTTTTTAGAGAACTACGAAATAAAGTGTTATCAGTTAGTCATTTTCAAGAAATGCTATTCATTCATTTCGCACATTCCTGAAGCATCGATAATACAATTCGATGGAATGCAAATGTAAGCGACACCTTAGCTTATCAGCTTTATTCATTCCTTTTCTTTGTGATATAAAATATATTGTAGATAGCAAGAAATATTGTAATGATAAATACACTTCAGTACCTAATTAGGTGTTTGAGAGGTAATAGTCTGATTTGTGTTACGAAATAAACTACATTATTTATGTCGTATACAAATTCGAATGGGTGAAGAAGGCTAGTCTGCTGAGTTTAATTATATACTGCAAAGACCTTATACACAGAAAAGAGTACCCAAAACAATATCAAAAGACACTATAGACTACAGTACGACAAAACGTTGGAGATTAGAAGCTTTCAACAACCATGGAAATTGATTTGTGTTACGTAGGTATTTAAAATGAATTGGATAATTTATTTCGAATACGTAGTTGAATGAGTGAAGAAGGATAGTGTGGTCAGTTTAAGTATAGACTCTAAAGACCAGAAAAGACTACCTAAAATAACATACCAAAAAGTTGTTGACCACAATACTGTAGAGATTAGAAGCTTTCAACAATCATAGAAATTCCAGAAGCGGTGGAAGAGATACAACTCAATATTTTGCATTTTTAGAGCAACGTTTCTATTAAAAGGCACTCAGACATGGAGCAATATAACACATTTCTTAGCTTCTGGGAGCTTTATGGTCCAGTCATGTATCATACAACTATCACAACCGTCCAAGCTTCTTCTACGTCCAGTATACTTATCCAAGCACCACGTTGGATTTGTTTTTTATGTGGTTTTAAAAATAAAGAAGTGCATGATAGATGTCTCATTTGTCAAAGTTTGCATATAAGGTCCCGGATAGTTAACGAAGATGTTCTGGCTTCCATAGGAATATTTGAAAATTCAGATCCCACTTCAAACTATACTCAACCTTTGGCAGATCCTTGTGCTGTTAATGGCGACCAAACAGAACTGCCCACCACTAATCTATTGCAGGAATCCAACGTCTTACAAGAAAGATATACCAGATCGCAGATGGAAAATTCAGTACCCATAGTTGAAAATTTTGAGGACTCTAATGAGGTAAGCATTTTTATTTAACGTTTTATTAGTTGTAACGCGGCTAGTTGTTTTATGTTAGGCAATTTTAACCCTTATTCGGTGACGTGCAAAATTTTAGCCTAGTAGGTGACGTGGAGTCTGATAGACTCCGCTACAAAAATAAGGTCTTTGGTTAACTGAAATGTAACTTTAGGAAAAAAAATTATAGCGGTACCCTTCGAGTTTATTGAAAACATTTTCTATATAAGCTCTTTCAAGAATAAAAATGCATATTTTTTATTATTTCAACAACACACCACGAGGGCTTACAGCTTAAATACTATCGTATCGTGGGTGTCGCAAGAAGGAAAGAGGCAACTTGTTAATTCTGGACTTGAAGGTTTCGAGGTTCGGAGGAGAAGGAAAACATGTGCCGGCAACGAATTCCACAACTTGGAAGTCCTTGGGACAAAAGAGCGGCCATAACAAGATGTTCTATGTCTGGTGACCTGGACAGTAAAAGGGTGCATTCGCTCTGTTCCTCTGGTAGATCTGTTGGGGGCAGCAGGTGGAGGAACTATGGAATAAAGCTCCTCTGAGCAGGGCCGGGCAGATATGTATAAAGGAGAGAGAGAGAGAGTTCACCAACGGGACGTCGGTGAGCAAGGGATGGCAGCCTTTGGGTGAGGGTAAGGTCACCGATGAGACGTATAGCTCTCTTCTGAATGGAGTCCAGGATAGCGACTGTAGAAGCGGCAGCAGCACCCCAAATGTGGGAGCAGTATTCGAGGTTTGACATTATTTGTGAAGTATATATGGTATAGATATTAGCTTACACTTAAGTAGCTATAAGTTCCGTTACGTAAACAGTACAAAAAAAGCAAACCACTTTCATTAAATACAAGCTATGGGATTTTCTTGGTTGCCACAGAAAACCTCTTCAGCCACTCAAAAGCCCTGGTTCTCTAAATCTTGTGACAAGGCCAGACTTCAAAAGGACAAAGCTCACAAAACGCTTCTACACAATCACAGTCAAGAAAACCGTCAAGCATTTAACTTCGCAAGAAACCGCAATGTCCGCATTCTTTTTGAGTCAAGAAACTCGTTTAATAACCACATCAAAAACAAAGTCCTCTTAAGCTCCGATGGCAGCAAACCCTTCTGGACTCTTGCTAAATCTATTGGGAATAATTTCTGCAAGATCACGTTCCCACCTCTTGTCTCAGGGGATGAAATTGTTTCTACCGCCCTGGGCAAGGCTGAACTTTTTGCCTCGTTGTTCGCCGGCAATTGCACTCTCAACCCACCTCCAAATGTTCAACCACCAACAGTCCCGAATGTCGCGCATAAAATGACGGATATCATTTTCAAAACTAAAAAGGTACGAAAGATGCTCTCTTCTCTTAATACCAGGAAAGCCTCTAGCCTTGACGATATCCCAGCAATTGTTCTCAGAAAATTCACACCAGAACTTGCTCCTGTCCTGACTCGTCTGTTTCAGATATCTTACAATAAAGGCATGTTCCCTAGTAACTGGAAAACTGCTCGAGTACAACCCATCCACAAGAAAGGATCCAAAACGCTTCCTAGCAACTACAGGCCTGTTTATCTCCTTTCAGTCGTCTCTAAAGTATATAAACACCGAATTACTAAAATTTCTTGAAAAACACAGTCTAATCCACGACAGGCAGTACGGATTCCGTCAGCGCAGATCGACTGCGGCCTCCTTTCCGTTGTCACCCATTCTTGGAACAAGTCTATGGAACTACACGGTGAATCCCAGATTGTCGCTCTAGACATATCCAAAGCATTCGACCAGATCTGGCACGCAGCACTGTTTAATAAACTTCCGGCCTATGGCCTACCACCAAAACCCTGTACCTGGACAGCAAATTTACTCTCCAACCGGAGCATTTCTGTTGTCGTGGATGGCCATTCCTCTAAACTGTATCCAATTAATGCAGGAGTTCCTCAAGGTTTAGCTTTAGCCCCTACTTTGTTTTTTCTCTACATCAATGATCTCCTTTCTAGCACATCCAACTCAATTCACAGTTACGCGGACGACAGTACCCTCCACTCAAATATACAATATTCTAAGCCTGTCTCTCTAGCCCAATTAGATGAGGATCGCAGACTCATGGAGGGTTCTGTCTCCGTAGATCTCCAAAACATATTAGACAGGGGAAGCAGAAATCTTGTACAATTCAACCCCACCAAATATCAATCATGCTTTCTTTCTCATAAGAGATACACCAGCCCTAGACCCATCACAATGAACAACCAAGTTATTCAAAGTAATGAGTCCTTTTCTCTTGTTGGCATGTCTGTGGATCGACATCTCAACTGCCACCAACATGTCACATCAATCGCAGAAGCGGTTGCTAAGAAATTAGGTTTCCTCTTCTGGACCCGCAAATAATTTTCGCCAGATAATCTCTATACCTTATATACTTCACAAATAAGGCCAAACCTCGAATATTGCTCCCACATCTGGGGTGCAGCTGCCGCTTCTACACTCGCTATCCTGGACTCCATTCAAAAGTGAGCTATACGTCTGATCGGTGACCCTACCCTCACTCAAATGCTGCCATCCCTTGCCCACCGACGTGCTGTTGGTGACCTCTCTCTCTTTTATAGATATCTACACGGGCACTGCTCAGAGGAGCTCTCTTCCATAGTTCCTTCACCTGCTGCCTCCAACAGATCTACCAGGGGAACAGAGCGAATGCACCCTTTTACTGTTCAGGTCACCAAACATAGAACATCTTGCTATGCCCGCTCTTTTGTCCCGAGGACTTCCAAGTTGTGGAATTCCTTGCCGACACATGTTTTTCCTTCCCCTCCGAACCTCCAAACCTTCAAGTCCAGAATTAACTATTTCCTCCTTGTCAACAGCCACGGTACGATAGTATTTAGGCTGTAAGCCCTCGTGGTGTGTTGTTGAAATAATAAATAAAAAAAAAGCCGGGCAAATGCAAGACTATCTTGTGTGAAGGGGTTCTGCTGGTCCTAGGAAGTCGTTCTTGCTGTATTATATCTTATACCTCTTATTTCAATTTTTTTCCGTGGAAATTGCGGTAGGTGATTTTTTCTACTTCTTCTGTAGAACAGGTAGTCTCAACTCGCATTTCCTCTTCCGTTTCATTTTCATTGACCTCTTCATCTTGTCCCGTCACTTCTGCTTCGGATATTTCTGAATTTGTATCGTGGTCACTCTTTATTGCAAACTCTTCATCAACTCTTACACTGTCACTTAGATAGCTCCCCAGTTAATTAAACCACTGTAAGAGTTTTGACTGGAAATTACGATCTCCAAATTTCACAGTATCCGATCTCCTTGGCATGTTATCCATTGTGAGAAGTCGCTACATTATTACAGACTCGGTGACCTGGAGCCTATCAGACTCTTCTGATAATTTGAGCCCTGATACCACCTCTAATATGACTCTGTTGACACTGAATCGTCACCAGTCGATGCCTCTAGATATCGACTGAAGGTACTGAGAGGTGGGGTCAATCATAGTAGAATTCGGGGAATCACAGAAAAAAAATATTATGCCGGGAGTCTGACAGACTCCACGTCACCAGTAGAGGGTTAAGATAGATTTGCCGCATGCACCAGATCAGACGTCGAGATTAAGAGCTCATCTTTTCACTGTTGATACAACTAAATGGTTGTAAATATCATGAGCACATTGTTTACTTCCAGTAGCATTTCTGTGTTAATGAATTTTTTCTATGAAAAGTCACTAAAAATATTTTTTTTATTTTGTATTGAAAACAAAACTGGAGGTCCTAACGTTTTAGGGAGTTTTTATGTCACGCAGTATATTCAAGCAGTTGAAGACCGTTTGAAACTAAAACTAACATATTTGCTTTTAGGGAACACGTTTTGTAAAGTTGTTTCCTCACATAAACGAAAACACCGACTACTTTAATCTAAGAGACAGCTGTGTTGCAAATCTACGACGTTTCAAAGCTTCTAGTTCAAGTGATATTGTCGAAAGGCCACACTGGATTTGTATGTTCTGTGGTTTGAAAAATAAGGAAGAATGGCTAAGATGCACTGCATGTCAAAGTGTACAGGTAAATTCGAAAACATTTAACAAACACCTTCTGGCTTCCATTGGATTATATGACAACCTAAATCCCACCTCAGACTACTACGAATCACGTTGTGATCCTTCTGAAGAAGTTAATGACGATGGAATGGAAATATGCTCCTCTATTGAAGTGAATAACAACTATTTGCCGAAGACTGATAATATAAGTGAAAGTCCAGCACCTGAAATCATATGTATTGATGACTCTCCCGAGGTAGGTAACATTTTCTTGATCACATTTCTGTTTGCAGTTTTAGGATATTTTCAAAATAAAGTGTGCAACGCAAGTAGACAATTTGGCGCACCCAATTTATCACAATAAAGTATTTAGACTTGACGATCGTTTCGCTAACAAAGTTTATAACGCCTCAACGATATTTAAGAGTACTTAGAGAGTATAGTGACCTAACAGTTTCTCAACTCAAACCTCACAAATATCTACCAAAACTCTTAAACCCTACAAGCAATACTACGCAGGCACTATAATCGATAAATTTGCTAGCAAGGGCGTACCCAGTATCAAAACTAGGGGGGGGGGGGCAAGCCATGGTCGTTCAAGTTGTAACATCTTATCGCGGAAACCAATATTTTAAGAAAATTATGAATAATTATAGCAGTGCTTTATCAACTAAGTTATTACAATTATTTGCTTGAAAAAAAAACTGGATTTTCTAGCAAAAAGACCAATAAAGGTTATTATTATATTATTACTATTATATATATATATATATATATATATATATATATATATATATATATATATATATATATATATATATATATATATATACAGAGTGGCGCATTGAGAGCGAAACAGACCGAATTGCGTCCAGAGAAGTTTTTTTTAAGAAACGCTGAAACACGTCATTTTTAATATTGAGGGGGACATGTTTTGACATAAAACTCAACTTTGTCACATCAACCCTTAAGGCTGGTGATAAGAACCCTTATATTTTAAATAGGGAACATGGGTCGAGTGTTACATCATTTGAAAGCTCTTTCTTTTCTGAATTCAGCACACTAATTTTTTTGGAAGTTTTATCAACTCGTTTAAAAATTATTCACAGTTGGAATTGCAAGAACGTATTTCATTGATTGTGATGAGAAATGCACTAATTAGTCAATTCTTCGTTAAAAAAATAAATAAAAAACAAAACCAAACGTTCAAAAATGTTTATTCAGTTAAGTAAGTGTTCAAATTGTTGACCACCAGCTTCCATATAAAAGTACAAATTTTGTTCAAAACGATCTCTGACATTCTGGAGCATTTGTGGAGTTATCAGACGGCATTCTTCAACAATGCGTCGTCGTAATTCTTCCAGAGATTCCAGTTCTGTTGCGTCAATTCTACTCTCTAAATGGCCCCATAGAAAGAAGTCTTAAGGAGTTAAATCCGGTGATCTAGGGGGCCACTCAATAGCACCTCTACGCCCAATCCATTACCCTGGAAACTATCTGTTCAAAAACTCACTAACATGTTGTGAAAAATGCGTAGGAGCTCCATCTTGTTGAAACACTAATTGATTTTCTTGATAGCGATCATCATTTTCAACAATGTCAATTAGTAGAGGGTAAACGATATCTTCTAGTAACTCCAAATACGTTTCGCCACTTAAATTGTCATCAAGAAAAATTGGTCCGATTAAACGGTCTCCAAAAATGCCAGTACAGACATTCAATTTCTGTGGAGTTTGAGTTTGAAAATTTCTTGGATTATTATCTGCCCAATAACGATAATTATGACGATTGACTGTAGAGTTTAATAAAAACGTACACTCGTCTGAAAAACAGTTATTGAACAGAAAGTTCCAGTTATCAGCTATTCGTGCTGTCATAACTTCACAAAACTCCAGTCACCGATCAGAATCATTTTCATTCAGTTGTTGTACAAGATGAATTTTATACGGGTGAAATTTATGATGCTTTAATATTCACTGAATAGTTCTTCTTTTGATGTTTGAAACAGTGGTCAATTTTCTCGTGCTCAAAGTTGGTTCTGCAGCAATTTGTCCTAAAACTTCAATCTCAGTAGTCTCATTTCTAACCAGAACTAACTAACAAAGGTTGCGTCTGCTACTTAAAAATTCCACTCTCGTTTTCGGCCTTTTACCTGAAAGTCTATATAGATACGTGTATAAATAGAAATCAATTAGAATTTTTTTCATGCTCTGATGACGCTAGCTTGGTTGGCGAAACGATCGTAAGGTCTTTTAAAATGTGTTGTGGTTATTTGGGTTCTCCAAGTTTGCTTGTCAGTGCTCATCACAGGTTTCACTCTTCACTTAGTAATTCTTATAGAACTTGCTTAAAATCATAATATCGATTGTCCGGAAATACTACACACTTTACGTTTTATAGTGTTGACGCTTACCTGCAGAAATGAGATCTGCAGGAAGCGCCAGCACTACAAGAAGAAGTTATGAGACTTCTTCTATATTCCTTCTCCTAGGACCAATGTACGACTAAACATACATTAAGGCTGCGATATTCTAGACGAAGAAGTACCTCCGACAGCGATAGAAAATATTATCATGACAGGTGCTGCCGAAGATCTTGAACTTCGGATTTCCTTGAAAACTGTATGATTCTACCGAACATTTACTAAGTTGAACTACTTCTCAGCAGGTGGCGTCTCAATCGGCCTGTGTTTAGTAGAAGGCTTGCAATAATTGTACTGACTCAGAAAAGCGACGTTGTCATTTATCTACTCTTTTGTTTACATACCAAGCTTATGAAGCGGGACGGTGAAGAGCGTAGGACGGAGAAGATACGGATTCTATTGTACTTATGCCTTTAGATGTGCTTGGGAGAGACAATATTTGTAACCTTTCTAAGCGGTCCAAGCGGTCTATTCGGCATTTATTACGCCAATAGTAAGAATGTGTGCCAGCTACAATACGGTGCATTGCTCTATAGATATTCTGAATTGCAGCAAAGTAGAACTGCTCTTATAATATAATGTAATTATATGATTGTTGGATAGTTCTGTATTTCCCCGCTTATCGAAAAATGTTGTTATTTGTTAAGATTGCATAAATAATTTGTGTATGTTTTTTGTGTGTGCAATAACTTACTCTTTGGGGATACCCCGCTGAGTAATGTATATTTACACAAATAAATACATATTTATTTATACTATTGGCTACAAAAGTCACTGCATTATAAACCAAATATTAAATTGGTTGTGGATTCTGATTACTATTTCAAAGATCATGATTTTAGAGTAAATAAATATCGTAGATTTGTGTGGCAATTACTATTTTTACACTATTATTTTTTCCAATTATAGCACCATGCTACCCCAGAAGTGTCCGAAGCACCTACATCACTTGACATAACGCAAGAAGAAATAGAAGGCTTCATAAGTACCGAAGAACTATCCTGCAAACTTTGTAAGAAGCAATTTGAAGAAATCAACATTTTAGGAAAGCATATAAAATATTCAGTGTTCCACAAACTAAAAGTTGAGATGAGAAGGCAGCAAGACAAGCTATCACTGAACCAAGAATAAATTATGCCGTAAATTTTCACTTACAGTTTCTTCAAAACCCAAATGTATAATGGCCACAAGCGTTTTCTGTGATTAACTACTAAAAGTAATACATGACAATAGCACCAGTTTTACTTGCCTTTTGCAAGGCAGTTCCTTGCAGATTGTTTTCTGGGGATAAAACTGATACATAGACTTTTTGCAGAAACTGAAGACTGAAGAACTTAACCTGTTTTCAAAGCCTTAAACTGTGTTCATCTTAAGAACATTATTGGTGATATTGCACACGCTTTAATATTTGTATTTATGTAATTAAACAAGTTACCTTAACCTTATAAGAGCAAGTTAGTTTATAATATTATAATATAATTTAAAGCTAGTGCTTCGTAATGATCTTCGAAAATTGCGCATTAGTTATTGTAAAAATATGTCATTAAAACATCCGACACTTTTGCTTTAACTTCTAGGTGCACAATTTTGGTTTTTGATTATATTTGTTTTCGAAACTTCTGCAACCAATTTCAGCGCAGCCAGCTCAGAACTAAAAACAAATGCATTAGTGTTTCTATAACTACATACCTATTGATTATTTGGCTTTCGGAATGATCTGCAACTACTGTCAAGCTCACTTAGTGGGTTGCTGGAAGTTTCGCCAGCCATAACTGCTGGTTTCTTTCGATAGCTCGACTAACACAGTTTTCGTCTAGCTACTGAACAAGCCAGCAGTTATAGTTGGAAACATGTCGAACAACCCACCAATGAGTTTAACCGTAGCAAAACAGCCCGGAAAACCATTCAGCAGTACATGTCGATTGTATGCCTTTTGGACCCCAACCAAATTTTTATGCAAAAGTACGTTCCATTTTTTCTGGTATAAAGTTCTAAAGATCTGCGATGAAAATGTTTTGCCACACTTAAATAGACCAAAACTATTTTTAGTCAGCTCTCTGAATTTAAGCCTAAGAGTGCTAGGTGATCAATGGCGTCATTTTAGTAGGTATTGGCCGATCTTTCGTATATATATATTTACCTTACAATTTTGCAATATGATCATGCTGTTGATCTAAATTTTCCTTGATTTTAATATACCCTACATGTTCTTCAGCCAAAACTTTCATATCGGTGATCAATGGCTTAAACACTTAAATAGACAAAAACTATTTTTAGTCAGCTCTCTGAATTTAAGCCTGAGAGTGTTAGGTGATCAATGGCTTCATTTTAGTAGGTATTGGGCGATCTTTTCGTATATATTTACCTTACAATTTTGCAATATGATCATGCTGTTGATCTAAGTTTTCCTTGATTTTAATATACCCTACATGTTCTTCAGCCAAAACTTTTATATCGGTGATCAATGGCTTCATTTAAGCAGGTATTGGCCAATATTTCGTATATATTTACCTTACAATTTTGCAATATGATCATGCTGTTGGTCTAAGTTCTCCTAACTTTTAATATACCATAGGTACATTTTCTTCGCCCGACACTTTTTATCCGTGATCAATGGCTTAATTTTAATAGGTATAGGCCGATATTTTCGTATCTATTTACCTTACAATTTTACAATATGATCATGCTGCTGTTGATCTAGGTTTTCCTACCTTTTAATATACATATCATACATGTTCTTCGCCCAAGGCTTTTTTATCGGTAATCAATGGCATAATTTAATAGGTATAGGCCGATCTTTTCGTATCTATTTCCCTTTAAATTTTTCAATATGATCATGCTGTTGATCTCAGGTTCCTAGCTTTTTATAATATGTGTGATAAAACGTATGAGGTAGTTGTCATTTGTTAATTGTGTCTGTGATATTCCAAAGTACAAACCAAAGAGAAAAACAACTGATTAAAATAGGATCTCATTAAGACCAATTTTCCATTTTATAGACTTTTATGGCAGCTCTTGCCATATATTTATATTTACTATCGTCTAGGTAGGAGTCCCTGTTATTAATGTTAAAGTATTACCTTATCGAATGCGTCCAAAAGATGTTTAAAATAAGGTTTTAAAGACTAAGTCGATGATCATCTTTTAACTATTTTGCAATATAAACCAATGAAAGAAAAGCAACTGATTTAAAATAGAATCTTATTAAGACAAATTTTTCCATTTTATAGACTTTTATGGCAGCTCTTGCCATATATTTTTATTTACTATCTTCTAGGTAGGAGTCCTTGTTATTTATTTTGAAGTATTACCTTATCGAATGCGTCCAAAAGATGTGTAAAATAAGGTTTTAAAGAATAAGTCGATGATGATCTTTTAACTATTTTGCAATACACACCAAAGAGAGAAAAGCAACTGATTTAAAATAGGATCTTATTAAGACTCATTTTTCCATTTTATATGCTTTTATGGCAGCTCTTGTCATATATTTATATTTACTATCTTGTAGGTAGGAGTCCCTGCTATTTATATTAAAGTATTACCTTATCAAATTGCGCCCAAAATATGTGTGAAATAATGTTTTAAAGACTGAGTCGACCATGATCTTTTAACTATTTTGCAATACAAACCAATAAGAGAAAAGCAACTGATTTAAAACAGGGTCTAATTAAGACTAATTTCTACATTTTATAGACTTTTATGGCAGCTCTTACCATATATTTATATTTACTATCTTCTAGGTAGGAGTGCCTGTTAACTTATTATAAAGTATTACCTTATCGAATGAGTCCAAAAGATGTGTAAAATAAGGTTTTAACGACTAAGTCGATGATGATCTTTTAACTATTTTGCAATACAAACCAATGAGAGAAAAGCAACTGATTTAAAACAGGGTCTTATTAGTACTAATTTTTACATTTTATAGGCTTTTATGGCAGCTCTTGCCATATATTTATATTTACTATCTTGTAGGTAGGAGTCCCTGCTATTTATATTAAAGTATTACCTTATCGAATGCGCCCAAAATATGTATGAAATAATGTTTTAAAGACTAAGTCGATGATGATCTTTTAATTATTTTGCAATACAAACCAATAAGAGAAAAGCAACTGATTTAAAACAGGGTCTTATTAGTACTAATTTTTACATTTTATAGACTTTTATGGCAGCTCTTGCCATATAATTATATTTACTATCTTCTAGGTAGGAGTCCCTGTTATTTATTTTAAAGTATTACCTTATCGAATGCGTCCAAAAGATGTGTAAAATAAGGTTTTAAATACTAGGTCGATAATGATCTTTTAACTATTTTGCAATACAAACCAATAAAAGGAAAGCAACTGATTTAAAATATGATCTTATTAAGACTAACTTTTCTATTTTATAGACTTTTATGGCAGTTTTTGCCATATATTTTTATTTACTATCTTCTAGGTAGGAGTCCCTGTTATTTATTTTAACGCATTACCTTATCGAATGCGTCCAAAAATGTGTAAAATAAGCTTTTTTGACTAAGTCGATGATGATCTTTTAACTATTTTGCAATACAAACCAATGAGAGAAAAGCAACTGATTTAAAATAGGATCTTATTAAAACTAATTTTTCCATCTTATAGATTTTTATGGCAACCCTTGCCATATATTTATATTTACTATCTTATCTCCTAGGTAGGAGGCCCTGTTATTTATTTTAAAGTATTACCTTATCGAATGCGTCCAAAAGATGTGTAAAATAAGCTTTTTTGACTAGTTAGATGATGATCTTTTAACTATTTTGCAATACAAACCAATGAGAGAAAAGCAACTGATTTAAAATAGGATCTCATTAAGACTAATTTTTATATTTTATAGACTTTTATGGCAGCTCTTACCATATATTTATATTTACTATCTTCTAGGTAGGAGTACCTGTTATTTAATGTAAAGTATTACCTTATCGAATGCGTCCAAAAGATGTAAGGTTTTAACGACTAAGTCGATGATGATCTTTTAACTATTTTGCAATACAAACCAATGAGAGAAAAGCAACTGATTTAAAACAGGGTCTTATTAGTACTAATTTTTACATTTTATAGACTTTTATGGCAGATCTTGCCATATATTTATATTCCCTATCTTCTAGGTAGGAGTGCCTGTTACTTATTGTAAAGTATTACCTTATCGAATGTGTCCAAAAGATGTGTAAAATAAGGTTTTAAAGACTAAGTCTATGATGATCTTTTAACTATTTTGTAGTATTAAAAGAATTATTTTGTATTTTTATATTTGTATTATATTTACACAATATTATTAATATATTATGCGTTTATTAAAATGTATTTGTAGGTTTTTAATTAGTAGTAGTTTTAGATGTTACATTTGTTTAATATTTGTTGCACTGGGTGTCCACCAGTCCAAATTCAGCTACCTTTTTGGCAATTAAAGCTTAAATATGCGAAAAAAAACTACTATTTACGGCTTCTTTCTGATGTTTTTCCTAAAAATCACAAAGTAACGAAAAAGTAAAAATATATACAAGTTCGACTTGATAACCAAAATTGGACTATATACTATTTTGGCTATAAACTAGAAGAGTTTCATTGATTGTAATTGCGTTGGTGTAACTTTGTGAAACCGCTACATACTACATATAGAGGTAAAGGCTTTCCGCCGTCGCTTCATAATAGCCCAGGGAAAGCTTTTACGTCTGCGCCCAGTAAATTCGATGGCATTTTCTTCACTAGTCAAGCTAGTCACGTTGTGATTTTTCAAAATGAAATTTTTTTAGAAAAAAAGTCGTTTTTGTAGTTTTGTAAGGTTGTATACCTGCGCAACTACAAAAATATGATCTCTTACGTATTTGGACACTCTATATATCGCAATTATTTTTGCTTTTTGTATTATTAGATAATAAAGATTAACATTTTAATTTCTTTATACCTATCGATTTTTTTGGCTTATTTTTAAAGATTTGTAATAATAAGTTACTTTTAAATGTGTTTTATTTGTAATACTGTTCTTTCAAGCTAATTATATATCTCTAAAAGCAATATGGGCGTTTTACTTTTAGTACAAATTTAAAATTTATTGTGTTACTTATTTAAAAAGAGCCTCGGTGGTTCAGTGGTAAGACAGTGTGCCTCTGAACCGAAGGGTAATGGGTTCGATCTCAGGGTTCTCTTTTCACTTTTTCAGTACATAATTGTACAATTAACATAAACCGAGGTAGTGGCATTGTATTTGAGCAAGCTGAATGTCTGCACGTTCCGGTCTTCGGAGGGGTATATTTTTCGATATACAGGGTGTTGCATAAGTTAGATATAACCCAAATTACACTTTTTTTAAATGATACACCCTGTATATTGTTTGATTTCTGAGTTCCTCTTGTTTTACCGATTCATCCAGTGCAGAGTTGTTGGGGTCTACACAGAGTCGTTCAAAAGTTATGGCCACTTTTCTAAAACATCAGAGTCACATTTGACGGTCTGTATCTTCATTAATACGTCAGCATGCAACACTCTATCATGCCAAAAATCTGAAAAAGTGTTCTTCTTTCAACTTTAATCAATACAGAAAGAATTCCTTGAAAACGGTATACAGGGAGGGTAAAAACACTGGAGTCAAGTTTTCTCAAAAAATTCAAATGTAAGACCCTGTATTAATATATAGGTGAAACTGAGAGAACATTTGTTGATGTATCGAAGTTGATTATTATAATCCCTAAAAGCAGCATTTATTAAAATTTTTGGTGTTTTTTAAGAAATAAAAGATACATTTATACACAGTAACGAATTAATGTATTATTTTTTAAACGCCTCGATACAGTTTCCAGTCTAGACTCCTTCTCGGTTTGATCATTAATCGTCTGTGGGGCATACGAAGAATTATATTAACATTTACGGTCACTACTCAAAACCTAGTACTTATTCCGCCTTCGTTTTATTATTTCAGAAAACTTGCAAATGTCGGTTAGTTTATACTGCGGCAGCAGCACCCCAGATGTGGGAGCAATATTCGAGGTTTGGTTTTATTTATGAAGTATATAAGGTATATAGATTAGCTTACCAAGTATTTGCGAGCCTGGAAGAGGCAACCTAATTTCTTAGCAGCCGCTTTGGCAATTGATGTGACATGTTGGTGCCAATTGAGATTTCGATCCACAGAAATGCCAACAAGTGAAAAGGACTCATTACTTTGGATAACTTGCTTGTTTATTGTGATGGGTCTAGGGCTGGTGTATCTCTTATGAGAAAGAAGCAAGACTGCGATTTAGTGGGGTTGAATTGTACAAGATTTCTACTTCCCCAGTCTAATATTTTTTGGAGATCCACGGAGACAGAACCCTCCATGAGTCTGCGATCCTCATCTAATTGGGCAAAAGAGACAGGCTTAGAATATTGTATATTTGAGTGAAAGGTGCTGTCGTCCGCGTAACTGTGAACTGGGTTGGATGTGCTAGAGAGGAGGTCTTTGATGTGGAGAAGAAATAAAGTAGGGGCTAAGGCTGAACCTTGAGGAACTCCTGCATTAATTGGATACAGTTTAGAGGAATGGCCATCCACGACAACAGAAATTCTCCGGTTGAAGACAAAATTTGCTGTCCACGTACAGAGTTTTGGGGGTAGGCCATAGGCCTGTAGTTTATTAAGCAGCGCTGCGTGCCAGACCTGGTCGAATGCTTTGTATATGTCTAGAGCGACAATCTGGGATTCACCGTGTAGTTTCATAAACTTGTTCCAAGATTGGGTGACAAAGGAAAGTAGGTCGGCAGTTGATCTGCGCTGACGGAATCCATACTGCCTGTCGTTGATTAGACTGTTTTTCAAGAAATTTTAGTAATTCGGTGTTTATATACTTTTCCATCACTTTAGAGACGACTGAAAGGAGAGAAATAGGCCTGTAGTTAGTGGAAGCGCTTTGGATCTTTTCTTGGGGACGGGTTGTATTCGAGCAGTTTTCCAGTTACTAGGGAATATGCCTCTATTTTAAGATGTCTGCAACAGACGAGTCAGGACAGCAGCAAGTTCTGGTGCGAATTTTTTGAGAACAATTGCTGGGATCTCGTCAAGGCCAGAGGCTTTTCTGGTATTAAGAGAAGAGCGCATCTTTCGTACCTTTTTAGTTTTGAAAATAATATCCCTCATTTTATGTGCGACATTGGGGGCTGTTGTTGCCCTGGGCGTTAGAAACAATTTCATCCCCTGAGACAAGAGGTGGGAATATGCTCTTGCAGAAATTATTCCCAATAGATTTAGCAAGAGTCCAGAAGGGCTTGCTGCCTCTGGAGCTTAAGAGGACTTTGTTTTTGATGTGCTTATTAACCGAGTTTTTTGCCTCAGAAAGAATACGGACCTAGCGGGTTCTTGCGTCGTTAAATTCTTGACGGTTTTTTTGACTGGGATTGTGTAGAAGCTTTTTCGTGAGCTTTGACCTTTTCAAGTCTGGCTTTGTCACAGGATTTAGAGAAGCAGGGCTTTTGAGTGGCTGCAGAGGTTTTCTGTGTACGTGGAATAAATAATTCCATGCCAGCTTGGATAATTTTGGTGAAGTTTTGTGAGATATCAGAGGAGTCAGGATGAGAGAAGCAGACAGACGCCCATGGAAATGAGGAAAAGTAATCTCGCATTTCGTCCCAGTTCGCGGAGTTGTAGTGCCAAACGATACGTGGGATGGGTGTGATGACTGTGCATTGCACAGGAAGCAGTGACCATGCCGTGGTCTGAGCCACCCAGGGGGGGGGGGTGACTGATATCTTACAGCATTCAGGTTTTGTATTAAGAAGAAGATCCAAGGGATTTGAGCTGCGTGTTGGGATGTGAGGAAAGTAAGTAGGTTGCTGAACCATATTGGCTAAAGAATTGCTGACTGCAAAGGCCTCCGCTGTTCTTCCTCGTGGATCGGTTTTTGCTGTCGAGAAATCCTCAAATTAGTGTACGTAAGGCCGAAGGTGTTCCACTGGCTCGCACAAGTGGTATGAACCGCGGTGAAATTGCGGAGTATTTCAATTTACTTCAATCTGTATTGGACGAAAACCAACTCTTTGATAAACCAGCCAATATTTACAACATGGATGAGACTGCACTACAGTTGAACAATCGCCCTAATGAAGTGTTAGCAGCAAAAGGGTCTAAAGTTGTGTCCACAGTAACATCCACTGAAAGAGGTGAAACAATAACTCTAATAGCTTGCTGCAACGCAGAAGGCAATTTTCTTCCTACAGCTGTCATAATCAAAGAAAAGAATAAAAAAATGAATGGGAAGACAATCTACCACCAGGATCGATGCTTTTTATGTCACAAAAATCGGCATACGTTAATGCAGAAATTTTTCTTCGGTGGCTTACTGAGCACTTCCTTTTAAGAAAACCACTGGGGAAGGCGTTGTTGATTCTAGATGGACATACCTCTCTTGTAAACTCTGTAGAAATGCTTGAGTTTGCTCATTCAAATGATATTATTTTGCTCTCTGTGCCTAGCCATACGAACCATTACCTTCAGCCACTGGATAGGTGTTTTTTTAAATCCCTCTAAACGCATTTTTATTAAGCCTGTCCCCTTTGGTTGAAGCAACACCCTGGAAGACGACTAACAAGACTTTAGTTTGGTGAATTAGTGTAAGCAGGCTGGGGAAAATCCGCTACCACCCAAAACGCAACTTCAGGTTTCAAGTCTACAGGTATAATGCCATTTAACGCTACAGTGGTTCAAGATTATGCATTTGTACCAGTCCAATGTAACTCAAAACCAAGTTCTACTTCGGATGAGACAGTTACTTCTGAATCACGCTCTCCAATTCAACATACTTCTCAACAGAGTTCGTCTGCTGACAATGAGACACCATCAAAATTCCTCAAGGAATTGTCACCTGTTTTAGAAAAAAATAACATTGTACGAAAGCGTGCCAAACGAGTTGCTACTATTTTGACCTCGCCAGAGCACCTTGACAAGTGCAAAGAAAAATACATCAAGAAGGATGCAGCTCAAAAGAAAAGAGAGGCGGCTGGATTGAAAAGAGCATTGAAAAACTGAACTTTAGAAAAAAAGAAAAAGAAAAAAATTGAATATTCATCCTCAAGTAGCGAAGGGGAAATTGAACTAGAAAGTGATGAATCATCAGGATGTGAAGAGTTTAATAAAAATGAATGCGTGGGGTGCGGCGAGGATTACAACCAAACAAATAAAAAAGTGGACTGGATTCGTTGCGTCAGGTGTCATTTACGGCTGCATGATACTTGCACATCATATGAAAATTTTTGTCAGCCATGTGGAAACTCGAATTGGAAGGGCAAACAGAAGGAAACACATGAGGTTTTATAAGTTCTAAGTTGGCTATCTCACCCACTCTTCTATGGCCATCTCACCCGAATGCTTTGGGGGAGATGGCCAATGGTTTTTTTTTTGTCAATTTTTCGGTTACTACTAAGGCGTAAATTTGAGTTTTTTTTAGTTTATTGCAGTATCTATATGCCTAAGTGTGAACTAAAAAATAAACAAATAATTTCTTTCTGTTTATATTATATTTAATTATATAATAAATCAAAACAATGGCCATCTCCCCCGGAATTACCCTAAATCTCTGTCATCAGATTTTCTATTGCATCCTCAGTTGGTACCCGTGCTCGAAACCCGTACTGCTTCATTGGATGACTTGATGCCTATCCAGATAACTAATCATTCTCTGCTTTATTTCATTTTATAAGTTGGAAATTATGGATATTGGGCGATAGTTTATAATATCAGTTTTCGTGCCCAAATTATAAAGGGATTTGTTTATAGCCAGCTTAAATACAGAAGGAAACACCCCAGGTCCATATATAGCATTTGTCATGAAAACCAATGGTTCAAGAATCAAGTCAGCAATTAGTTTTAAAACTTTGGATGTAATACCATCACGTCCAGGTGCTTTGTTCAATTTCAAGGAGAAAATGATCCTTGTGATTTCATACCCATCTGTCGGCGTCAAAATGAACTGTTCAATATTCTCCTCTGAACACCCGACCGTTGCACCCTTGGTATAGAAGCAGCCAATGTACTACCGACCTCTACATAATATTTATTAAAGCATGTAAGACTCGATGCATTTTCGCAATAATTAGAACCGTAGACCGGTTTCGCTCTCATTAGAGCTCTTCAGTACGGCATACCAATTGTAGCAAAAATGCACCAAAAATAACACGGCTATCGTATAGCCAGTCTTAAAACACTAAGTGAGTGGTGAACGTGTCGCCACCTAGTTCGGAACCAAGTACTATGTTGTCACGCCCGCTCCAAATAACACAAAGTGTTAAAAAATCGCTATCGTATAGCGTGACAGCATACTACTTGGTTCCGCAACTAGGTGGCGGCACGTCCACCACTTACTGAGTATTTTGGGACTATCTATACGATAGCCGTATTATTTTTGGTGCATTTTTGCTACAATTAGTATGCCGTACTGAAGAGCTCTAATGAGAGCGAAACCGGTCTACGGTTCTAATTGTTGCGAAAATGCATCGAGTCTTACATACTTTGTCCCTATATTAGGGTAGAAATGGGCCAGGGCTGACAATTTTCTAAATTGTTAGTTAGCTGTATCCAGTCTCTATTTTTTAACACTTTGTGTTATTTGGAGCTGGCGTGACAACATACTTAAGACTAGATGCATTCTCGCAACAATTAGAACCGTAGACCGGTTTCGCTCTCATTAGAGCTCTTCAGTACGGCATACTAATTGCAGCAATTGCGAGAATGCATCTAGTCTTACATACTTTGTCCCTATATTGGGGTAGAAATGGGCCAGGGCTAACAATTTTTTAAATTGTTTGTTAGTTGTATACCGTCTCTATTTTTAATACTCTGTGTTATTTGGAGCGGGCGTGACAACATAGTACTTGGTTCCGAACTAGGTGGCGACACGTTCGCCACTCACTTAGTGTTTTAACATACTACTTGGTTCCGGAACTAGGTGGCGGCACGTCCACCACTTACTGAGTATTTATTAAAGCATTCGGCAATATTTTTTGGATGTGTTATTACCCTGCCTTCGGCGCATATTTTTTGTACATTATTTATTGCAAGCTGATCACCAGATGGTCTTATATCACTTTGGGTGTTTTTTTAAAAATAATTTTGTTTAGCCTGCCTTATAAAATACCTATATAAAACGAATATTTTTCTCTTTAGCTTTATTTTGATAACGAGAATACAATAGAATATTATAATGAAACTGTTTATTTCTACACATTATAAAAAGCCTTACGTTTCTACGATATCCAACTAATAAACAATGAATCTAACATTTAATGTGATATCACAGAATAATTTAATAATATTATACACTACAATAAATTTTTTAAATATAAACGATTAAAACATTATTTGTTAGTTTACAAAAAAATTCTTTCATGATAATCTAGAAGAACAATATTTTCAGTGTTTCTATTTTTTCTAGCTAAAATTTTGGATACCAACAGTTTTGTGATAACAAAATATAGGTAACAAAAGTCTCCAAAAGGCAACTTTCTCAAATAACAAAAATGTTTTCTACTGGTAATTACATTTCAAGTTAATTTATTTTAAAAACGGATTACGTACTTCATTTTAAGATGTGTAAATATATTGTTATTCCAGATAAATATGTAGGTGTAATAGAAACAAAACAACGGTTAAATAAAATTAGGTTTTAAATTTTATAAATATTATAAGTTATCAACATAAAGTGTACAAATTGCGAAGAGTTTTTCAGTAAAAGAAATATATTCGCTACCTGAATAGTAAAGCAAGCAACAACTGGACAAAATAGATCGTTAGAAGAATTATTATTACATTTATTGATTTATTGGTTTTAGTACAGGCAATAGAGAATTTGTTTCTGCATTAAACTACAGGAGTTATTATTATTATTATTTGATAGATAGGTTCGGAATTACGTACTGAATGTAAAACCACAAAATTCTTACAAATTAGGAGGCCGGAAGTGCCGCCATTTTGAGAAAAACAGTTTCGGCCTATATCTCCTTAACCGCGCACGTTAGGGCAAAAATGGTAATTACCTTTATTGTAGATAATTGTATTTCTCATCTTTTTCGTTAAATATTTTTTTTTTATCAATCATCGTTTACAACTTATACCACTACTAGCATTCATTTATTGACTTTTGTACCTATATCTTTGTTAATAATTGTTTAAATAATAACTTAACTTTTCAATCGACAAATTTTCTAGAGCTTTTACTTAAAACTTTTTTTTCTTAAATTAATATTAGTGAATTTTCTTTAAAAAAATTCACTAATGAGGAGATCCCGACTTTTGAATTTTGAAAAAAAAAGTTCAAATGTGCGCCTATTATGCCCCCTAGAACACATATCCGGGGTCAGTTTCATATATATATATATATATATATATATATATATATATATATATATATATATATATATATATATATATATATATATATATATATATATATATATATATGTGTATCACACCGATAACTCAAAAAATAATGGGCCGATTTTAATTAAATTTGGTGAACACCTTCCTCTTGCAAGTTGCTTGGATAAGTTTGTTGGCCAGGAAAATCGGCCCAGGTTTTCCCGGAAAATTTTGTGTTTTCTTTCGAAACAACAATCATATCTCCGGAAATAACAAAGTAAGGGCAACCAGATTTGCTACGCGGTTTTATGTTATTATAAATAAATTACCTACCAATTTAGCTCTGTAGGTTCAAAGACAAAAAATCATTAGGCATTTAAAGAAAAATAATTGTTTTTTTCCCCAAAACGTCAAAGTCGCGATTTAAAACGTCAAAATTGGCAACATTTACGCAAAGAACCTGAAACTAATATAAGCTGTGGAAAGAAAATGTCTCAAGAAGAAGGTTTTACAAAGACTGAAGTCTTAGCTTCAACCGTCATTGTCATTCATTTTACTAAAATATTTCCAGAAAAATTTGTCAATTGAAAAGTGCAACATTTAACGCGTTATAACTTTGAAAATATTAATATGAGAAAAAAAAGTTTTCAGTAAAAATTGTAGGAAATTTGTGGGTTGAAAACTTAATTTATAAGCATTTTATTTCTTAAATAATTATTAACCGAGATATAGGTAAAAAAGTCAATAAATGAATGCTAATAGTCGTATAAGTTGTAAACGGTGAGTGATACAAAAAAAAATTATTTAACAAAAAAGATGAGAAATGTAATTATCTACAGTAAAGGTTATTACCATTTTGGGCCTAAAGTGCGCGGTTAAGGAGATATAGGCCGAAACGGTTTTTCTTAAAATGGCGGCACTTCCGCCCTCCTAATTTGTAAAGATTTTGTCTTTTTACATTCAGTACGTAATTCAGAGCCTATCTATCAAAAAAAAATCATGTAGTTTAATGCATTATGGACAATAGTAACGGGCTCCTCTATTGCCTGTACTATTTGACAGTCGATAATTGACAGTGAATATGGCGAGGACCACTTATTTTCCCTTCTCGTTTAGTAATGCTTCATCGCCGGACCGCACTTCAATTTTCATTGACGGTGAAAAATTAGACGCTTCTGAGTCGACCAGATATTTGGGTGTATTATTTGCCAAACACATGAGATGGGACTTACACATAAAATGCGGCATGAAAAAATTACCGCTTGCGTCACATAAATTTAAATTTATGAAAAAGATACTACCGTTGCAGGAACTAAGAAGTTTATACTATGTACTATGCTCTTGTGGGATGGCCCTTAACATATGGTATACTTGTATGGGGAGGTGCGTTCAAGTTTCACATTAATGGTTTGAGAGTCAAGCAGAAGAAAATAATGCTAGGGACGGAACCAACATACCCTTCGAGAAACTTGTACAGGGGAAGCCAGATGCTCGACACTAGACAGCTTTATATTGTTCAAGTACTTACTTATGCTCTCAAAAATAAAAATTTAGATAATATAGTGGAATATTGCTATGATAAGCGCACTTAGAAAAACAACTATAGCACAAAAAAGCTTTGCTTACCTTGCTCCCAGATGGGGGCGCGTACTTTATCCTGAAGGAAGGACATAGTACAGTAAATTCACATTATTTACAAAATCATGCCGTGACGCTGTCATACACTACAAGCACCTTACCGACAAACTCCTATTACAGCAATAACACCGCAAAAACAAAATCATATTAAAGTATTTCCTAATACACCAACATAGCAGCATACAATGGTTACTAGTACAGCAAAATGGTAGCATCATTTAGTGGCATTATGCTTAACTTGCCTGTTGTGCTGTTTCACATAAACCGGAACTTCCTAGTACAGTTTTTTTTTGGTACAGACCGGATCTATTACAAATAAAAATTCACCACTGAAGATATATATGAAATATATTTACGTAGGACAATATTTACTAGAGTATCTAGCATATCCCATTATTATACTGCATTCTAATATTGGAACGTAATATTGACCTGACCTGACCTGACCTGACCACATCAAAAATTGAATTTCATCTTTTGGAGAAATAGCGATACGTTTCCGGCGATGTAAAAAGTGAGTATAATAAAAAATGACGCTGGGTATCTCTTTGTCCACATTTTCATTGATTTTATGTAAACATGAACATGTTTTTTCCCTTAGGGCTCGTCCGCGTCTTTGCCGCCCCGATAGCACCGCAGCCTTTGGCTTATTGTGCATATGTGAACAGGAACTACCCGATATTATCTATGATATTTCTCTTGGAGATCATAATATTTATCATACATATATAAAGTTTCCTGAAATATCCAATTACCATTTTTATAACTATAGCTTTTTTAAGTAATACTTAATAATCATTATATAAGAACTGGTGATGCGAACACATTTTGCTTAATATTATACATATAAAGTTACAGGGAGTAAAATATTTTCCATTGCCGGTAAAAATTATGGACAGCGGCAACACAGCGGAATGCCAGGTACATGGATTATAGATTGTTCAGTTGGCCTGTAATATGAAAGGATGCTTGATGCTTTATTCTTGGAATGTAAAATTATTTAATACAAATTTCTTTTACCATGCTATTAGTGTACTAGGCATTTCTCGATACAACTTGCGTTACATCCTACACAGTATGCTGTACCACATCTGTTTCTCTCTAGTATTATCTGATTACGGACAGCGGTAACACAGCGGAATGCCAGGTATATGGATTATAGATTGTTCAGTTGGCCTGTAATATGAAAGGATGCTTGATGCTTTATTCTTGGAATGTAAAATTATTTAATACACATTTCTTTTAACATGATATTAGTGTATTAGGCATTTCTCGATATAACTTCCGTTACATCCTACACAGTATGCTGTACCACATCTGTTTCTCTCTAGTATTACCTGTTTACAATAGAACGCATTTAGTGTATCTTTCTCTGTCTAGAATAATATTGTGATAGAATTTTGCCTGTAATAGATCTGTCAGGTATTAACATTTCTCGTTTGGCATCAATATTATGCTAGGCAAATATTTTAACAGTGGACGAAGTTAGTACCCGTATCCCGTACAATCACATTTCGGTAGGATGGCTTGCAGTTGAAATAAATATACATTACAATATATTTGTCGGTGTTACACATTATTTAAATATCTCTTTCCTGTACTATATCCTTATTTTATGATAAATTCTAGGGACCCTCCCGGATTGTTTGAAGAACTACCTTCACGTATTAGAGAAACTGATTCCTATTATAACTCTTTCAAACGATCTTTGATAGACCTTTTTCTGGGCGGTGGCGGGGATAAATTGTACGCATTTCTTGACATCCGTAGTTGATGACATACAATTTACGAAGTTGTTCATGTTATCCGTTTGAAGTAAATTTTTGTTGTTCTTCAGAATTAGTACTAATTTGAAAACATATCAAACTCACTTATTAATACAGTCTAAAGTTGCCAGCAGTTTTACTATTGAGGTAGTTTTTTAATCTTTATTTTAAACGACATTATTATCAATTAGATCAACAAAACATGAGCAGAATAAAAACAAAATGACAAATCTTAAACACTAATAACCTGTGTATTCACAATAATCCTATGAAATTGCTGCAAAGACTACAGTTAATAAAGTCCATTGATAAATATTTACAAACATAAAAACAAACACTTTACTGCCACACTTAGATAATTATTAAGAACAGTTTTGTAGTCAGTCTTTTTACTTGACTAAAGTTAAATTGTTTTTGTGTTTTTTTAAAGACATAACCAATTTTCTTTTTGTTAATAAAAAAAGGATGTAGGGGAAAAGTGCCTAAAATAACACACCCGTGGTTGGTTTGATGGAAAATTCTCGCCACATAAGCCTCCTGTCGCCATTTTGTGATTGTTTATCCACTAAAGTGAGAGTTTTGCTGTCTTTATCGTTAAAATTCTTTTGAACCGACTACGGAATATCAATCAAATCCAGGGGAGAATGATTGCTATCTTATTGATTGCTAAATATACTGTTACTAACACTATTATCTCTATTATCTATTGAACTATTTGTGCAATAAGATTCATAACCTTTACGAAAATCGACGGCAAATTTAACAACGTATATCAGCGTCAAATGGCATAGTATGAACCAAGCTAAAATGGCGTAGTATGCCATTTTACCCATTTTATAGTCAGTGCGACACACTTAGGTTCGCTAAAGCAATAATATCTCTCTAGAATGGTTTGTTGTTATAAAATGACTACTCAAAGACACTCCTGTGATGAAGAAAGTATGCGAAAAGCCATGGATGCAATAAAAAATCGGCAAATTGGTAGGCTAAAAGCTTCCAAGGCTTTTGGAGTACCTCAAGCCACCTTGAGGCGCCATACAAATAAATAAGAATACTGCTTCAGGATTGAAAGGTGTAGGGCGTTTCGTGACTACCTCTTCTGTCGATGTTGAAAAACAATTCGTAGGGCACCTTATAATGCTAGAAAGTATGTTTTTTGGAATTACAAGAAATTAGTTTTACCGATTGGCTTACCAATTTGCAGAAGCAAACAGATTACCACATCGTTTTCCCGATGGGGAAAAACATATAAGGGCGGGTTGGGATTGTTTAAAAGGCTTCATAGCAAAAAATCCGACAATAAGGCTCAGACAGCCAGAACCTACATCAATTACTAGACCTCAAGGTTTTAACCGCGTACAAATAATTACGTTTTGTGATAATTTGGAATCTACAATTAAAAAATTCAAATCAGGTCCCAAAAATATTTAAAACATGGAGATAGTGATTGGCTTACCAATTTGCAGAGGCAAATAGATTACCACATCGTTTTCCCGATGGGGAAAAAATATATAAGGGCGGGTTGGGATTGGTTAAAAGGCTTCGTAGCAAAAAAATCCGACAATAAGGCTCAGACAGCCAGAACCTACACCGATTACTAGACCTCAAGGTTTTAACCGCATACAAATAATTACGTTTTGTGATAATTTGGAATCTACAATTGAAAAATTCAAATCAGTTCCCAAAAATATTTAAAATATGGAGAAGTCTTGAGTTTTAACTGACCAGAAACCCTGCAACATTTTCGCTACACCAGAATGCCAAGAATTGGGTGCAATAACATAGAAAGAGGTCCCCATACCACTGGGGTTTGCTGCACGAGTGCAACAAGTGTATTGGTTCAACCGGCACTTGTATTTAGCAGCAAAAAGTGGAAAAAAAGAGCAGGGATAATAGGTTTGCAACAATAATCTGGATGAATGGCTGAAGAGATATTTTTGCGTTGGTTAAAGCATTTCGTAACTCATTCACGTCCAACTGAAGATAAAAAGGTGTTCCTAATTCAAGATGGATATCCTAGCTACAAATTTTGACCACCTCTACAGTACGTCAAGAAACATAGTATTATTCTCTTATGCCTACTACCCCACTGTACCCTTAGGGTACAATCGTTAGACCTGTCTTTTATCCGACCACCTTTAACATACTACAATCAAAAATCTGATAGATGGTTAAAAATAATACCGGGGAACCGTCGCGCAGTTTCAGATGACTGAACTCTTTTTGGAGCTTATGGAAAGGTAGTTACTGTCTCTAACACTTTAAGTGGTTTTAAGAAAACTGGAATAAATCCATTTGCCAGATACGTGTTTTCTGTATATTTATTTGTGTCCTCGTCAGTAACTGATCTTTCTGAAAATTCTGTAGAAATTACTCCAGAAAATGAGAGAATGAATTTCCTTAAGGAAAAAGAGACGCAAGGCGATATATCCTTAACGAAAAATGAAAATGATGAACCCATTGCAGCCTCTTCTTAGCATAAAGTTCCTTATAATATTATAAACGTAAAGGTAAGGCACGAGGATATTTCACCCCTACCAAAGGCAAACAGTTCTATTAAAAAAAGAAGAAAGAGAAACACTAAATCAGCAGCTATTTTATTCAAAATGCTTTCACAAAAACAAGACGATAAGGAAAAAGGCCAGACTGAAAATACAATAGGAAGCAACGAAAAACGCTAACAAAAAAGCTTTCGAAAATGGGAATCGTTAGAGGTACAAAGATATTCTCTCTCAATATGATGACGATGATTCAGAGGTAACTTGTATTTATTGCAATCTAATGTCAAAACGATGTGAGCAACATATATGTTGCGAAAAATGCAAGACTTGGTACCACGTTCTCTATGCCGGTGTCTGTAACAAAACAAAGCAGTTAATTTGTGAAATTTGGCACTAAACTTTCAAAATTAGGTCATATGTCATCTAACCATATTAGATGCGTGAAAAATTACATAGCGCCTTGGAATTATTTAATTTTTTTTTATTAATCACAGCACTTGTAAGGTAGTTTATGTATTTATTTTGCCAATTTTGATTCATCGAATAAACTTATTATAAAGATCGATGGTTTCATCTATCATTTCAGAAAAATTAACATGATTTTAGGAAAGTATATCATTTTAAGCACCTTTCCCTTAATATGGCATTACAAGGTTTAGAAAGTCCGATCTGGTACCTATACTCATATCGAGCTGTCCCAAAATAAAGTGTCATACAATATACAGTGTGTTTGACTCAGTAAAATCTTTGTTCATGATTTGGAATTAAACATATAACTAACGATATGTTTTGGTTTTTATGGTTTTAATAAAAAATGTGAGAACATTTATACTAGAATACGTAAAGGGTTAAAGTTCATGACACATATGCTCGGATAGCCAGGCAGTCCTCCGGGCAGTCTGCGCGGCCAGAATCAGGTCTACACTGGTTCAGGAGTGCGCTGACGCCCTCATAGGACTAGCCAGGACAAAGGAGATACAACTAATGTGGGTTCCGGGACACTGTGGCGTGGCGGGAATGAGGTGGCGAATAATCTCGCAAGGCTCGGTTCCCGGCGGCCGTTCTGTGGCCCGGAGCCTGCGATAGGCATAAGTCGGAAGACAGTCTGTGTCGCCTTAGAGATGTGGACCGAGGAAGCAATGAAGAGGCACTGGGGGTCGGTTGGTGGCTGCAGGCAGGCGAGCGACTTCGTGGAGGGGCCGGACAGAGATAAAGCTGTCTGGCTACTCGGAAGAAGTCAACCTACGCTTCGCCGCATCCTTGGGGTGCTCACAGGCCACTGCGCCCTTAGAAGACACCTCACATTGATAGGTGTAGAGGGATCCCATTTGCCAGGAATACGGCGAGGATGAGGAAACGTCCTACCACTACCTGTGCGAATACGAGGCTTTCGGGAGTCTTTGAGCCTAATTGTTCGGATCGAGGATTCTGCAGAGGAATCAGGTAAGTACCGTCCAATTGAAGACCGTCACGGCCTTCATCTCGAGGTCGAGGCGGTTTGGCGACGGAACCGAGGAGGAGTAGAGCATGGTTGCTGGGTTTGGCAAAAAGGGCCCATTGTGGCCTACTTCCATGGAGTTGGCCTCCCCACCACTACTACTACTACTACTACTACTGCTAAGTTCATGACAAACGTTGTGCTCAGTGAAAACCTCAAAATTCAAAACATTGAAATACAGCACGTATATGAATATAAATATTGTGACCATAAATTTAAGCTGGGTGGCGTTTAGTAAGTTCAAGTCTACTCTAAGGTGAGAGGTGTTCGAAGAATGCAGCATGCCGATAATAACATATGGAGCAAAAACACTAACACTCACAAAAAATCTGTCAATAAACTAAGAGTCACCCAAAGAGCCATAGAAAGAACCATGCTGGCAGTGGCGGATTTGCAGTCTTGGCCGCCCTAGGCCCCAGGCCATGTAGTAAGTACCAGCCGCCCCTTTCTCAGCAGCCATCATATAGACTACATAATGAATTTACTTTATTGGCCGCCCCAAATATCTGGCCGCCCTAGGCCCGGGCCTACTGGGCCTTAGGGCAAATCTGCCACTGCATGCTGGGCATAACAAGACGAGACAGAAAAACAAATGAATATATTTGGCTACGAACAAAATTCATAGATGTAACAGAAGTGGTTGACAAAATGAAGTAGATAGGGGCAGGCCACGTTGCCGGACTTATGGATAGAAAATGGACAAAAAGCATAATCGTACGGAGACCAAAGGTAGACATGAGAAACAGCAAGACCGCCAACAAGGTGGACAGATGACCTGAAATGAGTTGCCAGCAATTGAATAAACGAAGCACAGGACAATAAAAATGAAGAAAACTGGACGAGACTTACATTCAGCAGTAGACATGCAAGGGTTCAATGATGATGAAAGGGGTAATGAAACCTTGACCGTTAATGTCTGCCAACTGAAAATAAGAATCAATCAAATACGAGCAGACCTAGTTACTAATTTTGCCAGACGAATAAACTATTGTTTTCGGCTGATAAGGTAGCGGATTCTAGTTTTCTATTCGGTACCGCTAAACATGTAACAATAATGGAACGTTTCAGAATTACAAATTTTGAAACATCATTAAAACCTAGTAGGCGAAGTTTTATTATTGTTTACCAAACATGAAACAATAATGTTTCACAACTGCCATAGTTAAGAAGTTTATGATTATGCATCGATACTGAGTGTTATTGATATTTAGGTAGGTCCTTTGTCAATATGTGTTTATAGGCTCCCCTTGCATAAGTCAAAGGCTTCTGGATGCAGGGTTTGTCTATTGTGATGTTATTATTATTATTATATAAATTTATTGTACTGTATTTGTTTTTCCACCGTCGCCAGCAGAAAAGCTTTACGTCACCAACTTGGAAAATTTGCCAAATAACGTTCTGTCTTTTGTAAGGAGGGTGGGGATTTAATGAATTTGAGTAGTGAAGAGATAATGTTATCAGTGGTCAGCTACTCCTCAAAAGTATATCTATTATGAAGCTAGGATGAATGCCTCTACATCTCGACTTGATATGCAATGGTTTTACGTATCTAATACATGATGTATTATTGATTGCTTTAACTAAATAAATAGGTGATTTTGTCAGCTCCACAAATATATTTTTGTTGTAAAGTAGACGTGTGTAGGTAATATTAAAGTTTTCAAATTAAAAAAGATCACTTTGGCTCATCTAAACATGTAAACAAAACCTCACTAACTGATGAAGATTGTAACCTGCGATGAACACTGACAAGTACATTTAAAGAACCCAAATCACCATTTTTTTTAAATGTGTTATGGTGATTTGGGTTCTTCAAGTGTACTATTATGATAAACAGAACTTGTTAATAATTTTTAATTTAAAGAACAAAGATTTTACTGTGCTTCACTGTATTCGACATGTTATAAACTGGTAAACGTAAAATGTTTTGTTTAAAGCAGCATATTTAAATATCATCTAAAGAATGCACCCTGGAAGTGTAGTTCCTTGGAAGAAATTCTTTCAGTGAAAAGAAGCGTATACCGTCTGCCTTGTCCACTGAGGTGATGTGTTGGAAACAGCATGGCTGAGATATGTGGCTTTTTGGGGGAAGAGGTGCTGGCTTGGTATGTTTCTTATCCTTCTTCTTCTTCTTTTTACCTGTAAACAGAAATGAACTAATTAACAAAAGCGGATCATCTAACAATTGCAATACACATATCTTATATAGTGCTGCAAATTGAATCATAATTTCCACATGGCTTGTGATAAGCAACTCAGAAATACATTATCATGAAATGAATTTAGGGTCCATGACTTGACCACAACGAAAATATTCGTATTCCTGCACACATAAACTTCTGAAACGCTATACTACTCGAGTTTTAACTAAAAAACGTCAATTGTCACCAAATCATCCCTCATTTATCGCCTACCCCCTAAAGCGATCTTAGCCAAAAAATTGAAATAATCCTTTGTCGGGTGCTGAGTACCAAATTTGAAGATGATATCTCACTTCGTTCGAAAGTTATTGCGCCTACTAACAGACAGACGTACGAGCCGACAGACCGAACGACTGACAGGCAAACAAAAATTCCTTCCAGAATTAAGTTTTCTATATGTTTTGAGACTCTTTACGTCATTTTAGCACAAAAAATTGCTAAATTTCTGTCATCGATATTCCACCTCGCACATTCAACCCCTAATTTAATTTCAGCACAGAATACCAGATGTTTGATGAAACCGAAAGTTTCTGATAAACAAACCCTACAATTATTTCTCGAATTTTAATGAAAAGAGGTCAATTTTCACCAAATCACCTCCCATTCATACCCTACCCGCTAGAGAGATTTGACCTAAAAACCGTTCGTTTGTCGGGTGCTAATTGTATACCAAATTTGAAGACGACGGCTCAATTCGTTCTAAAGTTATCGTGGCTACAAACAGGCGTTTGAGTGAAAAAAAAAGGACGTATTGACGATATGAAAGTAAAAGGGAGTAGTAGATCGAATGTTCTTCAGATATACCAAAAAACCCTGGATGTAGCCCAATATCCTGAAATAGGTCCATCTTTTTGCAAGGCAACTATAAAAATATATATTCGAAAACAGTCTTCCTACAAAATTGCTAGAGGAAAATGTGGTAATATGGAGCCGTGTCTGTAATATCTAACCCCCTCATTAAATTAGAACTAGTAACTACATGTAGTACCAGGTTACTCAATGTCAATTAACGCCTTGAGATTAAGTCGTGTTAGGAAACAATATCATAATATATTTTACATTGAAGTTTTAGTAATTTGAAGTTATGCTAAGGGACATAAAACGAAAGTTTACTAGTGTAATCCTTTGTCAATAATAAAGCACTTTATAGTGGTTTTTATTCGATAATTTCTAATATTTATGTGCCCATAAAGTTTCATACTGGAGTACCTCAAAGCTGAGTAGACATTTAGGGGAGAAGTGCCGAAGTTGGCCCACCTGAGGGGATAAAATTCATAACTAGCTAAAAAAAAGGATCACAGGATTGCAACTGACACAGGAGGTACTTCAAGGGATTTACTAAGGGCTAAATAAACACAGATGGTGATATCAGTCTTTTGAAATTTTGTTATGAGTGATCATAACCTATAGTCTAATAGCGAACGTTTATTATAAATAGAAACTGCGAAGGATATTAAACAAAATAGAAACCCTCAAAAGGTAATAAACAAAACAGGAACTCTTAGAAACAAACTTTGACACAGTAATTGCATTTATAATTTTCAGGACTGTTAACTCCGATGAAATCTTTGTGCGCCCAGTTGCCACAAAGGGTGCATCTGAACCAGAGTTCCTTTGACTTTACAAATTCATCACGTATCGATCATACTCAGAAAATCCCAGCTTACCATCACCGCAAATCTTGTTCTCATCAATATCGTCTTAATCACTGTCACTTTCGCTTATACATTCTTTACTCTCTGTACCTTTGCTTTCTGGGTTTTTATTTGGTGTTTCCCTTCTTTCTCATCAAGTATTTTCCTTATGAATGTGGATGTCAGTATTTCTGAATGCTGTTTTCTATTAGTGCTACTCACTTTTTTTTGTCTTGCAGGTGTAGGTACCGGAGAGAGGGTTGAAAAACTGATATATGTATTGGTGGTTAACTGCTAGGAAAGGGCAGTTACCGCATTTTTAGTGCCCTGCTTCTGAATTCCTGAAGTTGAAGGTTGGGGTATTGTATCAGACTTCTTCGAGCAACTTCTTTCTATGTTAAATCATCATCAGATTTTTTCGTATCACTTTCCAACATTCACCATCTCCACCGTCGTAAATTTCCGGCAGCTTTTCAGTCTCAGGTTGTCAGCTGGTACAAAATTATCCTCGGTGAATTTCAGATGGTTGAGGAAAAATATCCCAGTTGTCCTCAATTCTGCAACTTACTTTTTAATGTTTGCCACTTGTGTGTACGCTGAGTTGAAAAATTCAGCCAGGTCGTAGTGTGTGAATTTGTAATGTTCTTTTGATTTTATGAAATTGTGTGCAAAAAATTCAGGGGGTTATTCTACTCAAAAAATTAATGCCCCTAGTTCCTATAATAGTTTTTCGAAAACTCCAAAATAACGGAGTTATAGGGTGTCAAAAAAAATATTTTTTTCAAATTTTTGTCGATAACTTTTTTTTTGTCGTGAATCGATTCTTTTCAAATTTGGCACACACGTATATAATATCACTCTTTATTTATGTTGCAAATTTGACATGATGCTATCTAAATTTAAGGGCCGAAGCTGCACTTAACCAACAGATAAGGACTCATAACTCTTTGCTTGAATCTTTATCTCAAATCTAACAATACACGATTAAAGGGAATTATGAAATCTTAAAAAAAGGTCATCTTTTTGCATCACGATAAAACTAACCGTTTTCGAGAAAAACGTTCTTAAAAATTTACTGGTATGATTGAATACGAAATCATCTAATCTCATTTTCAATATTAACGGAGCGTGCTTTGAAAACATTCTCTGTCAACAAGATCATGTGGCGTTAGTTTTGACAGATAATAGTTTGTTGTCATTTTACTTGCGGAATAGTTGAGATTAATTATAAAATACGATAAATAATAATAATTATTCTTACGTTGAACTACGTGACATGAATTATTATTATGGTATAGCTGGCGGCAATGCCCTTGCTGCAAGACGTTTGTATGCTGAAGCATTTTCAAATAGAAGGGTACCACAATCCCGAATGTTCAGTAATATCCATAGAAGACTGGGAGAATTAGGATCATTTAGAAGTACATTTCAAGATGTTGGCCGTCAGCGAAGTACTCGAACTCCTGGAGCAGAAGTCCGTGTATTAAATGCAACTCAAGTGTACGGTTAGTCTCTACTCAGGAGAGTATCCCGAAAAGTTCTGGGCATGAAATTCTCAAGGAGCAGCTTTTTCATCCTTACCATTACCAGAAAGTTCAAGCTTTATCTCCTGAAGATCCGGAAGCTCGCGTGAATTTGTGTAATATAATTCGAAATCTACGTAACAACGATCACAATTTTATATCATCGCTTATTTTCACAAATGAAGCTGGATTTGGACATGACGGTTTGATCAACCTTCATAATGATCATTATTGTTCTAATGAGAATCCTCACTTGGCGATAGAACGCGGTTTCCAGAATAAGTTTTCTGTTAATGTGTGGGCGGGAATTTTAGGAGACCGCTTAATTGGGCCACATTTCTTCCCTCAAAGACTCAACGGTGAGATGTACTTAAATTTTTTAAGAAACCAGTTATCCACTCTATTGGATGATGTACCCCTCCAATCAAGAAATACAATGTGGCTGCTGCAGGACGGCGCGCCGCCACATTTTAGTACAGCAGTGAGGGAATTTCTTAATGAAACATTTCCTGAGAGATGGATAGGACGCGGTGGGTTCGTGCAGTGGGCTCCTAGATCGGCTGATTTGAACCCAATGGATTTCTTCTTTTGGGGTTACCTAAAACCTCTTGTATACAGGAGTCCAATTCAAAACGTTGAAGATCTCAGGCAAAGAATTATTGATAACTGTGAGGTAATCAGGCAAAAAGACGGAATATTCGCTAGAGTTCGTCGGAATTTCCTGAGAAGAATTGATTTATGTGTTGAGATTGAAGGACACTTTGAAACTTTGTTATAATATTTAATTGTTATGATTTTTAATAAATTATTGTTATAATGTTTAAATGTTGCACGTTCTAGTAAGTAATAAAAAAAATGAGGCCCTGCAAAATCGTCATTGCTGATAATTTTATAGTAGTAATAATAATAAAAATATAACACTTTATTTGTCAAAACATGTGACATAATTTTTTTTCCGAGGCAATTCAGCGACTGTTTTCAAAGCACATGCTATTAACATTGACATTTGGATGAAGTGATTTCGTATTCAATCAATACCAGCAAAAATTTTGAAAAACATTTTTCTCGAAAACGGTTAGTTTCATCGTGATGCAACAAGATGACCTTTTTTTAAGATTTTATAATTCCCTTCAATCGTGTATTCTTAGATTTGAGATAAAGATTCAAGCAAAAAAGTTTTGAGTCCTTATCTGTTGGTCAAGGGCAGCTTCGGCCTTTAAATTTAGATAGATACATGTCAAATTTGCAACATAAATAGAGAGTGATATTATATACGTGTGCACCAAATTTGAAAAGAATCGATTCACGACAAAAAAAGTTATCGACAAAAATTTGAAAAAAATATATTTTTTTTGACACCCTATAACTCCGTTATTTTCTAGTTCTCGAAAAACTGTTATAGGAACTATGGGTATTAATTCTTTGAGTAGAATAACCCCCTGAATTTTTTGCTCACAATTTCCGGACACTATATATATATATATATATATATATATATATATATATATATATATATATATATATATATATATATATATATATATATATATATATATATAAACACGGATCTCTTCATTAGTGAATTTTTTGTTTTATGAAAAATTCGCTAAAAGCAAAAGATAGTGAGTAATTGAATATGATATTGATTGTGTCGTAACAAAATTCCGAAGAGAATGAACTACATTATTCCTTAAGTCAATACCCACAATAAAAGTAATTGATATTAAATTACATAAGAGAACAAATAGCATCTTAAGATCCTATTGAATAATAAATATCAGTACCGGGCTAATAAAATCTCCAACATAAATTCAGTGAAGACATTTATTTGATCAGGTATCCTTTTGCTAAAGGGAGCGTAATATATGATCAGGATCAACTGTCAACCATCACTGACGCGGGTCTGTGTAGGTAAAAACGGGATTGTAGTTTTATTAGACTTTCTCTTTCGTTTTGTTATCTTATGGAGTTGCCTGCAAGTACTTGAATAAATAACTTTGTAAGATCCCGTAAATAAATGGTTATAAAGTTTCAAAAGTTTGAAAATTTTAACTAGGAGAGCTTTCTTTATTGGAGAGCTGTCTAACACTGACTGGCACAAATTATTTAAACAGTGCGCGCCAAATGTATGGACCGGGACTTATAAAATCTAAAGTAAGCGGCCAAAAAAATTGACATTTCATATGCGCATATTGGACGTATTTTCGCATATTATGACGTGATTTCCAAGTATTTACCCCTTTTATTACAGAATATACAGGGTGTAGGTCTTTTTTTAAATGGTAACATGGCCAGTAATTGTCAATGTCTGAAAGTACAATCTTTTCTGCTTCTAAGAGTGTATCACAAGATGGGGGTTGCATAAGAAAAAAATGAAGGTGAAGTAAGACACGAATACGAAATGGACATTAATTATCCGTATTTTCCTCTAATATTTTAACTTTTAAAAAAATTTTGTTGTCTACAAACATTGATTGTTGGGGTATAAAAACAAAAAACTAAGTTTCCAAATTTTTATTTTCATCGAAACATACATAAATGTAAAAAAACTAAATCATCTCTAGTTAGTTTGAAACAATCGCATCAGAAAATTGTTATACCAAATGTTCGAAATGTTGGCCTTCTGCTGCAACACAATGGCCTAATCTGTCCATAAAAGATTGCAATGAATTTTAAAAAAATTTTTGCTTGTTGGTATTAATATTATGTATTTCCTCGGAAATTCGATTTATCAAATCATTAAGATCATTTGGCTTACTTTTGTAAACCTTGGTCTTGAGGTATCCCCACAAGAAAAAATCTAACGGAGTTAGATCTGGCGATCTAGCCGGCCACTCAAATGGACATCTTCTACCAATCCATCGTCCAGGAAAGATATCATTTAATAATTCACGCACATTTCTCGCATAATGTGGTGGTGCACCGTCTTGTTGGAACCAAATTCTTTCGTGAATGTTTCCATTGTTTCCTGAATATAATCTTGCAAGAAATGGTAATATGGAGTTATTTAGAAGTGCTAAATATTTGTCGCCATTTAAATGTCCATCTGTAAAGAAAGACCCAACAATATGTCGCTCAATAATGCCACACCAAACATTAACCTTTTGATGTTGTTGAGTATGACTTTCCCTCATCCAGTGAGGATTATTATCGGACTGGCGATTGACAGTTCCATTTAAACAGAACGTTGCCTCATCGGAGAAACAAATTTTATAAACAAACTGGCGATCATTTACACACCTATCCATCATGACACCACAAAATTCTGACCTATCAAAATCATCATCAGATAATTCCTGCACAAGTTAAATTTTATAGGGATGGTATTTTTCTTTTTTCAACACCCTACGAACCGATGTTTGCGAGATCTCAAGATCTCAGGCAACTTGCCTAGTTGACACATGGGAGATTCAGCAATAGCCAATAGTATATCTAGCTGTTTCTCCTCAGTTGTTGCAGATTCTTGTCTACCTAACTTTGGTTTATTTTTAACAATGCCCGTCTCTTCAAATCTCTGGATAGTTGTGCCCACAGTTCTCCTACTAATAAGGAGTCTTTCGGGATACAATTCATTAAATATCCGACAAACCTCCTCGCGAAGTCTTTGTTTGTCTCCATATCCTCGTATAATTAAAATTGTATTCTCTGCTTTTCACTTAATTGATCCATATCTTATACGACAAATTGAAAAATTACTTCAGAAACACTCAAGTCTTACTTGAGTAATAAAGGCGGAAGCACACGCTGTCAGCTTGACTGTGACAGTAACTTAGAATTGTTATTATCTTATTAAGGTGAAAAAATTTATAATTTATAAACCATCCTCAGTATGACAAAAAACGGGACAATGTACAAGCAGATAAGCTTGGAATTTATTAAGACCATTCGACCAGTTCATATTCGTATGTTACTTAACTCAAATATTACTTGACCAATGAAGGCGAAAGCACTCGTCAAGTTGACTGTGACAGTAAATTAAAATTTTTATTATCTTCTTAAGGTAAAAAAATATCATTTATAAACCATGCTCAGTAAGACAAAAAACGGAACAGTGTATAAGCTGATAAGCTTGTAATTTATTAACTTAACTGTATTGTGGAGTTGAGATCACAGCATTTGTCCGATGGTCAATGCATAACGGGGTTCCTCTAAGCATCTTTCTGATTTTTTTTTTCAAAAAAAAAAACGAACAATACGCTAATCTGCTAATTTACCTATAAATGTTATTAATCACACCGATAACTCAAAAAATTATTTTGATTAAGTTTGGTGAATACCTTCCTTTTGCAAGTGGCTTGGACAAGTTCGTTATCCAGGAAAATCGGCTCAGGTTTTCCTGAAAAATGTTGTGTTTCCTTTCGAAAAAAAATGTATATCTCCAGAAATAACAAAGTAAGGGCAGCCAAATTTGTTTCGCTGGTTTATATCATTATAGGTAAATTACCTACCAAAATTTAGCTCTTTAGGTTGAAAGACAAATAAGTTATGGACATTTAAAGAAAAATAAATTGAGGCTTTCCTCAAAACGTCAAAGTCGCGATTTAAAACGATACGTGGATTTACATCATTATAGGTAAATTACTTACCAAAATTTACCTCTCTAAGTTAAAAGAGAAAAAAATTAGAGGCATTTAAAGAAAAATAAATTGGGGTTTTCCTCAAAACGTCAAAGTAGCGATTTAAAACGTCAAAATTGGCAACATTTAGGCAAAGAACTTGAAACTAATACGGACTATGGAAAGAAAATGTCTTAAGAAGAATGTTTTACAAACCCCGTGGTCTTGGCCTCAACCGTCATTGTCCTTCATTTTATTAAAATATTTCCAGAAAATTCATTTCAAATAGACCCTTTCTCTGATGTTTCGGCAGTAGTCTTAGCTATAGAGTTTATCGTTTAATAGTACATAATTTTTGGCGAATTCTCGTAAAAAATCAATAAGGCTCAATATATCCGTTATTATACAAGATACGAAAAAAAAAATTGTATACATTAATTATAGGCTGTCTTGAGCTAAATCTTAAAAATAATATTTCTACGATCATAGGTGGCCTATCAGTCGTTGGTGATACAAATTTTCTTTTTTTTTGAATAGAACACGCCTTGTGTTATTGCATTTTTGCATTTTCCATCGAAATATAATGCATGTTTGTAAGAAAATAAATTCGTAACGCAGCAAGTGCGTTATGGTAGCGAATTTTCATTAAATGCTTTAAATTTAAATAGCTCAATTTGCTATTAACCTATAAGGTTGACCAAGAAATCAGTTTTTGCGGGAACACTTCAAGTTTACTTTCGGAAATTTGTGTACATTTTCAAACAATAAAGTTATTTTGATAAAACATGGCACATTGTTTCTACTATATAGGTTATACTGGTAACCAAATTTGATGCCTGATTTCTTAAAAAAGAACACACATATTTCCTATTAAAAAACATTTTAATGAAAATTCACTACCATAACGCACTTGCTGCGTCCAGACTTTTTATAATAATTATTTTTCCAAAAGCTGTAAGATAATTAGGTTCTGAGATTTGACCGGTTACCTGTCTTTATGGAACACATGGTGCAAAAAATTACGATGATTAAAATATATAAATCAGCCTTCCATAATCAAAATGGTCTTTGCAGCTTCTAATAGAACTAAACCCTTTTTATATCATCCTCATTATTTATTCCACTAATGAGATCAAAACTATTTTATAAAGTTATTCTTACCTGGAATAGATAATGATATATTTTCAGGATCGGCCACAAGACGCTCAATATGCGACCACATATCGTGAGCAGCTTGGGCAGTGTCAAAACTGAAGCCGATTTGCATTGTGTGATCGGATGAATAACACATTGTGTGAAAAGCGTTGCCAGCAACTTGGTAAGAGGACAAGTTATCTATGGTGTCGCTCCACAACATGAAACTTGTCCCTCTTTCAGCCAGGACTATTTGAATGCGACGCTTATCTCTGGACCTTGCCTCACCCACATCCAAAATGACTACGGGGATGCCGGTGAATTTCAGTTGCCAGTCTTTATCTAATGTCGATTTTGTGTAGAGGTTTGCTAGGGACTCGCAGACGTGTACCTGGAAAATAAACATAAAAGGTGATTAAAAAAAAGAAAGAATAGAAATAGTACTAGCAAAGTAGAGTTGCATTCGACATTGCCGAATGCTATACATATGTTTGGTGGTTTTATGCAATGCTGGTAAAACTAAATCAAGTTTTCTTCGACGCAATTTTTATATTGCGATTGTGTTCTAGTAACACAGATTTTTTAAACAATGGCCGCCATTTTAAAGTATACAGAGTGGCGCATTGAAAACGAAACAGACCGATTTGCGTCCAGAGAATATTTTTTTAAGAAACGCCGAAACACGTCAATTTTAATATTGAGGGGGACATGTTTTGACATAAAACTCAACTTTGTCACATCAACCCCTTAAGGGTGGTGATAACAACCCTTATATTTTAAATAGGGAACATGGGTCGAGTGTTACATCATTTCAAAGCTCTTTCTTTTCTGAATTCAGCACACAAAATTTTTTGGAAGTTTTATTTTTGTGATAAGAAATGCACTAATTAGTCAATTTTTCGTTAAAAAAAACAAGACCAAACGTTCAAAAATGTTTATTCAGTTAAGTAAGTGTTCAAATTGTTGACCACCAGCTTCCATAAAAAAGTACAAATTTTGTTCAAAACGAGCTCTTCTGGAGCATTTGTGGAGTTATTAGACGGAATTCTTCAACAATGCGTCGTCGTAATTCTTCCAGAGACTCCGGTTCTGTTGCGAAAATTCTACTTATTAAATGGCCCCATAGAAAGAAGTCTAAAGGAGTTAAATCCGGTGATCTAGGGACCACTCAATAGCACCTCTACGCCCAATTGCTCTGGAAACTCTCTGTTCAAAAACTCCCTAACACGTTGTGAAAAATGCGGAGGAGCTCCATCTTGTTGAAACACTAATTGATTTTCTTGATAGCGATCATCATTTTCAACAATGTCAATTATTAGAGGATAAACGATATCTTCTAGTAACTACAAATACGTTTCGCCAATCAAATTGCCATCAAGAAAAATTGGTCCGATTAAACGGTCTCCAAAAATGCCAGTCCAGACATTCAATTTCTGTGGAGTTTGAGTGTGGACTTCGAGAAAATTTCTTTGATTATTATCTGCCCAATAACGACAATTATGACTATTGACTGTAGAGTTTAATAAAAACCTACACTCGTCTGAAAAACATATATTGAATAGAAGGTTCCCGTTATCAGCTATTCGTGCAGTCATAACTTCACAAAACTCCAGCCGCCGATCAATATCATCTTCATTCAGTTGTTGTACAAGATGAATTTTATACGGGTGAAATTTATGATGCTTCAATATTCGCTGAATAGCTCTTCCTTTGATGTTTGAAACAGTGGCCAATTTTCGCGTGCTCAAAGTTGGGTCTGCAGCAATTTGTCCTAAAACTTCAGTCTCAGTAATCTCATTTCTAACCGGAAATTCACGTTCAGGATCCCGTTTTTTGCTGGCTGTTAAACCACTTTGTCGAAACTTTGCAACTAACTCCAAAATGTATTTTCTGTTAACAGGTCCGTTCGGATGTCGTTCATTAAACAAATTTGCGGTACTGTTGGCACAGTCATCGTGTTTGAAAAAAAGAGTAATTATTTCAACTCTTTCTTCTACAAAATACACCATTGTGAAATTAATTTGCGGTACTACTATAAAGTATCAAACCGACCGATAAACCGAAATAATAAACCGCATTTCTCTCATTCCGATAAGAAATGTTCTGATAGTAAATTTTTGTTTTCAAACCAACAAAACATTGACTATCAGCACACAAAAATGGTTTTCTAAAACAAATTTGTCGTTGCTTTTGAAGCCCATTGTGTTATTTTTTAAATTTAGTACCCACGCTGCTTTTATATAGGTTTTAAGATGTATCAAAACTGAAGATTCTAATTTAATGGCAAGTTGAATTATCACCATTTGGAATATTTTTAAGAAAATTCGCTACCATAACGCACTTGCTGCACCTAAACTCTTTTCGACCCTTATTTACTATTGCTGTATCCATACTTTTTGAAAATGAAATAATATAATATAAACAACACAAAATTTTTAAATTAAAATTTTACCAATTTACACTGAACATCTGTTTATAGCTATATTTTAAACTACTGCATGATATGTAGTTTCATTTACCTCAAATTTTCCATATATGAGAAGAGTAAATAAAAACTAAAAGTAAACAATAAGTACCTTATTCTAAGATTCTAAAGTATCAAGTATCAGCGGCAGGGGAGTCGATTTCGATGTTTCTTCTTCTTTGTTTTTGACGTCTCTAAACAAAGAAGAAGAAGATAACCTCGAACTCAACTCCCTCCTGCTGTCACTTGGCAAAATAACAAATGACAAATAGGTAATTGGTGTTGTCAGATTTAACTAGGAGAGCGAGCTTGCTTTTAAATACCCCGAAGAATGGGAAGCTCAATATTTATACATAATAAAACGTAGTTCTAGATTGCCTTTAAACAAATTGAATCACTTTCATTAAAATTCTTATTTAATACCACATATTCTTCAAATATCTTGAGTTGTTTATCTTCAGAGTTTTATTAAATGGCAACCCCGCTGATTGTTTATTATGACATATTTTTGTAGCCTGTTCGTTTGAAGTTTGATTTGGAGCATTTGTTTGCAATATCAGCGTAACCTTGATATATCTGTCTGACTTTGTTTAACATTTTAGGCACCCATAGAGAGGTAATTTCAGGTTATATCATAAATTATTATTTTTTATTTGGTTATAACTCAAAGTTTACTGAAGCGATGAAGTTCAAATTTGGTAGAGGGGACTACTTATACAATATTTACATGCGTGTAAAGTTTTAGTTTCATGCCTTTAGTAATTTAAAAGGTATTGCGTTTTCAAACAGTTTTTCGCATTTTTTGAGTGTCAAAACTGTCTAACGAACTCATTCAAGCTATTAAAAAAATGAAGGGAATCGCAAAATTTGGTTTCTATTGGTGAAGTATTGTGAATATACTTTTGGATTAAAATTTTTGACAATTTTTGTAGTCGGAATCAAATATCTATGGTGTATGTTCCCGACTTGCCAGCCTGTAGTAGTGCAATGTAAAAGTATTAGTATAAAATATCATTATAAGAAAACATCTACACAATTGCTAGTTGTTATTTTTAAACATCTGTCCAGCTACCTGATCTTTGTGTGTCAATTTCCATCGAGTTCTGCAAAATGCATACGCAGAACATATTCACATATTCGCAATTTCTCACGAACCGACTTAAGAGGTCATGGGTAGATCAGGTCGCACATTATAGAGAACAGAAATAAGATTATATTCACAAGCTTGAACTATCGTGCTTGTATTCTCTACTAACACCTACTGAATTTCCAAGAGCCGCCAAGACTACTTATCATGTTTCAGATTTATCGTCTTACTCTTCCTTCTGTTGCAGAAGATTTGCAGGAACTGGTATTGTTTCGTTCTATAATTTTATCGCTGGTTCGCATTTACAATTGTTACATTGTGCTATTAATCTCCTTAAAACCTAGATAAAATTAATATTACGTCATCAAGGTATTGAACGTTTCATTGGTCTTTGTTACCCTTACTTTGTGAAATCGTTACAAACTAAACATAGCTTCTACACAAGATTTAAAAACGCAAGTGAT